>CM051257.1:58792370-59042370 GCA_027921565.1 Artemia sinica | reverse complement strand
GGAGATTGGATAGTACCATTCTATATAAGCTTATAAACTATTTTTTTCCAGTGATCAAAGAGTGGATATCCAGTTACATTCTGTCCGAGAATAGGCAGGTGGCTGACTACTGGGTGTCTTACCCTAGGCTATATCACTTCTTTTGGAAAATTCTAGACGCTTTGTTTGTTTCTAGGGTAAAATTGCAGATTGGGGTTTTTTGTTGAGGTAAAATTTAGTTTAGCTACTTTTTTGCTATCTTGGAAAGGGGTTAAGAAAGTGTAACTTTCAGGGGTTGGTCTATAGACTAGCCTAAAGTATATCCCAGGAAGATATTTTGAAATATCTACCTCCACTCCTTCTCTCTCTAGAGGGCAGGGACTTTTGATGACCTATAAAAATCTTAGTGTTATAAAAGCAAACCTTACAAAATGGGATACCACCAGATGACTAATTTGACAGTATATATATATATACAAATCTTTAAATTAGCTGGTAAATATATACCAAATCATATTATTGAGTTAGGAATAAAGTGAATACACCATTTGATGCCTTTTTTTATGCTGATTATGAATATAATGATCATTTCTATTGGAAATGAATTTTAGCCCCCCCCCCTATATATGCCAATTTAGGGTATATATTTCTACATTAGGGGGGTGGGGGTAAAGTTTAAACATACCTCCCATTTACATCAGAAACAAAATTTGCCCCCCCCCCTAAAGTAGAAATATATACCCTGAATTGGCATATATAGAGGAGGGGGGGGCTGAAATTCATTTCCAATAGAAATAATTATTATATTTGTAATCAGAATAAAAAAAGGCATCAAATGGTGTATTCAATTTATTTCTAACTCAATAATATGATTTGGTATATATTTACCATTCTTACTCCAGAATATGGAGAATAATCCTAGTTAACACATTTTGCGGGGAGAACCTTTATCTTCAATTTTTCCTTGTTTTTCCAGTTTTTAAAAGAAATTCATGAATTTCTTAAATTCACAGAATATATACCTCCACCCTCCTAATGTGCAAATATATACCTAGAATTGCATCCTCAATCTAAATATATCACCCATTTGCATCAAAAATGAACTTTACTCCCATATTAGCCATGTGGTGGATGTCCAAACCAGAGAAAAAGTAATAACTGAAAATTAAGGTAAAATGTTGCTTTGTCATAATTTTGGTAAATTTGCAGTGGGCCACATAATTTGGCTAAGATGAAAGTGAAAACATCATAGGATACCCTTTATATGCTCTTTCATAATTCAAGAATTGCTTCTGGGGCTAGTTGCATCTTGAACCCTTAAAAAGGCCCCAAAGGTATTTCATTTTTGTAACCACAGAAAGAAGTTATCAACACTAGTTAAGTTATTGGAAAGTGGTTGAAAACATCACTAGTTTATAAATAGGTTGTTCAAGAGTAATATATTCCAAAAATACTTATTTATAACAATTCAAACCTCATTTATTAGTCAACTCAAATATAAACCATTTTCCTACTGTTTCAAGTTTTTTGAATGTTTTCAACAGAAATAGTGCTGAATTTTGCAATTTAAAACTATGTTGTTGACATTTCAAGGTATATATCTGCACATTTGGGGGGTGGAGGCAGATAAATTTCATGGTACATTTGCAGTGGGCCATATAATTTAGCTAGGATGAAAGTGAAAACATCATTTGAGGTTTTTTTTATGCTCTTTCATTATTCATATAAAATACCTTTGGGGCCCCTTTAAAGGCACAAGATGTAACTGCCCCAGAAGCAATTTTTAAATTATGAAAGAGCATAAAAAAGGCATCAAATCATGTCTTCACTTTTGTCTTAGCTAAATTATGTGGCCCACTTCAAATTTACCAAAATTTTATTAGGTCAATTTCAATACCTGTCAAGCAGGCAAATTTCTAATACTTAGAAATCAGAGGGTTAATATAAAAGCTTGGCAATACCCTTCTAGAGAACAGTTTTGGCTGTGGATTCATTACTGAAAGTTTCAATTTCCTAACCTAACCCATTTCCAAGACAGCAAAAAGAAGATAAACTAGAATTTTACCAATGCAGTACATTAAACATGTTTTCAGTTGCCAGCCTTCCTGTCTTGTCAGCAAAATGTCTCCAAGACAAAGGGTCTATGGGCAAACTCTCCAGAGGACTAGATCATCAAGATATATTAAGAATATGGGTAAATACTGAATAATTCACATAAATTACCTTAAATTACAGTTTGGAGCAATCTAAAGATTTCTACCTTTGAAGCTCCAAAGTTGAGGATTGAAGTTGTTTTCTATGTTATTCAGTGACCAGGTGCAGTTTGGATGATCAGTAGCTCTCCAGTTGTTTGTACACTCTCTAGCAGACCACTCAGCATCCAGCCTTTGTTTGAAAATGCCAATGGATTCAGCAGTAACTGTCTCTTCAGAGAGTTTATTCTAACTATTAACAATTCTTGAGGAAAAGAATTGAGTATGGACTCTGGATAGGGTAGACTGCTTAACAAGTTTCAGATGATGACCTCTAGCTCTTTAATTAATACCAACAATAGGAAATAATTTTGGGAGAGTATTGGCCCTCATTAACTTATAGGTTGGAATGGTATCACCTCTTTTTTTCTGTATACAAGTGTTGGGAGTTTTCAGCTTTGCTAGTCTTAAAGGGTGGGAAAGCTCCTGCATGCCCAATATCACTTTGGTGGTTACACATTAAATGGCCTACAAATAAATTGAACATACCACTCAATACCTTTTTTATGCTCTTTCTAAATATAATAATTGTTTTTGCTTCAAATTCAGCCTTAAGCCCTTTACAGACACTTAAAGATTATGCCCTTTTCTCTTGTTTTGAGGTGCAGCATATATATCTCTGTTAGTGTGCCTCTTGTTAAAACTGGTTTACCCATAAATTGAATTGATAGTGACAAATTTGAGAATCAATTAACATATGGGAAATATATAATATAGGCTATATATTTGAGTAAGTTTTAGTTAGATAAGGTTAAGTTTGGTTATAATTGAATTGTGCCAAAAAGATTATTATATTTGGAAAGAGCATAAAAAAGGCATCAAGTGGTATATTCACTTTATTTGTAGGTCATTTATGTGACTTATTTAATATTTACCAGAATTTTGGGTTTGGCAAGTCAGAAAAGTTAATATTTTTGAATGAATATGTTAGAGTATGTGTTGTCTTTAGTGTTGAATTAGGTAGACACTATGAATACACAAATGGCTTAAAGAAACTTTTGTTCAAAATCAAATTCAAGCTATGTTTTTTCTTTGGGTTTACTCAGGACAGTTGTTCTAACATTTTACATTAGGCTACATTTGAAAAATAGACTGGGGGATTAGCTGAACTCTTTAAATGTATAAACAGCTAAAATATATTGATCTATCCACATGGATGTCTCTTTTGCCAAAGTAAAAACAAAAAATCCCAATTCAAGGTTGCAACACTCAAGCTGCAGCTGAACTTGATAAAAATAATAATGGTTCCCTCTTTGAATGAATGCTGTTTTTATGATTGAGGAAATTACCTTTGTTTCTCTTAAGCCAGTCTGTCATTGAAATGTCTTTAGCAGTGAGGGAACATTTTACTTCAAGAATTGCTCTTCTTTCTCCAGGAAGAGCAAAAATACCATCCAGACTTGTGGCAAGAAACCCTTCAGTTTTATGAATAAACAGTCCAGCAGGAGTAATCTTGTAATTTGTTTTTTTGCTCAAAAGCAGCCACAGGCTCATATACATACCCTGTGTACATGAGCTATGTTCCATAGCTCTGGTTTGGTGATCAGGAGCATACAATAGCTGCTTTACCAGTGGAGTTACTGCTTCTACACATATTGTGCAAATCAATCCTGATATGGAAGCTATAATTTGATTTTTTTCTAATATCCTGCAAGCTGTTGTCTGGACAATTGCAATCTTTGTAATTGGGTTCTTTCTTTTAGACAAAGAATATCAATGTATTATAACTGAAGCCACTGCAACATATCAGCCTTTGTAATAGCAAGGTCAGAAGGACTTAGGTTGGGAGCAATTGCATTTTGCCCATAGTTTTGATCAAGTTTTGCATGACTAGATTTGTGGAATTGGGCATGTCAGGGGTTGTACAAAGGTCCCTAAGTCCCTAAAATTCCAAAAGTCCCTATTTCTGTCACAAGAGAATCATTGATGAAATAGTATAGTCTTATAAACATTTGGTGGCTGGCAATTACACCCCAGGCAATTACCCCCCCCCATGGAAAATACCCCTTCCTCAGAAAATACCCCCCCCCCCCCCCATGGAAAATAAGGCTAAATTTGAGAATTTTATTTGAGTTTAATATTTTTAATTTCTGTTGGGGGAAAGAGTTTGGTGCTTGTGTATTATGCACTGCTCATTCAAGTTTATGCTGTGTAAAACTTGAGAACAAACCTGTTTCTTTGTTAGTTTTTTTCAGCTTAGCAAGAGACAAGAAACAGAATATATGGGATATATATTATTTGGGCTATATATTTGAACAAAAAAAGGGGGGAGGTGTAAAGTATTTACACAGTTTGATATCAGAAAACGATTCTTTCTAGGTATATGGCCACTAAAAATTAGGGAAGAATAGCAAGGTATCTGGAAATTTTGTTAACTAAAAAAAAAATATCTCAGTATAAAGTAAATGTAATGTTTCATTTCAGTGGGTTTTTTTTCCAAGTGTTAAGTGTTTTTTTTAGTTAAACACCTAGAACCTAAATATTATGCCTTTACTAGCATAAGAAGAAAGGTAAGTAATTCAATGATCTATTTCTGTTTTTTTTATATGTAATAAATAATTGAGACAAAAACTTTGGAAAGTAATGAAAAATTATGTCAAGTTAAGTGAAAGTGATAGTTACTAGAGGTGGATTGTCACTAGTGATAAATCACTCAGGGTGGCAACCCTGAACTAAAGGGGATTTTCGGGGAACCGATTTTTTTTTTTTTTTGAGAAGACAGATGTTTGGGGAAATCCCCAAAAATTTGGGGATTAGTCAAAGCACTGTTATTTTCAGACAAAATCTGCCAACAAATTTTTACTAGGCCAAGAAAACTGCCAAGTAGCATTGCTACTATGCTACCGCATTTTTTTGCATGCCCCCCCCTGCAATGTGCAAATATATTGCCCAAATTTTATAAGTCCAATGTGTTCTGTCACCCGTCCCTTGTCTTTGTATGCTGTGAAACCGGTTTTTGTGAGGTCTAACCTAAGCGTATTTCTTCAGTGTGTTTTGTTTAATTAGCAAGCACCATTAACAACTCACTATTTGATTATAATTCCATTTTTTTGAAGTTATAAAATCCAGAGGCATTGATTCATCATGACCCAAATAAAAAACAATTTACCAATCTTTTGAAAATTGCCATATTTACTTTAGGTTATTAGCATCACTCTTGTTTAAAACCATGTACCTGTAAACTGAACCAGCTGTGACAAAATAAATATCCAGAAAAGTTTATGGGAAATATATATTTTGGGTTATATACTTGAGTGTTAGTGAGGGGGAGTCAGGTAAAGAAAAGTTCCAAAGCTGCTCCCTGCCAGTAGCAGAATTTGACAGACTTCCAAAAGCTACCAACACTTTAAGCAGCATAACTTGTGTTCTGACACCCTTTCTTTGAGCAAAAATTATTTTTATATATAAAAATGGTATTTTCAGATAAAATCTGCCAACAAATTTGAAAACTGCCATGTAGCATTGTTACTTTGCTACCCCACTTTTTGCACATTGGCCCAATAGCAATAATGACCTCACCACCCTTTAAAAGAGCCTCGTTTGATTTACTTTACTAGTTAACTAATAAGACAAATAATTAGATTTTGCCGTTTTATTTGTAATTCTTAGTTAACTTTGAACGTTTTATTTGACAAACGGATTCTTAGTTGACTAAAAAGTAAACAATGACACTACTGTTAAGATAATACTATTAAGAATTATCTTTAAGCGTCACAGAGAGTGAGGAGGTGCAGCCACTTAGTCAATTAAGTTTGACGAGTAAGATGGAAAAAGAAGCTGTACAGCTATAAAATTTTAATAAAAAAAAATATCAATGTGTCATTCATGTAACACTAGCACAGCCACTTTCCAGCAATTCGCCACTAAATTACTACAGTAGGACTCGGTGCATCACTTTTCCCACAATTTGATGCCCCAGAGACAAGTATGAGCTATTGAGAATACATATGCAAGAACAAAAAATATTTGAATGTTGGTTAAAATTTCTTGAAATGCCAAAACTGCCCAAGTGGTCCTTGAGAAAAATTTTCAACATAATGTTGAAACAAAAAAGTTATTTTTTGATTGCAGTGTACTAAGTTAGTGTTATTCTGTTTTATAAGACTTGGTGGAGGAAAATCCGAATATTCGACCTGGGGGTTTGAAATCGTGAAAGGGGGAAGTAAATTGTGGGAAAAAGAACTACAGGTCCGGATATCTGTTTTAAAGATGTCTGAATCTGTATCCTATACAGGTAACAGCAAACCCAGGTTTTTCAGTAGCTTAAAGACTTGGTCACTATTGGACTGCTCAAGAAGCTGCTATGGTAAAAAGAATGGAACTGCTCAAGCAGCTGCTATGGTAAAAAGAATGCAGTACAGTAGACAGTTAGGACAGCAGGAACAAGGCAGTCTTTATCAGCTGCTTGACTAAACAAGTTAGTCTGTATAGCAGTGTTTAACTTTTTCCATGAGCTTCCAAAGATTGTTGACTTATGGTTTCTTTCGTGTTAACTGGAAGGTCACGACAGGTACTGTTCTTTGGTTTGCTAACCTGGTTACTGAAATGCTGTCCCGATCTGGTCCCTATTTCGGTCTTAGGAAGGTACCCAAGTCCCTAATTTTGGATATTGCTGACTGTACAACCCCTGGCATGTTCAAAAAGACGTTTTCTGGCAGCATTTTTGCAATTGCACAAGGAAATCTTCTTTTGTTGTGCTGTCAGTCTTTCCATCTGCTGACTCAGGGTGGACTTTACGCCACAACAGAAAGTCTCAGATGCAGCCAAGTGCTTCTCAAAAATCTTATGGTTATAGTGTTGTCTATCAATAGCTGGGTCCATCTTGTCAGTGTGTTGAATGCACTATAAATATGACTCAGGAACATGTTGCTTGGAGCTTCCTCAGCCGGTAATTCCAAGTATTTGTTGCTAAATTACTACTACTGCTAACAAATCTTTTTTTTACTAAAAAAAAAGAACCTGAAAATGATAAATATCAAATATTAGTCATATGCTTATGAATTATTGAAAAAATATAATTTCTAACTTACGTACGTGAAACTAAAGTTTTTTTCTTTCATGTTGACTCAAAAAGGAACTTAAAAAACAGAATATAGTCAAATGCGTAAGACCAATTTTTTCAAATAATTTATAATTTACGTATGTGAAACTGAAGCTTTTGTCTTCTGGGTAGACTCAAAAGGGAACCTGAAAAAGACAAATTTCAAAAATTAGTCATATGGGTAAGAACAATTTTTTTCAAATAATTTATAACTTGCTTATGTGAAACTGAAGCTTTTTTCTTCCAAGTTGACTCAAAAGGGAACCTGGGAAAGACAAATATCAAATATTAGTCAAATGCTTAAGAATATTTTTTTGCAAATAATTTATAACATATGTGAAACTGAAATTTTCTTCTTCTATGTTGACTCAAAGGGAACCTGAAAAAGACAAATCTCCAATATTAATCATTTGGTTGAGAACAATTTTTCAAAAATAATTTGTAACTTAGGCTACTTACATGAGCAAGAATTTTTTTCTTTGATTGGCTTAAAAGGGAACCTGAAAAAGACAACTGTCAAATATTAGTCATATGATTAAGAACAGCTTTCTTAATAATTTGTAACTCATTTACATGAAACTGAAGTTTTTTCTTCCATGCTGACTCAAAATAGAACTTGAAAAAGATAAATATCAAATTTTAGTCTTATGCTTAAGAACAAATTTTTTTTCAAATAATTTATATTTTACTAATGTGAAACTAAGGTTTTTTTTCTTTTATGTTGACTCGAAAGGGAACCTGAAAAAGACAAATGTAAAATATTAGTCATATGGTTGAAAAATAAGGTTTTTTCAAATATTTTATAACTTACTTACACGAAACTTCAGTTTTTTTGCTTTAATGTTTACTCAAAAAGGAACCTGAACAAGATAAATGTCAAATATTAGTCATATGGTTGAAAACATTTTTGTAAAATAATTTATCAATTACTTTTGTTAAACTGAAGTGTTTTCTTTAATGTTGGCTCAAAAGGGAGCCTGAAAAAGATAAATGTCAAATATTAGTTATAAGGTTAAGAATATTTTTTTTCAAATAATTTTAAACTTAATTACATAAAACTGAAGCTTTTTTTCTTCCTTTTTGATTCAAAAGGGAATCAAATATTAGTCATATGCTTAAGAGCAATTTTTTTTTTCAAAAGATTTTATAACTTACTTAAGCTATGTGAAACTGAAGTTTTTTTTTCATGTTAACTATTAGTCACATCTCATAAAATATTAGTAATATCCTTAAGCATAATTTTTTTTTCAAGTAATTTATAACTTACTTATGTGATATTGAAGCTTTTTCTTCCATGTTGACTCAAAAGGGAACCTGAAAAAGACAAATATTAAATATTAGTCAAATGCTAAAAAACATTTTCAAGTAATTTATAACTTACTTACGCAAAGCTGAAGTTTTTTCTTCCATTTTGACTCAACAGGGAACTTGAAAAAGAGAAATGTCAAACATTAGTCAAATGCTTAAGAACATTTTTTTTCAAGTAATTTATAACTTATTTACATGAAACTGAAGTTTCTTTCTTTCATGTTGACTCAAAAGGGAACCTAAAAAAGAGAAATATAAAATATTAGTCACATCCTTAAGAACAATTTTTTTTCAAGTAATTTATAACTTACTTATGTGATACTGTAGTTTTTTCTTCCATGTTAGAGTAGAGTAGAATATTTTTATTATAACACATACATAAATCAGTGTCACAAAACAGAGCACATGCCTGGTGGCATACTTTAGCGCTAAAAAAATTGCCAACGAAAATACACAGCCATTTTCTAACTAAATTTTACAACAGAAAAGAAAGCCCTAATAAACAAAATGCTTAGGTTGTTGTAAGATATTTCTTCACCAGTCTTAGAAAATGTCGCTTGTTGCTGCATTCTAGAACTGATGCTGGAATTGAGTTCCAGATTTTTGGCCCAATGTGACAGATGCTGAATCCCGCTCTCGATGTCGGGCGAATTTCGCATGAAAAGTCTGGACGATGCGTATTAGGATAATTATGAAATTGAAAATTAGTTAGAAAAATGCCCGACAAACTTACAGGTAAATGGCTGTATTGATAATCGGGACAAATACTAGAGATAGAAATTAAATGAAGTTGGTCCAAAGAATAAATTCCTGAAGTCCCATATATGTTGACTCAAAAGGGAACCTGAAAAAGAGAAATGTCAACTATTAGTCAAATCCCCGAGAACAATTTTTTTTCACGTAGTTTATAACTTTCTTACCTGAAACTGAAGTTTCTTTCTTATAGTTGACTCAAAAGGGAACCTTAACAAGAGAAATATTAAATATTGGTCACATACTTATGAATCAGAGTCACATCCATGGAAGTTTAGGAATTCACAAACATGGAAGTTAAGAGTCAAATCTATGAAAATTTTTCCATGTTGACTCAAAAGGGAACCTTAAAAAGTGAAATATCAAATGTTGGTCATATGCTTAAGAGCAATTTTGTTTTCCAAAAATTATAACATATGACTTATAATAGTCATATGGTTAAGAACAATTTTTTCAAATAACATAACTTACGTGAAACTGAAGTTTATTTCTTCCATGTTGACTCAAACAGGAATCTGAAAAAGAGAAATATCAAATATTAGTAACATCATTAAGAACAATGTTTTTCAAGTAATTTAAATTTGACTCAAAATGAAGCTTGTAAAAGAGAAATATCAACTGTTCGTCATATTCTTAAGAACAATTTTTTTCAATAATTTATAACTTACTTATGTAAAAATGAAGTTTCTTTCTTCCATGTTGACTCAAAAGAGAACCTGAAAAGAGAAATATCAAATATTAGTCGCGTCGTTGAAAACAATTTTTTCAAGTACTTTGTAACTTACTTACGTGATACTGAAGTTTTTTCTTCGATGCTGTCTCGAAAGGGAACCTGAAAACAAATATTTGTCTTATGCTTAGGAACATCTTTTTAAACACTTTATAACTTACTTACGTGAAGCTGAAGTTTCTTTCTTCCATGTTGACTTAAAAAGAGAACCTGAAAAAGAGAAATGTCTAATATTAGTCACATGCGTATGAACAATATTTTTTCAAGCAATTTATAACTTACATGAAACTGAATTTTTTTTCCATGTTGACTCTAAAGAGAAGCTGAAAAAGAGAAATATCAAATGTAAGTCATTTGCATAGGAACAATTTTTTTTCAATAATTTATAACTTGCTTAAATGAAACTGAAGTTTCTTTCTTCAGTGTTGACTTAAAAGGGAACCTGAAAAAGAGAAATATCAAATTTTACTCATGTGCATAAGAACAATTTTTTCAAGTAATTTTTAACTTACTTACGTCATACTGTAGTTTTTTCTTCTGTCTACTCAAAAGGGAACCTGAAGAAGAGAGAAATATCAAATGTTATTCATGTGCTTAAGAACAATTTGTTTCAAGTAATTTTTTATTTACTTACGTCATACTGAAGTTTGTTCTTCCGCTTTTACTCAAAAGGGACCTTGAAAAAGAGAATTATCAAATATTAATCATATCCTTATGAACAATTTTTTTAAAGTAATTCCTAAATTACATACATGAAACTGAAGGGAACCTGAAAAAGAGAAATATCAAATATCTTTCACGTCCAAACAATTTTTTTCAAGTAATTTTTAACTTATTTACATGATATTGAAGCTTTTTCATCCATGTTTCAGAGGCAACGCTGTAGCGTTGCCTATAGTAAAGGCCATACGGCTCCAATGTTTCATTATTTTTATTTATTAATTTTTTTCCCAGAGGCACTTCATACGGAAGGGGTCGTCGTAGAAACTTCAAAGGGGGCTCATTCGATTGGAAATCGAGAGCTCTAGTGCCCTTTTTAATAGTCGAAAATGATTGGAGGGCAACTAGCCCCCCCCTACGCCCATCATTCCCCCAAACACATCCAATCAAAATTTTGAGATAGCCATTTTGTTCAGCGTAGTTGATTTCCAGATAGAAAATTTATTTTTGACGAGGACACTCCCCCACAACCCTCAGGGCAAGGGTTTTAGGTTATGCCCTGGGGGCATATAAGGTTTTTATAGAAGGCGTTGTCATAGAAACTTCAAAACAGGCTCAATCGATTGGAAATTAAAGGCTAGTGCCCTTTTTAATAGTCGAAAGTGATTGGAGTGTAACTAGCCCCCCTCCCCCCCCACGCCCATCACTTCCCCAAACACATCCAATCAAAATTTTGAGATAGCCATTTTGTTCAGCACAGTTGATTTCCAGATAGAAAATATATTTTTGAGGAGGACACTCCCCCATAACCCTCAGGGCAAGGGTTTTAAGTTATACCCTTGGGGCATATAAGGTTTTTATAGAAGGCGTTGTCGTAGAAACTTCAAAAAAGGCTCATTCGATTGGAAATTCAAAAAGCTAGTGAACTTTTTAATAGTTGAAAGTGATTGGAGAGCAACTAGCCCCCCCCCCCCACGCCCATTGTTCCCCCAAACACATCCAATCAAAATTTTGAGATAGCCATTTTGTTCAGCGTAGTCGATTTCCAGATAGAAAATATATTTTTGAGGAGGAAACTCCCCCACAACCCTCAGGGCAAGGGTTTCAAGTTATGCCCTGGGGGCATATAAGGTCTTTTATAGAAGGCGTTGTCGTAGAAACTTTAAAACAGGCTCATTCGATTGGAAATTAAAGGGCTAGTGCCCTTTTTAATAGTCGAAAGTGATTGGAGTGCAAATAGCCCCCCCCCCACGCCCATCATTTCCCCAAACCCATCCAATCAAAATTTTCAGATAGCCATTTTGTTCAGCGTAGTTGATTTCCAGATAGAAAATATATTTTTGAGGAGGACACTCCCCCACAACCCTCAGGGCAAGGGTTTTAAGTTATGCCCTGGGGGCATATAAGGTTTTTATAGAAGGCGTTGTCGTAGAAACTTCAAAACAGGCTGATTCGATTGGAAATTAAAGAGCTAGTGCCCTTTTTAATAGTCGAAAGTGATTGGAGTGTAACTAGTCCCCCTCCCCCTCCCACGCCCATCATTTCCCCAAACACATCCAATCAAAATTTTCAGATAGCCATTTTGTTCAGCGTAGTTGATTTCCAGATAGAAAATATATTTTTGAGGAGGACACTCCCCCACAACCCTCAGGGCAAGGGTTTTAAGTTATGCCCTGGGGGCATATAAGGTTTTTATAGAAAGCGTTGTCGTAGAAACTTCAAAACAGGCTCATTCGATTGGAAATTAAAGGGCTAGTGCCCTTTTTAATAGTCGAAAATGATTGGAGGGCAACTAGCCCTCCCCCACGCCCATCATTCCCCCAAACACATCCAGTCAAAATTTGAGATAGCCATTTTGTTCAGCGTAGTTGATTTCCAGATAGAAAATATATTTTTGAGGAGGATACTCCCCCACAACCCTCAGGGCAAGGGTTTTAAGTTGTGCCCTGGGGGCATATAAGGTTTTTATAGAAGGCGTTGTCGTAGAAACTTCAAAACAGGCTCATTCGATTGGAAATTAAAGGGCTAGTGCCCTTTTTAATAGTCGAAAGTGATTGGAGTGCAACTAGCCCCCCCCCCCCACGCCCATCATTTCCCCAAATACATCCAATCAAAATTTTGAGATAGCTATTTTGTTCAGCGTAGTTGATTTCCAGATAGAAAATATGTTTTTGACGGGGACAGTCCCCCAGAACCTTCAGGGCAAGGGTTTTAAGGTATGCCCTGAGGGCATATAAGGTTTTTATAGAAGGCGTTGTCGTAGAAACTTCAAAAAAGGCTCATTCGATTGGAAATTCAAAGGGATAGTGCCCTTTTTAATAGTCGAAAGTGATTGGAGTGCAACTAGCCCCCCCCCCCCACGCCCATCATTCCCCAAACACATCCAATAAAAATTTTGAGATTGCCATTTTGTTCAGCGTAGTTGATTTTCAGATAGAAAACATGTTTTTGAGGAGGACACTCCCCCACAACCCTCAGGGCAAGGGTTTTAAGCTATGCCCTGGGGGCTTATACGGTTCTTATTGAAAGCGTTGTCATAAAAACTTCAAAAAAGGCTCATTCGATTGGAAATTCAAAGGGATAGTGCCCTTTTTAATAGTCAAAAGTGATTGGAGGGCAACTAGCCCCCCCCCCCTATGCCCATCATTCCCCCAAACACATCCAATCAAAATTTTGAGATAGCCATTCTTGTTCAGCGTAGTTGATTTCCAAATTGAAAATATATTTTTGAGGAGGAGACTCCCCCACAACGCTCAGGGCAAGGGTTTTAAGTTATGTCCTGGGGGCATATAAGGTTTTTATAGAAGGCGTTGTCGTAGAAACTTCAAAACAGGCTCATTTGATTGGAAATTAAAGGGCTAGTGCCCTTTTTAATAGTCGAAAGTGATTGGAGGGCAACTAGCCCCCCCCCTACGCCCATCATTTCCCCAAACACATCCAATCAAACTTTTGAGATAGCCATTTTGTTCAGTGTAGTTGATTTCCAGATAGAAAATATGTTTTTGAGGAGGACACTCCCCCACAACCCTCAGGGCAAGGGTTTTAAGTTATGTCCTGGGGCATATAAGGTTTTTATAGAAGGCGGTGTCGTAGAAACTTCAGAAAGGCTCATTCGATTGGAATTTCCGAGGGCTAGTGCCCTTTGTAATAGTCGAAAGTGATTTGAGGGCA
This sequence comes from Artemia sinica, assembly GCA_027921565.1. Taxonomy (NCBI): domain Eukaryota; kingdom Metazoa; phylum Arthropoda; class Branchiopoda; order Anostraca; family Artemiidae; genus Artemia; species Artemia sinica. The sequence goes on along the minus strand of CM051257.1, from coordinate 59,028,476 downwards.
ACTAACCCCCCTCTCACGCCCACCTTTTCCCCAAACACATCCAATCAAAATTTTAAGACAGCCATTTTATTAAACGTAGTTTTAAGTTCTGGAAATTGGGTCTTTGAGGATCACAACTCCCCCAAAGCCCTCAGGGCAAGGGTTGTAATTTAAGGATTCTCCGAATCCTTCATATTATTTCTTATGGAAGGGATGCTCGTATAAACTTTAGAGGGCTCATTTGATTGAAAATAGAAAGTTCTTGTTCACATTTTAAGAGTCAAAAGAGATTGAAGGGCAACTAGCCCCTCTCCCTCCTCCACGCCCTAAATGCATCAGATAAAAATTTTGAGATAGACATTTTGTTAAAATAGTTCAAAGTTTTGATAACAAAAAACTCCGGTGTCGACACAGCCCACCAGGGCCCAGAGGTAGGCGTTGTAAGTAATGCCCTGGGGCATAACTTATTAAGGGGGGTTTATAACTTATGGGAAGGGGTTTCGTATGGGAAGAACACGTAGGAAATCTATTGTAATTATCCAATTATAAGGTTAAAATACATACTCTGTGATAGATGTAAAATTGCTTTGGCTCACAAATTCCTATTAAGGTCAATTCCAAACAGTCGTGATCCCTTTGTGTCAGCAAGTGAAATGGTCTAAACCTCCTTATTGGAGCTATTTTTTCAATCCATTCATTGTTGTCAATCGCTGTCCACAAGTTATGCAAGCTGTCTATTGTTCATATATAAGGTTTTTATCAAAGAGGTAATCGTATAGACTTTGAAAAAAGCCTCATTCGATTTAAATTGAAAGTTCTAGATCCGTTTTTTAAAGTCAAGAATAATCGGACAGTAAGCAACCCCCCCCCCTCCATGCCATAAAAACTTGAAACTTTTCGCAATCAAAAACGAACAAAAATTAATTAAAAAAAACTGTCCGAAAAATAAGTTTTTCGAAGAAAAGTAAAGGCCATTTTAAACTTAAGCTCAGGAGATACAAATACCTGTTAAAATTCAAACTCAAAACGACCAGAAATTACTGTTAAAGAATAAATGAAACCCAAAACGAACAGAAATTAAATAAACAATCATAGCAAAAAACATACAACAAGTAATAATATAAATGAATAAATAGATCTTAAAGCGAGTAATGCTTAGATTGAATATGAAAATCAAGCTTAAAACGAAAACAAATATTTTGCTATTAAAGTATAAATGAAACTTAAAACGAACAGAAATTAAATAAACAATCAATGCGAACAAACATACAATATATATTAATCTAAATGAATAAATAAATCTTAAAACGAGTGAAACTTAAATTGAATATGCAAATCAAGTTTGAATCGAATTAAAATAACTACAAACAAGAGTTTGGGTATCGTCTCACTGCAGAAGCCTAAAACCTACTTCGATCTCCCATGTTTCTTTCTCCCATGTTGACTCAAAAGGGAAAATGAAAAAGAGAAACATCAAATGTTAGTCATATGCCTAAGAATTTTTTTTTCAATTATTTATAACTTACTTATGTGAAACTGAAGTTTCTTTCTTCCATGTTGATTCGAAAGGGAACTTGAAAAACAAAAAGGTCAAATATTAGTCACATCCTTAAGAATGATTTTTATCAAGTAATCTATAACTTTCTTACGTGATACTGAAGCTTTTTTCTGTGTTGAATCAAAAGGAAACCTGAAGTAGAGAAATGTCAAATATTAGTCATATGCTTATGAACAATTTTTTTTCAAGTAATATATAACTTAGTTTCGTGAAAATTAAGTTTTTTCTTCTATGTTGACTCAAAAGGGAACCTGAAAAAGAGCAGTATCAAATGTTAGTCACATCCTTATGAACAATTTTTTTATTTACAACTCACTTACGCGAAACTGAAGTTTTTTCTTCCATGTTGACTCAAAAGGGAACCTGAATAAGAGGTATGTCAAAATCTAATCACATGCTTAAGACCAATTTTCTTTTTTCAAATAATTCATAACTTACTTACATGATACTTAAGTTTTTTTAAGTTTTTTTTTTATACTTAAGTTGCTTACATGAAACTGAAGTTTCTTTCTTCTATGTTGACTCAAAGGGGAACCTGAAAAAGAGAAATATCAAATATTATTCATACGAAATATCAAATATTTGTCTTATGCTTAGGAACATTTTTTTTTCTGTAATTTATTACTTACTTACGTGAAACTGAAGTTCATTTCTGCCATGTTAACACAAAAGGGAACATGAAAAAAACAAATGTCAAGTATTAATTACATGCTTAAGAACATTTTTTTTCAAGTAATTTATAACTTAGGTGAAACTAAAGTGCTTTTTGTTGCATGTTGACTCTAAGGGGAACCTGAAAAAGAAAAATATCAAATATTAGTCATTTGCTTAGGAACAATTTTTTTTCCAATTTTTTATAACTTATAATTATAATTTTTCTCAAGTATTTCATAACTTACGTGAAACTGAAGTTTTTTCTTCCACGTTGACTCAAAATGGAGCCTGAAAAAAACTATGAAATGTTAGTCATATTCTTAAGAACAATTTTTTTCAACTAATCTATAACTTACTTACGTGATACTAAAGTTTTTCTTTCCTGCTGACTCAAAAGGGAAGCTGAAAAAGAAAAATGTCCAATATTAGTCATATGGTTAAGAAATTTTTTTAAATAGTTTATAACACACTTACGTGAAACTGAAGTTTCTTTCTTCCATGTTGACGCAAAGGGGAACTGAAAAAGAGAAGTGTCAAATATTAGTCACATGCTTAAGAACAGTTTTTTTTTTAGTAATTTATAGCTTACTTAAGTGAAGCTGTAAGTTTTTCTACCATGTTGACTCAAAACGGAACCTGAAAAAGAGAAACATAAAATATTAGTCACATCCTTAAGAACAATTTTTCAACTAATTTATAACTTACTTACGTGATACTGAAGTTTTTTTTCCATGTTGACTCAAAAGGGAACCTGAAAAAGAGAAATAAAAGATGATAGTCACATCTTTAAGAACAATTTATTTCAAGTAATTTATAACTTACTTGCGTTAAACTGAAGTTTTTTTCTTCCATGTTGACTCAAAAGGGAAGCTAAAAAAGACAAATGTCAAATATTAGTCATATGCTTAAAAACAATTTTTCTCTAATAATTTATAAATTACTTTCGTGACACTGGATTTTTTTCCACGTTGACTCAAAAAGCGAACCTGAAAAAGAGAAACATTAAATATTAGTCATATTCTTAAGAAGAGTTTTTTTTTCAAGTAATTTATAACTTACCTCCGTGATGTTGAAGTTCTTTCTTCCATAAGTATTTTTTTTCAAATAATTTGTAACTCACTTACGTGAAAAATATTAGTCATACACTTATGCACAACTTTTTTTTTCAAATAATTTATAACTCACTGATTCAAAACTGAAATTTATTCTGACTTTTCAACTCAAAATTGAGTCTAAAGAAGAGAAATGTCAAATATTAGTCATATTTGAAAAAAAGAACTTTTTCCGTATAATTTATAAGTTATTCGAAACTGCAGTTTTCCCTTACATTTTGACTAAAAGGCAATGCATTTAGTATTAGTCAAAGAATTCCAGGTTCCAATCTACTATAAGCAAAATCAGCCAATACCCGGTGAGTAATTAACTAAAACTACTTTTCTTGTTTTAAGCACTTATCTATTGTATTTAACCCTTGAGTTATTTTACCTTTGAGTGTTTCATCCTTTAGCAAGGGTTTTGTATGTTGTTTTATTTTTATCTGACTAGTACCTTTCTCGTCATGAACAACAAAGAAACGAAGTGACGCGCACATTACTCCTGTATATAACCTTTCTTTTTGGTATGATGTCATCCTGTATTATTGCTGCATTGTGTGTTAAAGAGTTCCTGTAATTAGCTTGTGATATCTTTCTTTGACAATGACGTCATCCCGGTACTTATGCATTATATATAACAACCCCACTGAAGAAGTGAAGTTAGGTTATCCTAATGAAATATACCTAAATATGATGAAAATATAATACTTTAGTAACAAAATTATGGAAACTACAACAAAGAATTATGGAAAGCAGGTCGCCCAGAAAGTGTTATATTAAATACCAAACCAAAATACCAACTCTATACATTAAACATTTAATTAAATTATACCTATATAGCAGTTATCTGCCTAAGCTAATTGTCTACGAATGCAGATATACACACCGTTTTTACGCAGACAGATCAGATAAAACTTCTTGAGTGGGGTCGCTATAATACATAAGTGCCGTTATCCCATTTTACGAAAGCATCATATAGATAAAACACGACTCATAATAACTATGCTTTCTTGCTCTTACTTGAAACGCAAGTTTCTTCCTCAGTGTTGACGCACACAAGAAATTGAAAACAGGAAATAACACATATGGATTGCACTCTGAAATACAAATGGTTTATCAAATAGCTTAGAACTAGCATGTGTACCGTGAGTAATATGTGATATATTTTTTCCTTCTAAGGATAATTCCGACATAAATTAAACTTCCCCTAATTAAATTTAAATCCCGTTTCAAAAAGAAAACTTCTTAATCAGCAAAAGAAAAACTGCATTTTAGTCTCAGCCAAACATCGACGCTAATCGGTTTTGAATTTCGCGAAGATGCTTGGCAATAAAAAAATCACTAGATACAAAGTTCACAGGAAGTTTAAGTTATTATAGCAGTATGAATGTTTACTCCATAGGCAGCGCTCCCTAAGGAAGATATTTTCTCAGGGAATGCTTATCGATATAATGAAAACTGATTCTCCATCATTAGACTATTGCATGAAGCTTTTACGTTGTGGTCCAAATGCATTTACACAATTTATTGGCATATTAATTACGACACAGCAAAATGATATTGTGGATATGCTTTTAAACACTAGTTTAGAAATTTAGGACTTTTTTTCATGAGAAAGATGGGGTTCAAGGAAGATTTACTCCTCTCTCTCTATCTATCCCACTCAATTTGATGTTGGTAGCTCAGTTTCATTGTGACAGTGACAGTGTCAACACATGAAAAAATGTTCCATACATGTCCGCTATGCATGCACACACTGGGCAGCTGGTCATCATGTGAGAATTGTACAATGATTGATGAGTATGATGAAAAGTGCAGATTATGCAACCCGTGTAAATTGCATAGAGGATATGCTGTACAAATTAAAGGTTGTAATTACTATCTTGAAGAGGTGTGTGACTCTCATCCTAGAGGACACCTATGCTCCAATTGCCACTATGATAAATGTAGTCAGTGGGAGAATACATATCCTGGTATGATTGGAAAGAATCCTAAGCGTGATTTCAGTTTACTGCTGCGAGATTGGTATCGTCGTGGTTTTAGATTGTTTTGGGAGGAGGAGCCGGGTCAGCGATTCAACTGTTGGAACAACAAAAGAATTTGGTTTCTATGTCATCGTTGTGAAGACAATGGCTACTATGATTATAAGCCCACTGACTTTTATTTGGCTGTGACGGAATGTGATTCGCCACTTGAGGACACTGTTTATGACATTGCTTCAAATAAGCAAATTGAAACATGTGAATTCTATAAAATGAATGAGAATAGTATCATTGACCATACAAAGAGATATGACAAGAGTGAAGTTACACTCTACTGTAGAAAATGTGACCCTGACATTGCAGCACATCAGGATCAGTATACTGTGAATTCAGATAATCTACCTGCATTAGTTGTTATCGACAAGTACCTATACCTAGTAGAAGATGAATTCTAAAGAGTAGAAAAGTCGTTTTTATCATGTACATACATTATTTTTATTAATAAACAATTTCACATACATTGTTAGAACATTTTATTCGTAGGGCACTAAAATCAATATTAAACACGCTTGTAAGTATATTTTCCACAAGAAAGCCGTTCAATCGAGGTAAGTCAACATAGATGTCGAGAAACTGCTTGTAGGTATAGCCACGACATCTGAACATGGAAAAGAGTAGTGCATGAAAGCCACATGTCTTAGTCGTTAAATCCTGTACTCTTCGTTGCTTTTGAATAATAGTTTTCCCACTGCCTTCAATGAAGTTGCTGATGTATGGAGTGTAGAATTTATATGATAGGCCAAGAGGATCAAAAAATTCAATATTCTTCGCTGTTTGAAAGATGCATAGCCAATGGCCTGTCTTCAAAGTCGATGGACTGCTATTAACAATGATTAGGGTATTGTTAACACTTGGAATTTTTTCAATGAAGTCCGATGGTATGCAATAGGACTTGTACTGGGACATGTATGGATCCATACTAAATACGTTGATTATTTGGTTTGTGTTCATGGTGCTAGGTCTAGTAGAACACTGCCGTCGGGTGTGATTTCCCAATAGGTTTCAAATTGACTCAATGATATTAGCGTGATACTCTCAGTCAAAGCATCGGCAAATGTACACTCTAAACGTACATTCCCTGTTCGTACTATGCTCATATCCTGGGTCCCCGACAAGTCCAAAACAATTACGCCATGATTTTTTGAAAACATTGAATCGGTTATTCCATTTTCAAATAGTTGGGAGTCATGATCTAGGGATTGCATGGTCAACTCGTACAGAGTTCTATAGGATTTTTTGTCAAATGATAGAGTGTACAGTGGAATACCATTCACTTTGCACACAAGGCTAGATAGACCGAAAAAATTAAAATCATGGGGGATTCAGTCCAGGATCCAACGGCACTGCCACTCTTCACAAAGGCCAAAGCCAATTTTGATGGGATTTCTCCATTGATAAATGATGAATCGGTATAGCTACGAGAGCCGGTGGCAATGTGACGTTGATTGGTGATCGTATGGGGGACAAGAAGTTTAATGTTGTTGCCATTGGCTCTTAGCTTTTCCACTGCCAATGCAACAGAGCTCATAACCTGTTGTTTTCGGACGTGGAGAATTGCCGATGTGATAATGACATTTGCATCGGGTGCTGCAGGAAGTGTTTTTCTCAAAATGAAATTCGATGGGGCCAGTTGCAACTTTATGTCAATCTTGACATTGGGGGGTAACCATTGGGATATATTGAATATCTCATGATTTAATTTTCCAACTAAATGATACTCCTGGGTCACTGCAGTAGTCAACTCACCGTCAGTATCAACACCTGATCGATATTCATAGCCCAATGACTGTCCTCTCAACTCCTTATATGCCTTTGGTGTCATCATCATAAATTGTATGTAGCTTGCATAGTTGGATAAATTATTGCTAGTGCTCAACAATGTTCCATTAATAAATACATTAATTTGTTTGAACAGGTTGTGTAGAATACAGTTTTCGTAGGAGAGTCCATCGGCAACAGTTGGAGTTGTATTATCTGACTTTTTCTTCACCGCAACATTTAAATCAATAAATGTTGATGACAAATCAATGAAATAGTCTTCATTGGAAAATATTTGAAAGTGTATGTTTTCCGAGAGGGGTTGCTGGGGATGAAATTGTTCATAGTAGCCATACTTGACACTGACATCAACATTTTCAGCATTGAACAGATTCAATGAGGAACTGATTGATGGATGTGATTCCTTGTGGGGGAGATAAGTCATCTTAAGAGAAGAAATTTTTCTTTGATCTAACAATCTTTTTCTTTTTCTTCTTCTTATTGGTCTTCCTTGTTTTATTCCTCAAAGTTCTTGTTGATGTCCTTCGCTTCCCGCCTGGGTAGAGACTGATGAGTGAATGACGCGCACGCATCCTTTTCAATCCCTTCCCATTTTGCTGAGATTTTAATTGCTCACCAACGGCTCTTGCTGAAGATCTAATATTTTTCTTAACACTCTCATTGAAATTCTTACCCGACCCCCAGTCCTGTAGTGTTGAGGCAGCAAAATTTGATGCAGCAGGTACAAGATATTTTCTGGCAAGGGGTAGTGCAGAACGAAATAGCCTAGCAAACCAGCTACCAAGACCATAGCCAGACATTGTAGTACGCCCCTTGTAGTAGTCCAATCCATTGCCTATTTGACGTGGACTCAGAGCACCAACATAGCAATTGATATCGGGATAATGATTGATAATGGATAATCAGCAAAAATAACTTGATCCATCCCGCTAACAGTGCCAGCGTTTTTCCCATTGATCATATTCTGTTTAAAGCCAAGAACGTCTCTCAGATTATCATTGAGATGAATTATTTCAGTGTCAACAGGTGTGGTAATGTAAATCCTATCGTGTTCCATTGAATAATTAAAATGGAATGTACCTTTCCTATGATATGAGATTTTTCTATTGATTGCACGACACAAAATCCATCATAGTACCATACTCTTTATATCTCAATGTAACATCTGGATATTCACTAGATTTAAATGCTTCAACCCATTCATACTTGACAAAGAGTGACCAATCGAATGGTATAACTTTTAAATTATACACACGATCCTTTCTCAGGATGTCATAGGTATTTTTGGGAATACAGTCGACAAGAGCCACTTCATACTTTCCGTCATCGAATTTGATGGCGGGGGAGAGTTTCGTCCAAAAATCACTTGTTTTATTCAAGTCGTTGTAGAGAGGATCGGAAACGTTGGACATAAATTTTACATAGAAATCATTGGGCATTGTCAATATCTTCATCACTGATCCAAGAATCAAAATCAGAGTTGTATCCTAGCCACCGAACAAGTAACTGTTTCTTTCCCCTGCGAGTACGAGTCTAATATCTTTTCAATTCGATATATTTCACTATTATTTTTAACTTTTTGTAGTTCATAGTCATAAAAGCCGCCGAGAATTTTTTCATCTTTGGTATCGCGCAAACGATAAGTTATGGGTTTAGTGTCTAGGATTTTTACCACTTTAAAAAGTTCTGTGGACCACAAGTAATTACCCTTTTCAAAAACATTAGTTGTTCTATTAATTCGAACAGTATCACCAACATTAAATTTTTTCTTCTTGACAATCGTTTCATTGGAATATTGTTTAAGAAATGTGTCAATTGTATCATGATCAGAATGATGAACTTCCGTTGGTGTTGAATTGGACAATGATCGATGAGGTTGTTGATTATAAATCAACATGATTTTATCTAAATCATGAATAAAAGCAGATTTTTTTTCAATGTACAATATCTTGAAATTAAAAGTTGAATAGTTCTTATCAATCGTTCGGCCAATGCAGCCTTTATAGGACTATGACTATGATAGAGCAGTGTATTATATTTCACTAGTACTTTTGCAACATGGGGATTAACAAATTCACTACCGCGATCAGTTTGAATTTTTTTATACGAATCCTGTTCGAGAATACTTTCAACGGCCTGAGCAACTTTAGCACCTCTCTTCAAGCGCAATGGAATTGCATATGCATAGCGACTATAAACACCAGTGACTTTGGAAAGAGTGGTGGGGGAACTCAAACTTCCCACTTCACCAATATTTTCATAAACACCTTTCAGAACTTCAACCATTTTGAACGTAAACATGTAGTGTAACGTCCGCTACCCTTTTGTATACTAGTTGTGATTGGCGGTGGTTGTGGTGACGTTGACTTGATACGTTTTCGCTTTTGTCTAGCTATCAGTGGTGGGCTGCTCCCCATTGTCAAGTTTCCACTAGGTGTGCTAGTATTTTCCAAGATAGATTTAAAATCTTCTTCTTCAAGTTCATATTTTAATAGTGTTGACGATGGTGCATGTTCATTTAATTTTTTTAGAATTTGCCTATTGCTAATAAGGCTTTTGGGGAAGTTTAATGTATTTAGAAAGTTGTATAGATGAGCGTCAAATGATAATAGTCCTTTACGATTTATAACAATATCATAGATTAAATCAAGTAGATTATAGCTCTTGCCCTGAATTATAATCCCTTTCCCATTGCTATCAACTTGAATATGATCTTGACCACTTTCCATGAGATATTTTATGAGTCGTTTACTTTGTTCACGATATGAGTGTGGCATTAGATCTCCAATTTTTAGCACAATTGAATCCAATTCTTCCTTCTTTAATTGTGTTCCAGCAGCAGCAGCAGAATCCTGAGGAGATGGTTCTTTTTTGTGATCAATACCACTGGTCTTCGCACGATAGGGCTTATGTTTGTCCACTCGGCGAAGTGCATTTTGAAGTAAAAGCAGTTTTTTATCATCCTCATTATTCTCATTGTCAATGAATTTACTCAGATTGTTCTCAAAGTGTTCCACGGTGAGAGAGCGAGTTCTATTGGCGTCAATTTATAGGGTTTTGCCATTCTCTAGAGAAAACTGTTTACAAGTCCTGCAATTATTGGCAGTAAAAGTGTGAAAAAGCTACCGCCCACCTGAAGAAGACGTTTCCTTTTTAAATTCTTTCCTTTGTTTTTAGAGGTCAATGTACGTACAATGGAACGATGTTGCTTTGCCTGTTGACTTTCGCTCGTGGGACTAAACTACGTTCCACACAGTTTCTATACACACTCATGTCGAAATTATTTTTTACAAAGTGTGTAGGTACCCCCTTGCAAACTTGTTTGATATCCTTGTTGTGCGTTTCCACACAGTATACCTTCGGTCCAGGAAACACACCACTGGATATCAGATCGCTACCCATTTCAGATTTTAACATTAACAATTGATTTGGGGCCTGGCGTTTCACTAGCTCTTGGTAGCGGGATTCATCCCAATTGGTGTAGTCCATTCGCGAGCTAATGTATTCGCCATTTTCCAAATCATTCAATAGATTTTCAGTTTTAACTTTTAACAGGAGTGAATCAGTGTCCCCATAATACACTTGAACTTGTCCCTCAATCGGCCACTGTACCTTGCATACATTATAATAAAATGACAACATGAGTTTTTTAGATATTTCAGCTATTGCACTCCCGCCTGCAATATTTTTATTTAAAACAATGTTTATTTTCTTGCGATGTAGGAGCACCATATCAGAGTCTATGATTGTGAACGATGTGAAGTTTGGATCCGCAATGATTCGAGCACAATCTTTGGGATTGGTTACAATGTCACATCGACTTCTGTTTCGTACGCTTTCGCACATTTTAGCGAAGGCTGAGTTCAAAATGAGTTTATAGACTACTTTTTCAACTTTCGTTTTCGCTTGTGAACGCTTACTGACAAAGCTGTCAATAAACGTTTTCATGTAAGGCTTTTGATCAAATTGGAGGGCTCTATGAATCTTTGTGACTTTGAAACCATTGGACACCATCAATTTCAATAGGACGTGATGAACAACGATATTCTGTTTCGGGTTGAGGTCGGCAATTAGTTTTTGTTTTGAAGGTACCCAGTGCATACTCCCATCCTCTACTAAAGATAAATTGTAGGGGCTCAGAGAGTCCCTACCCACCGGTCTATTTATGCACAGAAAAACAAAGTCTTTTACCGAGTCATGGATTTCCATGGGTATTTCAATACCGTCTCCACAGCCTGGTATCCATGACGTTTATAGTGTTTCATGTGATTCTTTAGCTTTAAATCAGAGCGAAATCTTAAGAGGCATGTAGGACAGTAATAACACACACACCCATTTTTACCCTCCCCCAAAACCCTACTAATATCGGTAATTGGATTAAAATGTCCAATTGAATCAGGCTCTGTGGGTGGTGTGTATAGAAGCCACACCCAATGTTCCACTGATTGAATTGAAGGAGCCCTCACTGGAAATTATACGCCCTTCTTATCGGAACGGTGCCCCTCCTCAAATTATGTTTCATGCTGCAACACCGTGACACCAATCTTTAAATGTGCATTAGCCCGCTCGAAAATATCTATTCCTTTTAATGTCACGGGAAATTGACCATTTAAACAATTAAAATCTACTATGGGGAACTTTGAACCCTCCTTACCATTAACTGCCAATTCATCCAACTTTTTCTTAGAGGCATCTTTTTGAAGGGGTCTGTAGGCGCCAATTAAAAATGCATACTTGAAACACTGTAGCCTCGTATCGAAACAGATTCGTTGTATCCCCCTACATCCCTCTAAATCTGAATTAAAACTATAGCCCTCTCCCCAGCCCCACCACCTCTTAAAATAAAATCCTTTTTAAATCTACAAATATTAACGTTTAAACTCTCAATAAATAAAACCACCGACCCGCTACCCCCCTCGTTATAATTAGCCACTTTAGTTTGAATACTATTAACCCAATCTAGAAAAACCTCCTCATAATTTGATAAATGCGGGCGAATTACCAACATCTCTGTGTGCAAGTATTTCGAATACAGCTCGCTCGCATTTTCATTTAAAAAAATATTTTTAGTGCTATTGATGCTTTTAAACTGACCCCCATCCCCCACATCCCCATCTGTTGTTCAAGAATGGCTCGAATCTTGTTAAGCTAGTTAGTATGTCTTCCAGGGTGTTTGGGGATAGCTGATCAAGCAGCCTGTATTGTCCTGTGACGGAATTTCTTTATGAGGACCCGGTTTAGATGCACTAGTACTACTAATATCACCTAAATGCTCTCTCATATATCTATCTGTCCATTCCGGGTCTTCCACCATGTCAATGTCACAGGTTAGATTATCTAGGCTAGGGATGTCCCCAAAACAATCATTTAAAAAACCTCTATGCCACTCCATATTATCGAGAACTAGTGTAGGCTCATCCCTAAATTCCATTAGAGGCGCGACGATTGTTTCAGGTCCACTAAAAATGGATGCTTCATGACTGATGGTGATGGCGCTGCTAATTCATTAATCTGTAGAAAAAGGTTTATTTTCGATGTGAATAACCATTATTTTATAAAGTCAAAAAACTGTTATTATTTTATAAAGTTAAAATGTTCATTTTCACCCCACCCTCAAACTTAATTCCCCCTCCTAGCATTATATTCACTAAATACTCGCCCCCCTCCCCAGAAAGTTCAGAAAGAAGCATAGTCTATTTCTCCTGAAGCATTTCTAGTCGTATGTTTACCGGGATATTAAATAAGTACCATTTTTTCACCCCCTTCAAACTTAATTTCCCCTTCCTAGCATTTTTTGTTAAACTAGTTAGTATGTCTTCCAGGGTGTTTGGGGATAGCTGACCAAGCCAGCCTGTATTATCCTGTGACGGAATTTCTTTATGAGGACCCGGTTTAGATGCACTAGTACTACTAATATCACCTAAATGCTCTCTCATATATCTATCTGTCCATTCCGGGTCTTCCACCATGTCAATGTCACAGGTTAGATTATCTAGGCTGGCCATGTCCCCAAAACAATCATTTAAAAAACCTCTATGCCACTCCATATTATCGAGAACTAGTGTAGGCTCATCCCTAAATTCCATTAGAGGCGCGACGATTGTTTCAGGTCCACTAAAATGGATGCTTCATGACCTGATGGTGATGGCGCTGCTAATTCATTAATGTGTAGAAAAAGGGTTTATTTTCGATGTGAAATAACCATTATTTTATAAAGTTAAAAAACTGTTATTATTTTATAAAGTTAAAATGTTCATTTTTCACCCCACCCTCAAAACTTAATTCCCCCTCCTAGCATTATATTCACTAAATACTCGCCCCCCTCCCCAGAAAGTTCAGAAAGAAGCAATAGTCTATTTCTCCTGAAGCATTTCTAGTCGTATGTTTACCGGATATTAAATAAGTACCATTTTTACACCCCCTTCAAAACTTAATTTCCCCCTTCCTAGCATTATATTCACTAAATACTTGCCCCCACCCCCTCCCCAGAAAGTTCAGAAAGAAGCATTAGTCTATTTCCACTGAAGCATTTTAAGTCAGATGTTTACCGGAGTATTAAATATGTAGCATTTTTACACCTCCCTCAAAACTTAATTTCCCCCTTCCTAGCATTATTTTAACTGAATACTTGCCCCCACCCCCTCCCCAGAAAGTTCAGAAAGAAGCAATAGTCTATTTCTCCTGAAGCATTTCAAGTCAGATGTTTACCGGAGTATTAAATAAGTAGCATTTTTACACCTCCCTCAAAACTTAATTTCCCCCTCCTAGCATTATTTTAACTAAATACTTGCCCCCACCCCATCACTTCATATAAAGTAGACAAAATAGAGTTTAGCCAATTCTAAATTTCATCACTTTTTTATGTTATTAATTGCACTGAAAAAAAATTGAACACCTAAAAAGCCATGATAAATATTCGCTAGTTTGGCGTGGCATAGACAATGCAATGTTTTGACTAATAGCAATAAAGTAAAAATAAAAAAATATTTGTCAAGGAATCGCGATTAGTTCAGAAAGAAGCAATAGTCTATTTCTCCTGAAGCATTTCTAGTCGTATGTTTACCGGGATATTAAATAAGTACCATTTTGTACACCCCCCTCAAACTTAATTCCCCTTCCTAGCATTATATTCACTAAATACTTGCCCCAATGGGACTTGTTCATTGTCTTGGGTATTTTACGATTTCTCATAGGCCACAGGCCTAATTTGGCTTTTGTGTGTGCCCCATTGTTTTTGTGTGGGTTCCATTGTAACTGAATCCCCGTGTTACTGAACCCCAAGCAACTGAACCCCCCGTGCATCTGAACCCTCGTGCAACTGAGCCCTCTTTAACTGAACCCTCATGCAACTCAACCCCCGTGCAACTCCACCCCATTTAACTAAACCCCGTGTAACTGAACCATCATGCATGTGAACCTTCGTGCAAGTGAACTCCCCGTATAATCGAACCCCCGTATAACCGAACCCGCATACAACTGAACCCCCTGTGCAACTGAACCCCCTAAGGTATCTGATAAATGGTGCTTACCATAGAAGCTACAGCTAGCTCGCTACAAAGTGTTCGTGGGGCATAGTGAATTACGCTTTCTCTCATCAGATTCATGTCAGTGCTGCCAGTCTCTTGATTGAGCTTTGCTCGTTTTCGACTTGACGCCTGAATATCTGAGTCCTGGAAATAAAAATCAATTTTTTAGTTATTCACTAGGTATTTAAATATGATGTATGAAAAAAAAATACAATTTCAACTATTGACTACATTTGAAATTTATTCAGAATATTAAGGGTGGGCACCCCTCCCCCTCAACTCCTTTTTTCTTCAATAATTACCCTTTTTAGTAAATACACACGCATACATATAATGATCGTCTCAATTATATATGACATGGAAGATAATTGCTATCTGTTGAGTTAAAAATAGAAATTGTTGCGAACGCTATTTTACTCAGATATCTTTATACCTGGCCATCTGCTTTGAAGCTAGCGAAAAATATAC
Organism: Artemia sinica; assembly: GCA_027921565.1. Taxonomy (NCBI): domain Eukaryota; kingdom Metazoa; phylum Arthropoda; class Branchiopoda; order Anostraca; family Artemiidae; genus Artemia; species Artemia sinica. Next base: position 59,013,376 of record CM051257.1, on the reverse strand, counting down.
GATCTGAAGCATTCAAGTCAGATGTTTACTGGATATTAAATAAGTAGCACTTTTACACATCCTTCAAAACTGAATCCCCCTCCTATCATTATTTTTAACCCCAATTATTAAGTTCAGTTAAGCTATGAATGCATAAACACGTTTTTTAAATATGATGTATGAAAAAAATACAATTTCAACTATTAGCTATATTTTAAATTTATTCAGAATATTAATGGTGGGCACCCCTTCCCCCAACTCCTCTTTTTTTTTTAATAATTACCCCCTTTAGTAAATACACACGTGTACATACAATGATCGTCTCAATTATATATGACATGGAAGATAAATGCTATCTGTTGAGTTAAAAATAGAAATTGTTGCGAACGCTATTTTGCTCAAATATCTTTATACCTGGCCATCTGCTTTGAAGCTAGCAAAAAATATACGATTTGAAGCATTTCAAGTCAGATGTTTACGGGATATTAAATAAGTAGCATTTTTACACATCCTTCAAAACTGAATTCCCCCTCCTTGCATTATTTTTAACCCCAATTATTAAGTTCGGTTAAGCTATGAATGCATAAACACGTTTTTTTTAAATACGATGTATGAAAAAAATACAATTTCAACTATTAGCTACATTTGAAATTTATTCAGAATATTAATGGTGGGCACCCCTTCCCCCAACTCCTTTTTTTTCTCTGCAATAATTACCCTGGATTATTTGCTGAGTCGGACAATTATCCTCTCATTAAGTTTGTTTAATTAAGAGTACGATGAAATGTAATCTCACGAGAAAACAGCCTTCTAATCAAAACAGCTGTTATGGGAATGTGGAATTTATCGTAGCTTCGAGAGTTTACAGAAAGCTCATCTTTCTGTGTGAAACTCAAAATGATAGATAATTCTTTGTGAAACTCATAATGATAGATAGGAAATAAAAAAGCTTATTTCTTATATTAGTCGACGAATAATGTTTGTTTACTTACCAATATAATTCTTTATTGTCCATTAGAATGAGCGGATTGATTCTTGTAGGTTTATTATAACTTCTACTAGTCAACTGAGACAGAATGAACAATTCGTTCAATATATAATAGCGTGAAATATATAGAATGAACAATTCGTTCAATATATATAGCAAAAAAATGATTATAACCAACTGTAAACCGGTATTTCTAGAATGAGACCATTCTTTGATTACGCAATTTGATAATTTCTAGTTTCTGGTTTAAAAAAAAACAAAAAAAGAAAAAATATTATGATGAAAGTGTCCCAAAAACCCGTCTGGTTGCGTTATACAATCACAATTATACTCTCAAAACCTGCTGGATCACTTTATAGGTATATCAAACAGTTCGTGGTAACGAACTGTAAGTAAGAAGCGACCCGGCTCAATGGTAACCGAAACTCTAGAAAACGGGTTTTTGATACCAATAGATGCATCAAAATAATCAGATTTTAATGCTGATTTTAAATATATAACTTTCATCAAGTTTAGTGCTACCCATCAAAAGTTACGCGCCTGAGAAAATTTGGCTGATTTTCAAAAAAAGGGGGAAAGACCCCCTAAAAGCTATAGAACCTTAATGAAAATCACACCATCATATTCAGCGTATCAGAGAACCCTACTTTAGAGGTTTCAAGCTCGTATATACAAAAATGTGGAATTTTGCATTTTTTGCCAGAAGAAAGATCACGGATGCGTGTTTATTTGTTTTTTTGTTTGTTTTTTTCCCCAGGGGTGATCGTATCGACCCAGTGGTCCTAGAATATCGTGGGAGGGCTCATTGGAACGGAAATTAAAAGTTCTAGTGCCCCTTTTAAGTGACCAAAAAAATGGAGGGCAACTAGGCCCCCTCCCACGCTTATTTTTTTCCCAAAGTCACCCGATCAAAATTTTGAGATAGCCATTTTGTTCAGCATGGTCGAAAATATGATAAATATGTCTTTTAGGATGACTTAATCCCCCGAAGTCCCCAGGGGAGGGCTAAAAGTTATGAACTTTACCCAATCTTAACATATAGTATTGGTTATTGGGAAGTATACAGAAGTTTTCAGGAGGGTTTTTTTCTGGTAGTGGGAGAGAAGGGTGGGTCGGGGGTTATGTTGGAGGATCTGTCCATGAAGGAATTTTTCATGGGGGGAGGGAAACTGCCATGAAGGGGGTGCCGGACTTGCCAGCATTATTTATTGGTTATTGGGAAGTATACAGACATTTTCAGGAAGGATTTTTTTTCTGGAGGGGGGAGGGGGCTAGAGGAGGGGGTTACTCTGGAGAATCTCCGTGGAGAATGTTTCTTTGGGGTAAAGGACATTTCTATGAAGGGGGCGCCGGATTTCCAAGCATTATTTAAAAAACGATCAGAAATTAAATAAAAAAAACAAATTTTTTCAACTGAAAGTAAGAAGCAATATTAGAACTTAAAACGAACAGAAATTATAACGTATGTGAGGGGGTTCTCCCCCAAGTCAATACCTCGCTCTTTACGCTACAGTTTTTTTTAGTGCTTTCAAAAGAGCTATCTATTCTAATTAAACGGCCTTTGTGACTCAGGGGTTTGTGAATCAAAATTTTTTTTAGTTTTTAACGTAAGGAGCGTGGTATTGACTAAGGGGAGAAACCCCTCATATACGTAATAACATATACGTAATAAAAAAACAATAAAAAACAAGCGATACGGCTCAATAGTAATCGAAACTTTTAAAAACTTTTAAAAATTTTGATGTCAATAAATGTATCAAAAGAATGTGTTTATAATGCTGATTCTAAATATATAAATTTTATTAAGTTTAGTATTACTCATCAAAGGCTACGAGCCTGAGAAAATTTACCCGATTTTTTAAAGAGGGGGGGAAACATCCCCTACAAGTGAAAGAATTTTAATGAAAATCACACCGTCAGATTCAGCGTATCAGAAAACCCTATTACATAGGTTTCAAGCTCATATCTGCAAAAATCTGCAACTTTGTATTTTTTGCCAGAAGAAAAATATACGAATATAGAAGTTAGTTATGTAAGTTAATTTGTAAAGACATCCATTTAGCAAAAGAAAAATAAAATTTTTATGCAAATTTTGTTTACTTATTCAATGACGGTTAGCCAAAATAAAAGCTGCATTAACTAAAAAACGATCAGAAATTAAATAAAAAAAACAAGTTTTTTAAACTGAAAGTAAGGAGCGACATTAAAACTTAAAACGAACAGAAATTATTCCGTATATGAAAGGGGCTGTCCCCTCCTCAACGCCTCGCTCTTTACGCTAAAGTTTGACTCTGTCTCACAACTTTATTTTTTAAAACAATAAAAAACTTTAGCGTAAAGAGCGAGGCGTTGAAGAGGGGACAGCCCCTTTCATATACGGAATAATTTCTGTTTTTTTTTTAAGTTTTAATGTCGCTCCTTACTTTCAGTTTAAAAAACTTGTTTTTTTTTATTTAATAATATAAAAGGTTTGGTTGCTTTTTACAATGTGCACGTCAAACTGCACTGCCTCAGGTGTAAGTTTTCATGTAAGTTTGAAACCTTATACACTATCACTACTGAGTTAAAAGAAAATTTGACAAGGAGAATCATCGAGTATTAGTCATGTACTAAAGTACAATGGTTTTCCTGAGGCGAATTTTAACTTTAAACGAGTATGTTAGTTTTACTCTCAAATACAAAGGTTTTGTCAAAGGGTTTAGAACTTAATTGGGTACTTCCTTGTTATATATAACGCGAGAATTGAAGCTAAGTTAATCATAATGAAATATTCCTAAGTATGATAAAAGTATAATAGTTTAGAAACAAATTTGGGCTATATATTTGCACATTAGGGGGGTGGGGTGTAAAGCATAGCATACAATAATAATAATGTATTTTAAGCCAAGAAAATAGGCCATACAAAACAGTATTCTTAAATACACTCCACAAGAAAAATAACATAAATATCACATATACGAAACAAAATATATTAATATACGTAACAATATATTAAATACGTAACCTAAACAAACCTATTCTAACCTAACCTAACCAAAATACCAACTAAATATTTAATTAAACTAAATATTTAAATATTTAATTAAACTATAGGTATAATGCATTTTCTCAAAGAGCCGAAGCTAATTGTCTAGTATAAAGGCAATGAAAACCGGGTATTGTCTCATGTTCGCGATACAATTTCTCGCGTATGTTCTATATAACAAGGAAATACCCTTAATTGTTTGAGATTCGCTCTTAATTCGATAATAACCAAAATATTGTTTTCTTAAAGGATTTTTAACTCTTTCGCTCGAATTTAAAATTTTGGTCTCTGTTTGACTAAAAAAATTCCAAATATTTGCCCTTTCCTAGAACCCTGAAATCTTTTTTCAAAGAGTTTTATAACTATCATTCGAGTTATGAATAACTCAAAATTGAAGTTTCTTCCCAGATGTTGATTCAAAAGAGAAAATTAAAACGGAAAATCTAAATATTTATCGTTTGCTAAAACCCTGGAGTTTTTTTTTACGAATATTTTGTAACTAATTTGCCTAAAATAAAAGTTTTTTTCGTCGAAGTTGGACCAAAAGAGATCCTGAAAAAGAGAAATATCAACCATTAGTAATATATTAAAGCGTAGTTCTTTTCCTTAAACGATTTTAACTTATTTACTCGAAATTGAAATTTCCTCCTCCGGGTTGGCTCAAAAGAGACATAATGAGACAATAAGAGGCGGGGCTTCGTGACGCTCTTCTGCGTTTAATTATCATTAATTATAGTCTGAACGGGGAATGACCCATTTATGTATGTTTTTTGACAGTTCAAACGTTGATAATAGTTCACTAGGTCCTAGAAGACTAGGGGTGACTTACAATCAAATCTCAAATAACCCACCTGTTCAGTAGTGTCTTCACTTGGTACCAAGCTAAATAATGCAAAAAAAAAAAATACCATATTAGGCTTACACAATAGCCAACCTTCATCAACTTCTTCTTTCAATATGGGCTTAGGTCTAGCAAAGAGCCTTTCATTTAAAATGTTACAAATGTGCATCCACAAAAATTTGATGTTTACCCAAATGAACGGAGATGCTTTTAGTTGAGTCAAACTTTAGTCGAAAGTTTGCAAATATCAAATGATTTTGGTTGAGATAAGCTAACAAACTCATTATGAGTCAAGTAGTGGGGTTTGCAAAGCCATATCTAGGGAAAGGGGCTACTGGGTTTGCCCCCCCCCCCCGAAGTTTTGTCAGTCTCGTAAAACGTAACAAAATGCATATGAAATTTTTTGTATGCGTTTTAAGGTTTTTGACTCCCTCCCCGGACACAAGTCCTGGATACGTCCTTGGCAGTATGTACTGCACATATCCGTATAAAAGAGTAAAATTTTAATCATCTTTTTTGAGTAAGAAATATCAAACAAAATCTGATAAAATATATTCGTACAGGTTATCTCACGAATCTCAAGTGTATTAATTACACAGAATTATGTCTACTTTCTATTCGGATAAGACTTATTATGTCCCTGCATTTTTAATTCAACTCCTAACTAGAATTAAAATTACTAAAAAACGCGGAACAGAAACTACTAATGGGTGGGGCATATTTCTTTTTCTTTTTTTTTTTAATTCGATGACGTGGAACAAAGTTCTGTCAGAAAAATTAATTATCATTAATTATGATCGCGGCGCGGAGTATGCCCACCGAAAGAGACATTAGCCAAATTCTAAACCTAAAGTTTTTTTTCCAAATAATTCGTTTCCTTACATACTCGAAACTCAAGTTTCTTCCTCTGCTTTGACTTAAAAGAGAACCTGAAAAGAAATTTTAAACATTTGCCAAAACTCTGAATTTTTTTCAAATGATTGATAACTTACTTGAAACGAAAGTTCCTTCCTCCATGCTGACTCAAAAGAGGACCAGAAAAGGGGAACTATGAAACATTATTATTGAATGTTTTGTTGTACTTGTATCTGACTTGTACCTTTCCCGTCTAGGAACTGTAAAAAACTGAACTGACGTGAATATTACTTCTATGTATATATGGCTTTCGACAAAATATCTGTATATTTTCTGCATATTTTTTTTTTTCAAATAAATTATAGCGTTCTTACTCGAAACGGAAATTTCTTCCTCTATGTTGAGAAAAAAAAAACTGAAAAGGAGATATTTCAGATGTCACTCATATGCTCATGCACAGTTTGGTTTTACAAATAATCAAATAAACAAAGTTTTTTCTACTGAAAGTAAGGAGCAACTTTAAAACTTAAAACGAACAGAAATTATTCCGTATATGAGGGGGAACTGCCCCCTGCTCAATGCCCTCTCTGTGCACACTAAAGTTTTTAAGGACTTAAAAAAGATTCTGATTTTAATTACACGGCCCTTGTGTTTCAGGAATCGTTTTTAAAGAATTGAGACAGAAGGTTGAACTTTGGCATAAAGAGCGGGTTATTGGGGAGGGGGTATTCCCCCTCCCCCTCATATACGGAATAATTTCTGTTCGGTGAAAGATTTAGCATTGCCCCATACTTTCAGTAGAAAAAAACTTGTTTTTTTTTAATTAAATTTTGAATCGTCTTCATATTACAGAATGCGCCCCTCCGTGAAAAATCCCTCCACAAAAAATTTCTCCATAGAAAGTTCCTCTCATGTAAAATTCTGCCGCCGGAAAATTACCCCTGGACAATCCCACCCTTGTTGCGAATTCCCCCAGGAAATTTCTTGCTTACGATTCCGCCTGAAAAATACTCCTTAGCATACTTTTATTTGAAAAAAGACTCGTTTTCATTTGATTTCTGACCCTTTTTAAGGTCATGAGGGAATCCTTTCTATGGGGAAAATATTTTACCCCCCCCCCCCAATGGAAAGTTTCTCCTGGAAAAAATGTTACCATGGAGAATTTCTTCTGGTGATAACTCTTACATAGAGAAGTTCTTCCCTGGGAAATCCTCCCGACACGTACCCCCCCCCCCCCCAAGAATTCCAACTCCACTGAAAATTTTCCTTCGAAAATTCTCCCAAAGCATCCCCATATGTAAAATGAGGTTGCCAACGAGAAAATAAGAAAAATAAAACGAACTTCATTTGCGAATTCTGTCAAATTTCATCCCCGTCCCCGTGTAAAATTTCTCCTAGAAAGTGTACCCCCAGAAATGTCCTTACCAATGGGAAATTCTCTCTCTAGAAAATCCTTCCCCAGAAAGTCTCCCCCCCCCCCCCTGAGAAATGTCGGTATACATCCATATAAAAAAATGCTATATGTAAACAATGGACTAATTTCATAATTTGCAGCCTCTGGTGGTTCTGGGGGGTCATGTCATTTCTAAAGACATAGGTATTTTGCCTTTCAACCATACTGAAGAAAATCGCTATCTCAAAATTTTGGTCAGACGACCTTAGAGAAAAAAAGGGCGAACTTTTAATTTCCGTTTGAATGTTCGATATATTAAGATTTATTTTTTTTTACTTTTAAAGGGTGTTTAACCCCTTTTTCTAAAATCCAGCAAATTTTCTCAGGACAACCCCTGGACAATCCCACCCTTGTTGCGAATTCCCCAGGAAATTTCTTGCTTACGATTCCGCCTGAAAAATACTCCTTAGCATACTTTTATTTGAAAAAAGACTCGTTTTCATTTGATTTCTGACCCTTTTTAAGGTCATGAGGGAATCCTTTCTATGGGGAAAATATTTTACCCCCCCCCCAATGGAAAGTTTCTCCTGGAAAAAATGTTACCATGGAGAATTTCTTCTGGTGATAACTCTTACATAGAGAAGTTCTTCCCTGGGAAATCCTCCCGACACGTACCCCCCCCCCCCAAGAATTCCAACTCCACTGAAAATTTTCCTTCGAAAATTCTCCCAAAGCATCCCCATATGTAAAATGAGGTTGCCAACGAGAAAATAAGAAAAATAAAACGAACTTCATTTGCGAATTCTGTCAAATTTCATCCCCGTCCCCGTGTAAAATTTCTCCTAGAAAGTGTACCCCCAGAAATGTCCTTACCAATGGGAAATTCTCTCTCTAGAAAATCCTTCCCCAGAAAGTCTCCCCCCCCCCTGAGAAATGTCGGTATACATCCATATAAAAAAATGCTATATGTAAACAATGGACTAATTTCATAATTTGCAGCCTCTGGTGGTTCTGGGGGGTCATGTCATTTCTAAAGACATAGGTATTTTGCCTTTCAACCATACTGAAGAAAATCGCTATCTCAAAATTTTGGTCAGACGACCTTAGAGAAAAAAAGGGCGAACTTTTAATTTCCGTTTGAATGTTCGATATATTAAGATTAATTTTTTTTACTTTTAAAGGGTGTTTAACCCCTTTTTCGAAAATCCAGCAAATTTTCTCAGGCTCGTAGCTTTGATGGGTACCACTAAACTTATTGGATTTTATATATTTGGAATCAGCATAATGAACAGATTGTTTTGATACATCTATTGATATCAAAATTCTATTTTTTAGAGTTTTGGTTGCTATCAAGCCGCGTCGCTCATTACTTACGGTTCGTCACCGTGAGCTATTCGATTAAATTAGAAATAAAAATTCCCCTTAAAGGTACTTCAGACAGGAAAACCTTCTGATAAACGCCAGATGCCCTTTTCGGTTTTAGACCAACTCCAGGGAAGTAATTGCTCGTACTTCTTAGTCCCAGCCTTTTATCTCTACATTTCCGTCATATAGAAACTCTTCTCCCTTGGCCAATAATTCTATATTTTGAAATTATTTTCTGTAACCTTTGTCTTAAACTGCTATGATATCTCAACCCCCCAAAAACACGATAAAAACATTAAAATAAATAAAATGCAAAAATAAATACTATAGAATATTCGGTACTTATGCATTAGTTGGTACCCACTCGAGAAATCAAGTTTGATTAATGCTAATGAAATAAAACAAAATATGATGAAAATATAATAGTTTAGGAACAAATTTGGGCTATATATTTGCACATTAGGAGGGTGGGAGGTAAATCATAACATATATTAAATACGTAACCTAACCTAACCTAGGTACCTTCCCCCCCTAAACCCAAAAAAACAATAGTTTAAATATTGTAAACACAATGACAAACCACGGTTTGCAATCCAATTCTCTATTGACAGATACCCGTTTGACTAGTTTCCTTTAGCACAATATATCGCGTGGGTACCAGCTAATGCATAAGTACCGAATATTCTATACCATACATTCTGCCTATACTGAGGGCAAAATAATTCAAAAATCCTTTTTTTCTTCATTACTTTTATCTGTCATCCAATCTCTTTGGCTGCGCAATTTTGCATGTGGAGGAATTTCCTCTTGGAGGGGGGATCTTCAGCGGGGGAATATGCCTAGCACCATAAAATACTTTTTCGCGACCTATCAACTAATACTTACTGGTATGTCTTGTAAACAACAGCAATGAAATCATCACATAGATTTGTCCAGGCTGTGTTTGGAAATTCAAAACTTTGACTTATACTGCTTGTTACTAAAGCAAAGAAAAGAGATACAATTATAACCTATGTATTACATGTTGAGTAACCATAGTAACCAAATTACCTATATTCATCTTGGGGACATTTTAAAGAAAATAATTAGTTAAAAACACTTAAGGTCAAGTTTGATAAAAATTCTTGAAAATGCTCTTAACGTTTCAAAAATTCTTACCTTTTTTTGAAAAGGTAGTTGACTATTTTTTTTATTTAGTAAGAACTCCGGTTACAGGATTTTAAAAATGTATTACTTACAATTCGGAATGTTACTGAGGAAATTTTCCATTTTAAGTTCACTATTGCCAGATTCCACAAAAATGTTGAGACCATTTTCTTTTGAAAATGAGTATTTGAATATTTATTAATATTGTAGCAAATATTAATAAATTAGGAAATATTTGTAAAAATAGTTTTCAGAGGCACCTTTTCTGCAATCACCTTGTACCCACAACAATCAATTTGTCAGCTTCCTTAGCAGGGAAAGAACTATTAAAGTTTAGGAGGCATATGTTATGTCATAACTCTGCCTCAGTTGTAAACCCTTGGAATAACTACTACTACTACTACTACTAACAACTCACCGCAGCACCCAGCCGCCTGAGGCCAACACAGCTGCGCACCCTCCTCCTCGATCCCAATCTATTCAAAGCCTCCCTTCTTACACCCTCCCAGGATGTTCCCATTTCCTTTAAATCTTTCTTTATGACATCCTCCCACCCCAGACGAGGACGACCTGCTTTCCGTTTAGCCCTAGACGGTTAACCGAAAAGGACAATCTTCGGCAATCTGTCATCCTTCATCCGCACAACGTGCCCTAGCCACCTCAACCTTTCTTTCATTATAGCCCTAGAAAGCGGGATTGAACCATATTTTTCGTACAGCCTACTGTTTGAAATACAGTCAGTCAGCCGGGTAACCAGAACAATCCGTAGGCAATTTCTCTGGAAAACATCTAGCAAATCTTCATCCGCTTTTCGGGGCGCCCATGCTTCAGAGCCATATTTGACCACTGTCATCACTGTAGCTTCTAATATTCTAGTCTTGGTTTGCAGACTTATCTTCCTATTCTTCCAAACTTTCTTTAACTGTGAAAAAACACCCTGAGCCTTGGCTATTCTACTTTTAACATAGTCACAGCTCCCACCATCTGTACTAATAATACTACCAAGGTAAGTGAAGCTGCCCACCTGATCAATCTTTTCGTTACCCAACGTCACCTTTTCGCCTTCGCTTATTCCTAGCCATAGTGACTTAGTCTTCTTAACCATAATTTTTAAACCTATTCTAGCACCCTGAACTTGCAAAACCTCTAAAAGTTCATTCATTTGCTCACACTTTCATCTAGGATGCTTAAATCATCAGCATAATCTAAGTCCAGGAGAGTTTTTCCTCCCCATTTGATTCCGTGGTCTCCCTTTGCCTTTCCTGTGCTCCTTAAGACAAAGTATTACAGTAATCGATATAAAGGGGGATAGAACACAACCTTGCTTAACTCCTGATTTAATACAAAACCGGCTGCTAACCTCATTTCCTATCTTAACCCCAGCATTGTTATTCTCGTACATAGCACTAATCACTTTAATGTATTTGTCTTGTATACTATGCAAGGATAAGACCTTCGCTAAAGCTCTTCTATCAATAGAATAGAACGTTGATCTATAAAACTGAGGGCCAAAGGTGTTTGACAACTAAGACGCTTCTCAATTATTAACCTAAAAGTGAAAATTTGGTCGACACATCCTCTGCCTTTTCTAAAACCGCACTGTTCTTCTATTAAAACTTTGTCTACAGTATCTCTCAGTCTAAAAAGTATCATATTACTAAGTAATTTGCTACCTACAGAGACCAGACTAATGCCTCGATAATTACCCCACTCACTTTTTATCAACTTTCTTATGAAGCGGCTTAATTAACGTTTTCCTAAAATCGTTAGGTACTTCCCCTTTTTCAAAAATCATGTTCATAATCTTCAGTAACTTATTTCTAACCTCAGAGCCACCATATTTAAGACACTTATTTACCACACTATCAGCACCTGGAGCCTTATTATTTTTTAATCCTTTTAGTACTGTCGCTAATTCTTCCTCACAAAACAAATCTTCCTTCACATCCAAGGTATCACAAACTTTTTCATTTTCCTCTATATCTTTAGTAAATTTTCAAAATGTTCTGCCCATCTCTCTTTAACTCTTTCCTTATCCTTAATTGTGGCCCCGTTCCTATCTTTAACAGGGCCAAGTCCGGATTGATTACTACTCTCAATTTATTAACGTGCCAGTACAATATTTTACTATTATTAATTAAAAAAAACTGTCCGAAAAATAAGTTTTTCAAAGAAAAGTAAAGGCCATTTTAAACTTAAGCTCAGGAGATACAAATACCTGTTAAAATTCAAACTCAAAACGACCAGAAATTACTATTAAAGAATAAATGAAACCCAAAACGAACAGAAATTAAACAAACAATCATAGCAAAAAACATACAACAAGTAATAATATAAATGAATAAATAGATCTTAAAGCGAGTAATGTTTAGATTGAATATGAAAATCAAGCTTAAAACGAAAACAAATATTTTGCTATTAGAGTATAAATGAAACTTAAAACGAACAGAAATTAAATAAACAATCAATGCAAACAAACATACAATATATATTAATGTAAATGAATAAATAAATCTTAAAACGAGTGAAACTTAAATTGAATATGCAAATCAAGTTTGAATCGATTAAAAATAACTACAAACAAGAGTTTGGGTATCGCCTCACTGCAGAAGCCTAAAACCTACTGCGTCATTGGCGCTTTACTGAAAACAATTCTTTCATTAATTAAGATTTTAGGGAATAAATATCAGCATATGTATATTAAATTGACAATGCACATTTTTTTTCAGTAAACTCATTTGAATTTTTTTTCGGTAAAGTACAAATTATGTTCTGGGTTTTAGAAAGCATAGGGGTTTTGAACCCTACTCATATTAATTTATGCTCGTTTTGAGTTTGACTCTAATATTTATTTTAATTTTTGTTCGTTTTGGGTTTCATTTATTTATTGATACTGATTTGGGGTAGTTGTATGCTTGGTAGATTATATGATAGTCCGGACGCCAGGTGTTGAAAGTGTGAATCATACTACGACGGAATGGGGCTGCTACGAGAATTAGCCTACCCTCCACCCCCTAAATTGACCATGCGGATTCAAAAATACCAATGGCACTTGCTTGCGAGTAGTGGAACACTGAAACTTGACATTTTATTATATTTTGGTGTTTCATGCAAGAAAATGCATGTTCCACAAAGTTTGAGGTGCAGTTTTCCGCTCAAATAAAATGCCTAGAAGCCATAGAATGTTTTCGTAACAAACCAACACGATTAGTTAGAAAAAATGGCAGAGTTAAAAAAATGGCAGTCTTGGAAAGTATAAACAAAATCAAATTGAATATTAGATATATAATGATATTAATTGTTGAAAGATCCATCAGTTCAAGATTTTTTTTTTTCACTGTAATTTCATTTTCATTTTCAATGCTGTAAGAACTGGAAAATAATAAATTTGTAATATACGAGTAATTCGTTTTCAGTGAAGCACCAATGACGCAGAAGGCTTTAGGTTTTTACAGTTAAAGAAGGGGGCAGTATCCAAATTTTGTTTGTAGTGAAACTATATTTGTCTTGACTAATCTTGAAAAGAACTAATAAGTTAAACTGAATATTTGATGCATAATAATACTAATTGCTAAAAGCTCATCAGTTCAAAATTTTACTGTAATTTTAATGTTTATTTTCAATATTAAGTACAAAAGAAAACATTTGTAATATAATTCGTTTTCAGTAAAGCGCCAATGACGCAGTAGGTTTTAGGCTTCTGCAGTGAGAGGATACCCAAACTCTTGTTTGTAGTTATTTTTATTCGATTCAAACTTGATTTGCATATTCAATTTAAGTTTCACTCGTTTTAAGATTTATTTATTCATTTATATTAATATATATTGTATGTTTGTTCGCATTGATTGTTATTTAATTTCTGTTCGTTTTAAGTTTCATTTATACTTTAAAAGCAAAATATTTGTTTTCGTTTTAAGCTTGATTTTCATATTCAATCTAAGCATTACTCGCTTTAAGATCTATTTATTCATTTATATTATTACTTGTTGTATGTTTTTTGCTATGATTGTTTATTTAATTTCTGTTCGTTTTGGGTTTCATTTATTCTTTAATAATAATTTCTGGTCGTTTTGAGTTTGAATTTTAACAGGTATTTGTATCTCCTGAGCTAAAGTTTAAAATGGCCTTTACTTTTCTTTGAAAAACTTATTTTTCGGACAGTTTTTTTTTAATTAATTTTTGTTCGTTTTTGATCGCAAAAAGTTTCAAGTTTTTATGGCATGGGAGGGGGGGGGGTGCTTACTGTCCGATTATTCTTGACTTTAAAAAACGGATCTAGAACTTTCAATTTAAATCGAATGAGGCTTTTTTCAAAGTCTATACGATTACCTCTTTGATAAAAACCTTATATATGAACAATAGACAGCTTTCAAAACTTGTGGACAGCGATTGACAACAATGAATGGATTGAAAAAATAGCTCCAATAAGGGGGTTTAGACCATTTCACTTGCTGACACAAAGGGATCACGACTGTTTGGAATTGACCTTAATAGGATTTTGTGTGCCAAAGCAATTTTACATCTATCTCAGAGTATGTATTTTAACCTTATAATTGGATAATTATAATAGATTTCCTATGTGTTCTTCCCATACAAAACCCCTTCCCATAAGTTAAAAACCCCCTTTAATAAGTTATGCCCCAGGGCATAACTTACAACACCTACCCCCGGGCCCTGGTGGGCTGTGTCGACACTGGAGTTTTTTGTTATCAGAACTTTGAACTTTTTTAACAAAATGTCAATCTCAAAATTTTTACCTGATGTATTTAGGGCGTGGAGGAGGGGGGGGGGGCTAGTCACCCTCCAATCTCTTTTGACTCTTAAAAAGTGAACAAGAACTTTCAATTTTCAGTCAAATGAGACCTCTCCAAAGTTTATACAAGCATCCCTTCCATAAGAAATAATGGGAAGGATTCGGAAAATCCTTAAATTACAACTCTTGCCCTGAGGGGTGTGGGGGAGTTGTCATCCTCAAAGACCTAATTTCCAGAACTTAAAACTACGTTTAATAAAATGGCTGTCTCAAAATTTTGATTGGATGTGTTTGGGGGAAAGGTGGGCGTGAGAGGGGGTTAGTTGCCCTCAAATAACTTTCGACTATTAAAAAGGGCACTAGCCCTTTGAATTTCCAATCGAATGAGCCTTTTTTGAAGTTTCTACGCCACCGCCTTCTATAATAACCTTATATGCCCCCAGGACATAACTTAAAACACCTACCCTGAGGGTTGTGGGGGATTGTCCTCCTCAAAAATATATTTTCTATCTGGAAATCAACTATGCTGAACGAAATGGCTATCTCAAAATTTTGATTGGATGTGATTGGGGGAATGATGGGCATGGGGGGGGCTAGTTGCCCTCCAATCACTTTCGACTATTAAAAAGGGCAAAGCCCGTTGAATTTCCAATCGAATGAGCCTTTTTTTAAGTTTCTACGACAACGCCTTCTATAAAAAACCTTATATGCCCCCAGGTCATATCTTAAAACCCTTGCCCTGAAGGTTGTGGGGGAGTGTCCTCCTCAAAAACATATTTTATATCTGGAAATCAACTACGCTGAACAAAATGGCTATCTCAAAATTTTGGCTGGATGTGTTTGGGGAAATGATGGGCGTCGGGGGGGAGGGGGGCTAGTTGCACTCTAATCACTTTCGACTATTAAAAGGGCACTAGCCCTTTAATTTCCAATCGAATGAGCCTGTTTTGAAGTTTCTACGACAACGCCTTCTATAAAACCTTATATGCCCCCAGGGCATAACTTAAAACCCTTGCCCTGAGGGTTGTGGGGGAATTTCTTCCTCAAAAATATATTTTCTATCTGGAAATCAACTACGCTGAACAAAATGGCTATCTGAAAATTTTGATTGGATGTGTTTGGGGAAATGATGGGCGTGGGGGGGAGGGGGGCTAGTTACACTCCAATCACTTTTGACTATTAAAAAGGGCACTAGCCCTTTAATTTCCAATCGAATGAGCCTGTTTTGAAGTTTCTACGACAACGCCTTCTATAAAAACCTTATATGCCCCCAGGGCATAACTTAAAACCCTTGCTATTAGGGTTGTGGGGGAGTATCCTCCTCAAAAATGTATTTTCTATCTGGAAATCAACTACGCTGAACAAAATGGCTATCTTAAAATTTTGATTGGATGTGTTTGGGGGAATAATGGGCGTGGGGGGGGGGCTAGTTGCCCTTTAATCATTTTCGACTATTAAAAAGGGCACTAGCCCTTTAATTTCCAATCGAATGAGCCTGTTTTGAAGTTTCTACGACAACGCCTTCTATAAAAACCTTATATGCCCCCAGGGCATAACTTAAAACCCTTGCCCTGAGGGTTGTTTGGGAGTTTCCTCCTCAAAAATATATTTTCTATTTTTGGAAATCAACTACACTGAACAAAATGGCTATCTAAAATCTTGATTGGATGTGTTTGGGGAAATGATGGACGTGGGGGGGGAGGGGGCTAGTTACACTCCAATCACTTTCGACTATTAAAAAGGGCACTAGCTCTTTAATTTCCAATCGAATGAGCCTGTTTTGAAGTTTCTAAGACAGCCTTCTATAAAAACCTTATATGCCCCCAGGGCATAACTTAAAACCCTTGCCCTGAGGGTTGTGGGGGAGTATCCTCCTCAAAAATATATTTTCTATCTGGAAATCAACTACGCTGAACAAAATGGCTATCTGAAAATTTTGATTGGATGTGTTCGGGGGAATGATGGGCGTGGGGGGGGGGCTAGTTGCCCTCCAATCATTTTCGACTATTAAAAAGGGCACTAGCCCTTTAATTTCCAATCGAATGAGCCTGTTTTGAAGTTTCTACGACAACGCCTTCTATAAAAACCTTATATGCCCCCAGGGCATAACTTAAAACCCTTGCCTTTAGGGTTGTTGGGGAGTGTCGTCCTCAAAAATACATTTTCTATCTGGAAATCAAATACTCTGAACAAAATGGCTATCTGAAAATTTTGATTGGATGTGTTTGGGGAAATGATGGACGTGGGGGGGGGAGGGGGATAGTTACACTCCAATCACTTTCGACTATTAAAAAGGGCAGTAGCTCTTTAATTTCCAATCGAATGAGCCTGTTTTGAAGTTTCTAGGACAACGCCTTCTATAAAAACCTTATATGCCCCCAGGGCATAACTTAAAACCCTTGCCCTGAGGGTTGTTGGGGAGTATCCTCCTCAAAAATATATTTTCTATCTGGAAATCAACTACGCCGAACAAAATGGCTATCTCAAAATTTTGATTGGATGTCTTCGGGGGAATGATGGGCGTGGGGGGTGGGGCTAGTTGCCCTCCAATCATTTTCGACTATTAAAAAAGGCACTAGAACTCTCGATTTCCAATCGAATGAGCCCCCTTTGAAGCTTCTACGATGACCCCTTCCATATGAAGTGCCTCTGGAAAAAAAAAAAAATCAGAGACAACGCTGTAGCGCTGCTTATAGTAAAGGCCATACGGCTCCAATGTTTTATTATTATTTATTATTTATTTTTTTTCCCAGAGGCACTTCATATGGAAGGGGTCATCGTAGAAGCTTCAAAGGGGACTCATTCGATTAGAAATCGAGAGTTCTAGTGCTCTTTTTAATAGTCGAACTGGAGGGCAATGACTCGGGGCTTATAAGGTTTTTTATAGAAGGCGTTGTCGTAGAAACTTCAAAACAGGCTCATTCTATTGGAAACTGAAGAGCTAGTGCCCTTTTTAATAGTCGAAAGTGATTGGAGTGTAACTAGCCCCCCTTCTCCCCACGCCCATCATTTCTCCAAACACATCCAATCAAAATTTTCAGATAGCCATTTTGTTCAGCGTAGTTGATTTCCAGATAGAAAATGTATTTTTGAGGAGGACACTCCCCCACAACCCTCAGGGCAAGGGTTTTAAGTTGGGGCATATAAGGTTTTTACAGAAGGCGTTGTCGTAGAAACTTCAAAACAGGCTCATTCGATTGGAAATTAAAGGGCTAGTGCCCTTTTTAATAGTCGAAAATGATTGGAGGGCAACTAGCCCCCCCACGCCCATCATTCCCCCAAGCACATCCAATCAAAATTTTCTGATTGCCATTTTGTTCAGCATAGTCGATATCCAGATAGAAAATATATTTTTGAGGAGGATACTCCCCCACAACCCTCAGGGCAAGGGTTTTAAGTTATGCCCTGGTGGCATATAAGGTTTTAATAGAAGGCGTTGTCGTAGAAACTTCAAAACAGGCTCATTCGATTGGAAATTAAAGGGCTAGTGCCCTTTTTAATAGTCGAAAGTGATTGGAGTGCAACTAGCCCCCCCCCCCCACGCCCATCATTCCCCCAATCACATCCAATCAAAATTTTGAGATAGCCATTTCGTTCAGCTTAGCTGATTTCCAGATAGAAAATATATTTTTGAGGAGGACAATCCCCCACAACCCTCAGGGCAAGGGTTTTAAGTTATGCCCTGGGGGCATATAAGGTTTTTATAGAAGGCGTTGTCTTAGAAACTTCAAAACAGGCTCATTCGATTGGAAATTAAAGAGCTAGTGTCCTTTTTAATAGTCGACAGTGATTGGAGTGTAACTAGCCCCCCTCCCCCCACGCCCATCATTTCCCCAGACACATCCAATCAAAATTTTAGATAGCCATTTTGTTATGCGTAGTTGATTTCCGAATAGAAAATATATTTTTGAGGAGGACATTCCCCCACAACCCTCAGGGCAAGGGTTTTAAGTTATGCCCTGGGGGCATATAAGGTTTTATAGAAGGCGTTGTCGTAGAAACTTCAAAACAGGCTCATTCGATTGGAAATTAAAGGGCTAGTGCCCTTTTTAATAGTCGAAAGTGATTGGAGTGTAACTAGCCCCCCTCCCCCCCACGCCCATCATTTCCCCAAACACATCCAATCAAAATTTTCAGATAGCTATTTTGTTCAGCGTAGTTGATTTCCAGATAGAAACTATATTTTTGAGGAGGACACTCCCCCACAACCCTCAGGGCAAGGGTTTTAAGTTATGCACTGGGGGCATATAAGGTTTTTATAGAAGGCGTTGTCGCAGAAACTTCAAAACAGGCTCATTCGATTGGAAATTAAAGGGATAGTGCCCTTTTTAATATTCGAAAGTGATTGGAGTGTAACTAGCCCCCCTCCCCCCCCACACCCATCATTTCCCCAAACACATCCAATCAAAATTTTCAGATAGCCATTTTGTTCAGCGTAGTTGATTTTCCGATAGAAAATATATTTTTGAGGAGGACACTCCCCCACAACCCTCAGGGCAAGGGTTTTAAGGTTATGCCCTGGGGGCATATAAGGTTTTTATAGAAGGCGTTGTCGTAGAAACTTCAAAACAGGCTCATTCGATTGGAAATTAAAGGGCTAGTGCCCTTTTTAATAGTCGAAAGTGATTGGAGTGCAACTAGCCCCCCCCCCCCCCCCCCGACGCCCATCATTTCCCCAAACACATCCAATCAAAATTTTGAGATAGCCATTTTGTTCAGCGTAGTTGATTTCCAGATAGAAAATATTTTTTTGAGGAGGACACTCCCCCACAACGTTCAGGGCAAGGGTTTTAAGATATGACCTGGGGGCATATAAGGTTTTTATAGAAGGCGTTGTCGTAGAAACTTCAAAAAAGGCTCATTCGATTGGAAATTCAAAGGGATAGTGCCCTTTTTAATAGTCGAAAGTGATTGGAGGGCAACTAGCCCCCCCTCCCCCCCACGCCCATCATTCCCCCAATCACATCCAATCAAAATTTTGAGATAGCCATTTCGTTCAGCTTAGCTGATTTCCAGATAGAAAATATATTTTTGAGGAGGACAATCCCCCACAACCCTCAGGGCAAGGGTTTTAAGTTATGCCCTGGGGGCATATAAGGTTTTTATAGAAGGCGTTGTCGTAGAAACTTCAAAACAGGCTCATTCGATTGGAAAATTCAAAGGGATAGTGCCCTTTTTAATAGTCGAAAGTGATTGGAGGGCAACTAGCCCCCCCTACGCCCATCATTCCCCCAAACACATCCAATCAAAATTTTGAGACAGCCATTTTATTAAACATAGTTTTAAGTTCTGGAAATTAGGTCTTTGACGATGACAACTCCCACACATCCCTCAGGGCAAGAGTTGTAATTTAAGGATTCTCCGAATTCTTCCCATTATTTCTTATGGAAGGGATGCTTGTATAAACTTTGGAGAGGTCTCATTTGACTGAAAATTGAAAGTTCTTGTTCACTTTTTAAGAGTCAAAAGAGATTGGAGGGTGACTAGCCCCCCCCCCCTCCTCAACGTCCTAAATGCATCAGGTAAAAATTTTGAGATAGACATTTTGTTAAAAAAGTTCAAAGTTCTGATAACAAAAAACTCCGGTGTCGACACAGCCCACCAGGGCCCGGGGGTAGGCGTTGTAAGTTATACCCTGGGGCATAACTTATTAAAGGGGGTTTTTAACTTATGGGAAGGGGTTTTGTATGGGAAGAACACATAGGAAATCTATTATAATTATCCAATTATAAGGTTAAAATACATACTCTGAGATAGATGTAAAATTGCTTTGGCACACAAAATCCTATTAAGGTCAGTTCCAAACAGTCGTGATCCCTTTGTGTCAGCAAGTGAAATGGTCTGAACCCCCTTATTGGAGCTATTTTTTCAATCCATTCATTGTTGTCAATCGCTGTCCACAAGTTATGCAAGCTGTCTATTGTTCATATATAAGGTTTTTATCAAAGAGGTAATCGTATAGACTTTGAAAAAAGCCTCATTCGATTTAAATTGAAAGTTCTAGATCCGTTTTTTAAAGTCAAGAATAATCGGACAGTAAGCAACCCCCCCCCCATGCCATAAAAACTTAAAACTTTTTGTGATCAAAAACGAACAAAAATTAATTAAAAAAAACTGTCCGAAAAATAAGTTTTTCAAAGAAAAGTAAAGGCATTTTAAACTTAAGCTCAGGAGATACAAATACCTGTTAAAATTCAAACTCAAAACGACCAGAAATCAAACAGTTCGTGGTAACGAACTGTAAGTAAGGAGCGACCCGGCTCAATGGTAACCGAAACTCTAAAAAATGGAATTTTGATACCAATAGATACATCAAAAGAATCAGATTTTAATTCTGATTTCAAATATATAAGTTTCATCAAGTTTAATCTTACGTATCAAAAGTTACGCGCCTGAGAAAATTTGGCTGATTTTCGAAAAAAGGAGGAAAGACCCCCTAAAAGTTATAGAACCTTAATGAAAATCACACCATCATATTCAGCGTATCAGAGAACCCTACTGTAGAGATTTCAAGCTCCTATCTACAAAAATGTGGAATTTTTCATTTTTTGCCAGAAGAAAGATCACGGATGCGTGTTTATTTGTTTTTTTTTTTTGTTTTTTTTTCTTTTTCCCAGGGGTGATCGTATCGACCCAGCGGTCCTAGAATATCGTGCGAGGGCTCATTGGAACGGAAATTAAAAGTTCTAGTGCCCTTTTTAAGTGACCAAAAAAAATGGAGGGCAACTAGGCCCCCTCCCACGCTCTTTTTTTCCCAAAGTCACCCGATCAAAATTTTGAGATAGCCATTTTGTTCAGCATGGTCGAAAATATTATAACTATGTCTTTTAGGATGACTTAATCCCTCGAAGCCCCCAGGAGGAGGGCTGAAAGTTATGAACTTTACCCAATGTTAACATCTAGTATTGGTTATTGGGACCCGGCTCAATCGTAACCGAAACTCTAGAAAACGGTTATTTTGATACAAATAGATACATCAAAAGAATTGGATGTTAATGCTGATTTCAAATATATAAGTTTCATCAAGTTTAATCCTACCCATCAAAAGTTACGCGCCTGAGGAAATTTGGCTGATTTTTGAAAAAAGGGGGAAAGACCCCCTAAAAGTTATAGAACCTTAATGAAAATCACACCGTCATATTCCGCGTATCAGAGAACCCTACTGTAGAGGTTTCAAGCTCCTATCTACAAAAATGTGGAATTTTGCATTTTTTGCCAGAAGAAAGATCACGGATGCGTGTTTATTTTTATTATTTTTTTTTTCCCAGGGGTGATCGTATCGACCCAGAGGTCCTAGAATATCGTGGGAGGGCTCATTGGAATGGAAATTAAAAGTTCTAGTGCTCTTTTTAAGTGACCAAAAATAATGGAGGGCAACTAGGCCCCCTCCCACGCTCATTTTTTCCCAAAGTCACCTGATCAAAATTTGTAGATAGCCATTTTGTTCAGCATGTTCGAAAATATTACAAGTATTTTCGAGAAAGCCATTTAACCAAATAAAAGTAAATTAATATAAAATTTTGTTTTAATTATTCATGTACTGTGAGCCAAGATCAAAACCTGCATTTATTCAAAAACGTTCAAAAATTAAATAAAAAAAAACAAGTTTTTTTAACTGAAAGTAAGGAGTGACATTAAAACTTAAAACGAACAGAAATTATTCCGTATACGAAAGGGGCTTTCCCCTCCTCAACGCCTCGCTCTTTACGCTAAAGTTTTTATTGTTTTAAAAATTAAAGTTGTGAGACAGAGTCAAACTTTAGCGTAAAGAGCGAGGCGTTGAGGAGGGGAAAGCCCCTTTCGTATACGGAATAATTTCTGTTCGTTTTAAGTTTTAATGTCGCTCCTTACTTTCAGTTAAAAACACTTGTTTTTTTTATTTAATTACTATTAAAGAATAAATGAAACCCAAACGAACAGAAATTAAACAAACAATCATAGCAAAAAACATACAACAAGTAATAATATAAATGAATAAATAGATCTTAAACCGAATAATGCTTAGATTGAATATGAAAATCAAGCTTAAAACGAAAAAAAATATTTTGCTATTAAGGTATAAATGAAACTTAAAACGAACAGAAATTAAATAACAATCAATGCGAACAAACATACAATATATATATATTAATCCAAAATTTTGTTTGTAGTGAAACTATATTTGTCTTGACTAATCTTGAAAAGAACTAATAAGTTATACTGAATATTTGATGCATAATGATATTAATTGCTAAAAGCTCATCAGTTCAAAATTTTACTGTAATTTTAATATTTATTTTCAATATTAAGTACAAAAGAAAACATTTGTAATATAATTCGTTTTCAGTAAAGCGCCAATGACGCAGTAGGTTTTAGGCTTCTGCAGTGAGGCGATACCCAAACTCTTGTTTGTAGTTATTTTTATTCGGTTCAAACTTGATTTGCATATTCAATTTAAGTTTCACTCATTTTAAGATTTATTTATTCATTTACATTAATATATATTGTATGTTTGTTCGCATTGATTGTTATTTAATTTCTGTTCGTTTTAAGTTTCATTTATACTCTAATAGCAAAATATTTGTTTTCGTTTTAAGCTTGATTTTCATATTCAATCTAAACATTACTCGCTTTAAGATCTATTTATTCATTTATATTATTACTTGTTGTATGTTTTTTGCTATGATTGTTTGTTTAATTTCTGTTCGTTTTGGGTTTCATTTATTCTTTAGTAGTAATTTCTGGTCGTTTTGAGTTTGAATTTTAACAGGTATTTGTATCTCCTGAGCTTAAGTTTAAAATGGCCTTTACTTTTCTTTGAAAAACTTATTTTTCGGACAGTTTTTTTTAATTAATAAATAATAATAAAACATTGGAGCCCTATGGCCTTTAGTATAGGCAACGCTACAGCGTTGCCTCTGATACCGTCTAGCTTCATCTTCCAGATTCTCGGCAATTTTATCCCTGGCCTCCAATTCACACCTCCTTAGTTCATATTTTAAGCTTTCTCCACTTTCTTTACATTCCTTTTGTGTTCATATGATCTGTCACTCAGATAATTCTTGTACAAGCCCCTTCTTCTCTCTATTAAACATAAAGATTTTTCACTAATATTGATAGCTGCGGTCCTATCTTTCTTCCCTAATATACCTTCAGCAACTTCACAAATTGTTTTTCTAAAAGTATTCCAATCATCTTCCGCATTGTCAAATTAAATTGTCATACTGTCATGTTTGAAATAACAAACTCGGCCAAACCACAAACACAAATGAATAGCTTGTAAAAGTAGATGGCAGCAATTCCATACCTAATGGATAATACTCCCTTTTTTTATCTTGGGTTTCTTTATTTTTTTCACTATTCTGATAAAACATTTTGGTGTGAGGGCCAGGGAACTGATGCAAGACCATGTCCAGGGGTGAGGGGTTAGGGGGTTTGACCCCCCTCTCGAAATGTTTGTCCGGCTCATAAAAACGTAACAAAAATGAATATAAACAGATTTTTAATGCGTCTTATAAAGTTTTTTTGTAACCCCTCCCCCGCCCGAAAAAAATTATTTTATAGCCCCCCCCCCCGAAAAAAATCTTGGATGCGGCCCTGAACTGTTGTGTATCTAAAGCAATTTTAGATATTATTCTAGCTTTGGTCTGAAACTGAAACCTACTTGCTTGCCAGCTTCAGCAGAAATTTCCACTCAAAGACAAAATTACCGTTTGCAGAAACAAAAGCTTGGCGGAAGAAACTCACATAGGCCACTTTGGCATAAATACTGACACTCCGGGTCATATCCCACAACGTGAGCTCTGGCTCAAGGACATGCAAAATGATGCTTTTTGGCCACAGGGAAGAATTATATGCGGTTTTTCTAAATGTTAATTATTTGAAAAAAACTACGTTTTCTAAAGAGTTAAAGAGGCTGAGGTACAAGGTCGAACCTTAAAACGTACAGGGATTAGGAGGCACAGTTGGGGGACTGCCGCCCCCCCAAACCCCCCGCTTTCGCAGCCTTTAAATAAAAAAAAAAGTTTTTTAAACTGAAAGTAAGGAGCGACATTAAATCTTAGAACGAACAGAAATTATTCCGTATATGAAAGGGGCTGTGCCCTCCCCAACGCCTCGCTCTTTACGCTAAAGTTTGATTTTCTCACAACTCTTTTTTTTAAACAATAAAAACTAGGCGTGGCTAAGAAAAAAAAAGAAATGATGAATTTTAAGTGGCTATATTTGGTTTTTTGAAAACAGGGAAGGAGTGATCGGATTGAGCTGAAATTTCGAGGATAAGCTCCCGGGCCCTAGGAAAGCTTAACTTCTAAATTTCAGCCCAATCGGACAACGTTAAAGGGGGGCTGTGGTGGGAGGGTCGAAACTTCCGGCCCAGTTTACCCCATGAAGATAAAGTCGGAGGAGGATGAAATTTTGCAAGTTTCTTAGTTTGAGCTTGGGCTACAAAATGCAATTACCGCCGTCCTTCTGCGACCTCTAGGACCTGAAATCGCTTAACATTGTGGTGGGTCGCCTCTTTATAGAGGCACAAGTGTGCCTCCTTGATGTCATACTTGTTAATCGGTCTGAGTTGTAGACTTTCCATAAAAATAGTAGCTGTTAATGAAAGGGCTTTGAGGTCGTAGTTGGAGTCGTGTAGTTGGAGTTTTTGTGAATTTTGCTGAATGGAATCGGATTAACAGAAATATTGTAAGACCCTTTGAAGTCGGAGCTATGGAAACACATAACGGCTGGAGTCAAGCCCAATACTCTCAAGTGCTACTAAAAAGTGGTAATAATAGACAAAATTAATATTGTAGGCTAGTTATAGTGAATAAGATTTTCTCACCATAGTACTACAGTACTACTACAGAAAAAATTGATTCGATTACTTGTATCACTGTTGAAAAATATACATGTAATATTTGCAAATACATTAAACATAAAATGCTGAAAGATAGAAAAATGTTTAATAGATTGACAGAGATACCTCTTTTGCACTCTACAGCAATTCTGGCAATTCAGAATATAAAATTTATAAGATGAATATTAGCTCTGGTGTCGTTTATGGGGGGGGGGGGCAAGGGGGCAGTCCCCCACCCAATAACTTGAAGAAATATATATTATACAGCCCATGCCCCTTGACTCTCCGGATGCGGGCCCCTCTTGCCCTCCCCCCAATAAAAAGGCTGCAGCTACGCTTCTGAACATTAGCTATAAAAACGGTCATTGAAATTATATTTAGAAAAGACTTTGATAGAACGGTGTACTTTTTTTACAAAAAGGGAAGAAAAGGGGCCTTTACGAAAAGGAAAGCATTACAGCTCGGAGCTAGAGTCGGAGCAAATATGTTTAAAGTTTCAAGAGTCAGAGTTGAAAACATTTGGAGTCGGTAGCAGCAGGGTCGAAAAAAAACAGCTCAAGACCAAAAAAAGGTTGCGCTACAACGAAGTGCCAAATTCTACTATTTTGAACCGCAAAAAGAAAAAATTGTCATTCGACGAATTGACAACCCTGCTGCAACACAATTTAATAAAATCCAAGACTATTAAAGTTAAGTTTGACTTGCATTTATGTAGTGTTTACACACTTTCTTTATAGGAGCTCAAAGCCATGGTGAGCAAGGCGTTATCAAATATCATTACTTTCATTTTTTGGTTTTTTCAACGTCTATGCTTTGCGTGTAAATTTAAGCATTGCTGTTGTCAAGATGACAGAAGAAATAGAAGCTGAAGATGCACATTTAAATAACTATACAGTAAGTTGTTTAATTGTTTATTTCAGCTAGTTAAGTTGAGTGTTTAAGTTCTAAAACTTGCTCAAGTTATTAATGGTATTGATTAGATTATTAATTCGTGAGCTAAAATGGATAGAAATGAACTTGAATAATCAAGTAGAACATAAAATGAAAAGAAATTACCACAAGTAAGAGTAGGTGGGACTCCAGTCTCCTTGAACCCCTAAATGCTAGGGTGTCATTTGTGCTTTACAAATAATAAAATATATTTCTAACAGCTGTATTATAGCACTGACAATTTAAGAACTGAAGGAATATTATAATAATTAAGGGTTCACGTTTTTTTTTATTAATCACATGGCCTGACGTATCCCCCTACGAAAATCATCCTACAAAAAATTAATCTCTGCTAAAAATTTCCCCACCCTCTATGGAGTAATCCCCTCTCCTCCGCGGAAAATTCCTCCTGGAAATTCTCCCCACATGTAAAATTAAGCAGCCAAAGAGAAATTAAGACGCCATGAGCCTTAGGAAATTTGTCTGGTTTAAAAAAGGAGAATACACCCTCCAAAAAGGCAAGCGTAATGAAAATTACACCTCTAGATTTAAGATTT
This sequence comes from Artemia sinica, assembly GCA_027921565.1. Lineage (NCBI taxonomy): Eukaryota > Metazoa > Arthropoda > Branchiopoda > Anostraca > Artemiidae > Artemia > Artemia sinica. The sequence goes on along the minus strand of CM051257.1, from coordinate 58,986,719 downwards.
ATATCTTAGTAATAGAACTTTTTTTTCTGGAGGTTTCAAGCTCCTATCTTCAAAAAAGGGGGATTTTGCATTGCACTAAAGGTTTCAAGATTGCAGGTGTGTGTTAATCCTTATTTTTAGTGGAATAATTTTGATAGTAACATCGAACAAATCAGTGGGAAAAATTGACCAGCCAGTCGGTAAAACCCATTGACCCCCTATCCCAACATTTTGACTAGTGATGCTTCTGGTCAATACCAGATCAGGTCCGCGGGAAGTAACTACTCATGCTTCTTAGTCTCGGCATGTTATCTCTGGGCACTTCCGTCATAGGGCAATTCTTCCACAGTTGCCACTGATTTTATAATTTTCAAATTGTTTTCTTTAACCTTTATTATTTGAAAAAAACTACGTTTTCTAAAGAGTTAAAGAGGCTGAGTTACAAGGTCGAACCTTAAAACGTACAGGGATTAGGAGGCAAAGTTGGGGGGCTGCCGCCCCCCAAACCCCCCGCTTTCGCAGCCTGTAAATAAAAAAAAAAGTTTTTTAAAGTGAAAGTAAGGAGCGACATTAAATCTTAAAACGATCAGAAATTATTCCGTGTATGAAAGGGGCTGTGCCCTCCTCAACGCCTCGCTCTTTACGCTAAAGTTTTTATTGTTTAAAAAAAAGAGTTGTGAGAAAGTCAAACTTTAGCGTAAAGAGCGAGGCGTTGAGGAGGGCTCAGCCCCTTTCATATACGGAATAATTTCTGATCGTTTTAAGATTTAATGTCGCTCCTTACTTTCACTTTAAAAAACTTTTTTTTTTTATTTACAGGCTGCGAAAGCGGGGGGTTTGGGGGGCGGCAGTCCCCCATCTGTGCCTCCTAATCCCTGTACGTTTTAAGGTTCGACCTTGTAACTCAGCCTCTTTAACTCTTTAGAAAACGTAGTTTTTTTCAAATAATTTCTGCACGTTTTTGTACAGTTTATTACTTATTATTGCTTGACTAACTGTTAGATGATTGTGTATTATTCTTTTCTTTCTCGACAGGGTGTTTTAAGGGTCGACCCTGTAACTCAGCCTCTTTAACTCTTTAGAAAACGTAGTTTTTTTTAAATAATTTAAAAAAGAAACTGAGTTTCTTTTTTAAGTTTAAATTCAGTATATAAAAAATTTGCTCTGACGGTGATTCGAACCCGGGTTTTCCGCCTGACAGTCTGGAGTATCAACCGCTGGACTAAACAGACACAATTGTAATTGTTTTTTAGTAAATGGAAGCTATTTTCGACGCAAGCAAATTCCCACGAAACTTGATATTTATTTTTTGGAAAACAGGGAAGGAGTGATCAGATTGAGCTGAAATTTCGAAGATAAGCTCCCGGGCCCTAGGAAAGCTTATCCTCTAAATTTCAGCCCGATCAGACAACGTTAAAGGGGGGTTGCGGTGGGAAAAATTAACATGGGCTATTATAGGAAAATGAGGTTTTTCGTAAATGTAAATTCGGGGGATAATTTTTTCGGTCTGAAAATATCAAAAGGCCCTAACAGGTCGAATTCTGCTTCGAATGAGTCCTCATTCACCCGGATCAGTTGCCAACTGTGGCCTGTAGGCGTGGCTAAGAAAAAAAAAATGATGAATTTTAAGTGGCTATATTTGGTTTTTTGAAAACAGGGAAGGAGTGATCAGATTGAGCTGAAATTTCGAAGGTAAGCTCCCGGGCCCTAGGAAAGCTTAACCTCTAAATTTCAGCCCAATCGGACAACGTTAAAGGGGGGCTGTGGTAGGAGGGTCGAAACTTCTGGCCCAGTTTACCCCATGAAGATAAAGTCGGAGGAGGATGAAATTTTGCAAGTTTCTTAGTTTGAGCTTGGGCTACAAAATGCGATTACCGCCGTCTCTCTGCGACCTCTAGGACCTGAAATCGCTTAACATTGTGGTGGGTCGCCTCTTTATAGAGGCACAAGTGTGCCTCCTTGATTATTTGAGAAAAGACCTGTTATTTCATTTGTTTATTCCTTTGTAAGTATCACAACAAAAGAACAATTCTTGTGTTAGTCTAGCCTAAACTTAGCTTCAAGACTATTGTCTTCTCAAAGTGTTCTCTCTGGGAGCTTTGTCTTCAGGATTTGCAGTCAGAACTCTGTCCACACTGATATGTTTTGTTTTTTGTCTAAGAAACCTAGATGGCGTTTAGTTTGTGCAATCAGACGCTTATTCTTTTGTAAGTATCACAACTAAAGAAAAGTTCTTGTGTTAGTTTAGCCTAAACTTAGCTTCAAGACTATTGTCTTCTCAAAGTGTTCTCTCTGGGAGCTTTGTCTTCAGGATTTGCAGTCAGAACTCTGTCCACACTGATATGTTTTGTTTTTTGTCTAAGAAACCTAGATGGCGTTTAGTTTGTGCAATCAGACGCTTATTATTTTGAAAGTATTATTTGAAAGAAACTACGTTTTCTAAAGAGTTAAAGAGGCTGAGTTACAAGGTCGAACCTTAAAACGTACAAACTTTAATAAACTCAACGCCTCGCTCTTTACGCTAAAGTTTTTATTGTTTAAAAAAAAGAGTTGTGAGAAAGTCAAACTTTAGCGTAAAGAGCGAGGCGTTGAGGAGGGCACAGCCCCTTTCATATACAGAAGCGGGGGTTTTGGGGTGGCAGCCCCCCAACTGCACCTCCTAATCCCTGTTAGTTTTAAGGTTCGAACTTGTGACTCAGCCTTTTTAACAGCCCCCCAACTGTGCCTCCTAATCCCTGTACGTTTTAAGGGTCGACCTTGTAACTCAGCCTCTTTAACTCTTTAGAAAACGTAATTTTTTTCAAATAATTAAAAAAAGAAACTGAGTTTCTTTTTAAAGTTTAAATTCAGTATATAAAAAATTTGCTTTTACGGTGAATCGAACCCGAGTTTTCCGCCTGAGAATCTGGAGTATCAACCGCTGGACTAAACAGACACAATTGTAATTGTTTTTTAGTAAATGGAAGCTATTTTCGACGCAAGCAAATTCCCACGAAACTTGATATTTGGTGAATGAAAGATCTTAAGCCGAACTGGCCAGCCATGACAAAAAACCGACAAAGAGAAAAATCTCTAAAAAAACAAAACAAACGAGACTTTGGCCAGTGGAGAGAAAAGAAAACAACAGAAACAAAACAACGCGGATATTTCGCCTGTATACAAACAAGGCGTCTTCAGCACGAAAGACACACAAGAAGAACAAGATAAAAAAAAAAAAACAAGATAAAACTAAAAACCAATAAAACCACCACCAAAAAAAAAACAAAACAAAAATGTACAATCGGCGCAAACTAATCCACGTAGGGAAAAGATGCTAATATAGAGTTACTTCAGTGAGGACACCAGAGTAACTGAGGAAAAATAAAAAAACTGTAAATTACTTTAATTATTCAGTTGCGAAATAATCCTTTTGTTAGCTATTACTGAAGCAAATCGTTTTGGTCTAGCAGGTAAAATAGTCCCCTGGTGATTATTTAAAATCTTTACTCCCTTATTGACTGTTGACTTATAGACCAAAACGATTTGCTTCAGTAATAGCTAACAAAAGGATTATTTCGCAACTGAATAATTAAAGTAATTTACAGTTTTTTTTTATTTTTCCTCAGTTACTCTGGTGTCCTCACTGAAGTAACTCTATATTAGCATCTTTTCCCTACGTGGATTAGTTTGCGCCGATTGTACATTTTTTTTTTTTTTTTTTTTTTTGGTGGTGGTTTTATTGGTTTTTAGTTTTATCTTGTTTTTTTTTTTTTTTTTTTTATCTTGTTCTTCTTGTGTGTCTTTCGTGCTGAAGACGCCTTGTTTGTATACAGGCGAAATATCCGCGTTGTTTTGTTTCTGTTGTTTTCTTTTCTCTCCACTGGCCAAAGTCTCGTTTGTTTTGTTTTTTTAGAGATTTTTCTCTTTGTTGGTTTTTTGATATTTGGTTTTTGGAAAACAGGGAAGGAGTGATCAGATTGAGCTGAAATTTCGAGGATAAGCTCCCAGGCCCCAGGAAAGCTTATCCCCTAAATTTCAGCCCGATCAGACAACGTTAAAGGGGGGTTGTGGTGGGAAAAATTAACATGGGCTATTATAGGAAAACGAGGTTTTTCGTAAATGTAAATTCGGGGGATAATTTTTTCGGTCTGAAAATATCAAAAGGCCCTAAAATGTCGAATTCTGCTTCGAATGAGTCCTCATTCACCCGGATCAGTTGCCAACTGTGGCCTGTAGGCGTGGCTAAGAAAAAAAAAGAAATGATGAATTTTAAGTGGCTATATTTGGTTTTTTGAAAACAGGGAAGGAGTGATCGGATTGAGCTGAAATTTCGAGGATAAGCTCCCGGGCCCTAGGAAAGCTTAACCTCTAAATTTCAGCCCAATCGGACAACGTTAAAGGGGGGCTGTGGTTGGAGGGTCGAAACTTCCGGCCCAGTTTACCCCATGAAGATAAAGTCGGAGGAGGATGACATTTTGCAAGTTTCTTAGTTTGAGCTTGGGCTACAAAATGCAATTACCGCCATCTATCTGCGACCTCTAGGACCTGAAATCGCTTAACATTGTGGTGGGTCGCCTCTTTATAGAGGCGCAAGTGTGCCTCCTTGATCTTACCCTGCTACGATGAATCAACCTCCTAAAAACCTAAAAAAAAGAACTAAAATAATTAAATTTTAAAGATAAACACTAAAGGATATTCTGTACCATACATTCTGCCTGTATTTAGGAGCACAGATAGAATATTCCAAGATTCCTTCTTTTCTTCATTATTTTTTTGTTGTCAGACTTACTATTTGGGAGTTCAATTTCGCTTATGTAGGGAATGATCCGTGGAGAATCCGCCTAGTACCGCTAAATACACTACCTTTTATTCGTTTCTGATGCAATTATCATATGAAAATCTGTCTTCGTGGGGCCGTCTTTTCAAGTATTTCAAATAACAATGCAATGTAATGACGTAAGTTTCGCGCCTTCAGAGAGTCAAAGAATCATAGAATTAAGCTATTGTTACATCGAATGATTAAAGAAAATGTTAGGGGCTATGTTTGGAGCCAAAATACAGTAATTTTAGCTTGTATAGTCGAATTCAGATTTTTACGTAGTAATTTAGCAACTGCTAAAATATATTGGCTGAAATACACATGAAAAATATAATCAGATTTTTACGTAACGATTTAGCAACTGCTTAAATATATGAAATATATAGGAAAAATAATGAAGTCTTCCTGTGTTGATTTCATTATAGCCAAGAAATAATGAGGTCTTTCTATGCTGATTTCAACATAGCCATGAAATTCAATAGCTAAGGAATAATGAGGTCTTGATATGTTGATTTCAATATAGCCAAAAAATTTCACCATAGCCAAATATATGCTATTTGGAAAAGAAACTTCTTAAATAAACCCAAAGAATGTTGGTTTGTTTGTTTAGAAAAAAAATGCTGAAGCATAGCCAAAAACTAACGGCAGTAAGGGGAGCTTAACCGAAGGAAACTGTCGATACTGAGCCTCTATTTGCTCAAAAATGACACACACATACATCTTTTTAGCTACGGGTATTGGTTGTGAAGAAACCTGTTGTATATAAATTTCCGTGTAACTTAACAACAAAATAGGTGATTAAGTTCCCAAGAATCTCTTAAAAGTATATACTTATGAATGTGTTTCAAAAAATATGTTTAAGGAAATAGCGGGTTCAATAAGTTTGATTTCTTATGCATGTGGCTTTTCTTTTAGCTTTGAAAATACTTTTTTAGCTTTGAAATGTTGAATGGTCAATGATTATTTCGTTGAAAATGAAACCCCAATCAGAAGCAGGTTTACATTTTTTCGAGTCTTATGTGAGTCAGTATGACAGGGCTAGTTCGCTGATTACTTAAACTGCTTAAATGATAGCCTACAAGGAAATATTGTATTCTTTACTGCTTAAGGTTAAATTCTGTAAATTAATTCGTTGTTTTTTCTATGTAATTTTTGTTGTTATACTTTTAGTATCGGGAATTTGACTGGGATTCAAAACAGCAGGGATTGTTGTTAAGCTCGTTTTTTTACGGATATATTGTCACTCAAATTCCTGGCGGCTGGCTGGCTCCATATGTTGGCGCAGCAAAATTGTTCGGGTTTGGAATCCTAGCTACAGCCCTAGCTACGCTTTTCACACCAGTCATTGCCAGAGCAGGACTAGAAGCACTTATTGCTGTTCGGATTCTAGAAGGGCTCTTTGAGGTATTTATTAATTTTGTCTGTTAGACTGCAATCCTCGTTTCCTCTTCTTTACGAATATGTCTTCTTCGTTTAGACTGCTATCTATTTAGTGTTGGAGCGGTGGTATGTCACCTTCAATGGCGGATTAAGTGGGAAAGCGAGCGTAAAGCCTCACTGACATGACTTTCCATTAACACCCCGTAAATTCTTTATTTAGGAGCAGGTTAATTCTTTAGAAGGCATAACATAAGATTATTGCAACAAGCCTATGGCTTTCTTCTGTATTGAATAAAATAAATACATAAATAATAAACCAAGGAAGCCTAAAAAAAAAAAATATAATTTATGTGACTATGAAAGATGGACAAGTCAAGTTCCACACAGTCATTAAACTATAGCATAATCTTGACAACTTTGGAAATGCACTGAAAATAGAATATCACCAACATTTGTTTCTTTCAAATTGTTTTACTAATTCGTAAAACTTTGGCAATAATTTCTATATTGCTGTTTTGGACTGCTAAATTTTGCTGCAGCATGCACTTTAAGCATTTGGAAAATTATTGGTAATTAGAGGACTGTAAGTATTGGCTAGTTTATGCTATAAGAAAGCTGCATGTACTATGAATTATATATATATATATTTTTTTTTATCACGATCAGTTTGTAGCTCGGGTAGCGGCGAGGGACGGATATTTTAAAACTTTTGTTCTGTTATGGGTATCGTGGAAAGACCATTTAAAGTCTGTAAAGTTTCCAGTAATTTTCCGAAACAAAACTAGAATTTTTTTTTCAATTTTTCACTTTTCAAAAAAGGAACTGAAAAAGGAAATTCTTCAAGCTCTAAGAGTAAGTTAGGGATAGTGTAATATGGACTTATTTAGAACATGCAATTCTCTCTTAGAGAACTCCTGTCAGAAAGTATGTATCTTTTCTAGATTTCTAGGTATTCAAATTTCATTTGCTTTTTTTTCTTATGAAATTTTCAATTTTGATACAAAATCTAAACTTTTGTGTGCATATATTGCTGGGCCCTGCATCAGAATGAAAGAAATCACACGCGATACAACTTATTGGTGGATGAGAAGGGACCCAGAATTTTCTAAACTTATCAAAAGAGGCTGTCATATCTTAAAAAAAAACTTCATAGGAGTCGAGTTGTGCTTTCGGAGCGTACAGAAACTGTAATGTGGTTGTCACTTGAACATCCACTATAAGAGATTGTTGATCTTAATTGAACTTAGTAATGGGTAAAAAGTAGTGTTGTAGCTCTGCCTTTTGGGGTCAGAACCCGACCCCAACTTTTGGGACGGAAAGAGTGAGGTCCTTAAACTTTTAATATCCTTATATCTAATATTATATATTATCTGAAATTAACCAAAGATAGTGGAAAGCAATTGTAGGTTTCCTTGTTTTGCTCTTGTGGCGCTAAATTTGGTCTAACCTCAGTTAGAGGAGGGGGGTCTAAGTTCTTGTCACCAAAATATCTGATGAAAGGGGTTATCAAGAGTCAGTCAATCTTTTTGGAAAGTAGGAGTAAGTATCGTTGATATAACTTTTGGGTGTCTTGATGCACTATGTTCTCTTCGGGGATAGGTAGATACAATTCTTGGAAAATCATGTGAACAGGATGTCTGATGAAAAATATCGTCGTATCTCAACTAACATTTTGGGAAGCAAGAGCTAGAGTCCTAGCTATGCCTTTTGGGGATGTGGACACAATGTCGGCCTTTTGAAGGGGGAAAAGAGGAGAAATCCCTATAATCTTGTCATCGGAGCGTCTGGTTCAAGAAGTTACCGGTTCACATACGAATTTGGTCGAATGCAAGAGCACCTTAGCTGTAGCTTTTAAGGATTTTCCCTCATTCTGGCCTTTCGAGAGAAGGGAGGGAGGTAGGTGGGTCCCAGAATTATTACTATCGCGAACTCCACCAGAACACACTGAATCTCAACCAGAATAGGTCGGTGGAAATTCACAGCATGCCATTAATGGCCATTCTTGCCATTTGGGCATTCACCCGAAATGGTTGTTGAATCTTAACAAAAATTGGTGGGAAGTAAAAGCTAATATCCTAGTTATTTGTTTTAGGGATCCAACCTAAGTTAGGACAGAGTCCCTAAATTCTTGTCATTAGGACATTTTCAGGAAAGGTTCGTCAAATCTTAAATAAAATTGAGGGTGGCTTTGGTGCTTTTATCATAGATACCTTTGTGGGATTTAGGACACCTGACTACTTTTCTGTTAATTGTGCTACCTTCCAGCTTATTTTTTCAACTTCAAGCTATTTCAATATAGTCTTTTCGTATGTGTCACATTGTGAAGTGTGCTGCTAGTTTGTGTGTATTCTGAGAAAATCTAAATGTGGATGGTGGACTAAAAAACTCTGTCCATTCGTTTTGAAATCAATGGTCCATCCTTCATCATTGGAGATACCCTTTGCCTTCTTTTTATCGCTGCCATTTCACGCAATAGTTGCCTTTCAAGCGTAACCCAGTCAAGGGGTCGATCTCTTTCTCAGGAATAATGCACACCAGGTCGCGCGTTCCAAGCGTGGCGGAAATGTGCGGCACAAGTGGTGTTCTGACATGTACATCAGGTGGCGGGGAGTCAGCGTCACCTCGAACCCAGTTGGAAATAGCAAGAGTGATGTGACAAAGGTGCTGGTTTCCATTTTACACGGCCTACATTCTCCAACGCTTATAATATTTCAACCACAGTTGCATTTCAAAAACTCACAATTATTTAACTAGTTAAAATAATGATAAGTTTGTTTTCACTATGAAAGGCAAAAGTCATCTGAATTGTATTACATTTATTTATAGAAATTTCACCTCATGGTTTACGTAGTGTTTTTGTTCCTGGAACCAAAATATTTGTTGATAAACTCATTGCAACGTCACAATGGATTCTGTTCTCGCCTTGACAAAAAGTTGTCAGAAGTAGTGTGCTTAGTTTTAATAGCCGAAGCTCAACAAACAGTCTCGTTTATTGGGGGAGGAGCAGCATTGTCTCCCCTGAAGATTCTGTATCCCCTCCCTCTATATCTTGAAAAATCCTTTTTCTGTATTTTTTCATAGAAAAACGGCATTTTTGCTGCTTTCATTGGAATCATTTAAAAAAAAATTGCCCCCCCCCTGATTTTGAGCAATACATTTTTGACCTCTCCCCCACCTAATTTCTGTGAATCGGTGCCATTTTCAACAGATTCAACCAATTTATTAAATCTTCTAATAAAAAAAGTTATTTAGTTCTCAAAAAAATAATACGAGACTAATTTACGTTAGATTTGCACTCATAACAAGCAAGGAAGAAGAAAATAATGATTTTGGCTTGTTTTTGTGTTTTTGCGGTGATTTTTCGTTAGTTTATATTTCCAACTACCGTCTTAATAATAAAAACTTACTTCTTTCAGTTGTTTTGTTCAAAAAATAGCAAATGACATGAAAGTTCTTCTGGCCTATATTGATGTTGGCATAGTTAGGGTTTTACGGCATGTGCTCCCTCTAAACCTCAACCAAGCAATATTGCATTAAGTCTTCAGTTGTAGCTTACACTTAAAGGACAAGGTACTTATTCCATTGTAATAACAAGTCTCAGATCTATCCATTCACCGAGCCATAATTATGATGTTGCGGGTTGTCCTTGACGGGTTTATTTCCCGCGAATATTCAGTGAAAGCAGGAGTTCCCCAGGACAGTGTCCTGGGACCTACCCTTTTCCTCATTTACGTAAACTACATGGGATATAACCTTGCAAGCCCTCTTCATCACTGTGCCAACAATGCAATGACACACTAAGCCGTCCCGAAACACGAAGATCCAACAGAAGCTTCCATTTCCCTACGGATGGATCTTTTTAAGATCGAAAAGTGGCCTGATGCATGGATGATCAACTTCAATGCATCAAAAACAAAGGAGCTTCTTATTACCCGATCAAAGATGAACACCCCAGCTTCATTTTCAAAAATAAAACTATAAAGAGAGTCGACGAGCCTCGTCTACTGCAGATTCATTCTTCCACCGATTTCTCTTTTACTAACCACCTCGATCAAGCGAGAACCTCCTGCGCAAGAAATCTGGCAGTTACTCTTCGCTGCAAAAATCTTCTTCCATCCAGCTCGATTATCCCACTCTACAAGTCCTTCATCGGACCCAAAGCTGAATATGGATGGTCGCTATGTGCTGGTGCTCCGAAAAAGCTATTGCTACCATTCCAGAAGATCCAGAATAGGACATATAGGGCTGGCTGTGCCTCTACACCTGACTCACTCCAGTCTCTAAATGAAAGGTTTGATGTAGTGTCGATGGCTGTTTTCTACAAGTAAATGAATTTACCTTCCTCAGACGAGCTCTGTCACATTGTGCCCCCCTTTTTCCATCCGTCAAGACATTCACGAAGGCACATAGCTCGTTCCAGTTATCTAAAGGAAGACACACCGTTAACCGAGTACTTGAGAAATAGCTTTCTCTGGTGGTGTACTTCTATCTGGACCGTTCTTCTTGGGGATATTATTCCTACAAAATCCCTCTGTTGACTCCTTTAAAAGAAGGTTCAACAGACATTTAAAACCTTGAGGCTTCGGAACGAAGTAATTGAATAGCGGCATATCAGATACCTTTAAGTACCTGGCGCCGTGACTATAAGTATATATAAAACAAAAAATTAGAGAAGGATTTAAATCTTTTGTGTTTTGGTTGTGTTTTGTGTTTGGTTTGTGTTTTTTGCAAAATTATTTTTTCCCAAAGTTTTCACCAAACATACTAGTGTTATACTTTCTTAGATATTTGAAATCGGAATTTATTGATAATGATAAAACAATTGCTTCAATGATTCTGATTCTTTCATAATCAGAAGGTGTTGTGCTAGAGAGAAGTAACGCTTTTTTAAAAATATGTTAGAAGAATAATTTGTTTATATTTTAGGTATGAATTGTTGTGTTTGCTTAATTTTTAATTTCTGAATGATAATCGATCGAAAAGGTTTCCCGTGTCTATAAGTGAAGTTAAGGAAACAGAGGGATGAAAGCCATGATAGAGGCTGCCTCAAAACCGCTTGAAGAGGAGCAAGCAAAGGCCAAAGAAGCAGAAGCTTTGCAAATGATCCTTGACTAGAGAAAGTCCCAACTCATCTATACACTGTCGAAGAAATCACAAAATAAGCAGTGGTTTCACAAACTTTACTAACGATCGTTAATCGTAAATATTCTTGAAGTTGGTCTTTGTGTTGCGTGTCTGTTTTTTTGTTTTGTTATTTAATTTCGCAAGCAAATAAAGTAAAAAAAAAAGTGTGACAGTGCACTAACCTGGTGATAAAGCGGATGAAGTAATACAAACTTCTTTGTGGTTCTGGTAAGCATCCCCCCCCCCTAAAGCGAAGCTAAAATATGCTAGTCAGTGTTTTCTGACGTATTGAACTCACTTTATCTTTGACAGAAAGCACCTTCTGAAGTCAGATTTTTGTAAGATCTTCCTGCTGTGAAGTAAAACAAAGTCTGATTTTTTCAAAATTTCTTTGTTAGCAACCCAGTGTTAGCAGTAGTCATGGTGGGAATTGTTGTCGAAAGAGAAATTGCTGTATTTGAAGCAATAATCGGAAAAGGAGTATTTGCTGCATTATCAGTGTTAGCACTATTACTACCTCGATTATTCATGGCAGAAATAGTGGTTTAGGAAGAGTAGTTTCGTTAACATTGATAGTAGTGGTAGTCAATGTAGGATTAGCGGAGTTAGGAATAAAACACGTTGGGAATAGCCACTTTAGGAATAGTCATGGTAGGAGTAGAACTTGTAGCAGCAGTGGTTGTAAGAGTACTACCGCCGCCACGAGTAGTTGCAATAGGAGCCTTGTTGCATGATCCATCGTATCTCTCTCAGTAGTAGCCATGTTCGGGGTTTTAAACGTTGCATAAATTTTAGGAGGGCTCGTAGCTTTCTTCCAACGCTTTTTTTATTTTTTGAAGTTGGGTACTTTCTTTAACGCTAAACTCCTTCAGATTTTGTATCGTAACTTAAGATATTAGTGTTATTCACTTTTGATGATTCATATCTAATAATTTAGGAAGATTTCTAAAATGATTCTTTGACAACAATGAATAGAAAAAGGTTCAGTGTGTGTACATGTACAAGTTTGTGGACTGGGGATATCGGGATCGAGGACACCATCTTTGGGCCCTCAAATTAGGCAGACTAAAATTCCTATCTGATTCTAACTTCAGGAAGATATAACGCATCCTTCTTTCTAATGTAATGTATTCTTGCGCTGTAATGTAATCTATTCCATTTCCGCGTACCTCTATAAAAAACAGAAAAACATGAACGGGAAGATATACCTCTAGGTACACAGAACTCCGCGCTACCCCTTGTATCATGAGAATGAACAGTAGACCTAATGGACAATAAATCACCAAAACAACGAGGCTGAACATCCTTCTGCAGTCCAAAAATAAACCACAATACATAGAATTCACGAAGGCCTGCAGCCGACAAAATTTTTAAAGTTGGGTAAATTTCTCGAACAGACATACGTGGAGATATACCGGCTAAAATTCTTACTGCATGATTTTGTAGAACTCTTGTTGGTTTTAGGGTAGAAGAAAAAGTAGAGAGCCAAATACTTGAACAATAAAGTATATACGGGTGTATTAAAGAAAAATAAAGATGGCGAAGGACAGACTTGGGAAAACAATGTTGGAGTTTCTTCATTATACCGAGATTTCTTGCCAGAATTTTGCTAGTTAAAGTAACATGTTCCTTAAAAGATAGAGTTTCATCTATTACAATCCCAAGGTATTTAAAAGACGCAGTCCGTTTTATAACGCCATTGGGCATATCTAATTCCTTGATCCATGGGTAAAAGTTTGATGATCGCGAGAAAATACTAAAGTTTGCATATAACTTTTATTTATTTCTTAGGGAGTCACCTTTCCAGCAATGCATGCTTTGTGGAGCAATTGGGCCCCTCCAATGGAAAGAAGTCGACTTGCAACAATAGGATATTCTGGCAATTATGTTGGTACTGTTGTAGCTATGATTACTTGTGGATTTTTAGCTGAACATGCTGGGTGGGAATCAGTTTTCTATGTTTACGGTAATTTTCGCTTTTTTTGATCATAGAATGATATGAGCGTTTCAGATGTCGATCAAATTCCTCTTTATATCTTTTGAGGTTTTACCGTCAAATACTTGAATGAACTTTGAATTAGTTCATTCAGAGGCATAATTCCTAAAAATAAGGATTATTATAATTCCCAAATATGAATCCTGTATTTATTTGAGTAATACAGGCAGGGAAAACAAGCAAGGCTATTTGGTTTCGAATTGGTCAGGAGCCATAGTTGGAGAAGACATATAATGACTAAAAAAAATATTATTCGCCACTGACAATTTATTTTAGCCAGTTCAGTTTTGCACCAAGATTTGATAGATCAACGAGAGAAAATTTTCATGAGTAGGATCTGCAGAGGGTCTTTTATTTTCATTGAATCCAGTACCTAGCCCCATCTAATACCCTGATCTGGTCATTTATGGCTGATTTTGCTTTTTTTTTTTTTTTTTTCTTACAACAGTTCGTGAATGGTGTTAATTTGAAGTAAAGAAACACAACAAAATCAGCAAACTTTGTAGTGTAGCCTACGGCCGTATCCAGGAATTAGGGGGATGGAGAAGGTGGAATACAATTAAACTGGAAGCATCTCTGATAATCCAGAATAGATATTTTTGAGCTTAATAAAATAAGAGTTTTGTTGTTGCGGTGTTAAATTCAGAAGAGGACACAAACTGGGTAGCCGGCCAAAACTCTTATAGCGCCACCCTCAGGCTATTTTCGCTTGAATGATTTTACCGTCTTTTGTCAGAATTGGCTCTAAGTTCGGGTCTGTCCCAAATTTTATGTGATTGTAATGACTTAAAGCGAAAAATCGGAATTGTTAACAATCGATAAAAGAATCAGGAGTTAAGCAGGGTTGTGTTCTATCCCCCTTTATATGGATTATTTTGATGGACTTTGTTTTAAGGAGCACAGGAAAGGCAATGGGAGACCACGGAATCAAATGGGGAGGAAAAAGTCTCCTAGACTTGGATTATGCTGATGATTTAAGCATCCTAGATGAAAGTGTGAGCAAAATGAATGAAGTTTTAGAGGTTATGCGAGTTCAGGGTGCTAGTATTGGTTTGAAAATTAATGTTAGGAAGACTAAGTCACTAAGGCTAGGAATAAGTGAAGATGGAAAGGTGACGTTGGGTAATGAAAAGATTGATCAGGTGAGCAGCTTCACTTACCTTGGTAGTATTATTAGTAAAGATGGTGGGAGCAGTGAAGATGTTAAAAATAGAATAGCCAAGGCTCAGGGTGTTTTTTCACAGTTAAAAACAGTCTGGAAGAATAGGAAGATAAGTCTGCAAACCAAGATTAGAATCTTAGAAGCTACAGTGATGACAGTGGTCAAATATGGCTCTGAAGCATGGACGCTCCGAAAAGCGGATGAAGATTTGCTAGATGTTTTCCAGAGAAATTGCTTAAGGATTGTTCTGGGTACCCGGCTGACTGACCGTATTTCAAACAATAGGCTATACGGAAAATGTGGTTCAATACCGCTTTCTAGGTCTATAATGAAAGAAAGGTTGAGGTGGTTAGGGCATGTTGTGCGGATGAAGGATGACAGATTGCCAAAGATTGTTCTTTTCGGCCAACCATCTAGGGCTAAACGGAAAGCAGGTCGTCCCCGTCTGGGGTGAGAGGACGTCATAAAGAAAGATTTAAAGGAAATGGGAACTTCGTGGGCGGGTGTAAAAAGGGAGGCTTTGAATAGATTGGGGTGGAGGAGGAGCGTGCGTAGCTGTGTTGGCCTCAGGCGGCTTGGTGCTGCGATGAGTTGTTAGTAGTAGTAGTAGTAGATAAAAGAGTACTGTAGATGCGTTGAATGCTACAGTTTTGTTTAGAAGCCCAGTGTTAATTTGTGTTTATTTAACCAAGCTCAAAAACATTAACAACTTCATTTGATTTAAGTTTTCAGTTGGCTGATTTTGTAGAATTTTTCGAAGAAAACTCAGAAACTATTATTATCATTTGTTCTAACTACATACTTCTCTATAATGTACGAATAACGAAGAAAGAAAAAATTTTTTTTTGTTTAGGTGGGAGGCTAAACTGTATCTCTTATGATAAAAAATAACAAATGCCATTAAGTAATTCGATAAAGACATTTGTAATTCGATAAAACGTCATTCAGTTTTATTTGGCAACTCTGGTGCATTGTAGAAATAAAAACGAAGGGAAATGAGCATAAAATTTGGTCCAGTAATCTTCCAAAGAAAAGCTTGTGTCTCACAAATGTGAGAAACTGTCGTGATGTGATCAAGCCCTTTAAATCTCTCTGTGGCTATACCACATCAAATGACTCGTGCTACTTTTTTCACAATAGGGGTAATTCTTTTCAAGATATCACCGTAGTCACTGGAATCATGAAATCACAAGATGGACTAGCTGCTTAGCATCCCTGTAACTGTCCCTCATTGAATGGGCTTGAATCCATGACACCGTTTCTTACGTTCCTTTTGACTTTTTTCTGAATCCATTTTGTTGTGTTTTAATCTCATTTTTAAACAAATTAAATTCTGTCTTAATAAAGGAAAATTATATGTGTTTTTTTTTTCAATTACATCGTTTACGGTTTTTTTAATCAAGATGTTTCTTCAAGATAGAAACATTAAAAATTTTAAGTGTGAACCCAGTGCAAATACTATGGTCTAAGTCTTTCTCTTTGAACAGCTGTTTTTTCAAGAATAATGTTTCTCCCCCCCCTGTTTCTCTATGTTTAAATTCGTAAATAGAACCTGAGTGTATGAAGCCTTAATGGACCGTAGAGAATGAGGTGCGCTAATTCAGATTGTAACCAATCCCAAACTGTTAATCTTTATTAATGCCCATTCTCAAGAGCTAATGGAGAGGAGAAACTTTCCCCTTAAACCGTTTACTAATCACAATGTTAATAAAGGGTTTTGTATGCTTGAACGTTTTCTAATGTTCCTGGTGTAAGTTCTTAAGGTAATTTCAAATATTATTTTCCTCAAAATCGAGGAGTATATAAAATACGTTAAAGAAATTCCAAAAATACGTAAACAAATAGAACAAAGCAGCAATGTACAATACACTTTAAGACAGAGCTGGATAAAATACATGAAATGAAAAAAAAAATATTTAATAACTCCAACATTTTTTTTTAATTCTTGAAAGAACAGAAAAGGTTATACGTAAAGAAAATATTTTTCGAACTTACAATCAAACTTATATATATATAATGATAATTCTTCAGTTAGCTGCAGTCTTTTTGAAAAATTCTGGATCTGTTAGTTATTTAACGTGTTAATTCAATTCCGTCCTTTTAGGTCAAAGTTGTGGCCCGATGGAGCTAAACTTTTGTATACGCAATTATTTCCGATGATAACATACTTTGTGGGACCGTGACCACTCTGGCACTTGTCAAATTAGTATTTTATTGACAGTAAAAATGCTTATGCTCTTTGTTTTTTGCTAGGGATATTGTTTAGATTAACTGGCTGTTTTTTTTTTTATTGGGGATAAGAAATTTAGAGAATATGCCCTAAAAATTAATCTATAATTCTAATTTCGTTTTGGCTTTTTAAGAATTAACTCAAGAATTTCTTTCCACAAAAGAAGTCTTTCACAGAAAAGTAAATGGCTAAACTAAACCCACGGCGAGTAGAAATAAATTTGAATAATAATTCAAGCGTAAATCGAATATAAATCAGTATCAACAAATCAATAAAACTCAAAACGAACAGAAATTACAATAAATAATCAAGTCAAACTTGAAACGAACCACAAACAGGAATAGGGCTAACTCCCCCTAAGCGAAAGTTCCCCCTCCATAGCTTTAGCATTTTGGAGACCTAGGAGCCAAATTTCCCCTTTCCCACTAATGAAACCTAGATATAAACAATAGACAACTTGCATAACTTACACCCCTTGCCCCAAGGACTGTGGGAGGTCGTGTCATACCCGGAAGCATAGTTACTGGACCTTTCAGCTATTTTGATAAAAAGACTATCCCAAAATGTTGATCTAACGTCTTTGGGGGGAGATAAGAATAACAGAACGTGAAGGGGGGGGGGTGGGTGCCTTTCATGCAATTTTGAATCTCAAAATTGGCAGGCTCTAGAACTTTCCATTTACAATCGAATGAGACCCCTGTGAAGTTCCTACGACAACTTTTATACGAGTGGCCTCGTAAAATACAAAAAAATTATAATAATACATTGCAGTTGTGTTGTTTCTTGCATAGGCAGCGCTACTGCGTTGCCTATGAAACAAATATCTTTACTGACAGGGAAAAAATTAATTCACTTAGGATTGTCGATTTTCCACTAGCCTTTCTTTTTTTTCTCGCTATTAACAATAAACTACTTTAGGAGTTGTTGGCGTGATATGGTGCAGCGTTTGGCTTTTTACTGTAATGGAATCACCTGCTCTTGACAAGAATATATCTTCGGAGGAACGGAACTACATTGAGAGCTCAATAGGGGTGCTTGAAGAAAAGGGTTCAACACCTTGGAAAGCAATTCTGATGTCTTTTCCGGTGTGGGCTATTATTGCTGCTCATTTCTCTGAAAATTGGGGCTTCTATACTCTTCTTACTCAGCTACCGACATTTTTGAGTGACGTTACCAAGTTTAAGCTCGGTAAAACAGGTTTTATGGCTGCCATACCTTATTTAGCCATGGCAGTGGCTGTTCAAGGTGGTGGTTTGCTTGCTGATTTACTGAGGACACGGTTCAACATTAGTACTACCTGGGTAAGTTATAATCAATTAAAAGTAAGTATCAAATAGTAGGGCAACCTTGTAAGGAGAATCCAGGTTTAAGAGGAATTATAGCTACTAGTACCCTATCTTTGTAAGTGTACACTACCCATCAAAACTAAACGAATTCCAAGAGACATGATCTTAATTTGTCAAAAGCTAAGAGTTTAGATTTATAAAGGATCGGACCTGAATTTTTTTTTAAATTATGCGTATTCTTCTTCTTTTTAATTAATTTTGATTGATTATAAAATAGAGACGGAACTCAGTTTTGTTGAAAGATATTCGTACACACTGGGGGCGGGGATTAGTAGGTTTTACCCCCCTAGAACATTTCTCGGACTCGTAAATTGGTCGTAAAAATGCAAATAAAAAACCTTCTTTGAGGCTGTTAAACAAAGTCCACGGGAGGCAAACCCCTTTATCTTTATTATTTTCGTACTCCCCCCCCCCCGGGAAAAATCCCTGCAATAAAATATGGCTTTTAAGACCTTATGGCGGAAATGTTCCTTTTTTCTTCGGCCTGTTTCTTTGTGCCTTTTTTAAAGTAAAATCAAAAAGAAGATTAAATAATAACAGACATAATGTTTTAACTTAAATTTCTGCCATTAACTGTATGATTTCTCATTTTTAACACTAATTTGTGCTAATTATTTCTGTTTCTTTCTTGTCTCAGATACGAACTTGGATATCCGGTTTTATCAATTTCCCATATTCTTTAGTATATACGAATATCGTTTTTATTTACTGCTTTAGTTCCCTTGAGAGTTCTTTAAATGATGTCAATTAGCTCTGTAAGAATAAATAAAAATACAAACTCATTTGGCGCTATCTTGCCTATCGGTCTTTACTTTAGCGTTTATTACTCTTTGCGTTTCCTGTATTGTTTTTTCCCACTTCATTGTGCCCATTTTACTGTCCATGTAATTCTTCCTTGAGAGAGGAAATCTGTTTCCAGACTCCCACTCTGTGTTTTATTTTACTCTGGTTTTATTGTTCTTTTTCAACTATTCGTAATTTGTCTTCTTTGTAAACATTAACACGAATCTGTTCCCAGTCCCCCTAGCCTTAGCTTTGTCCCCTTTTTAATCTATTAATTAGCATTTCTTGAAAGAAAAAATGTCTAATTCTGAAACAACAGTTTCAAAGAACAGATTTATTAAATTTGTCAGTTAAGTATGTTGGTATCTATCAAGTCTAGAAATTCTTTTTAATTCATTAAGAACTATGCTCTAACATCAAATACTTTTCTGAGACTAAAAATCAATTCCTATGCTAATGTTCAAAAGTTACCGCCGCCTGACTTGTTTCTTTAAGGAGTTTAACTTGCGTCCAGATAATTGATTAATTTTGCAGCTGAATTTATAAGCTTTTAATATTTTGCATATTTAACTAATATATTTGTCATTGTTAGTTATATGACTAAAATTATTCGTCCATTGAAATAAGTGTTTGCATCTTTTTTAGACTTTTTCAGTTTCATAACTTTTTTAATCTTGTCCTTTTTTATTATTAATTTAAAAAAACTTTCCGAAAAATAAGTTTTTTAAAGAAAAGTAAAGGCCATTTTAAACTTAAGCTCAGCAGTTACAAATACCTTTTAAAATCCAAACTCAAAACGACCAGAAATTACTATTAAAGAATAAATGAAACCCAAAACGAACAGAAATTAAATAAACAATCATAACAAAAACATAGAACAAGTAATAATATAAATGAATAAATAGATCTTAAAGCGAGTAATGCTTAGACTGAATATGAATATCAAGCTTAAAACCAAAAAAAATATTTTCCTATTGAAGCATAAATGAAACTTAAAACGAACAGAAATTAAATAGACAATCAATGCAAACAAACATACAATAGATATTAATGTAAATTAATAAATAAATCTTAAAACGAGTGAAACTTAAATTGAATATGCAAATCAAGCTTGAAACGAACAAAAATCACTACAAACAGGAGTTTGGGTATGACCTCCCTCTCTCACTGTAAAAATCTAAAACCTACTGCGTCATTGGCGCTTTACTGAAAACCAATTTTATGACAAATATTCTCTTTTGTACTTAATATTGAAAATAAACATTAAAATTATAGTAAAATTTTGAACTAATGAGCTTTCAGCAATTAATATCATTATACATAAAATATTCAGTTTAATTTATTAGCTCTTTTTAAAGTTGTTAAAGACGAATATAGTTTCCCTACAAACAAGTGTTTGGATATTGCCTCCTTTCCTAACTGTAAATAAAAACCAAAAGCCTACTGCGTCATTGGGGCTTAAGTGAAAACGGACTATATTACAAATATTTTATTTTCTAGTTCTTACAGTATTGGAAATCAAAATACAATTACAGTGAAATAAATTCTTGAACTTATGGATCTTTAAACAATTAATATCATTATACATCAAATAATCAATTTGGTGTTGTTTATACTTTCCAAGACAGTTCAAGACGCATATAGTTTTCAGCAAAGCGCCAATGACGCAGTAGGTTTTAGACTTTTACAGTGAGAGAGGGAGGTCATACCCAAACTCTTGTTTGTGTTGATTTTTGTTCGTTTCAAGCTTGATTTGCATATTCAATTTAAGTTTCACTCGTGTTAAGATTTATTTATTAATTAACATTAATATCTATTGTATGTTTGTTTGCATTGATTGTTTATTTAATTTCTGTTCGTTTTAAGTTTCATTTATACTTCAATAGGACAATATTTTTTTTCGTTTTAAGCTTGATATTCATATTCAATCTAAGCATTTCTCGCTCTAAGATCTATTTATTCAGTTATATTATTACTTGTTTAATGTTTTTGCTATGAGTGTTTATTTAATTTCTGTTCGTTTTGGGTTTCATTTATTCTTTAATAGTAATTTCTGGTCGTTTTGAGTTTGGATTTTAAAAGGTATTTGTATCTGCTGAGTTTAAGTTTAAAAGACCTTTACGTTTCTTTGAAAAACTTATTTTTCGGAAAGTTTTTTTTAATTATTTTTTGTTCGTTTTTGATTGAAAAAAATTTCAAGTTTTTAAAAATTCCTTATTTCAAAATCAAACTTAAAAAAAAAAAAATCAAATATTCATCAAAGTATCAAAACTGATATCAAAGTAACAATATCAAAGTGAAAAAATGGGTTTGTGTCAACCTCGGAGTTTTTATTATCTGATGTTTGAACTATTTTTAACAAAATTGCTATCTCGAAATTTTATCGGATGGGTTTGGGAAAAAAGGGCGTGGGGAGACTAGATTAAGCTTCGGTCTCTTTTGACTCTTTAAAAGTGAACTAGAACTTTCTATTTTCAATCAAATGAGCCCTCTCTGAAGTTTATACGAGTATCCCTTCTATAAGAACCATATATATCCCCAGAGTATAACTTACAACGCCTATCCCTGGGCCCTGGGGGGTTGTGTCGACCCTGGAGTTTTAATATCTGATGATTGAACTATTTTTAACAAAATGGTCACCTGAAATTTTTATCAGATGGGTTTATCCATCCGATACGCCCAAAGGCGTGGAAGGCGGGAGGGGCTAGTTGCCCTCTGATCTTTTTTCACTCTGAGAAAATGAACTACAACTTTTAATTTCCATTCAAATTTCCATTTCCATTTAATTTCCATTCAAAAACCCTCTCTGAAGTTTATACGAGCATACCTTCCATAAGAACCATATTTGCCGCCAGAGCAATACTTACAACGCCTGCCCCGGCCCTGGGGGGTGGGGAGTGTCGATACAGGAGTTTTTCTTATCTTATCTTTGAACTATTTTTAACGAAATGACCATAAGTAAAGGTGTTTTTGTTATATGGTCTTTCAACTATTTTTAACAAAATGGCTACCTCAAATCTTTTATCACATGTATTTGGGGAAAAAGGGCTTGGGGGCCAGTTGCCCTCTGATCACTTTTGACTTTCAAAAAGCGCACTAGAACTCTCTATTTACAATCGAATGAGCCCCCTTTGAAGTTTTTACGACGACCCCTTCTATATGAAGTGCCTCTGGGAAAAAATAAATGGAGTTTGGGGGGAGGCTTGCTGCCCTCCAATCACTTTTGACTCTTAAAAAGTGAATTACAACTTTCAATTTCCAATTAAATGAACCCTCTAGGAATTTTATACGAGCATTCCTTCCATAACAACCATATATGCCCCCAAGGCATAACTTACAACGCCTACCCCCGGGCCCTGGGGGGCTGTGTCGACACCGGAGTTTGGTTATCAGAACTTTGAACTATTTTTAACTAAATGTCTATCTCAAAATTTTTATCTGATGCATTTAGGGCGTGGAGGAGGGGGGAATAGTTGCCCTCCAGTCTCTTTTGACTCTTAAAAAGTGAACAAGAACTTTCAATTTAAAATCAAATGAGCTCTCTCCGAAGTTTATATCAGCATCCCTTCCATTAGAACTATATATGCCCCTAGAGCATTACTCATAACGTTTACCTCCGGGCCCTGGCGGGTTCCGTCGACACAGGAATTTTTCTTATCTGATATGTGAACTATTTTTAATGAAATGGCTATTATAAAAATTTTATCAGATGGGCTTGGGGAAAATAGGGTGTGTGTGGGGGGGGGGGCTAGTTGCCCTCGGATATCTTTTGACTCTTAAAAATTTAACTAGAACTTTCAATTTCCAATCAAATGAGCCCCCTCTGAAGTTTATACGAGCATCCCTTTCATAAGAACCATATACGCCCCCAGGACAACACTTACAACGCCTATCCCCCGGGCTCTGAGAGGGGGGGGGGGATTTGTTATCTAATTTTTGAACAATTTCCAAAACACTGGCTATCTCAAAATTGTAGCGGACGGGTTTGGGGAAAAAAGAGCGTGGAGGGGGGGGGGTTAGTTTAAATGTCTTGACTCTTAAAAAGTGAACTAGAACTTTCAATTTCCAATCAAATGAGCCCTCTATGATGTTTATACGAGCATCCCTTTCATAAGAACCATACATGCCCTTAGGGCATAACTTAGAACGCCTTCCCCTGTGCCCTGGGTGGTTTTATTGACACCGGATTTTTTCTTATCCGGCCGTTGCACTATTTTTAACAAGAAGTCTGTCTCAAAATTTTCATCAGATTGGGTTGGGGGCTAGCTGCCCTCGGATCTCCTTTGGCTATTAAAAAGTGAGCTCGAACTTTCAATAGCCAATCAAATAAGCCCTCTCTGAAGTTTATACGAGTATCCTTTTCATACGAACAATATATGCCCCAGGGCATAACTTACAACGCCTGCCCCCTGGCCCTGGGGGGTTGTGACGAAACCCGAGTTTCTTTATCTGACTTTTGAGCAATTTTTAACTTAATAACTATCTCAAAATTTTTATTGGATGCATTTGGGGAAAAAGGGGCGGGGGGGGGGGGGGCTAGTTGCCCTCCAATCTCTTTTGACTCTAAAAAAAGTAACTAGAACTTTCAATTTCCAATCAAATGAGCCATCTCTCAATTTTTTACGAGCATCCCTTCAATAAGAACCATGTATTCCCCCAGGGCATAACTTACAACACCTGCCCTCGGGTCCTGGGGAGCTGTGTTGACCCCTGAGTTTTCGTTATATGGTCTTTGAACTATTTAAAAAAAGGCTATCTCAAAGTTCTTATCGGATGGGTTTGAGGAAAAAGGGCGTGGAGCGGTGAGGGCTAGGTGCCCTCCAACCTCTTTTGACTCTTAAAAAGTGAACTAGAACTTTCAGTTTCCAATCAAATGATCCCTCTTTGAAGTTAATACGAGCATCCCTTCCATAAGACCCGTATATGCCCCCAGGGCATAACTTACAACGCCTGCCCCCGGGCCTTGGTGGGTTGTGTCAACACCGGAATATTTGTTGTATGATCTTTGAACTATTTTAACAAAATAGCTATCTTAAAAATTTTATTGGATGTATTTGCGAAAAAAGGGTTTGGGGAAGGGGAAGCTGGTTACCCTCCAATATCTTTTGACGCTTAAAAAGTGAACTAGAACTTTCAATTTCCAATCAAATGAGCCCTTTCTGAAGTTTATACGAACATTCCTTCCATAAGAACCATATATGCCCCCAGGGCATAACTTATAACCCTTGCCCCTGAAGACTGTGGGGGGAGTGTCCTGCTCAAACATATAATTTCCAGAACTTTCAACTACGTTGAACAAAATGGCTATATCAAAATTTTGATTGGATGTGTTTGGGGAGATGATGGGTGAGGAAGGGGTGTCAGTTGCCTTAGAATCACTTTCGACTATTAAAAAGGAAACTAGTCATTTAAATTTCCAATCGAATGAGCCCTTTCTGAAGTTTCTACGACAACATTGTCTATACAAAACCTTATATGCCCCCAGGGCATAACTTACAACCCTTGCCCTGAAGGCTGTGGGGGAGTTGTGATCCTCAAAGACCTAATTTCCAGAACTTAAAACTGCGTTTAATAAAATGGCTGTCTCAAAATTCTGATTGGATGTGTTTGGTTAAAAGGTGGGCGTGAGGGGGTCAGTTGCCCTCAAATCACTTTCGACTATTAAAAAGGGCACTAGCCCTTTGAATTTTCAATCGAATAAACTTTTTTTGAAGTTTCTACGACAACGCCTTCTATAAAAACCTTATATGTCCCCAGGGTATAACTTAAAACCCTTACCTTGAGGGTTGTGGGGAGTGTCCTCCTGAAAAACATATTCTATGTGGAAATCAACTACGCTGAACAAAATGGCTGTCTCAAAATTTTGATTGGATGTGTTTGGGGGAATGATCGCCGTTGGGGGGGGGGGCTAGTGTCCCTCCAATTTGAATTTCCAATCGAATGAGCCTTTTTTAAAGTTTCGACGACAACGCCTTCTATAAAAACCTTATATGCCCCCAGGGCATAACCCAAAACCCTTGCCCTGAGGGTTGTGGGCGAGTGTCCTCCTGAAAAACATATTCTATGTGGAAATCAACTACGCTGAACAAAATGGCTATCTCAAAATTTTGATTGGATGTGTTTGGGGGAATGATGGGCGTGGGGGGGGGGGGGCTAGTTGCCCTCCAATAACTTTCGACTATTAAAAAAAGGCACTAGCCCTTTGAATTTCCTTTCGAATTAGCCTTTTTTGAAGTTTCTACGACAACGCCTTCTGTAAAACCTTTTATGCCCCCGGGCATAACTTAAAACCCTTGCCCGGAGGGTTGTGGGGGAGTGTCCTCCTCAAAACATATTTTTTATCTGGAAATCAACTACGCTGAACAAAATGGCTATCTCAAAATTTTGATTGGATGTGTTTGGGGGAATGATGGGCGTGGGGGGGCTAGTTGCCCTCCAATCACTTTCGACTATTAAAAAGGCACTAGCCCTTTGAATTTCCAATCGAATGAGCCCCCTTTGAATTTTCTATGACGACCCCTTCCATATGAAGTGCCTCTGGGGAAAAATAAAATAATAATAATAGAACATTGGAGCCGTATGCCCTTTACTATAAGCAACGCTACAGCGTTGCCTCTGATTTTGTGGCAACAAATTGTACGCTAAAAATGTGCCTCCAAAATAACCCAGATAATTAATATTTTTATGTATTTTAAATATGTGTATTTGATTTAAGAAGCAAAAACACTTGTATAAAAGGTTATATCATCAATAGGTCTTCCCAACCAACCTTAATCTTATCCTCGGACAAATATAAATGTACGCTCAAGTGGAGATTTTGGAGATAAAATTAGCTTATGAAATAAAAATGGTTAATTATATAAATTCTATTAACGTTAACTAAAGTTTGTCAGAGTCGACTTGTTTTATTAACTTTGAACAAAGTTTTAATTCAGTAGATATGCTCATAGTTTTTTAGAAACATAGTCAAGGAAATTAGAAGAATACTGAAAAATGAGATTCTCTAAGTTTATAAGATTGCTCAGATACATACATAACATTTTCTATATACATAGTGTTCAAGGGCTGTTCTCCCTTTTTTTTATAGCATTATATTTCTTTCTATAAAATGCACGACAAGTCCTTTAAACTACTTCCATTCATTAAAATTACTTGACTTGTTATCTCAGATAAAATTCTGGACAGTAGTCCGGAGTACGTATAGGTTCTTCAGCTCTGGATTTTTTATATTTTGGTAATTTTTCTGAAGGTAGGAGCATTTATGCTATTTTTGATGTGTATTTTTCAGGCAAGAAAATTGTTTTTAATATGTTGTTAATATGTTAAAAAAAACTTTAATATGTATTTTTCAGGTAAGAAAATTGTTTTTAATATGTTGTTAATATGTAAAAAAAAAAAACATTGTTATATGTATTTTTCATGTAAGAAAATCGTTGTTAATATGGTGCTAATATATTGTTAGTGTGTTGTTAATATGTTGATAATAAGTAAAAAAAATGTTGTTAATATGTATTTTCAGGTAAGAAAATTGTTCACGTGTACTGCCTTCATTGGTCAGACAGTATTCATGTTGGCGACAGCATTTACATTCAGCCCTGCTGTTGCAGTCGCATTTTTGACACTTGCAGTTGGCTTTGGTGGTTTCGCCTGGGCCGGGTTCAGTGTAAATCATCTTGATATTGCCCCAAAATATGCAAGCTTATTAATGGGACTGTCAAACACTTTTGCAACAATCCCTGGGATTATTAGTCCCGGTTTAACGGGAATTATAGTACAAGATAAGGTGAGCAACTATTTCAAACTCTTTTTAATGCCACCCTTTGGATTGTTTTTCTCAAAGCGTATGATACTACATCTTAGCAAACGCGTATACAGCCTAAGAAAGCCTAATGTCCGATCCAGGCTATAGTGACAACTCTAGATAAAAATAAATTTAAGTTTCAAATCTGATTTTTATGAAACACCGATCAGAATGGAATTTAGACAATTTTTGATTCGAGCACTAGAATCGGAAAGAATAAGAAGACAGATAGGAAAAACAAAAAGGATAGGCAACAGTTTTCCTATATGTGCGCTGAATTTGACAACAAATAGCTTGCAGAGTAATAGCCGAAAATACTTGGCAACAAATTAGTGTTGATGTAAATTTTCAAGCCATTTCCCTTTCATTTTAAGTCTCTGTTTCTGTCGCAGAACTCTGACGTTAAAATCAACTAGTAACGTGAAGGTGGTAGTGGTAATAACCTTCGTTCAACTGATGGCTGGTGATTGGTGGGTGATTTTCCGATGGGTGACATGTGGCGTCAATTCATGAACAAATTTTGGGTAGGGGATCTATTTTCCAAAATGTAGGGAGGGGGCAAGTTTGTCGTTCTTTCAGTTTGTTTAATGAAAATGCCAAATAAAGGTCATTTTTCCAATGTTAATACCACAAAAATGTCTTTTTCGAAATCTAGGGGTGGTAAGTGCCCCCTCTCTCGCAATTAGTACCGCTGTGAGGGACGAGTGTTGCCTCCCCCATTAAGTCTGAAGCTTATGGATGGAAAACAATGGTTCTCCTCCAGAAAGTCTGAAGCTGGTGGATGTAAAACAATGGTTCTCCCCCAGAAAGTCTGAAGCTCGGGATTGGAAAACAATGGTTCTCAACATTGATAGGGGTGCATCGAAATAAGAAGTGTATCATTGAAAATCCTATGTCTAAAAACTGCTAACCGCAGGTTTCAGCCTCTTCTTTTGAAAGCTTGAGAAAATCCTATTTAGATTATTTATCACTGATCCGGATTGCAGCGGTAGCTAGCAACCTAGTAAGAAACGATCACGTCCCATGCTAAGAAATAAAATATAGGATTTTTGACATTATAAAAAGCATGTAAATTTAGCTGTATAAAATGCAGTAATTTTTTTTAGGGTTTTAACAAAAAATCTGATTTATTAATTGAAACTAGAATAATTCCTGAAAATTAAAAAAAATAATTTTATTTCATCAATCAGTTCAAAGTTATAATTGTCTCCTGGAACCAAACTTCTTTTTGGCTTAGCTCCTAAAGTGAGCATTTCTTTAATGTTGAGCTATATTTCCATAGAAAAAAAAAATACAAACCAAATTTTATTTTACGCTAAATTCATTATGTAAATTGCATCTTTATTTATGGTGTCTGTGCAATAATTTCAATTATTTAAGTCCAACTAGAAAATTACCCGAAAATTTTAGATTTAGTTTGGTTTTCCTTTCGATTCAATGAACTCCTTACGTCATTTTATGGGTGGAACTTTATACATTGAAAATATATTACAGTCTCAAGAGAACAAAGTAGAAAGAATAACCGAGAAAAATATCAGAGCCGTGTAACCCAAATATCTACATTAAGAAAACAGAACTACACAAAAATAGAGATAGCATCGAGGGTATCGAGAAGTCAAATTGAGAGAGCCAAGTAAAAGATCAAGGAGCGTTATCATAATGATGAAGATTACCGAGAAGTTATAATTGAGGGAGCCAAACAAAATATCAAGGAGCGTTATCATAATGATGATCATTTTCGAAACAAATATAAAAAAATAGTTGCTACTAGAATAATGGGTAGATACTGGGGTGACGAAGCTATAAAAAAAAAAAAAAAAATTTAACTATACGAGGATGTACCAAATAACCCATAGAGATAAAGTTAAAAATTTATAGTAAAGAATGAACTCTAGCACATAGTAACTGAAATATTAAAATATAAAAAAATATAATATAAAACAAATAACTTTTGAAAAATCGCTTCTCTGGGGTATGATTTCATATATGTAATAAAATTGAGAAGTACCCGAGTCACCAGATCCCTTTGGTCCTCTGCTGTATAGATTTTATAGTAAAGGAAAAACTCTAGCCCGTAGTAACTAAAATATCAAAATAAGATGCAGTTTTCGACAGTACTAAGTTATCATTTGTATGATGATGCGACACACTTATCTTTTGACAAGATAACATGGCACCTTTTATGACACCAATAATATAAAATCTCTTGAAAAGTTGCTTCTCTGGGGCGTGGTGCCATATTTGACTGACTTTGCTGTCTGATTCCTTGTGGTTCGTCTTTTACTGTAACAACTAAGAAAAAGTCATAGGCTTTTTCCTGTGTGTAATATATTTATCATGGTTATTTGGATAATTTTTTTAGAACGGCATATAACCCTGCCTCTTCAAAACCTTACTGGTTTCAAAACCTCCTATTGAATTTTTTTTTAGAACGGCATATAACCCTGCCTCTTCAAAACCTTACTGGTTTCAAAACCTCCTGTTGAAATTTTTTTAGAACGGCATATAACCCTGCCTCTTCAAAACCTTACTGGTTTCAAAACCTTACTGGTTTCAAAACTTCTATTGAAATTTTTTTTAGAACGGCATTTAACCTTTCCTCTTCAAATCTTACTGGTTTCAAAACCTCCTATTGAAATTTTTAGCTAGTCAAAAGCACTAAAACTCAAATTCAACCTGATTTGTTTGTCTTGTGAAAATTTAAGTCATTAAAAACCAAGAATTTTGAGTCGCACGATTTTACAAGACATAACCTTTTTGTTTTACAAGACAAAAAAAATGGTGTTTGAAAGTGAAAAATGGATATTTATTTTAAAAATGTCCTTCGGGGTTAAAAGAATCTGGATGACAGTCTAAAGAAATGAAAAGACCATAAATTATTTGGGAATAGAGGTTTGTCGATGAGAAGTGAAATCTTATTTTAATGTTCTTCCGTATTTTCTCAACTGAGTTTTGGAACACCTGATGGCAATCATGTGCATCACAACGCTACATTTTAATAGTCCAGTAAAGCACTAAATTTGTAAATGTTGATACAATTGAGTGTATACGCATCAACTTTGGAAATGCGAGAATTCCGAAAGGAAGAACTTACATAAAAGTGTATGTCGATGACAAATTTATTCTAAAGATGAAAGAAGTGGAAGGTGATATGCCATACGCAACTTGGAACGAGAAGATCATATTGCAGGCCTTTGAAGGTACAGTTATTACCTTTTGTTTGAAGTCTACTCTATTTAAACTTCGAAATGAGACTATAGGAGAGGCATATTACGTTGTGAAAAAAGAGGATTATTTAAATGGATTAATTCAAAAAAACTTTTTCCATAAAATAAGTTTTTCAAAGAAAAGTAAAGAACTCCATTAAACAAAAAATGATCAAAAACAAAATCAAATAATCTACGAAGCGTGAAACTACTACAAATCAGCATCGATAAATAAATGAAACCCAAAACGAACAGAAATTACAATAATTAACCGAGTCAAACTCAAAACGAGCAGAAATTAACATAAGTTGGGCGCAAAACCCCTATGCCTTCCCAAGGCCAGAACATAATTTGTACTTTACTGAAAAAAATATAAACGTTTTCACTTTTATAACTTTAATAAATCAAATAATATTAACATTCTGATTACTAAATATCAGTATATGTATATTAAACTGACAATGCACAGTCATTTGTATTTTTTTTTCAGTAATGTGCAGATTACATTCTGGCCTTGGGAAGGCATAGGGGTTTTCAGCCCAACTTATGTTAATTTCTGTTCGTTTTGAGTTTGACTCGGTTATTTATTGTAATTTCTCTTCGTTTTGGGTTTCATTTATTTGTCGATGCTGATTTGTGGTAGTTTCACGCTTAGTGGATTATTTGATTTGATTTTTGGTAATTTTTTGTTTAATGCAGTTTAATGAATACTTTTCTTTGAAAAACTTATTTTATGGAACAAGTTTTTTTTAATTAATTTCTGTTTGTTTTATATTGACATAGTCTTTTCAGGGAAAAAGAAAATAATACTTTAAATCTTTTCGTTTTTTTAAGAATTTGTAGTTTGGCCTGCTATTTGTATGCTGGACAAAATTTTTTAGCAATTTTTAACAAAATACACCCTTTTAAAAATCTGGACACAAATAGTAGTGTTTAATTTAGTTTTATACCTCCTCTAGTTGACCTGAAATGGAAAACTTGATACCATTCGAAAAAAAATCTGTTCAGTTTCTTTGATAGCTTGGATACACTTACGATATTTTGATTTGGTTAAATTTTAAGAGCAGAAGTAGCCCCGAAAGTTTGAACATAATACCCTCAGCCGTTCTTGGGATACTGCTGAGATGCCTTATTGGGAATTAGCATTTACACAGTGCATTTTGATTTAATCTTATCGAAGTGCCCTGGTCTAAACGAAAACAACAACAAAAAAAATAATAAAAAAAAAAATACATTAAAAAATAATACATTATACCCACATCGATCTTTACTATAAAAATGTCAAGCCTTCCAATCACTTTCGACTATTAAAAAGAGCAGTAGGCCTTTCGATTTCCAATTGAATGATCCCTTTTTGGGTTTCTACGGCAACGCTTTCTATAAGCACCTTATATGCTCCCAGGGCATAAATTACAACCCTTACCCTAAAGGCTGTGAGGGTGGAAATTAGGTTGACCTAATTTCCAGAACTTTCAACTACGTTAAAAAGAAATGGCTATCTCAAAATTTTGATTGGATGCGTCTGGGAAAATGGTGGACGTGAGAGGGGCGTTAGTTGCTCTCCAATCACTTTCAACTATTGAAAAAGGCACTAGCCCTTTCAATTTCCAATCAAATGAGCCCTTTTGAAGTTTCTACGACAGCGCTTTCAATAAAAACCTTATATGCCCCCAGGGCATAACTTACAACCCTTGCCCTGAGGGCTGGGGGGGGGGGTTCATCCTCAAAGACCTAATTTCCAGAACTTTCAACTACGTTGAACAAAATGGCTATCTGAAAATTTTGATTGGATGCGTTTGGGGGAATAGTGGGCGTGAGAGGGGGGTTAGTTACCCTCCAATCACTTTCAACTATTAAAAAGGGCACTAGCCCTCTCAATTTCCAATTGAATGAGCCGCTTTTTAGGTTTTTACGACAACTCTATCTATAAAAACCTTATATGCCCCCAGGGCATAACTTACAACATTTGCCCTGGGGGCTCTGGGGAGTTTGTCATCCTTAAATACATAATTTCCAGATTTTTCAACTACGTTGAACAGAATGGCTATCTCTAAACTTTGATTGAATGTGTTTGAGGAAAGGGTGGGCGTGAGAGGGGGGTTAATTACTCTCCACTCACTTTCGACTATTAAAAAGGGCAATTTCAATTGCCAATCAAATGAGCCATTTTTGAAATTTCTACAACAACTTTCTACATAAACCTTATGTGCCCCCAGGGCATAACTTAAAACCCTTGCACTGAGGGCTTTGATGGGGTTATCATCCTAAAAGACCTAATTTCCAGAACTTTCAACTACGTTGAACAAAATTGATATCTCAAAATTTTTATTGGATGTGTTTGGGGAAATGGTGGGCGTGAGAGGGGGGTTAGTTGCCCTCCAATCACTTTCGACTATTAAAAGGGCACTAGCCCTTTCAATTTCCAACTGAATGAGCCCTTTTTGAAGTTTCTACAACATCGCTTTCTATAAAAACTTTATATGCCCCCAGGGTATAACTTACGACCCTTGCCCTGAGGGCTGTGGGGGTGGAGGGGTTATCATCCTTAAAGACCTAATTAATAAAACTTTCAACTACGTTTAATAAAATGGCTATCAAAAAATTTTGATTGGATGTGTTTGAGGAAAAGGTAGGCGTGAGAGGGGGTTAGTTGCCCTCAAATCACTTTCGAGACTATTAAAAAGGGCACTAGCCCTTTGAATTTCCAATCGAATTAGCCCTTTTTCAAGTTTCTACGACAAAGATTTCAATAAAACCTTATATGTTCCCAGGGTATAACTTATAACCCTTGCCCTGAAGACTGTGGGGGGAGTATTCTAATCAAAGTTATAATTTCCTGAACCTTAAACTGCATGGAACAAAATGGCTATCTCAAAATTTTGATTGGATGTTTTTGGGGAAATGGTGGACGTGGAAGGGGTGGTTAGTTGCCTTCTAATTACTTTCGACTATTAAAAAGGTCACTAGACCTTTGAATTTCCAATCGAATGAGCCCTTTTGCAAGTTTCTACGACAACGCGTTCTATGAAAACCTTATGTGCCCCAAGGGTATAACTTACTACCCCTGCCCTGAGGGCTGTGGGGTGGTTGTCATCCTCAAAGACCTAATTTCTAGAACTTTCAACTACGTTGAACAAAATGGCTATCAAAAAATTTTGATTGGATGTGTTTGAGGAAAAGGTAGGCGTGAGAGGGGGTTAGTTGCCCTCAAATCACTTTCGAGACTATTAAAAAGGGCACTAGCCCTTTGAATTTTCAATCTAATGAGCCTGTTTTGAAGTTTCTACGACAACGCTTTCTATATAAACCTAATTTGCCCCCAGGGTATAACTTACAACCCTTGCCCTCAGGGCTTTGTGGTGGTTGTTATACTCAAAGACCTAATTTCTAGAACTTTCAACTACTTTGAACAAAATGGCTATCTTAAAATTTTGATTGGATGTATATGGGCAAAATGTGGGCGTGAGAGGGGGGGTTACTTGCCCTCCAATCACTTTCGGCTATTAAAAAGGGCACTAGCCCTTTGAATTTCCAATCGAATGAGTCTTTTTTGAAGTTTCTACGACAACGCTTTCTATAAAAACCTTATATGCCCCCAGGGTATAACTTACAACCCTTGACCTCAGGGTTGTGGGGGAGTGTCCTGTTCAAAAACATAATTTCTGTCTGGAAATCAACTACGCTGAACAAAATTGCTATCTGAAAATTTTGATTGGATGTTTCGGGAAAAGGTGGGCGTGGAAGGGGTGTTAGTTGCGTTCCATTCACTTTTGACTATTAAAAAGGGCACAAGCCACTCCGATTTCCAATTGAATGAGCCCTTTTTGAAGTTTCTACGACAACTTTTTCGATACGAAGTGCCCTGGTCTAAAGGAAAAAAATAATAAATAATACATTGTGACAACATCGTTATTTATATGCCCCCAGGGCATAACTTAAGGCCCTTGCCCTGAGAGTTGTGGGGGAGTGACCTCAAAAACATATTTTCTATCTGGAAATCAACTACGCTGAACAAAATGGCTATCTCCAAATTTTGATTGGATGTGTTTGGGGGAATGATGGGCGTGGGGGGGGGCAGCTAGTTGCCCTCCAATCACTTTCGACTATTAAAAAGGGCACTAGCCAATCCAATTTGCAATCGAATGAGCCCTTTTCGAAGTTTCTACGACACCTTCAATACGAAGTTCCCTGGTCTAAGACCACGAAAAAAAAAATAATAATACATTGTGCCAACATCGTTCTTTACTTAGGCAGCGCTATTGCGCTACCTATGATTCTCCACGATAGGACTATAATAAATTTCAATTTTCCCCAAAAAATATATTTTGGCGTCATTTCCGTTTTACCCTAAAATGAAGGCGAGTTAAAATAAAAACAAAACTTTGGAGTCACCGAGGTCAAAACCATTAAGCGGAAATTTCTAGCCCTCTTCTCATTGTTCTGCAAACCGTTATATTTTAGCCTGTATATCGCTAATGTCTCTCATTTTTTCCTTTTTTTTCCGGTGCTAGTTTTGACAGCTTTAAAAAAAAAACCTATTTGTCACACTAGTAACGTTTCTGACATCTTTTGCTTAAAATTTATAAAAAAAAAGTCATGCGCTTTTTTCTCTAGACAATATCTAAGCTGCAGTAGTAAGGGAATTATATAATTGGTAGCAGCGAAGCCTGTTGGAAAACAGGCATAAAACAAAAAGAAACCGTGTGTATTCTCTTTTGTGACGATCAGAGATTAATTGGTTTGTACTCCCCCTAGCAAAAATTTGAAGTCGACATGCAACTTGCATCTTGAATCTTTGCAACTTGCAATCTTTCTTTTGAATCTTTCCAAGTTGAAAGATTCTCTTTAGAATCTTTGGAAAAGGATCTTTGCTCTCGACTGGTCCTTGAGGCTAGAATTCGAAAAATTCTAACATGTATAGCAACTATCCACAAGGTTAACACGTAAGTAAGCTTCAAAGACAACAAGAAAGGTACTAAAAGTTAGAATTGCACCGTGACCAGACATGGTACAGGAAAATACGGCGTTTTCTTGGACTTAATGTTACAAGATAAGATTGAAAAACATATATCAATGTTAAACTCACATGTGTGCATAGTCTTGTGCTTTTGGGGTTTTTAACCCAAAAAAAAATGTTTTATACGCAGACTTGTGCCATTCAGATAACTCATTATCCTGAATACGTTCAATATCTATGTTTCAGTACGTGTTTCTGTGTGGGATATTCTAGAAAATTTTTGAGAAATTAACATTTTTTTCCTTTTTGCAGTTTATTAACCAGTGCTTCTTCTTATTAAATGCTGGCTTATTTGGTTTTGGTGCTTGCATGGGTGGCTAGGTTTGCTGAAATCAGTATCGTGGTCATTTAACGACAGAAAATGGGCTACATGGGCTGCATGCATCATGGGGTAGATGTTAATTGAATCAGTGTAAGTATTCATGAGCTGAGTGCAGATTTCCAATGTAAAGATCCCTACTGGCATATTTGTAACATGCTATTTGTTAACCAGAATGTGGAAAATTTATGCAGTTCTATTTTTGTACTGTTAGCTCACATTCACACATCTGCGATTTTACGGAAGGAACAACAATCTACGTTCTTTATGGCAGATTAGTGTAGTTTTGCTGATTTTTTTTGGTTAGTTTGGACTGTGTTTCGAAAATATGGTAAAGTATATCCACTTTAACTACAATAATAAATCACAGGTTCAAGTAAGAAAGGGAATGATGGGAAAGTATATACAATAATGATGAATATGGAAAAATACATCGAGACTCACAGAAAATATCAATTAATTTGTTCAAAGAATCAAAATTAACGTGAAAAAGTTACATAGTCATGAGACAATTGAATAA
The DNA here is from genome assembly GCA_027921565.1 of Artemia sinica. Taxonomy (NCBI): domain Eukaryota; kingdom Metazoa; phylum Arthropoda; class Branchiopoda; order Anostraca; family Artemiidae; genus Artemia; species Artemia sinica. The sequence goes on along the minus strand of CM051257.1, from coordinate 58,951,058 downwards.
AGGATCTGAAGAAGTAAATGTGGAAGGTAAAGTAAGAGTAGCTCAAAATGTCAGCTCCATGGTATGGAATAAGAAGGTATCTTAAAACCACTCTTCTTTCAATTGGCTTATCAAATATTTGTTTTGTATAATAACTAATTTCCCTCAATTTGATAGGAATTTGAACTTTTTACTGCTGTGTAAAAGTGCTATAAAATATTTTGGTGCTCACTTGAAAATATTCTGTCGCGGAATGTTGTGATTTTTCGTTTGAAACCAAATTGATTGATAATCACCCGAAGAAAAACAGCGACTCTTTCTCTCTCTCTCTGTCTCTCTCTCCTCTCTCTCTCTCTCTCTCCTCTCTCTCTCTCTCTCTCTCTCTCTCTCTCTCTCTCTCTCTCTCTCTCTCTCTCTCTCTCTCTCTCTCCTCTCTCTCTCTCTCTCTCTCTCTCTCTCTCTCTCTCTCTCTCTCTCTCTCTCTCTCTCTCTCTCTCTCTCTCTCTCTCTCTCTCTCTCTCTCTCTCTCTCTCTCTCTCTCTCTCTCTCTCTCTCTCTCTCTCTCTCTCTCTCTCTCTTTCTCTCTCTGTCTCTCTTTCTCTTCCTTTTTCTCTCTCTCTTTCTCTCTGTCCCTTCAAACATTACCACCTTATTTCTACCAAAAACCTGCCGACGAAAACCTATTTTGGACAATTTGTGTGATCTAGGTCTATGTCTCTCTCTTACGCGTTATGGTTAAGTTGGCGCATAACTTACCAATATAAGTATCAAGCCTATCAGAGAGAAAAAACTTTTTGGCCTATTTTCGGGTCCTTTGACAGATTCCCCCTCTCTAACAAGAATTGTTGTCCTATTGTTCGATGGAAAAGGTTCCTGAAAGTTTTAAGCTAATTACATCTTCAAGCTCATACATCACCCTGTTTCACTGCAATATAACCTGTTTATGAATAATGGACAACTTGCGTAATTTAGACTCCCCTCTTTCTCTCCCTTTTTCTTTATCTTTCTCTCTATCACTCCCTTCCTCTCACTCATTCGTTCCTACCTCTCTTTAGTAACTGCATTCTTAATTTTTAAAAGATCGTGGTAACTGCAACAGAGACACTCTTCCTTTTTTATTTTTAAATCAAATTTTACAATCAACTTCACAAATCAAAAAGGAGCAGTGTCTCTGCTGCGTAGTTATCCTTATCATCCCACATATCATCCAATGCTCTTTCCTAACATTATAATTGCTACCCGGTGATTGCATCCCAGCTCCCCTAATGGGTGGGCTTAGCACTAAGCTGCGCACAAAACGTTGTTGATTTGATTTTTTCTTTTTTTTGCATTGGTTGGAATTATGAACCAACTGTTGGTGAAAAACAAGTACAAAAGTAATACAAACCGGCCAAGTCTGCAAAGTTTGGTATATTGGCTTGGGCTGCTTCCTTAAGATGCAATTACACTAATTCCTGGAAGTGTCAGCCATTTCAATTGTTAGATTTTATAATAGCAATCAAGTGTTTAAATGTATATTCTTTTCAGTGAAATACAAATGAAGCTTTGATCTTTAGAGGTTAAAGAAGGTCGGTAGACTTGTTTTATTCTGTCGTAATTTCTGGTCACTTTGGTTTTGACGTGGCTATTCATTTTAGTTTCTGTTCGTCTTAGTAATCTTCTATTCTTCCTTAGCAGTCAGTATCTGAAATCTTTATGCTTGTGTGACTATTTATTTTATTTTCTATTCTTTAGGGGTCGAATTTATTTATTTATAGTAGTAGTAATAGTAGTTTTAGGTTTTAATTGTTAAATTATTATATTTCTGTTTGTTTTCGGTTTTTTTTATCCCTCTTTACTTTTCTTTGAAAGAGATGATTTTTGAAAAACATCTTGCTAATAATTAATTATAAAAAGAGGGTTTAGTTTCATTGAATATCATTTTCTTTATGCATGATCATACAAACCTTTTAGTTCACACATTCCTCTGTACCTGCCTTGGACAACAACAGACCAGAAAACCAAAATTGACCAATGAATAAAGATTATTTTATACGAGTCAAACTTTTATCACTTCCGACAAAATTAAGCGACTTAAATTTTCAGTTATATTTTGAGGTACGGCGGATTGGTTTGAACGGAAGTTGAGTTGTATTAGGAATGGTTAAGTTGCATTATCAGGAATGATTGCCAGGAGGCTGAGCCGATTTGGAGTGAGTTAATCGTTGATTCAGTTGCATGGGGGTTTGGATGCACGAGTGTTAAGCTAAATGAAGTTGAGTTCAATGGGATCAAGTTGTAATAAGACCGCCAATAACAAATCTGCAGTATTTGGACGAAATCTAGGATCTGAGTAAATTAGGCGGATGGCTAGAATTCTGGTAACATTTTTACTCCATAAGTTTGTAGAAATATAATCCAAGCGTGTAACCAAGTGTAACGCTTTACCCATGTTAGGGCAGATGAGGTGCCTCTGAATTTGTATATGGGTCTGTAGGTATGCTCCTAAGATGACATTTCCGGTGTGATCCAAAAATCGCAGTGGATTACCGATTGAGCATTACTTGCTGAGTATTTTCTATTAATTTATACACCTACATAAAACCTATGTCAATTATTCGATATTTCCTGACTAACCACAACCTAGGTTTACTGGACATTAGTGCCAACTTTAAAACTTTTTCAGTTCCAGCTAAGCGTAGAGCTTCTAAAGGCATAGCTGTTGTTGGTATTGCTACTTGTGTAGCATCAAATCTTAATTCTAGTGGTTTCTTTTCTAGTGATTGTTTTTTAGCTGTGCGTGAAGGTGAGTGCGTAGTAATAAATGTATATTTACCCACAGATTACAAAGATGAAGTTTCGGAGAGAGATCTCGCATTAGCAGTTAGTAAACTTAGCTCATGCCTTCGTGATGTCCTTAAATTGAAAATCCCGTGTTTGATCGTAGGTGATTTTAATTGTGATTTAAATTGCCGCTTGTCTTCAGCTTCTATCCGTGCTTCTTTACTATACGGAATATTTGGTGATGATTTTAAAGTTCAACAGAAATCCGCTATGTTTACTTACATTCAATCTTCCTCTTGCACATCTAACCTTGACCATGTTGTGTCGTATGATCTTGATATACTTTGTGTTGAGGTTTTTTATAAATTTCAAGTTTCAGACTACCTTCCTATTGCTTCTAGTTTTAAACGAGAAGCTTCTCAGATTCCAGTGTTTCCGGCTCATATTATTCAGCGGCATAAGTGGTATACTTTTCGCGATTGGAAAAAACTCGACACATTTCAGCACATTTAAGCTTCTGATAGCATCCTTAACAAGAACCGGGTTCCATTTTATCTCTACAAAAGTCTTCCATTAAAGACATTAATGAAGTTAGATTAACTCTTGATATCTATTCTGCAGAAATCTGCCATGCGCTTTTGTGCGCTGAAAAAAGGGCTGTTCCTCTTAAAAAAATTCGTAGCAGCACCCAAGTTCCTGGGTGGCCAGGAAATCTAGCCCTGTCTGTAGCTTGTGATCGGGTTAAGTTTTGGTACAAATTATGGAGAGATTGCCTATGCCCCGTCAAGAAATAGTCAATGAGTTGAGAAAAGTATCAAAAAATGTTTTGCTAAGAACTTGCCGTTCATCGATCTAAAACGCAAACACTTAATTCCGAGAAGATCAAGAATTCACGTGATCTACAATAGAAGCTATTACCTCGTACTATCTCCTTCAATTCACCAGACCCGAATGACATTCCTTTGTCAGAATGGGTATCCCATTTTTCAAATGAATTTTCTGAGCCTGATCATATTTTAAAGTCATACTTTTATGACGAGCTTTACAACTTCATTGATGAATCTCCTGACCTTTGATTTCGTTGTTACTTGTGGCACTGCCATAAAAGCTATATCTCGACTCAAAAAAAAAGTGTCTTGTGGATAGAAAAAGTGAGCACTACACATCATTAACGGAAGGTATGTACTGATGGGTGACCTCAGCCTTCTCATGCAAATGATATTTGATACAGGTATTGTTCCTTCCTCGTTCTGCATCGGTGATCTGACTCCATCACCGTCTCTACTACCCTCTGTAAACTTTTTGAGCTCCCTTTTATTGATGAGCTAAGACTAAAATGTTGCGTTCCCTCATATTAGTTCGGTTTTCAGGCTAATCTTGGCTGTTCTTATGCTCTTACAGCACTTTTTACCGCCCTCGCCGACACTGAATCTTCGGGAGAAAGTCTGATCCTCGCCGGACATGACGTTAAACGCGCGTTTGATTCCTTAATTCATTAATCCATGCTTCTTCATATGGCAAAGCGAGGCCACAATCCGTCTGTAGCCCGTGTTCTCAGGGATCCTGATTACCCCTGCAGTCGGCTCTTCATCAATCCCAATACAATTGCATTAATCCTCGTGTGAAGCCAATCTCTTCGAATCCCTCGAGTGAGCCTCTGATTTCTCAGTACCCCATCCCCGTTAAGAAAGGGACTAGACAGGGAGCTATCACTTCCCCAACCCTGTTCAATAATAGTGTCCTGGACGCTCAGGCAAAATTTCTTCCTTCTTGCATTCTTGGGGTAATTGATGTGCCTCTCGTTTTTTATGCTGATGACATCCTATATCTTAGCCGTACTATCCAGTGTATTGAGCAAAATTTCAAAGTCCTCAAAGATGAATATTCAAAAATCGGACTGTCTTTTAATCCTGAGAAAACCGAAGTTGTCCTTTTCAATTGGCGATCTACTTCAAAATCCCTCTACTTCTCTCCTAAATCTGAACGGTTCTCTTATCAAATACGCAGACCATATTAAATACCTGGGCCTTCTAACTGGCGCATCTATGCGCCACACGTTGTTTACTGATATCTCACGTTGAGCGTAAAATTATTATTTTTTAAGCTGAAATGGTAAAAAGCAAACTACACTTCAACCGTTACCTTACAACATCCATATACGACGCCACAGCCCTTCCACGTCTGCTTTATATTGTTCCTTTCTGGAAATTTTTTACAGTTACAAATAAAAAGCACCTACGATCAATCTTCTTCAAATTTGCTAAGTATCTTTTACATTTTCCTCCTTGGACAAAAAACTGTAAAATTATCCATTTTTATAAGCCTGTAGACCCAAATATTAGTATTAATAAATCTCTATCCAGTTTTCGAAGAAATTTTCATCATCCTTGGTCATCAATTTGTTCGCAAGAGTTTGTTCGTATTGATGTAATGTGTGTAATGGATTTTTTTTCTTTTTTTTTGTGTGTCATGTATATGAATTTTCAATGTGTGTTTGCGTCCTTTGTTTTCTTTTTGTTATCTTTAGTGATTACTCCGTCTATTGTACCTTTTTTTTGACGGGCAATAAATATACTGAATAATATACTGACTAGTGACTGAAATAATATATTGACTAGTGACACAAAGTCTTCTTTTTTATGTCAGTTATAATAGTTTAAGGTACGTAATTAACTTGTCGAGAAAAAGATCAAAATTAAATATTTCTAAATTTCTTTTCTTTAGGAAGCTGAAAGTTGGCATATCGTTTTCTACATATCTGCTGCCATTTACCTTTTAGGAGGCATCTTTTACCTTATTTTTGCTTCTGGTGAAAGACAGAAATGGGCCAGTGCAGCAGATGAAATAGAAATGACATAGGATGAGATCTACTATGAAATAAGACTTTTTATGGCAAAATATTTGTTTTATTTTTGGCTGTTTTGCCTTTTATCCAATCCTTAATAAAACAATATTGTTATCAAAGTTTGATAAAAATGAAATACGACATGACTCAACCTTCAGAGGAAATTGAAAAGGTTATAGATTATTAAATATAGATTGGACGATTCCTATGGGCAAGTGGCTAGCTACAATTGATTAAAATGCGGTACGCTTTGGCTAGCTTATGGATCATGATTCAATGAGATAATTCAGGGATGCGAAGGATTCTCCTTGAAACTGAGTAATGTCTGTTCGCTTTATCATAAATATGAACTGAAATGTCTGTATTATTTAATTTACGCAATAATTCCCAAGTTTGTGTATAACAGATCTTCATTTCACCATATTACAAAATTATTATTCAAATTGAAAGCTATTTGTTGGATAATGAAGACTAGATAAAAATGGCTAGATTTTAAGCGTCAATATGCTCATCAAAGAATTGCTACTACAATGTCCGCACAGCTCGTACAATATTTGTCTCACTGATAAAGGTTTGACATATAATAAGTTTGTTCTTGACATGCAATCCCTTTTCTTCTTGCCTTTGCTACAGCACGAGTGAAAACATGGTATAAGCCTAGGGATCAAGTAACATGTATGGAAACATGTTAAGCAAACAATTCTTATTTTATAATATGCAGAATAATCCTAGTTAACACATTTCGCAGGGGGAGAACCTTTATCTTCACTTCTTTCACTGTTGAACAAGTTTTTTTTAAGCAAAATTCTGAGAAAAAACATGGATTCGACTGCATTTTTCCGTTTTCAAATAATCTAGATATGTATTTAAACACCGTCAATGCCATCTAATAATTTCTCACCAAAAAATTAATAGACAAATACTGATGAATTAGGTCAAGCTAGGTTGGGTTATATTAGTTAGATGGCGGTTGGGTGTTTGTTTATAAACCATTTTCAAGACTTACAGAATAGACATAAATACTTAAGAATGTGATAGAAAACCGGAAATACAAAGAAAATAGCAAAGATAAAGGTTTTCCCACTGTAAAATATGTTAGCTAGGATTATTATGCATATTATGAAGTAAGAACTGTTTTCTTAACATGTTTCCTTATGTACTGCTTGAACCCTAGGCTAAAATCCAAAAGGGCTGTGTACCTAAGTTTTTCCTCTGGCATAATTTTTACTCATCGGCAGTATTAGCAACTGCTTCCTTAAATATCAACCATTGAAAAATGGTATATCGATGGAAGCAATTTTTCTTGCCTGCTGAAGTTTATTTGCTTTACGCTTTAGCAGTAAAACGCCAAATGAAAAGCAGGGTTTAGGCTTGGCAGACCATTCAAATTTAATCTTCTATCGACTTGGCCAAAGGTCTATTGATTGCAAGTCCTTAGCATTATAATGTACCGTGTTGAAAAATGTCATTGGTTTAAGTCACGATCCTTGTTGGCCCCCGAAATACATATGAAGCCCATCGGTTAAGGGAGGCATATTCGTCCGCACAGTCTTTGGCTAAAGGCACGATCCTCCGGGATACTTAGGGGCCGCGAAAGCCTCTCTTCGTTCTTCACTGAAGGCAAACAAATAGATATGCGCAACTATCATTTGATCTCAAGTGTATAGTTAAAAATGAAAGGGTAATGTAAGCCCTGATAGTCCTAAAATAAAGCTCACACAATAAATGAAAACAAATTACCGTCATTATTGACAGTTGTTCTATTATGCCATCTTATGTTTATGCTTTGTATTTTCAATTGTGGCAAAATTTTTGAATTTTTGTTACGTTACTTTTCCGTCATGGTTTCACAATTTTCAGTCTTGAGAAAAGGTCTACGAACTATCCAGGTACGCGTCTTCTGATTTTATTGAATCTTGAAATTTTTAATTTTAGTCTTTGTTTGCCAAACGCTTGGAGACTTTCTTCATAGTTTTAATCCGACCATCGCATAATGATGTTAGATAACTTGCCAGCTAGCCTATATTTGTCTAACCTCTAACCAATTGAGATTGTTGTTAAACAACAATCTCAATTGGTTAGAGGTTAGACAAATATAGGCTGGCTGTCAAGTTATCTAACATCATTATGCAATGGTTGGATTAAAATTATGGAGAAAGTCTCCAAGTGTTTAGAGACTTTCACAAAAAAAAAAATGAAGAAGAAAAAATAATACAGGCAAACAATCATCAAAATTAAGCTAAAACACATGGCACTAAAAAGTTTAAGAAGGCTTGGCTATCCTTTGAAAGGATAGTTGGCCATGAGAACCCAAAAATTCTAAATTGTTTAAGTTTTTATAGACAAAAGCATTGTCAAATTCTACAAGTTTGTTTTTCTTATCTTCCAAGTGCAAAACTACCACAAATCACCATTATCAAATAAATGAAACCCAAAACTAACAGAAATTACAATAGATAGCCTAGTCAAACTCAAAACAAGCAAAAAGTAAAAGGAGCATGGCTGACAACACCCATGTCTTCTTCAGACCAGAAAATAATTTGCACTTTACTTTAAAAATAAAATAACTGTCATTGTCAGTTTGATGTACATATTCTGATATCTATTCCTTATAGTGTTAGTTCTTCTTTATTTGTTAAAGTAAAAAAAGTGAAAACACTTAAAATATATTTTGCTTTCAGTAAAGTGCAAATTATGTTCTGGTCTTGAGGAGGTGTGGGGGTTGTCAGCCCTACTCATGCTAATTGTTGCTATTTTGAGTTTGAATAGCTTATTTATTGTAATTTCTGCCATTTTGGGTTCAGTTCATTTATTCATGGTGATTTGTGGTAGTTTAATGCTTGGAAAATGAAACACTGTGTTAACCTAATAATAGTATTTAATACTTGGAAAAACAGTCATTGCAAAAAAAAACCTTAACACTTGGAAGAAAAACACTTAAATGAAACATTACATTTACTTTATACATATTTTAACCCCAAAATTGCCAAATTCTCCACAATTGACCTACAAATTGTGTCTCTAAATTTTTTGAACAAAATTTACATAAATAAAATTGATAGTCTGTGTACAGACCACTTTGCTATAGTTTGCTCCCTAAATGAACCTGCTGAAACTTCTTCTCATACTTCCAATTATATCAACACTAAAGCAAATTGGTCTATTTTCCAAAATAAGCTAAATGATGAAATTACAAGTTTCACCCAAAGTTCATGCATTTCTAACACAACAGTTGACACACATGCTGAAGCCTTGACATCTTTACTAATAAATACAGCTAATCATGCTATCCCCAGGACAACACCTAAGAAAACACTCCCTAAACAAATTCCTAAAGCATGGTGGACAAATGAGTGCCTAAATAAATGGAAGATAAAAAAGGCAGCTAGGACAGAATTCATAAAAAAACCAACACCTACTACATATTTAAAAAAATTACAAGCAGAATCTAATCTAAAAAGGACTATAATAGATGCTAAATATAAATACTGGAATAATTTTGCAAATAATCTCTCCAGAGAAACGCATGAGCCAATTATACATAAAGTCATAAGCCACATATGTGGGAAAAAGACTTCTCCCAACCCACTCCTGTATGAGCTTATACATAATAATACCCATTATGACAATGATATTGAAAAGGCTAACCTATTTGCAACTCTTTTTGTTAATAAGCTAACATCAAACAATCAAAGCAATCTGTCCACAATTCCTATGAACCCTAGTTACCAACCACGCCCAGGATCCGAGTACATAACTAATCCATTTTCAATCCAGGAATTGAATAATGCAATACATCATATTAGGTCCAAAACTAGCAGCAGCTATGACAATATACACCCTACATGGATAAAGAATCTCACACCTTCATACAAACAAGAACTGCTAAATTGTTATAATCACGCTTGGGCATCCTCTAGGTTCCCCAATATATGGAAATGTTCGTCCCTCCTACCAATCCTAAAGAAAAATAAACCAAAAGATAACCCTGAGTCTTATAGGCCCATAATGATTACACCTGTGATGGGGAAAATAATGGAGAAAATGATTTATCACAGACTTCTCTGGTTTGTTGAGAAAAATAACATGATCCCACACACTCAAACTGGATTCAGGAAATACCACTCCTCAACAGATGCTTTCATTTTGCTAACAAATGCAATAAATGAATCTGTCTCAAAAAATAATATCCTAGTGGCAGCTTTCCTTGATTTTGAAGGAGCATATGACAATGTGAACCACCAAATCCTTTTAAATAAACTTGCAAACCTTGGAGTACCTCCCAAGCTAGTATCCTTTATTAAATCCTTCATAGAAGTGCGAAGTTTCATTGTTTGTGTTGGTTCAGCCTCTTCACCCCAAAAGACAATATCCAAAGGCCTACCTCAGGGAGCAGTCCTCAGTTGCCTCCTATTTGCCCTATATCTCTGGGACATGAACCTACCCCACACGAATCTACAATATGCTGATGATCTGGTGCTATGGTCATCTGGCAACACCTTTCAGATAGCACAGTCAAATCTGCAAAAGTCACTTTTCCAGTTTGAAAAATTCTCTCAACATTCAGATTTACCCATTGCACCCACCAAGTCAAAAATAATCCAATTTCACAGGAAGCGAAACCATGTTAATGCAAAACTAACTCTAAATAAAACAACTATTCCAGAAGATAATAATATTAATTACCTAGGTCTCATGCTTGACCAAAAACTTAATTTCCACCTCCACATTTCAAACACAATAAAAAAATGTTATAGAAAAGCAAATATACTAAAAAGACTTCTTTCCACACCCTGGGGTTGTAAGGAGAAAACCTTACTCCAGTTTTATAAATCACATATAAGACCCCATATTGACTATGGGCTCATTGTCTATGGTGCATGTGCAAAGACCCAGATGCAAAAAATTGAAACAACACAAAATGATATAATACGTCTCATATTTGGTCTTAGGAAACCCACAAGCACCAAGTTTCTGCTTATGGAGAGTGGATTAACAACAATAAGGGAGAGACGTAGCTTTCTCTTGATAAAACATCTTACAAAAATTGAATCAAATAGCTCACACACATTACATAATTGGTTAAGAAATCCAGCCATGTATAGAGGTATTGCAGATGAGTATGCCAATATTCAAAAGAAGTTCCCTGTACCAGCAAAGTCTATTGCACCTACTTTCCCCCAATCCCCTCCATGGAATTGGTCATTTCCCATAATAAATACTGAATTTTCAAAATGGAATAAAGATTTAACCCCCATTGCTTTTGTTCAGAAAAAATTTGCAGAACTTAATACAATTACCTATAAAAATCACTTCCAAATATTTGTTGATGGGTCAAAAATGAATGAGAAGGTTGCAAGTGGTGTTTTCCTTCCTCACCTGAAAATTGCAATGGGCGAGAGATTGTTTAATAATTTATCTATAATGTCTGCTGAGTTAAATGCCATAATCATGGCATTAGAACACCTTAAGCAAAACCAATCTTTGATTGAAAATTCGAATAATATTATCATCTATTCTGACTCTTTATCAAGCCTTGAGTTGCTGGCCTCAGCTCCTCAATACAAGTTGGACATTGACACTTATCATTGTCTCAGTATTATTGATAATCTTGCTTCAAGTGGCATAAAAACTTACTTTCAGTACATTCCTAGCCACTCTGGCATAAGTGGTAATCATCAGGTTGATGAAATAGCAAAAAATGCTATAAATATTGACCAGCCAAGTGGGAGACCAATCCCAATTAGAGATATTTACCGATGGAGGCTATCAGATATTAATTTTAATAAGATTAATCCTATCCTTTCCCCCTTTCCCAATAAGTATCTTTCTAAAATTTATCATAGAATTCGTTCTGGAACAAATGGACTAAATTTCCTTGCATTCTCATATAAGCTTTCTAATTCAAGTGGTTCAATTCCCCTGTCCCCTCTTTGCAGGCATTGTAATATGAATAATGAAACAATTGACCATTGCCTATTTGAATGTAATATGCTGACGTCTGCACAACATACCTTGCTTTCTAAACTGTTAAAATACTTCAAACACCACAAAATCCCACTATCAGCCAAGAGCCTAGCCAACTATACCTGCACACAGAGTATAGAAATCGACATCTATCATCTTATATTTGAACTCCTAGAGTCGAAAGATCTGCTGAAAGATATCTGAATATATCTAATAAATATGAGGCAATCAAGCCAGTAGCTCTGTAGCCCACAGAGTGAAGCAAAAGGAAAAGGGCTAAATAGTGTTACTGAAAAGCCCGCCTGCTGTTAAATAGAAGAAGAACTTTATACTGGGATTCTTTATCTTTTTTTTTTTTTTAGTTAGTTAACAAAATTTCCAGTATTCCAGATACCTCACTATTCTTCTGTAATTTTTTAGTGGCTATATACCTAGAAAGAATTTTTTTTTTACTTCAAACTGTCCAAATACTTCACCCCAAGTAAATACCCCCTCTCCCCCCCCCCCCCCCCCATGGAAAAGAAGGCTTTCCAAATTTGAGAATTTTATTTGAGTCTTATTTTTGTAATTTCTTTATGGGGAAGGAGTTTTGTTACTTGTGTAATATGGGCAACTCACTCAAATTTACACTGTGTAAAACACAAGAACAAAATTGGTTTCTTTGTTAGTTTTTTCCAGCTTAGGGCAAGACAAGACAAAGACAAGTGACAGAATATATGGGAAATATATAATTTTGGCTATATATTTGCACATAGTGGGGGGGGGGATAAAGTATTTGGATAGTTTGAAGTCAGAAAACAATTCTTTCTAGGTACTGAAAAATTACAGAAGAATAGCAAGGTGTCTGGAAATTTTGTTAACTAAAAAAAAAAAATAAAAAAAAATCCCAGTATAAAGTAAATGTAATGTTTCATTTAAGTGTTTTTTCCAAGTGTTTAATGTCTTTTTTTTCAATGACTGTTTTTCCAAGTATTAAATACTATTATTAGGTTAATGTAGTGTTTCATTTAAGTGTTTTATGATGATTGCTGATCAAAGTTTATGTTATTTTTGCCTTTCATTTATGTTATTTTACTGTGTTCATGGCTGTATATTTGGCTTTAAAATACACTTATTTATCTATCTATCTAATATGCAGAATAATTGTACCAAACACATTTTGCATGCAGACCCACTATACTTTACCCCCCCCCCCCCCTCCCCCTAATGTGCAAATCTATAGCCCAAATTTATTTTTAAAGTAAAAAAAAACTAACAAAAAAAGGTTTGTTCTCAAATTTTACACAGTGTATACTTGAGTGAGTGGCATGTAATATACAAGTACCAAAATTCTGTCCCCCTACAGAAATAAAACTCAAATAAAATTCTTAAATTTGGAAAGGCTTATTTTCTACAGGGGGTATTTTCTGTGGGGGGTAATCTCTGGGGGGGGGGGGTAAATGCCAGCCACCATTCTGAAGTGCCTACCTCCAATCCTTCTCCCTCTTGAATGTATTTGCATGTCTTTAAAACCTTATAAATTGGGATTGAGCAAAGTTTTGAAGCTGAAAACAATTTTGTTGTATTTCATTTAAGCAGAAGATCTCTTTTGCAAGGTTTCACTTTTATAACACACAGATTTTTAAAGGTCATCAAAGGTCAGGACCCTCTAGAGGGAGAAGGAGTGGAGGTAGGTACTTCAAAATACCTTCCAAAGTCATTCTTTAGCCTGTAGACCTGTCCCTGAAAATTTCATTTTTCTAAACTAACCCCTTTCCAAGATAGCCAAAAGTAGATAAAGTAGAATTTTACCTCGAAAAGTTGTCTAGACAGTTTCAAGGGAGTTAAATTGGTATACATTTAATGGCTGGCTACTTCTGAAGGAGACATGCTAAACAAATAAAATTAGCACTGTTAAATTTATTATTTTATGCTATTTACAGATAAATATGCATTATGTTTCTATTAATCAGATTATCATGTTTCTATCTATTGTTATTCACATTTTAAAACAGTCAAGTACTATGTTTTCATCAAATTTTTCATTCATTCACAGTCAAAAATAAATTTTATCAAGTCCAAACTGCAAAAACCAATTTTAACAAAGAACCCAGGCCATAATGTATCACAAGATTCTATATCTAGAGAAATATATTATTATGGATAAATATGGAGCAGTTGAAAATGCTGACCTACAAATAAGGTAAACACACTAATCAGTGCCTTTTTAAATGCTCTTTTGTAATACAATAATTGCTTGACTTGCAAATTTAATTTTAAGCTCTTTATAGACCCTCAAAGATGATACATTTTCCTCTTATTTTAGATACTGCTTATATACCTCTGTTAGTGTCACTCTTGTTGAAACTAGTTTACTTGTAAACTGAATAGACTGGACAAAACTGAGAACCAGAAAACATATGGACAAATATATAGGCCTAATTTGGGCTATGTATTTGCTCATAAGGGGGGTGGGGTAAAGTATAGTAGAGCTGCAGTTGGGGTGAATCAACAACAATTATTCTGTGTATACTGAAGGTAGATTTGTGATTTCTAACCCATTTGCATAGCTAAAGATAAGAGAAAAAGGAATCATCTTTGAGAACCCATAATGTGCTTAAAATTGAATTTGAGTGCTTAAAATTGAATCATGTAAAGTGTTTATTATATTTAGAAAGACCATAAAAAAGGCGTTGAGTGGGATATTCACCTTATTCAGGGGCATCCCAGGGAGGGGGGGGGGAGTGCGCCCCCCCCCAACTTGTTTGGCATTTTGTAAAATTTTAGCAGAGGGTAAAAATTTCAGCAGAAATTTAGCAAAATTCTTGATTTCTGCAGAAAATTTGGCATAAATCAGGTAGGAATTTGGCAAAATTTACAAAGATTACTCCCCCCCCCAATGAAATGAGCCTCAGGATGCCCCAGACCTTATTCCTGATTCAGTAATTTAATATACTCCATGTTTAACTGTATTTGGAACCATCATGGGATGGGCTGGTAGATGCTTGCTGTTGAAGTGCATTAACTACAATTCTGTTTATTCTGTATATGATGAAGAATTGTTGTTTCTAACCCTTTTATATAGCTTTAAGTAAAAGAAAAAGCAATCATCTTTGAAGGTCCATAATGTGCTTAAAATTGAATTTGAGTTAATTGAATTTGATTAAGCTTTAAGAATTTTTGAGTAAATTAAATCATGTAAAGTGATTGTTATATTTGGAAGGACAAAAAAGGTATGAAAAAGGGATTGAGTGGTATATTCACTTTAATCATAGGTTGGTAATTTAAACTACTCCATATTTACCCATATTTGGAACCATCATGGGGTGGGCCGGTATATTCCTGCAGTTAGAGTGCATTAACTACAATTATTCTGTATATTATGAAGCAAAAATTGTGTTTTCCAACTCTTTTATATAGATAAAAATAAGAGAAAAAGTGATCATCTTTGAGGGTCCATAATGTGCTTAAAGTTGAATTGGATTGGGAATATAAGGGCTTAAAATTGAATCATGTAAAGTGATTATAATATTTGGAAGGAGCATGAAAAAGGCATTGAGTGGTATATTCACCTTATTCATAGGTTGGCAATTCAAACTACTCTATATTTACCTATATTTGGGACCATCAGAGGGCGGGCTGGTAGGGTCCATTCTCAGAAAAATAATCATGATGTTTCAAGCAAATATAGAAATATGGTATCTTATGCTACTACTTTTATTTTACTAGCATGTTTTCTGCAGAAGTCGCCAATCACTACATATTTACTGGTAAATTGGTTGTGGTTAACCACATGTAGAGAAGAAAACATACTAATAAAATCAAAGTTGTACTATTAGATTCTTTATTTTGTATTCTTTCCAAATATCATTGTAGTTTCTCTGACATTGCACCCTAATCCAATTGAGGGCTCCAGATATAGCCCTAGGATATATAGAAAACTAAAAGAAAAAAGTAAAAAATGAATGAAAGCACAGCATTATAATATGCAACATGTTTCTGTTAATCTGCTTGTCATTTTTTCTTCCATTATGAACAATTCCATTATATTTTCCATTATTTTTAAACAATGGTTTTATCCAATATTGTGGGTTTTCATATAATATAACTAGAATACATTACGTGAATACATTATTTGATGCCTTTTTATGATCTTTCCAAACCTTTACAATTGCTTCTGGGCAAATTTGTTTTCTGCCCTTAAAGGGGCCCAAAACAGCCAAAAAATGATTCCTAAATAAAAAAAAAACTATCTAGTGAAGACACATTGCCATATGTTGCTAATCTAGGAATGACAATTATTATTTCAATTGTCCTTAATAGTAAAATGTTATTTTGAAATCAAATTTGCAGATATTTAAGAAAAAGTTCTGAAACCTCTTGAATATTTTATCATACCTAAACCAAAGTAGAGAAAGTAGCATACCTGGGACTTATTTTGCTCTTTATTTTTTATATTTGTTAATTTTATTGCAAAAAATAGTATTACAAATATTTAATACAAACTTCAAATAATTTATTGCAACATATGTTTTTTTTTTCTAGAACTGTTATCTATAATTCAGGACCAAGATACACTGTAGTTGCTTTACCTTCCTCCTTGGCTAAATGAACCTTGGACCTTATGGTTAAGAACAAATAAAATACATAGTAAAGCATAAAACACAAGTTTGGTGGTATATAAATAGATTGTTAACATGGACAATCATTTTAAGATCAAAAATTAACTGGTTGAAAGATCCACAGCAAAAGACAGTTTTTCAAGTTGACTTTGAGACCCTCCTTACACTACTGGATGTAGCAAGTTTGTTATTATGGTCTATTTCATATGTCACTGGGTCTTTAATCAGTTGTTTCTCTCTCTTCACAGTTTTAACACCCTAAACAGAAATTTACAGCCCCCATCTTGAACAACAAGGAAAGTAATGATTTTGCATGGGTAGCACTGATGTGTCCTTTTTTTCTCCTTTGTTCTGCTTTTTTTTTCTTTGTTGCTAGCAGGACACTGAAACATCAGAGAGAGTTTTTTAAGGGCTCATTTAAAAGTTAATTTTTATATCCAATTTGTGTTTAACCAGTTTTTAAACTTTACATCATGGTCTAGCCATGGTAATAAGAACTATAGACAAGGTAATAAGTAACCTTTTCCAATCCCATTAATGGCTAAAAACAAATTTGCCCAAGAAGCAATTATAATGTTTGTAAATAGCATGAAAAAGGCATCAAGTGGTGTATTCCTTTTCCTCCTAGCTAATCATGAGCAGTGCAAAACCACTGCCTAAGTAAAGAGTAATGTGGGCACAATGTAAAAAAAAGAATACGACATTGGGTTTTTGCAATATCTACTGGTGGTGCTGATCTCTGTCTCATGGCCCTTCACCCAGATAGTGCAATGAGGGGTTAGGGCTAGACATCCTGTGCTTTTGCATACCCTTCTTCTTTAGCCTCCCCAGATATCTCTAGGTATGGTACCCATTTAGAACTGGGGCAACTAACTGGACTCGCAGGGTCACACCACTGAGCCCCTTCAAACCAAATCCCCAGCAACACTAGGACTAAAACCCCTGCCCTCTTGGAGAAATAGTCTTAAGTCTAGCATGCTAACCACTTGGCTAGGACAAAATCAATTTTGGAGCAATGTATTATTATTCCTTTTTTTTTGCCAAGTTGCTTTGTATAGAAGGAGTTCATTCATTTGGATATATAAACTTCTAGTAACCTTTTTAAGAGTCAAATGTGATTGGAGTGCAACCAGTCCCCCCTTCCCTCCCACACCCATCAATTCCTCAAATACATCCAAAAAAAAGTTTTGAGACCGCTATTTCGTTCAGCATAGTTCAAAGGTGCAGTAACTATGTGTTTTGGAATGTCCCCCTCCCCGCCAACAGCCCTCAGGACAAGGGCTGTAAGTTAATCAATTTGCCCACTGTCAAACAGTTTGTCGTAACGAACTGTAAGTAAGGAGCGACCTGGATCAATAGTAACCGAAAATCTAAAAACGGGATATTCATACCAATAGATACATAATCAGATTTTAATGCTGATTTCAAATATATAAGTTTCATCAAGTTTAGTCCTACCCATCAGAAGTTATGCACCTAAGAAAATTTGGCTGATTTTTGAAAAAAAGGGGGAAAGACCCCCTAAAAGTTATATAACCTTAATGAAAATCACACCATCAGATTCAGCTTATCAGAGACCCCTGCTGTAGAGGTTTCAAGCTCCTATCTGCAAAAATGTGGAATTTTGAATTTTTTGCCAGAAGAAAGATCATGGATGCATGTTTATTTGTTTTTTTTGTTGTTTTTTTCCGAGGGGTGATCGTTTCGATTCATTGGTCGTAGAATATCGTGGGAGGGTTCATTGGAACGGAAATTAAAAGTTCTAGTGTCCTTTTTAAGTTACCCAAAAAATGGAGGGCTACTAGGCCCCCTCCCATGCTCATTTTTTTCCCAAAGTCAACCGATCAAAATTTTGAGATAGCTATTTTGTTCAGCATGGTCTAAAATATGATAACTAAGTCTTTTAGGATGACTTAATCCCCCAAAGGCCCCGGAGGAGGGCTGAAAGTTATGAACTTTACCCATGTTAACATATAGTATTGCTATATGTTAACATTTTATTGGGAAGTATACAGACGTTTTCAAGGGAGATTTATTCTGGTAGTGGGGGGGGGGTCGGTGGTTATGTGGGAGGATCTTTCCATGGGGGAAGGGACATTGCTATGAAGGGGGCGCCGGATTTCCCAGCATTATTTAAAAAAAAGATCAGAAATTAAATAAAAAAGAACAAACAAGTTTTTCAACTGAGAGTAAGGAACAGCATCAAAACTTAAAACGAACAGAAGATATTACGTATATGATTGGGTTCGCCCCTAGCTAATACCTCGCTCTTTAAGCCAAAGATTTTTTAGTACTTTCATAATTAAGAGCTATTTATTCTAATAAACGGCCTTTGTGATTAAGGCGCATTTTTAAAGAATTGGAGCAAAATTTGAACTTCAGCGTAAAGAGCGAGGTATTGACTAGGGGGCGAACCCCCTAATATACGTGTTAAAAATATATGAATATAGAAGTTCGTTACGTAAGTTAATTTGTAAGTTACGTATATTTATTACTAATAAAAACGTTCGTAAATAAGATTAAACAACTTTCGAGAAAGCCATTTAACCAAGTAAAAGTAAAATTAATATGCAAATTTTGTTTTAATTATTCATTTACGGTGAGCCAAAATCAAAACCTGCATTAATTAAAAAACGTTCAAAAATTAAATTAAAAAACAAGTTTTTTTAACTGAAAGTAAGGAGCGACGTTAAAACTTAAAACGAACAGAAATTATTCCGTATATGAAAGGGGCTGTCCCCTCCTCAACGCCTCGCTCTTTACGCTCAAGTTTGACTTTCTCACAACTCTCTTTTTTTAAACAATAAAAAACTTTAGCGTATAGAGCGAGGCGTTGAGGAGGGGACAGCCCCTTTCATATATGGAATAGTTTCTGTTCGTTTTAAGTTTTAACGTCGCTTCTTACTTTCAGTTAAAAAAAACTTGTTTTTTATTTCATTTACATGTAGTATTTGCTATTGAGAAAGGTGGGCATGTTTTACCTTTGGTGTAAAAAAGAACAAAGGCCATTCTGGAAAACCTTTCAGAAAATGTTGAGGAGAGTGTTGAACAAAATCAAAACATTGTATGTGCATACAAGTTGTCAAAAGGATGTAACCCAGGAATGGCTAGTGTATTAATTTGAGACCAGGAAATGATAGGGAGGATGATCAATTGACCAAAAAGGCAACATTTACATGATACTACTGCTGCAACAATTACTGCTTCTGTAGCAAGTACTGTCAAGGCTGAGGGTATTGAAGGGAACATTTCAGGATATGTTAAGGGGAAAGCTGAACTAAATCAAAACATACTATGTGTATACATATTGTCCAAAAGGCACATCTGCAATATCTTTGAAATGGCTTATTTTATTAAGCCAAAACTTCCCGGGTGTCATGAGGGGGATGTTCAACTTGCCAAAAGGCAACATTTAGACACTACTACTGCTGTTAATACTGCTTCTACTAATGTTACTGCTAGGCCTAATACAACACTCCTATTGCTACCACTGCTCTTGCTACTACTATGTTGCTAGCACTATTAAGAATAAGGGTACAAAGGTGAAAATCTGAGAGAATATAGAGGGGAAATTTGAACTAAATCAAAACACTACATGCTTGCATATTGTAAAATCTTGGGAATTTGGAAATTTGTTAAATCTTGGGAAATTTGTTATCTTGGGAATGGATAAGGGCACTAAGTCAAAACTTCCAGGGGATGCTTAAAGGAGAAGATCAATTGACCAAAAGGATATATTTGCTTGCTACTGCTGCTACTACTGGTACAACAGTGGTTTCTGTAGCAACTACTACTAAGGGTGAGGTTATTGAAGTGGAAATTTGAGGAAATGTGAAGAGGAAGGTGGAACAAAATCAATTCATATTAAATGGAAACAGCTTGTTAAAAAGGCATATCGGTAATACCATATCTAGCTGAAACGTCCAGGGCATCATGAGAGGGATGTTCAACAGGTCAATAAGCGACATATCCATAGTACTACTGCTATTGATACTGCTGCTACTATTGTTACTATTGCTAATACAATACTACTACTGTTCCTACTACTACCCTGTCACTAGTACTATTAAGACTAAGGGTATGAATGCTAAAAGTTGAGAAGATACAGAGAGGAAATTTGAAGTAAATCAAAACACATATTGTGCATGCAGATTGTCAAAAGGATATATTTCAGGAATGTATTAGGGAATTAAGTTCGAACTTTCAGGGAATCCTTAAAAGGGAAGATCAATTTACCAAAAGGCAATATGTGCACACTAGTGCTAATACTACTACCACTGCTACTACTACTACTACATCAACTACTACTTCTATTGAAACTACTAGTAATTCTAAGAGTATTAAGATGAATGTTTCAAGAAGCGTTGAGGGGGACGTTGTATTAAATTAAAAGACACTATAGATGTACAGGTTATCAAAAGGGCATATCAGCAATAGCAACAGATGCTTGTATTAAGTTTAAACTTCCAGGGCTTGATGAGGGGGATGTTTAACTGACCAAAAGGCAACTTTTTAATGCTACTGCTGCTACAAGTGCTATTGTTGTTAATACCACTACTAGTCTTACAACTAGTACTCCTGCTACTACTGCTACTGTGTCTATTGTTACAACTATGACTTAGTGGGTGACGGTGAAAGTTTCAGGGAATATTGAGGAGGGAAGTGGAACTGAATCACAACACGCTGTCTGCATGTAGGTTGTCAAAAGGGTGCATCAACAATATCTTGGGAACGATTTGGTGTGTGAAGTTGAAACTTACACGACTTTTTTTTTGGGGGGGGGGAGGGGGCGTTGGACTAACCAAGAGGCAATATTTGCATACGGTGCTGATTCTTCTGCTACTACTATTACCACTGCTACTAAAGCTAAGGCTTTTTTTTTTATTATTAACAAATGGGTCACAAAAAAAAACAACATACAAATCTCCATATAATGCTAACAAAACAAAACTACATATAATACCAACAATATCAAAATAGGTCCCAACGCATATTAGCGTGTTTGGGATGACCCAAAAAAAGGAACACTTCAACTAATTATACACTAATACACTACCTCGGGGAAATAATACTCTCTGACTCCTCCTCTGTGTGACTGATTACTACTGCTACTACTATTAGTACTTGTTCTACTCTTTTTAAAGCAAAGGGTATTAAGGCGAAATTTGTTGGGAGTGTTGAAACAATGTTGAACTAAATCAAAATGCACTATGCACATACAGGTTGTCAAGAGGACGCATCAACAATGTCTAATGAATGGTTTATGGTATTAAGTTAAAACTTTAGGCATATGTTGAGGGGCATGTTGAAAAAAGACCAAAGGTGCCATGTGTAGGCTATACTGCTACTAGTACAACTATTGCTACTATTGAAGTTAGGGGTATTAAGGTGAAGCTTTCAACTACATACTGATACTTCTTCTACTACTGTTACTACTGCTACTAAAGCTAAGGCTATTAATACTGCTACTACTATTACTACTTGTTCTACTCTTTTTAAAGCTAAGGGTATTGAGGCGAAATTTGTTCGGAGCGTTGAAACGATGTTGAACTAAATCAAAATGCACTATGCACATACAGGTTGTCAAGAGGACGCATCAACAATGTCTAATGAATGGTTTATGGTATTAAGTTAAAACTTTAGGCATGTTGAAAAAAGACCAAAGGTGCCATGTGTAGGCTATACTGCTACTAGTACAACTATTGCTACTATTGAAGTTAGGGGTATTAAGGTGAAGCTTTCAAGGAGTTTTTTTGGTGGATGTTAAACTAAATCAAAACAAACAATGAAGATGTAGACTGTCAAAAGGTGTAACAGCAATATCTCAGGAAAGGCTAGCATTATTATTTTGGAACTTTCAAGATACAATGCGGCAGATTTTGAACTAGCCAAAAGGCACTATGTGCATACTACCAATACTACTGCTACATTTGCTGTAACTAATGAGGCTAAGGGTATTAAGGTAAAAATTGTAGGGAATGTTTTGGAGGGGGAGGGGGTCAATTAAACAAAAATCTATTTGCATGCAGGTTTTCAAACAGGCATATAAACAATATCATAGGCAGCACAGCTCTATCAGAGAAACTTTCAAAGTAGCTCATTCATTTGGAAAAGAAAAGTTCTAGTGCCCTTTTTAAGAGTCAAAAGAAATTGGAGGGCAAACAGCCCAGCTCCCAAACCCATAAACTCTCTAAACACATTCAATCAAAAATTTTGAAGTAGCCATTTTGTTCAGCATAGTTGAAAGATCCAGTATCTATGTCTCTGGAGATGTCAACCCCCACAGCCCTCAGAGCAAGGGCTGTAAGTTATGCAATTTACCCATTATTTTTATATAGTATTTGTTATTGGGAAAGAGGGCATGTTTGACCTCTGGTGTTCAAAAAGATCAAGTGTATTCAAGGGAAGTTTTCAGAGAATGTTGAGGGGAGTGTTGAACTAAATCAAAACATGTTATGGGTATGCAGGTTGTCAAAAGGGGGAAACTCAAGAATGACTGAGTGTATTAAGTTAGAACTTTAAGGGAATGATGAGGGGGGGGGGGATGATCAATTGACCAAGGGAATGTTGAACTAACCAAAAGGCGTTATGTACATGTTGTTACTATTACAGCTGGTACAATTACTATCTCTGATGAGATTAAGGATATTAAGGTGGAATTTTCAGGTAGCACTCTGTAAATGCTGCTACTACTTTTACTGCTGCTACTTCTAAATCTATTACTATTTTTCTTAAGATTACTACTGAGGCTAAGGGTAGGAAGTTGAAACTTTCATGGAGTGTTGAACTAAATAAAAAGACACTCTGTACAACCAGGTTATCTAAAAGACGTATCATTAGTATCCCAGGAATGGTCAAGGATAATAAGTCGACATTTTCAGTTGTTACGAGGTCGACGCCGAAGGGGGATGTTGAACCAACCAAAAGGTATTATATGTATGCTATCCCTACTACTTCTGCTACTGCTACTACTACTTCTACAACTACTGTTACTTCTACTACTGCTACTACTACAACTGCTACTGCTACAACTACTACTATAATGACAGTTGCTAGTAGTACTGCAGATAAGGGTATTATTAGTGATGCTTTCAGGGAATTTTGAAGAGGACAGTGAGGTAAATTGAAACATACTTTGTGGATGCATGTTATTAAAAGGTCAAAACAGCTATATTTCAGGAACAGCTTAGATTATTAAGTTGAAATTGTTAGTGCATGTTAAGGGGGGTGCTGAACCAACCAAAAGGTACTATTTGTATACTAACGCTACTAATCCTAATACTGCTATTAGGGCTATGGGTTTTAAGGAGACATTGCCAGATATTTGGGGGGACATGTTAAATTAAATTGAAACACGCTATATGTATGTAGGCTGTCAAATGGCCGTATCAGCAGTATATCAAGAACAGCTTAGAGTAATAGGTTGGAACTTTGAGAGCATACTGAGGAGTAGGTTGAGCTAATAAAAAAACATTCTGTGCATGCTACTACTACTAGTAGTGGTACCATTATTGCTGTCAGTACTAATGTTACTAAGCCGTAAGGCATTAATCTGGAACTTTCGGGGACTGTTGAGGGGTATGTTGAGCTAAATTAAACATAGTGTAGATGCATCCAGGTTGTCAAAACAGCACATATACAGTTTACTGGGAATGGTGTGAAGTTTTATTTTTCAGGAAAACTTGAGGGTGTGTAAAGCTAAATTAAACAATACTATGTCTGTTCTGATTTTGAAAAGGACGTTTGTTGAAAATTTTTCTCCGAAATATAAATAGTAAGCCAAACTATGGATTCTTTTAGAAAAAGCCAAAAAGACTTAAAATATTCTTTTCTTTTCCAATGAAAAAACTATATTAATAAAAAACGAACAGAAATTAATTAAAAAAAAATTTCCGCGAAATAGGTTTTTTAAAGAATAGTAAAGAGGTACATTAAACCAAAAATGAGCAGAAATTAAGTCAAATAATTATCCAAGCATAAAATTGCATAAAAATAGCCATCAATTTATAAATGAAACTCAAAACGAAAAGAAATTACAATAAATAACTGAGTCAAACTCAAAACGAGCACAAACTAAGATGAGTCGGGCTAACGGCACCATGCCATCTGAAGACCAGAACATAGTTTGCACTTTACTGAAAACAAAATACATTTTGAGATTTTTGATCCCTACAAGGCATATTTCTAAACATACAAACTTCCTTTTTACATGTAAAGATAGCTTAATTATTCACTTTCCTTGGTGATTTTTTTTCAATGGTTGGTTGTTTCTCGGTGAGACCCAAAAATGTATGTATGACCTTTTCAAGTGTCAAAAGTTGCTGACTAACTCTGGCTTAGGAGGACCACTCTCCTTTCGAATATAGTTGTAAACCATCAGTAAAAGAAAACTATAATCATCAGCATCTGAAGAAACCAACACGAAAATTACATAAATCATGCCACTTCATGCTTTGGGGCATAGAATGGAAAGAAGTCTGTAGGTCCTCTATAACAGAACTGGAATACTTCGCAATTTTCTACCTCCAGCTATATCTAATTCCATTTTCCAGGTTAGGAAAAACTTCCATCAGTACAGGGCGAAACTGAATACCGCAAAGAACGTCCAGGGTCATCGCAAAAATAGAGTCCAGAGTCGATTCTTATTGACGGTTTTTTTTTTTTTTTTTTTTTTTGACAAAGATTATATGTGTCAGGATTTCCAGCAAGCATATGAAAACTTCTTTACCTCTTCTCGGATGTCTCTTTTATCAAAAATTGCGGCAAATGTATGTTACATGCAGTGTATCTAGTGGGAATTTTTTGAATGGATTAGTTAAAAAAACTTTAGACGAGAGGTCCAATGTACGGATTCACCCCCATGCAGTTTCAACCCTCTCACCCCAGTATGTATTTTAAACTGTCAATCCACATTCATCTGTTGTTTTGTTCAATAATCTTGGTTATGATTATTATTATTTTTTTTTTTTATTATGAGAAATGGGAACATTAAGCTTGAAATAAGGATTGTTTCAGTAAGTTGCAAATTATATTCTTGTTTCAGTAAAGTGCAAATGATTGTTTTCTTAATATTTTAATCCACATTTTTACAGTCTGGTTTTGGAAAAATAAAATCTACAAATGACAATATGCAAGCTTTAGGTGTTCGTGCGAAGAGCATATGTAAGTCACTAAAGTACTATCTTTATTACTTGAAAAAATTCAAATGAATTTACTGAAAAAATGTGCATTGTCCGTTTAATATATGTATGCTGATATTTATTCCTTAAAATCTAAATTAATTTTCGTTTCTTAAAGTTACAAAAGTGAAAACATTTACAAGAATTTTTTCAGTAAAGTATCTACAAATTGTATTCTAGCTTTTAGAAAGCATAGGTTTTAGAACCCTACTCAGATTAATCTCTGCTTGTTTTGAGTTTGACTTATTTTAATTTCTGTTTGTTTTGGGTTTCATTTATTTATTGATACTGATTTGTGGTAGTTGTATGCTTGGTAGATTATTTGATTCCGTTTTTTTTTTCATTTTTGGTTTAATGGAGTTCTTTACTTTTTTTTTGAAAAACTTATTTTGTGCAAAAAGTTTTTTTTGATTAATTTCTGTTTGTTTTACATTAACTTAGTCTTTTTCAGGGAGAAAGACTGAGACTCTTCTGAAGTTAAACAACCATTCCTTCCATAAGAACCTTAAATACCCCCTGGGCACAACTTACAACCCTTGCCCCTGATGTCTGGGGTTTGTTTCAACCCCAAAAGCCTTGTTTTATGATATTTAGACTATTTTGAATAGAAAGGCTGTCTCAAAATTTCTATTAGACGCAATTCGAAACAATACGACAATACGGCGTCTGATTACTAATCCAATGAGCCCCCTCCGAAGTTTATGCGACCACACTTTTTATAAAAAACTTTATATGTCCCCAGGGCATAACTTCCAACTTTTGCCCTTAGGGTTGGGGGGATTTGTTATCCTCAAAAACATAATTTCCAGACCCTTCTGATGGGCTGAACAAAATGGCTATATCAAAATTTGCCCTCTGATCACGTTCAACTAATAAAAAGGAACTAGACTCTCAATTTCCAGTCAAATGAGCCCTTTTTGAAGCAGCTACAACAAAACTTTCTATAAGAACCTTATATGCCCCAAGGGCATAACTTAGGACCCTTGTCATGAGGGCTATGGGGGGAGGATTGTCATCCTCAAAGACATAATTTCCAGACCTTTCAACTGCTTTTAACAAAATGGTCATATCAAAATGTTGATCGAAAATTTTTGGGGAAATTATGGGCGTGGGGGGGAGGCGATTTTCCCTCCGGTTACTTTCGACTATTAAAAAGGGCAATAGCCCTCTTAATTTTCAATCGAAAGAGCCCTTTTTGAAGTTTTTATGATGACACTTTCTATAAAAACATTATATGTCCCCAGGGCATAACTTACAACCTTAGCCCTGGGGGCTCTGAGGGGGTTGTCATACTCAAAAACATAATTTCCAGACCCTTCAACTACGTCTAACAAAAAGGCTATATCAAAATGTTGACTGGAAGTGTTTGGAGAAATGATGGGTGTGGGGGGGACATTCGCCCTCCGATCACTTTCGACTATTAAAAAGGGCACTAGCCCTTTGAATTTTCAATCGAATGAGCCTTTTTTCAAGTTTCTACGACGCAGATTTCAATAAAACCTTATATACCCCCAGGGCATAAGCTACAACCTTAGCCCTGAGGGCTCTGGGGGGAGTGTCATCCTCAAAGACCTAGTTTTTAGAATTTTCAACTACGTTGAACAAAATAGATATCTGAAAATTTTTATTGGATGTGTTTGGGGAAATGGTGGGCGTGAGAGGGGGGTTAGTTACCCTCCAATCACTTTCGACTATTAAAAAGGGCACTAGCCCTATCAATTTCCAATTAAATGAGCTCCTTTTGAAGTTTCTACGACAACGCTATCTATAAAAAACCTTATATGCCCCCAGGGTATAACTTACAACCTTTGCCTTGGGGGCTCTGGGGGGTTTGTCATCCTCAGATGCATAATTTCCAGAACTTTCAACTACGTTGAACAAAATAGCTATCTCAAAACTTTGAATGAATGTGTTTGGGGAAATTGTGGGCGTGAGAAAGGGGTTAGCTGCTCTCCATTCAGTTTCGATTATTAAAAAGGGCACTAGCCCTTTCAATTTCCAATTAAATGAGCGCCTTTTGAAGTTTCTACGACAACGCTATCTATAAAAAACCTTATATGCCCCCAGGGTATAACTTACAATCCTTGCCCTGAGGGTTGTGGGGGGAGAGTTTTCTTTCTCAAAGACCTAATTTCCAGATATTTCAACTATGTTGAACAAAATGGTTATCTCACAATTTTAATTGGATTTGTTTGGGGAAATGGTGGATGTGAGAGGGGGGTTAGTTGCCCTTCAATCACTTTCGACTATTAAAAAGGGCACTAGCCCTTTCAATTTCCAATCGAATGAGCCGTTTTTGAAGTTTCTACGACAGCCCTTTCTATGAAATTCTTATATGCCCACAGGATATAACTTTAAACCCTTGCCCTGAGGGCTGGGGGGGGATGTCATCCTCAAACACCTAATTTCCAGAACTTTCAACTACGTTGAAAAAAATGGCTATCTAAAAATTTTGATTTTATGTGTTTGAGGAACTGGCGGGTGTCAGAGGGGGTTAGTTGCCCTCCAATTACTTTCGACCACTAGCCATTTCAATTTCCAATCGAATGAGCCCTTTTTCAAGTTTCTACGACAAAGCTTTCAATAAAAACCTTATATGCCCTCCAGGGCATAACCTATAACCTTTGCCCCTCAGGGCAAGGGTTATATGTTGTAAGCTATAAGTAGGGTTTATAAGGGCTATAAGGGTTATAAGGTAGGGCTCTGAGATGGTTATAATCCTCAAACACCTAATTTCCAGAACTTTCAACTGCGTTGAACGAAATTTCAAAATTTTCATTGGATATGTTTGGATAAATGGTGGGCGTGAGATAGGCGTCCAGAGACCACACTTAAAAAAAAAAAAAAATTCATATGTTCCCAGGGCATAACTTACAACCCTTGCCCTGCGGGCTGTGGGGGGTTGTCATCCTCAAAGACCTAATTTCCAGAACTTTCAACTGCGTTGGGCAAAATGGCCATCTCAAAATTTTTATTGGATGTGTTTTGGGAAAAAGTGGGCGTGAGAGGGGGGTTAGTTGCCCTCCAATCACTTTCGATTATGAAAAAGGGCACTAGCCCTTTGAATTTCCAATCGGATTTGAAGTTTGTACGACAAAATTTTCTATAAAACCTTATATGCCCCCAGGGCTTAACTTACAACCCTTGCCCTGAGGACTGTGTGGTGGGGCGGGGGCAGTTGTCATCCTCAAAGACCTAATTTCCAGAACTTTCAACTACGTTGAAAAATTGGCTATTTCAAAATTTTGATTGTATATTTTTGGGGAAATGGCGGGTTTAGTTGGCCTCCAATTACTTTTAACTATTAAAAAGATCACTAGCCATTTCAATTTCCAATCAAATGAGTACTTTTTTTAAGTTTTTACGACAACGCTTTCTATAAAAAACTTTATTTGCTCCCAGGGTATAACTTAGAACCCTTGCCCTGTGGGCTCGGGGGGGGAGGGGGGTTGTCATTCTTAAAGGCATAATTTCCAAAATTGTCAACTACGTTGAACAAAATGCCAATCTAAAAATTTTGATTGAATGTGTTTTCGGCAAAGGTGGGCGTGATAGGGGGGTTAGTTGCCCTCCAATCATTTTCGACTATTAATTAAGGGCACTAGCCCTTTGAATTTCCAATCGAACGAGCCCTTTTCAAGTTTCTACGACAAAGCTTTCAATAAAAACTTTATATGCCCCAGGGGCATAACTTACAACCCTTGCCCTGAGGGCTGTGGGGGGAACGTCCTCCTCAAAACATAATTTATATCGTGTAATCAACTACGTTGAACAAAATTGATATCTCAAAATTTTGATTGGATGTGTTTGGGGAAATGGTGGGCGTGGAAGGGGTGTTAGTTCACTTTTGACTATTAAAAATGGCACTAGCCATTCCATTTCCAATCGAATGAGCCCTTTTTGAAGTTTCTACGACAACTCCTTTGATACGAAGTGGCCTGGTCTAGAAACAAAATACATTGTGCCAACATTGTTCTTTACTTAGGCAGCGCTACTGCGCTGAAAGAGAAGACAACTGATTAAGTCAGATAAATTACTGTTTTTGTTAAGGTTCTTGGTTCTTGGTGTGTGGTACTACCCCTAGTCATTTTCCATCAAATCAAGCTGAAAGTTATTTCGACCAGTCAAATTCCTCTCTATTCACCAATCAAAACGATACCTTATCTAGGTTTTATCAAAATTAAAATTATTGGCTTTAGAGGCAGTGGACCAAAGAGTTGGGAAATAGTAGACCAAAGAGTAGATGGTTTTGGTTTATTTTCATTTTAGTAAACTCTTTTTTTCTCTCTAAGGTCTTTCTCAAAGAGTATGGTAACTTATGAGTGGAAACTGGCGCTAGTGTTTGTCGTAAAAAAACAAAACATCAACGTCACAACGTTTGGTGACACTTGACATTTTTAAAGCTTTGTAACCGTTTTTCTGTCAGGAACTGAGACCACATACTTATTATTAGCCTACACCAATTTACCAACTACACAAATTGAATTAATTATTCTTGTTGCTACAGTGAAATAGCCTAAATGCTAACTGTTGCCAAACGCTAGATGGCATTGAGGATTTTTGTCAACATAGCGCCAGGTCCAACTCTTGTAAGTTACCCATACTCTTTGGTCTTTTCTATGACATATTTCATGGCCTTAGGCCAGTAGCAATATTGAGCCTCATCTGTCATCAGGGAGCCATATGCCTAGGTCTTCTCCCTTGAGTTGTGTCTCTTGAACTTCCTTTCAAAGGAATGAACAGAAGGGTTTTCAGGAATATCGTCCTTCGGAAGCCCATTACAAATGGAGGTGCACCGTCTTACACAGTTATTTTTCAAGTATGTGGTATTCTAGGCAATCTTACATTAACGTCTTCCTGCGTTTTTGTGTCCCTTACACTGCATTATTTGAAGATACAGTAATTTGGTACTTTATTTTGTACCCTCTTATTATTTTTCAATTTTGTGTACTTTTTTCATTTTTAGCTGGAATGTATATTCTAAAACATAATTTTTGATCAGACAGATCCAAAAACAGACCCAGATCCAAAAAAAGACCCTTCCTTTTCAGATCAGAGATTAAAAGTTTGTTCCAATGGTCGGCAAAATTGTATTTGAATATATAAACGCTTACTGTTCTTGCACTGTAATAATATACTACTGTTTTTTCAGATATTCATCAGACATTTATCAAGAGCAAGGAATAAATATCTTTTCCCGTTTGTTAGAAATGAGAAATTAAGAATAAGTCTGAGATATCAACTTCCCCAGATTGCCAACAAATATAAGCTATTTAATGTAGCAAGTGAATCACCATCACTGTATATATAAAAGAAATTAAAAGAGATAGTTCTTCACGCCCAAAGTAGCAGGGATTGAACGCATTATTGATTTATTTTTAATTGGTTTTGTAAATCCTTTCCCGATCTCCGTGAGTCAATGTTTTCCTTGTTGTTTTTGTTTCTTCTTCTCTTTCTTCCTTTCTTTCTTTCTCCCTCTGTGCTTCTGAGAGTTATTGAAGTGCAATTTTTTTTTCCTTGATTATTAAAGGAGACGTACCAGTTGCCTCTCTGTCTCCTTTGTACTAATTTTATTTATAGCGTTTTTGGTTCATACAGTCAAGTCAAGTCAATTCAAAAGTCGGGAAATTTTTGGGGAAGTTGTTTAGTATTAATTAAAACAAGATACTTTCCGAAACAAAGGTTTTTCAAAGCAAAGTAAAAGAGCCATATCAAACTTAGGACGAGGAGAAATGAAATCCTATAATAATTTAAAATCAAAGTGACCATAAGTTACAATTAAAAAATAAATGAAACCCAAAACGAACCAAATGAAAATAAATGATATTATCAAATATAAAGATAACAGATACTGATAGAGATGAACAAGTGAAAATTAAACTGTATATTCAAGCCAAATTGAAAACGAACCAAACATTATTTCAAACAAGATTTTATTTACTGCCCTCTTCCTCCTCCTCTAACCGTAAGAGTTCTAAAGCGTATTCCGTCATTTGCATTTTATTGAAACTATTTGTATTCTGAATAGGCCTAGTGTGTTGTGTTTATTTGACCTTTAGACTATTTTCAACAAGATGGCATTTCAAAATTTTGATCGTATGCTTTTGAAGGTAGGGCAGCTAGAGTGCCTTTGGAGAAAGAAAAGTTATAATAAACATTGAAGTCTTATGGCTCTTTACTATAGGCACTGCTAAAGTGATGCCTCAGAAAAATCGCATACATGCAGAAGGTTGGAACTCAATCATGCGTTTTGACGCTAGCATATCCTCTATTGTGTAAAAAAAATTCCAGTCGTTGTGGGGTTCAAACCTCTTCGGGTTCAGTATTTTTTTTTATGTATATAAGACCTTGTTAGTGCTCCGTCCAGCAAGGAGTCATTAACTTAGAAAATAATTACCAAAAATTTACTTCTCGAACGTGTAGTGACTTTTTAAAAAGATTTCATGGAACGTTGGATATTTTCTAACAAATGATATTTGACACCCTAAAATAAAAGCCTATTTCAATAAGATAGTTTTCTGTAAGAATTTTTTCCATAAAATAGTTTTGTTCTGGGTGCATAAAATACTTATAAAAACAATTAAAACGATAAAATTTTGCTTGAAGCTTTTGACTTCAGGTACAAAAATTTACTGCAACACAAAATTTAGCTTGAAATGACAAAGTCCAAAAATGAAATAAAACAGAGGCGGATCATTGGTCCATAATAACGTCGAAAACGCTGCAATTTTCTACAAAACACTACACTACACGTTTTTTAAATCCGGTTGTTCCATCTGGCCCTCTTGGCTGCCTAATTACAACGACTCTAGGACCGAGCTCTTCTTTTTTGCAGTCCCTATTTCTCCTGCTGGGTGGCACATATACTTTAGACACTTTGATTTTTTCTGGGTTGTCACTCGTTGAAGCCAGTCCTGCATTGGTCAGAATACTGGATTTTCGTTTTCTATTAATCAGCAATAAAAGTTCTTTCATAAATGGCTGAACTAAACAATATTCTACACTATCGGATTTGTGAAGGATATCTGATATTGAGTGCCATTGAATATCTAGAATCTCGTTTTTAACTTTTGGCTCAAATTTGAAGCGTTCATCTACTCCATAATTTACAAAGAGCTTGCAGTATTTATTATATTTACCACGGTGCTCAATCCACTTGTTTGCATGGATGGAACTTTCGCAGTCATACCCGGTTTCTTCATTCACTTCTCTGATTGCACATTGTATTTCAGTTTCATTTTCTTCAATTTTCCCTTTTGGAAAACTCCATCTCGATTCTCCTCCAACCACTTGCACAAGCACTACTTTGTCACATGTCTCGTTAATTAAAATACATCCATACGTTTTTATTGCCGCTTTTCGTCTTTGCCATTTGTTGTAAATTGCATTAACGTTTAAGACTTGGCTCTTAAGAACTCCATCTCGCTCAAATATGTAACGCGCGAATCTTTTGAAATCTTGGATCTCCCGTGATACAAGCAGATGTTTATAATCACTATCATACAGAGACCAGTATAACAACTGAATAGTGTTGCAAACTTTGTTCATGTCCCTTTTTTCTTCTTCTGTCATTTTGAGCATAAACTTTTCATTCAACATACGGCCAACTTCCATTTCGCAATAAAGCGTAGCTTCAACGCTAAAATCACGATATAAGTATCTTTACGCTTAACTCGGTTGAACAAAGTGCAAAATGTCGCGTGCTCCTGATATTTATTTTGTGGATGACGTCATTGACCTTGTTTTTCAACGTGGTCTTTTTGTGACGTAATTTTCATTAAATTCGAATGACGTCATTATTGTATATTCTATCTTTTCTAATAGGTATTCTTTTAAAGCTTATTCTATTTTGGGAGTATTTATCGAAGAGGACCATGTCCAAAATATAGTAACTCTTGATATTAGATCTTTTTTAATTCTGTCTTGCCCAGCATCAGCTGGCTTATGATTTTTTCCTTTGATTACTAGTTCTGGTCAATCTAAGTTTCTCGAGCTTCTCTAATCATGATGCTCGTAACCAGGTAGCTATGCAGGGATTTATTTTGTGGGTCTGTATTTCAAGAGAGGAAAATTTGTAAAAACTAAGGGGTTGCAGTCTCTCAGAAATCATGTACACCAGGTGGCACGTGCCAAGGGTGCCAAGCGTGGCGGAACTTTGCCAAGCCTGGCAGAACTGCGCCAAGCGTTGTTGAACTGTGCGGCCCACGTGCCGTTCTGAGATGTAAACCAGGTGGCAAGAAATCGGCCATACCTCTTTAAATAGCAAAAGAGACGATTCAATGAATATTATAGGAAAATATCATAGGAATATTAAGGAAAGATTTTGTAGCTAGAAATAATTATGGAAGCATTTTGAGGAGGGAGAAGTCGAAGCTGTATGCTAGAGAATTCTCCATCTTGCGAACGTGCATGGCAAAAAACTTGAATATTTCAGCCATTATTAGGCAGGTTAAATTTAAGTTAAGTTTATGATCCGCTTGGTGTTAATACAGCTAATTTTAAAGTTTTCAAATGTGACTGTATTCAGTTTTTATCTCTCTTCCATTCCCTTTCTCCGTTCGTCGATTCTCCTTTTTTCTTTCCTCCCATTCTCTAAAACAAAAACAAAACAAAAAACAGTTTTTTTTGCAGCCTATTCATCGAGAAACTCATGCGGAGTTTGAGAAATTGGTACTTATGTATCATCAAACACACTCAAAAAGTCAAGTTAGGTTAATCATAATGGAATATACCAAAACATGACGGAAATATAATACTTAACTTTGTGTAATAATATAATTTGTGCTATATATTGTGACATTAAGGGGGGGGGGAGTATTATAGGAAAATATCATAGGAATATTAAGGAAAGATTTTGTAGCTAGAAATAATTATGGAAGCATTTTGAGGAGGGAGAAGTCGAAGCTGTATGCTAGAGAATTCTCCATCTTGCGAACGTGCATGGCAAAAACTTGAATATTTCAGCCATTATTAGGCAGGTTAAATTTAAGTTAAGTTTATGATCCGCTTGATGTTAATACAGCTAATTTTAAAGTTTTCAAATGTGACTGTATTCAGTTTTTATCTCTCTTCCATTCCCTTTCTCCGTTCCTCGATTCTCCTTTTTTCTTTCCTCCAATTCTCTAAAACAAAAACAAAACAAAAAACAGTTTTTTTTGCAGCCTATTCATCGAGAAACTCATGCGGAGTTTGAGAAATTGGTACTTATGTATCATCAAACACACTCAAAAAGTCAAGTTAGGTTAATCATAATGGAATATACCAAAACATGACGGAAATATAATACTTAACTTTGTGTAATAATATAATTTGTGCTATATATTGTGACATTAAGGGGGGGGGGAGTAAATAACCTGACCTTACCAACCACCACCCCCCATCCCTTACGTGCAAATATATACCCCAAATCATACAAAATTAGTGCATTCTGTCACTCGTCATTTTTCTTTGTGGCTATGGAACCGGTTTTCTCAGATCTTCCATTCAGCAAACATCTCGACTGTGTTTGGTATAATACATAAGTACCGAGAAATATCTATAACGGTATCATTTGTTTCATAAAAGGTTTTTTTTAAAGTGGCTTGTTTGTAAAAAGGACAAAAAATTGTCTTTTAATACTAAATTAATTTTAAAAACTTTCCACAAGACAAGTTTTTCAAAGAAAAGTAAAGAGCTCCATTAAGCCAAGAATGAGCAAAAATAAAGTCAAATAATCTTCCAAGCGTAAAAATATCACAAATCACTATCAATAAATAAATGAAACTCAAAACGAAGAGAAATCAGAGGAACAGAAATCAGAGGCATTGCCATAGCGTTACTTATAGTAAAGGCCATACGACTCCAATTTTTTATTATTTATTTATTCGTTATTATTATTTTTTTCCCCAGAGGCGCTTCATATGGAAGGAGTCGTCGTAGAAACTTCAAAAAGGGCTCATTCGATTGGAAATTCAAAGGGCTAATGGCCTTTTTAATAGTTAAAAGTGATTGGAGGGCAACTAACCCCCCTTCTCACGCCCACCTTTTCCCCAAACACATCCAATCAAAGTTTTGAGATAGCCATTTTGTTCAACGTAGTTGAAAGTTCTGGAAATTATATCTTTGGACATGACACCCCCCCCCCCCCTAAGGTCTTCAGGGCAAGGGTTATAAGTTATGCCCTGGGGGCATATATGGTTCTTATGGAAGAAATGGTCGTATAAACTTCAGAGAGGGCTTATTTGATTGGAAATTGAAAGTTCTAGTTCACTTTTTAAGTGTCAAAAGGTATTGAAGGGTAACCAGCCCCCCCCCCGCCCTTTTTCCCAAATGTATCCGATAAAAATTTTGAGATTGCAATTTTGTTAAAAACAGTTCAAAGATCATATAGCAAAAACTCCGGTGTCGACACAACCCCCCAGGCCCCGGGCGCAGGCGTTATAAGTTATGCCCTGGGGGCATGTATGGTTCTTATGGAAGAGATGCTCTTATCAACTTCAAAGATGGCTCATTTTATCGGAAATTGAAAGTTCTAGTTCACTTTTTGAGAGTCAAAAGAGATTGGAGGGCACCTAGCCCCCCCCCCTCCACGCCTTTTTTTCTCAAGCCCATCTGATACGAACTTTCAGATAGGCATTTAAAAAAAAAAAAAAAAACTTCAAAGACCATATAACGAAAACTCCGGAGTCGACACAGTCCCCCAGGGCTGGAAGGCAGGCGTTGTAAGTTATGCCCTGGGGGAATATATAGTTCTTATGGAAGGGATGCTCCTAAAAACTTGGGAGAGGGCTGATTTGATTATAAATTGAAAGTTCTTGTTCAGTTTTTGAGAGTCGTAATAGATTGGAGGGCAGCTAGCCCCCCCCCACGCCCCGAATGCATCCGATAAAAATTTTGAGATAGCCATTAAGTTAAAAATTGTTCAAAAGTCAGATAACAAAAACCCAGGTGTCGACACAACCCCCAAGGCCCGGGCCAGGCGTTGTAAGTTATGGCCTGGGGCATATATGGTTCTTGTGAAAGGGATACTCCTATAAAATTCAGAGAAGGTTCATTTGATTGGAAATTCAAAGTTCAAGTTCCCTTTCAATAGTCAAAAGACATCCGAGGGCAACTAGCCCCCTCCACGCCTTCTTCTTCCAAACCCATCTGATGAAAATTTTGAGATATACATTTTGTTAAAAAAAAAAAATAGTTCAAAGGTCGGATACGAAAAACTCCGGGAGAGAACAACCCCCCAGGGCCCGGGAGAAGTGTTGTCCTGGGGGCGTTTATGGTTCTTATGAAAGGGATGGTCGTATAAGCATACATCGTTTTTATGGAAGGGATGCTTGTATAAACTTCGGAGAGGGTTCATTTGATTGGAAATTGAAAGCTTTCGTTCACTTTTTAATAGTCAAAAAAGATTGGAGGGCAGCTAGCCCCCCTCCCCCTCCACTCCCTAAATGCATCAGATAACAAAAACTCCGATGTCGACACAGCCCCCCAAGGCCCGAGGCTAGGTGTTGTAAGTTATGCCCTGGGGGCATATATTCACTTTTTAAGAGTCAATTTTCCCCAAGCCTATCCGATAAAATTTTAAAAATAGCCATTTCATTAAAAATAGTTCAAAGGTCAGACAAGAAAAACTCCTTTGTCGACGCAACCCCCCATGGCCCGGTGGCAGGCGTTGTAAGTAATGCTCTGGGGGCATATATCGTTTTTATGGAAGGGATGCTTGTATAAACTTCGGAGAGGGTTCATTTGATTGGAAATTGAAAGCTCTCGTTAAATTTTTAAGAGTCAAGAAAGATTGGAGGGCAACTAGCCCCCCTCGCCCCTCCACTCCACAAATGCATCAGATAACAAAAACTCCGGTGTCGACACAGCCTTCCAAGGCCCGAGGGTAGGCGTTATAAGTTATGCCCTGGGGGCATATATGGTTGTTATGGAAGGGATGTTCGTATGAACTTCATAGAGGGCTCATTTGATTGGAAATTGAAAGTTGTAATTCACTCTTTAAGAGTAAAAAGTGATCGGAGGGCAACTAGCCTCCTCCCACATTCCATTTATTTTTTTCCCAGACGCACTTCATATACAATGAGTCGTCGTATAAACTTCAAAGGGGGCTCATTTCAAAGGGGGCAAACTTTTTTCAGTTTGATATTCTTACTTTGATACCAGTTTTGATACTTTGATGAAGATTTGATTTTTTTTTTAAGTTCTATTTTGAAATGAAGAATTTTAAAAAAATTGAAACGTTTTGCAATCAAAAACGAACAAAAATTAATTAAAAAAAAACTTTTCGAAAAATAATTTTTTAAAAGAAAAGTAAAGGTCATTTTAAAATTAAGCTCAGCAGATACAAATACCTGTTAAAATTCAAACTCAAAACGACCAGAAATTACTATTAAGGAATAAATGAAACCCAAAATGAACAGAAATTAAATTAACAATCATAGGAATAAACATACAACAAGTAATAATATACATGAATAAACAGATCTTATAGCGAGTAATGCTTAGATTGAATATGAAAATCAAGCTTAAAACGAAAAAAAATATTTTGCTATTGAAGTATAAATGAAACTTAAAACGAACAGAAATTAAATAAACAATCTATGCAAACAAACATGCAATAGGTATTAATGTAAATGAACAAATAAATCTTAAAACGAGTGAAACTTGAATTGAATATGCAAACCAAGCTTGAAACGAGCAAAAATCACTACAAGCAAGAGTTTGGGTATCGCCTCCTTCTCTCACTGTAAAAGTCCAAAACCTGCTGCGTCATCGGCGCTTTACTGAAAACCAATTTTATTACAAATATTTTGTTTTGTGCTTACCTTACCTTAGATCCGCCTGTGCCTCCAGAGGCACCCAGGGCATCAAGAAGGAGTCGCCAATCTTCCCGTCGGTTTGCTGCTGCAAGTATGTCCTCCCACTGAGGTTGGATTGATGTGTGCAGGTTACGGAGATCTGTCTGGTTCGTTCGACGCAGGGTGTTTCTGGGTCTGCCTCTGCGGCGTGGACCGGATGGCTGCCAATGGAGCGCTGCATTTGGTAGTCGGAGATTGTCCATGTGTAGTACGTGGCCAAGGTATCTCCATCGGCGGACTCTTATGATATATGTCACAAGAGGCTGGCCAGTCTTGTCACGGATGGATTGGTTTGTTATTCTCTGCTGCCTACGGATGTTGAGAATTCTTCTGAGACATGTGTTTTCGAAAGCAAGTATTCTTCTCTCCTGTTCCTTGTTCAGGTGCCAAATTTCGGCTGCGTAAAGCAGCACTGGCATAACATTGCTATTGAAGAGTCGTAACTTTAGCCGTATAGAGAAGCTTTGGGGCCGCCATACTTTCCGTAATCTATTGAAGGCCCCATTGGCTTGGCCGATTCTTGTGAGCACTTCTTTTGTGGTCGATCCGGTACTTTCTATTACGCTTCCCAAGTATTTGAAATGGACGACTTTCTCTATGTGTTGGTCTCCGCAAGTGATGCTCAGGGGTGAATCTGTGGTAGCCATGCATTTTGTTTTCTCATTATGTATTTTCAGGCCAACATGGCCACCTCTCTCCCTTACTTTGTCAAGGAGTTCTTGGAGTCTTTGCTTGCATGATTCTAGGACGGCGATGTCGTCAGCGAAGTTTACATCACTGAAGCGTGTTTCTGGATTCAGCTGGATTCCGTCTGTGCTTGTACTTCGCAGTATGTAATCAATGACGATCACGAAAAGTAGCGGTGACAAGGCGCAACCTTGCTTAACTCCTGACAGAATGCGGAAGAAACGAGTTTGGCCATCTGGTGTCTTTACACAGCACTCGCTATCTTCATAAAACGCATCAATCAGTGAAACTATCTTTTCAGGGATTCCGTAATGCAGTAGGATCTTCCTCAGACTTTGGCGGTCTACTTAGTCAAATGCCTTCTCAAAATCGATGAATATCATATAGATTTTGGAGCACCATTCTCTGCTTTCTTCCGTCAGTAGCCGTAGGGTAAATATCAAGTCTGCACATGAACGGTTCAGTTTGAATCCATGTTGCTTGTCGCGAAGGTGTATGTCAAGCTGCGAGCTGATTCTCTGCAGTAAAATGTGTGTCAGCAATTTGCTAGGTATGGAAAACATGCAGATTCCTCGCCAGTTGCCTGGGAAGGACGCATCGCCTTTCTTAAAGATCCTCACAAGCGTGCTGCGTTTCCAATCCGAAGGTATTTTGGTGGTCGTCCAGATTACTGCGAACAACGCTGTCCAGAACTTGAGGCAGGTCATAACAGTCGCTTTGATCAATTCCGCGGATATCCTGTCTTCGCCAGGCGACTTCCCATTTTTCAGCTTCTTTGCTGCTGCTATAATTTCAATGGATGACGGCGGATCCGTGCTGATATCTAAGGAAAACAGTGTTGTTGCTGGGATCTCTGGGGGATCCTCTGGTGGAGGTCTATTCAACAGCTTCCCGAAGTGACTGGCCCAAACTTCGTTTACGTCAGACTGCTGTGTTATCAGGATGCCCGAGGGGTCTGTTACTGGTCCATGTTGAATAGAGGATTTCTTTTTAATAATCCCATTAGTGACTTTATAGACGGCTCTTGAATCACCTCTCTCCGCCGCCCCTTCTGTTTGCGCTGCTTTTCGCTCCAGCAGGTTTCTCTGGTCTTTTCTGGCACTCTTCTTTACCTCTTTATCCGCGGCTCTGTATTCATCGTTTCTGAGGATCGGTTGGTCGGGGGTTTGTCTTTGGATAAGTGATGCCTTTACTTTTTTCCTTGTCTCTATGAGTTCCCATGTTTGGTCAGATAGCCACTGGTCTTTTGGGCTCTTGCGGTACCCAAAGGTGGCTTTCGCGGCAACGTGAAAGCACAACTTTATGCTTTCCCAGTATTGATTGCTATCAGCATCATCTAGTAAAGACAAGGCTTCAAATCTATTTCGCATCTCTAGTTTAAAGGCTTGGTTGAATTCTCTCAACCTCAGTTTCTCCGAGTCAAAGACTGGGTTTAAGGGAGCCTTATTTGCTTTTCTATTTCTTTTCAATTTGAGGCGGATTTTTGCTGCCATCAGATTATGATCTGAGCCAACGTCAGCTCCTCTATATCCCCTTATATCAAGTAGGCTTGATCTCCACTTCCTACTCCAAAGACAATGGTCAATCTGATTTCGGGTGTGGCCATCGGGAGATGTCCAAGAATATTTGTGTACATCCCGATGAGAAAATAGGGTACTTCCGATTACTAGGTCGTTAAAGAGTGCGAAGTCGATAAGTAGTTCTCCGTTTTCGTTTCGCTGGCCGAGGCCATGCTCGCCGAGAACCTCTGGGGAAAATGATCGGTCGTTCCCTT
The DNA here is from genome assembly GCA_027921565.1 of Artemia sinica. NCBI lineage: Eukaryota > Metazoa > Arthropoda > Branchiopoda > Anostraca > Artemiidae > Artemia > Artemia sinica. Next base: position 58,910,427 of record CM051257.1, on the reverse strand, counting down.
CTTTCGCGTTAAAGTCTCCTAGAAAACATGCCATGTCATGCCGTGGCATGTTGTTTGCCACGGAGTTGAGAGCTCTGTAAAATTCTCCTTTTGCTTCGTTGGTGGCGTCATTGGTGGGTGCGTAGCATACTATTACTGACAGTTTCACGTGCGCGCCGATGAAGCGGGCTTTCAGGATTCTAGGTGACACCGGTGTCCACTGTAGTAGAGCTTGGGAAGTCTGTTTTGTCATCATTAGGGCTACTCCGTATTCACGCTTTTGCTGCGATCCACTGTATATAATGGTCACATCTCCATCCAGTTTATTTGATCCAGATCCTAGCCATCGAACTTCTGACAGAGCCAGAAGGTCGAGGTGGTAATCTTCCAGTGCTATTAGCACTTGTTCAATCTTGGAGTCTTGAGACATTGTGCGGAGGTTCCAGAAACCAAATTTGAGGTGTTGTTTCGCATTCATAAATCTTGTCCGTGGGCATGCAGAGGTCGTCATCAAAAGGGGGCTCGAAAATCCGAGGCTCAAACTTGATGTTTCGGTTGCAGTTAGGATTTCCCCCGAGGGCAGGCCCTTGAGGTCCCGGGTGTGGGTCGCAAGCCCACAGCCCAACCCTCCCTCTTTATTCTGGCTTGGGACAGGCTGCATACGCAGGCGAGGTTAAAGTCGAGGCGAGGTTATTAAAGTAAAATTTTGAACTGATGAGCTTTCAGCAATTAATATCATTATTCATCAAATATTCAGTGTTATTTATTAGTTCTTTCTAAAGTTGTTCAAGACGAATATAGTTTCACTACAAACAAGAGTTTGGATACTGTCCCCTTCCTTTACTAAATACAAACCAAAAGCCTACTGCGTCATTGGCGCTTAACTGAAAACGAATTATATTACAAATATTTTCTTTTCCAGTTCTTACAGCATTGAAAATAAAAATAAAATTACAGTGAAATAAATTCTAAAACTGATGAATCTTTCAACAATTAATATCATTATACATCAAATATTCAATTTGATGTTGTTTATACTCCCCAAGACTGTTCAAGACGCATATAGCTTTCAGTAAATCGCCTGTGACACAGTAGGTTTTAGACTTTAACAGTGAGAGAACAAATAAAACAAACAGAAATTAAAATAAATAACAGAGTCAAACTCCAAAACGAGCCGAAATTAATATTAGTAGGGTTGTAAACCCCCATGCTTTCTAAAAGCCAGAATATAAGTGGTACATAAAACGAACCAAAAATTATTTTAAACAAGATTTTATTTACTGCCCTCTTCCCCCTCCTCTAACCGTAAGAGTTCTAAAGCGTACTCCGCCATTGGCTTTTTATTGAAAACTATTTGTATTTTCAATAGTTTGTTCTGTCTTATTTGACCTTTAGAGTATTTCAACAAGATGGATATTTCAAAATTTTGATTGTATGCTTTTGGAGGGAGGGTAGCTTGAGTGCCTCTAGAAAAAATAAATTGCATTGAAGCCTTATTTCTCTTTACTATAGGTAACGGCTCTAGCGTTGCTTATGAAAAATTGCATGACGCAGAAAGTTGGAAGTCAATCAAGCGTTTTGATGCAAGCATATCCTCTATTGTATACAAAACATTTCAGTGGTTGTGGGGTTCAAACCTCTTTGGTTCCAGTATTATATATAATTGTATATGTATATATATATATATATACATATATATATATATATATATATATATACATATACATATATATATACATATATATATATATATATATATATATATATATATATATATATATATATATATATATATATAATATATATATATATATATATATATATACATATATATATATATATGTATATATACATATATATATGTATATATATGTATATATACATATATACATATATATATATATATATATATATATATATATATATATATATATATACATATATATATATATATATACATATACATTGATATATATATATATATATATATATATATATATATATATATATATATATATATATATATATATATATATATATATATATATATACATATACATGTATATATATATATATATATATATATATATATATATATAATATATATATATATATATATATATATATACATATATATATATATATATATATATATATATATATATATATATATATATATATATATATATATATATATATATATATATATATATATATTATATATATATATATATATATATATATATATATATATATATATATATATATATATATATATATATATATATGTATATATATATATATATATATATATATATATATATATATATATATATATATATATATATATATATATATATATATATATATATATATATATACATGTATATGTATATATATATATATATATATATCAATGTATATGTATATATATATATATATGTATATATATATATATATATATATATATATATATATATATATATATATATATATATATATATATATATATATATATTTGAAAAATCAAAATAGTCTGGATTTTAAAATTTACAGAAAACCGACAAATAACAATAGATTTTTGTCTTATAGTTCCGGTCACGCTCGCCAAGTAAAAATTGGTTTGATCATTTCTTTAACTGATCGGATCTTTAGTATTTGCTCTCCAAAATTTGTTGAGGAGGAGTTGTCTTTTCTAAGGAAAATACTAATAAGCAACATGTATCCAGAATGGTTAATTAACCAGACTTTTTCAAAAAGAAGAAAAAGGTTTCTTGAGATTTCTAAGGATGTCTTGGAGACAACTCGGGAGAAGGAGGTTTTTTGTTCCCTACCATATGTACCCGGGCTAAGTGAAAAACTTAAAAGAATTTTACAAAGCAATGGTCTAAGGGTAGCTTAAAAGAGTAATAATACTTTGGGTAGTTTTCTAAATTCTGGGAAGGATCTAACTTCATTGGGGCAACAAAGTGGGGTTTATCAGATCCCATGTACTTGCGGAAGCTCATATGTGGGACGTACTAACCAGAGTTTGGAAATGAGATTATTACAACATAAAGATTCTATTTCTTTGGCTTTAAAGCAAGATTCTAAGTCTGAAGATTTTACTTCAGCCCTTTCAGAACATATTTTTAATTTTCCAGACCATTTTATTTTGTTCGAGAATGTCACTTTGATTTCTAGGGATCGGGGTTTAAAGCAAAATTTTCGTGAAACGCTTGAAATAAAGAAAATCTTATTCAAGAATATTGCTTTGAATCGGGATACAGGGGAATATGGGCTGAACTCTATCTATGATAATTTATTAAAATCTGACAGAGTAAAGTTCAGTTCACCCAATGTAGTTGACCTTTGTCCAAATGTTATATCATTGAACTCTAATGAACCGAATCCAAGAAGGTCAAAGAGGCTAGTTTCCGCCTTTGCTTTGCAAAGAATTAGAAATTTAAACAATATGTAGTTTTATTTGATTTAGTATATAAACTTTTGTTTTAAATTGTTTTAGTTTAGTTTTACTACTGATGACGGTGACTGTATATGTGACCGAAATATTTGGTACTTTTTGTGAAATGTATTATACACTGTCTATTAAAAAGGATTTTATCCCTATTTTGGACTTTTATTTTGTATATATATATATATATATATATATATATATATATATATATATATATATATATATATATATATATATATATATATATATATATATATATATATATATATATATATATATATATATATATATATATATATATATATATATATATATATATATATATATATATATATATATATTATATATATATATATATATTTATATATATATATTTGTATATATATATATATATATATATATATATATATATATATATATATATATATATATATATATATATATATATATATATATATATATATATATATATATATATATATATATATATTTATATATATATATATATATATATATATATATGTATATATATTTAATATATTATATATATACATATATATATATAAATATATATATATATATATATATATATATATATATATATATATATATATATATATATATATATATATATATATATATATATATATATATATATATATATATATATATATATATATATATATATATATATATATATATATATATATATATATATCAATTTGAGCCAATTCTTTATTGCGTCAACCGCAATGTTTGAGCTTTTCTTTTCTCGTGTGGTTAAGGATTTCAATTTTCCAGCTTAGAAATCAAGTGTGATTTCAAAATTAAACAACAAGTGCGTACACAAATAATTTGCATGGATTCCTTGTGCTCATGGATGGACCTGGATGTTCATGGATTCCTTGTGCTCATGGACACCTTGGTATAGAAAAAAAATCAGTATTTCTCGAGTTCTTGCCTTAGGCAGGGGTTTATAAATACTAAGGTTTTGATTCCGTGACATAGTTGCATTACCTCAAACGGTAGGTTCTGAAAGTTATCAAGTTCCTAACTGTTAAATTCTGAATTTAACATCTGTTTAACTGTTTAACTGTTTATTTGATTAAATCAACATAACAAAAAACATATACCCCCAACAGAGAGCAAAGCTCGTAAAATTGGGTAAAAAACAAAAAACAAAACAAAAAAACATTTCCTCATCATAACAAAAGGGAGAAAGAAAGAAAGAAAAAAAAAACCTGGTTAAAGAAAAAAACAAAAAACATAACAAACATAAAGAAAACAAACGCTGGACAAGTGAGGCACGGAAGGCTATCCCAACATGGGTAACAAATATAAACAAAAAAAAATAATAATAATAATAAAAAAAAATTTCTATTCCACCATCACAGGTCAATACATAATTTTAATATTTTCTTCCTTAGAACTGATATTTGCCGAAATGATGCCTCAATTTGAATTCTATCTTTCAGCCTATATTTATTTGAAATAAATGGTATTTGGTATCTAATTGAAAATCTAGATCTTTCACAATTAACAAAGGGAATTCGATATGTTCCAGAACACCTAAGAGCCGAAGGAGGGGGCAGAATCAACAGAGATTTTTCATAAAAATAACTACTAGGATCTTGTATTTTAAAATGCCATATTGATATATTAAGTTCTCTTATATGTTTCAGATCTAATAAATTCAAGAAAAGAAATAATGTTTCATTTTCCGATGCATCTCTAAGTTTTGATGGACGATGTAAAAAATTTCCAAGTATTCTCACTGCTTTATTTTGAAGGATCTGTAGGGGTTTTATATGCGTCCAAAAAGTATTTAAATAAATAATTGTGCAATAATTTAAATAAGGAGCAATCAAAGAATGATAAATTATTTTTAAAATTGAAAATGGAAAAACATGTTGCAAACGATACATAGACCCAATATTTTGCGAAAGTTTCACCCTTAAATGATCAATATGAGTTTGAAATGACAAAAGGGGATCAATAAAAACTCCTAAATAACGATACGATTGAACTCTACGTATTTTATGCTCACCAACTTGAAGCTCCTGACATGAAATTTTTTTAGTAGCACGTTTTGAATGACCAAAAACCATAAATTCAGTCTTCTTAAAATTCGGTACTAAATAATTAGAAACAAACCATCGATTAACTGAACTAACAGTGTTAAACAAATTTTGAATCAATGTAGATGAATCCTTCGCTTTAACAGAAACAGCTGTGTCATCTGCAAATAAAATTGCAAGACCATTATTTCCCTGCAAACATCGTGGAAGATCATTAATATACATCAAAAATAAAAGCGGACCTAATACCGATCCTTGTGGGACACCAATATCATCAAGATCATTTAAACTAGACAAATGTCCATCAACATCTACCACGATTTTACGTCCATAAAGGTATGATCTTATTATTTCTAGTCCTTTCCCTCTTATACCGGAATTTTCCATTTTATCAAAAAGAATTTCATGGTTTAAAGTGTCAAATGCTTTTTTAACATCATAAAAAACAGTAGATACATGATAATTACTATCTAAGCAGTCATTTATTTCTAATACAAGAGCTGCAACTGCTTGTTCCGTCGAATGGCCTGCCCTAAATCCAAACTGATATTTGGTAAAAAAATTTATTTTATCTAGATAATTAGTAATCCTTCCTTTTAAAATTTTTTCCAATACTTTAGACAATGGTGATAAAATTGCAATAGGACGATAATTATTTGTATCAGATTTATCTCCTTTTTTATGCAATGGTATTACACGTGCAATTTTCCATCTTTTAGGAAATGTACCTGAGAAAATACATAAATTTAAAATATGAAGCAATGGTTCAAAAATTACACCTGCAATATTTTTTAGCAAATTAGTTGAAAGTTCATCATATCCCAATGAATTACCATTTTTTAAATTCTTAATGACCTTTTGAAATTCTGCAAAAGTAACCGGGGCCATAAATATGCTCGTATCTTCAGTGGGCGGTAAATATTTTTTATGCGACCTTGGGGAAGAAAGGTCAACTTCTCCTGAAACAACAGATGATCCAATACTAGCAAAATATTCACTAAACTTCTTAGCAACAGCTTGTGGTCCTCTAAATTCTTTACCATTAATATCAAATAACACTTCAGGGTGTAACAACTTTTTATTTCTTCCAATTTTATCATTAATCAAACTCCAAGTTTTTCTAGGGGAATCTGAATTTCGAAAAGATTTTTCATAATAAAGTCTTTCACTTACTCTAAGGATCCTTACCAGCATATTCTTATAATTTTTAAAACGCGTTATATTTATTTCCGTGGGATATTTTATTCTAATTTTATATAAACGATTTTTCTCATTAATAGATCTCAAAAGTGATTCATTTATCCAAGGTTTTTTTGGGGTAAGTTTCTTTCCTCTCGGGCTCTTATATGGGCAAAAAAGATCAAGCTTTTCATTCATAATATAATAAAATTTATCTAATGATTGGTTCGGATCCTTCTCATCAATTACAGGACTCCAATCAACATCACCAAGTCCTTCTTTTAACCTTAACACATTTTTATGTGAAAAATCTCTACGCTTGGTTTGATTTTTTTTATTATGCGGAAGATTTATAAGAAAATCAGACATAATTATACAGTGGTCAGATGAATCATCAGGAATAATAAATGTATTAACAGCACTATAAGGTGAAAAAATATTATCAATAAGTGAAAATGATGTATCAGCTATTCTAGAGGGCACAAAACATACGGGGTTTAGTCCATAAGATAGTGGGCCCTCCAAAAACTGCAAAATATTTCTATCTATTCTATTCTGATCTGCAGATAGGAGTTTCATTAAATCAATATTAAAATCACCCATAACTAAATAAGGAGTATTAAGACTAGCTAATTTATCCAACATACTTTCAAAATAATTTTTAAATTCTATCTGGCTGGATGACGGAGTACGGTAAATAACTGCAATTAAAAACTTCCGATTATTTGGAAAAGAGCATTCAACTACACAAGATTCAAAAATCATTTCAATATTCATTGGCAAAAAATCAATCCTTATACGTGCTGGTATGCAATTTTTAATCAAAACACCTAGACCCCCTTGTTTTTGTCTTTTCCGACCGATGTGAAAAAATTGGTAATCTTTTACATGTATATTTTCAATTGAAAAATCATCTAAAAAAGTTTCACATAGGCCTAATATATCTGTATCTGAATCCGACAAAAAAGTTTCAATCACATCCTGCGCAGTCCTCCAACCCCGGCAATTCCAAAACGACATCCTACTTGTATTTACATTTTTTCTTACCAGCTCATTCATAAATATATATTGATTTTTTGGGATATCAAAATTACTAGAAGTATCTTCATCATCACCAGCTACAATAGTTTGAAAAATTGACTGAAATGAAAGAGAATTCCGCTCAAATTCTTTTAACCTTGACGATGGAATTTCACGATTATCTCTATCCATTATCAAATATTAATCCCACGTTAAGAGAAACCACACCATGCCCCAAAAGACCAGCAAACCATAATAAAAAATAACAATTAAAAAAACAAAAAAAAATAATCTCCATTCCAAGTCGTTTTCCCTCAGTACGACTAATCTGCGCAACTTTTAATTTAACCTCTATGTGGCTATAAACAAAAATAAAAAAGGAAAAAAAAAAAAAAAATAATAATAATAATAATACACCTTATATAAACTAAACATAAAAAAAACACTTTCAATTTAAATGTTTTCATTCATATTACTTGGGCACATGAACTATTACTGCAACCCACGACATTACGACATTTGAACATCGACAGGGAATATAACAGGCACTTCCCTTCGGGCGATGGAAACATTTTTATGAAAATCGTCAATCTCCGGTATGGCATCATTGAATGTGTATTTGGTAATTGAGCCGTCTGGTCTTTTCACTAGCAGATTCGGCTGAAACCCCTTCGATATCCAGGCATCACATCCATGATCTTTTCGTAATTTGTCACGTTTCACTAGAAGCAGCTTTCGCAATTTACGGATTTCAGTTGGGACATCATCACTGATGAACAGGTTGCTGTTGTTTCCAGGGAATGTCTTATCCTTAAGCTTGCTAGCGTTCTTCAATATGGCAAACTTATCGTCTTTTTTATTCAGTGTCACCTTCAAAAATTTACGGTTGCTATCATAATGAGTAACTGTGAAATTTACTTCGGGCATTTCCAGCCCGTGACGAACTACCTCTGTGAATAGAACTTAAGCGTGGTTATTATCCTTACAAGCTGCGTTCCATATGATGACATTATTTTCTAGCTTTGCAGCTTCCATTCTCACAATCCGAAACATATAATCTTCATTTTTCCTTCTTAATTCCATTATTTCATCCGTGCAAGTTTTTATTTGCATTTTGAGGCTAGAGGTTTCATTCTCAATCTTTCCAATTTTCGATTCAGTATTGTTTATCTTATTCGTTTGTAGCGATTGTCTTTTTCCAAGTTATCCACCCTTGCGGTAAGAGTTCCTAATTGATTGTTGATATTGTCCAACTTATTTCCATTTTCTTTCACAACATCAAGAATTTGCTTAAAATCCGCAGCTAGTATCGATATTTCCGGTTTCGAGCTAGAACTGAGTCCTGAGGTGTCAAATGAACTGTCCATGCCTTCATGCTTAGCATTTTTCCTTTTACGTCCCATCTAATCACAAATATATCAATAATCCTTGATATAATATTGTCACATAAATTCACGCCACACAGAGGTCTTAACTACATCTTATTCTGACGAGAGCATTGAATGATGAATAATAATCTTTATTATTGCCAAACTGGAATACCTCACTTGGGTATTGCGAAATCTAACTAACTTCACTGAGATTATAATTCAATGAAAAAGCTTAACTGGTTTGACAATGATAATAAAATATCCAATTTATGAGAGGTCCGTTCACTTTGAACTCTGAATCAATACTGGAACATCGAGGACAATTAATTTGTTTCATTATTTGTCATAAAATCACTGGAGGTGTAATTACTAGGAGGTGTCTAATTATAGAACGGGGATCTATTTCAGACAACGATATAAATGAATGGATAGGAAATTACAAATGCAGGTCTCCCTAGTCACCGTGTCAAAAGTTTAATCTATTATACCACCTGGAAAATTAATTTTTCTCTACTAAGTCTGTCTAAATTTAATAAGTATTTCATTAGTTTGAATATTTCACCCATATGCAATGGTAACTATTTTGAATACACCGACAGTTAATAGTAGAGACCTAATTGTAGTTGCAATTTTTTTAGCTTGATTCTAGTCAAGGAAAATAGGGTACTGCCCAATCTTGAACAAAGGATCTTAAAATTGAAGTGTCTCAATCATGGACAGATTCGGTTATAAGATTGTAGTCATCCGATCCCAACTATCTGCATCAGATCCAAGATTGAGAACCTGCTGTCCTTGTTTAGTGAAGATACATTTTAGTTACAATATTCGTCCAAGATCACACACTGTCCAAGTAATGGAGGGTTTTTATTCTAAATCCTCTTTCATGTAGTAGATATGATCTGGCTGTTCCAGCCACTTTCACACATTACCTCTCCCACCACTCATACTCGTCACACCGACCTCTGCAGTGGATTCTACCTTCTCCCTAATGGCCCTCATAGATGACTTTTACAAAGTTGCCAACTACAACCCAAATCAAAACTAAGTTCACATTCCTTTTCACTATCTTACCCAAGAGAACTGTCAGAGTTGCCATCAACAGTCACTGTCTGAACCTTTCCAATTTCATTTTCACCCTCAGTGCTGTCTTCTCATCAAATCTCTTAACAGCCTGCTTCTTTGTTTTCTTGCTTTTGTTGTTTCAATTTTTTCTTTTCCACCTCTTCTTTGCCTTCCTTGTAGTAAAGGCAGCTCCAATCTTGGCTTTCACTGATGTATTAGTGAGCACTTTTATTCTGCCCTCCCTTCCTCCTTTGAAGCATTTTGTTTTCTTGGTGGTTCTGGGATGTGGTTGTACTTCTTCAGGTGTGACTATCCTATTTCACAGTGGTTGCAAAATCACAGGGCTTACTGAAAGCATTGGGCGAGAGGATGGCAGTGTAGGTAGGGATGGGGTTCGAGTTAGAACCTCTAATGAGCACGGCAATTTGCCACCAACTTTATGGGCTAAAAACATTTGGTTGGTCTATATTTAAGATCACAGATCTTTATTATCAAAACCATCTAGATTGAAGGGGATGTACCTTCCAAATCCCTTCTGGATGTTTGATAGTATGAAAGCTAAGGGAAAGAATTTCCTGCTAATCCAGCTGTGATGTAAATGGTGACACTTCTTCTCGATGGTGACGGTTGCTTGATGAAAAAAATACTACTAATTTTGATAATTAACTTTGTTAGGAATACATAGCTGCTAGATATTTCAACTATTATGCAAGGGTTCTGAAATGCCACAGCCATTTCGTTTCTACCAGATTTCTACTTCTCTTGATGAATAATGAAGAAGACCAGCCTCCAGGCTGCGACTCGCAAAGTTTTTATCTTGTGAATATGTCGAAATATGATGTGGATTAAAGCTGGGATTTGAGACTGGGATTTTCAAACTGATCAAAAAAAAAAAAAATTTTGGTCAACAAATATCGCGTCAGTGCTCCTATTTTTTACCCCCACCGCCGCCGACCTTCCCTATTGGCACGGCGCCGGAGTCTAGTTTTATAATAGAAATCTAAAAAACAAAAATATAAGGCAGCGTCATTCGGCCAGGGGGAGGGCTGGCGCCCCCCTCTGCCTTCCCCCCTTATTGGCGCCCATGTTTCATGGAATGTTGATTATTTTCTATCGAATGAGATTTGACACACTAAAATAAAAGCCTATTTCAATAACATGGAGTTTCTGTAAGAAGACTTCCATAGAATGGTTTTATTCTGGTTGCATGAAATACGTATAAAAACAATTCAAACGATTAAATTTTGCTTGAAGCATCTCACTTTAGACATAAAATTTTTTTAATTTACTGCAACGAAAAATTTACTCCAAATTCTATAGTCCAAAAATGAAATAAAAATGAAGACGGATCATTGGTCTATGATAATTTTCAAAACACTGCAAATTTCTACAAAACACTACACTACACGGTTAAAATACTCTTTTTTAAAACCTTTGGTTCCATCCGTTTCTCTTGGCTGCCTAATTGCAATGATTCTGGGACAGGGCTCTTCTTTTCTATAGTTCCTACTTCTTCTGCATTTAAGAATTAGTAGGAACTAGGAATTGCAATTTTGTCTGGGTTGTCACTAGTTGAAGCCGATGCTGCATTAGTCAGCATACTTGATTTTTTTTTCTATTAATCAGCAATAACAGTTCTTTCATAAATGGCTGAACTAGGCAATATTCTACACTGTTAGATTTATAAAGGATGTCTGATATTGAGTGCCATTTTAAATCTAGAATTTCGTATTTAACTTTTGGCTCAAATTTGAATTTTTCATCTACTCCATTGATAATAAACAGCTTGCAGTATTTCTTCCGTTTGCCAGAATGCTCAATCCACTTGTTTGCATCGATGGAACTTTCGCAGTTGTACCCGGTTTCTTCATTCACTTCCCTGACTACACATTCTATTTCTGTTTCGTTTTCTTCAATTTTCCCTTTTGGAAAACTCCATCTCGACTGTCCTCCAACCACTTGCACAAGCACTACTTTGTCACATGTCTCGTTAATTAAAATACATCCATACGTTTTTATTGCCGCTCTTCGTCTTTGCCATTTGTTGTAAATTACATTCACTTTTGAGACGTGGCTCTTCAGAATTCTGTCTCGCTCAAATATGAAATGAGTGAACCTTTTGCAATCTTTGATCTTCTGTGATAGAAGTAGGTGTCTATTATCACTATCATAGAGGGACCAGTATAGCAACTGAATATTGTTGCAAACTTTATCCATGTCCCTTTTATCTTCTTCTGTCATTTTGAGCATAAGCTTTTCACTCAATATAGAACCAACTTCCATTTCGCACTAGTACTGTACTTAAATGCTAAAATCACGATATAATTATTTATTAGTTCAATTGTGTTGAACTGAGGGCAGTATATTGCGTGCTCTTGATATTTATTTCGTGGATGACGTCATCATCATTGTTTGTCATTGTGCTCTATTTATGACGTCATCTGCATTAAACTTGAATGATGTCATTATTATATAATATATTCTTTCTAATATATCTCCTTTTAAAACTGGTTTTATTTTTGGGGTATTTATTATAGGGGACCAAAGCAAGGAAAATAAGGTAATAAAGAAAGAATCTTTATTTTTCTTGTAAAAATCTGCAAGACCAGTTTAATTGTTTAAAAATTGCAATAAGAAATATATAAAAAAAAAAGATATGAATAAAAAACATAAAAACAAAAAAGTAAGAAAAAATTGAGAAATAAAAACTGGTAACAAAAAAATTAAAATTAAAACATAAATAAAAAAGAAACGTAGAAAAAGCCAATAAACAGAGCAAAGTAGAATGCTCACCACCAGTGGAACATAAAATCATATTTCTTTTACGTGCTTCCGTAGCTGCTGAAATATTTCAGTCAATGTACGATTTACAAGTAAAACATTGTCTTTGCAAAAAATTTTAGTTCATACTACTGCAAGTGCTCTAGCATTCTGCATTTTAAAAGCGCCCTTTCTTGTGGCCACAATTTAATTATCCCTGATGATTTATTCCTTTCGCAGAATGCAGGAAGGCCCTTACAAAAAATGTCTTAGGTTTAAAAGCTATAGATTATTAAAAACAAAAAAAAATACACCTTATGAAAGAAAAATTGCTACAATAAAAACTTCTGGGAAAAAAGGATGTATAGGCTTTTTAATTGAGAGTGGGGATCGTCAAAAGAGTAAGGGCAACTAATTGAAAAACTAGAGAAAATTATGTGATAATCGTGAAAATTCGTACATTTCAGATGTAAAGGGGCTGAGTGCCCTCCCTGAGAGAGCTTTGTATAATTTTTCTTTAAAAACATTTATTAAGGAAATGGATCTTCACACATCTCTTGCGAAGTCAACCACTTTGCAAGAGGATTGACATTTATTGATGTTTATAATAATATTTTTATTGATGCAGCTAAACACATTCACTTGATGAAAAAGGTGTGCTTTAAACCCAAAGCTATTCTGTTTTAGTAAAGATTGAGCAAACATACCAATTCTCTTGGAAGCAAATTTTCCTTTTGAAAGAACGTAATAATGAATTACTGGTAATTAAATCTATGTAGTTTGTCATGTTTAATTTATTTGCGATGAAAATTAATTTAGTCGAAACAAGGGATTAATTCTTAATCCACTGTAAAACCACAATATCTGATTGAAGAGTATAGGTACCTCACGGTTTAGTCCACAAAATTAAAACAATGTCAAAACCAAACACTTTATAGTAATTAGCATCAACTAACATTAGACCTATGTTAAGTGAGGGTTGCCTAAGTTGTGGGGAACTTAAATTCTAGTGATTGGGCTGCATACTACAAGGGGGGGGGGAGGCTGGATTTCAACCAAATTTGGTCAGAATGAGCTGTTTTATCCTAGCTCTACCTGTTCGGAGTCGTGTCAGTTCAAACCTAGTAAGGGAGGAGGAAAAGGGCCACGCTCGCATACGTGTGCTTTGCTTCTGGGACAAAGGGGTTAAAGTTGCTGCGACATTTCGCAGAGCCTTCGTACTGAGTTTATTAATGCTTGTCTCTTTTCAAAGAGTCATGAATATTGGACTCTCCTACTCGGAAAGTCCGTAGACTATTCCGTTACCATTGTGCTCGTGTTTTTCAAAACTTCGACGACAAATAAAGAACAAATTACTATTATAATAATCATAATGACTGGAAAGAACTAATAAAAATAGACTGAATTTTTAATGTATAATGATATTACTTCCTGGAAACTCAGCAATTCAAGATTTTATTTCACTTTAATTTCATTTTTTTTTAAATTTTGTGTATATAAAAGAAAATATTTGTCATACAATTAGTTTTCAGTACAGCGCAAATGACGTAATAGGCTTTTAAAGTTTCTGCATAGGAGAGGTGGAAGAAGGCAGTATCCAAACTACAATTTGTAGTAATTTTTCTTCGTTTTAAGTTCGAGTTGAATATTCCATTTAATTTTAACTCGTTTTAAGATATATTTATATTAATACTTGTTATCTTTATGTTTGCTATGATCGTTTTTTTTATTTCTGTTTGGCTTTGGTTTCATCTATTCTTTAATAGTAATTTCTCGTTGCCTTGAGTTTGAATTATTATATAATTTTATTTCTGCTGGTTTTTCGTTTAATGTTGCTCAATACTTTGCTTTAAAAAACTTCTTTTCAGAATGTTTACTTAATTAATTATAGGAAAAAACATAAATTCACCCAATATTGCAATTGCTCACTCTGGCAAGACTGGATTTCCCCAGGTCAAGAAAGCAAAAAAACAATGAACAAACAGGACATGACATATTACAAGATGCAAGAAAATAGAGAAATATATTATAAGAGCTGGGTCAGGGACCATCAGTGGGTGGGGTGCAATGTCAGGAAGGCAACCACGATGTTTGGAAAGAGCATAAAAAAGGAATCTAATGGCACTCTTTTTAACCAGGTTTCCTTTAAATGTGGTCAATTACAGCAAATTTATCTCAAATGATGATAATACTTGATATGGCTGGCTTTATATGAAGCGGTTTGTTGTGCAAAAAAAATAGTCAAATCACACATTCTAGGGCTATAATAGAAGGAAGGTTAAGTTTATTTGGCCTTGTTTTACGACTTAAGAATTATGAATTGAAAAAAAAAAATATGGTTGCTGGCCATCTATTTGGGGCCAAATGAATGCAGGGTCATCCCCAATCAGAGGGAGAAGCAGGGTGCTAATTCATGAACATGTCTTTTAAAATATATCTATTAAAACTATGCCTACCTGGGAGTATTTTTTTTAGAGAGTGAGATTAGCCTTGACTTAAGACACATCTGTCCTTAAATGTTGTCTTGGGGCCTCCTTCTTTGGCGGGTGTATGCCTTCAAGACAAATATGCCTTTTGGATGTATACTTTTTGATCTTCTTCTAGACAAAGCAGGTCTTGGAAAGATGCTTATTGCAAGGTAGAGATTGGTAGCTGAAAAAATAGACCCCAGAAAGCAGGTAGATGTAGAAATCCAGGCTCTTAGTTTTTGTTGTATTCTATTTCCTCAAAGTTTTGTTCATCTAGTCTAACTGAAATAGTGTTTTTTTTTTTTTTTTTTTTTTTTTTTTTCAGAGGCACTGTCCTTTGATTGGAATAAATGAATTTATTTAAAACGGCAGCTTAAAAGCTTAAGCAGCCGTATTGGCGTTCTGGTCAAATAAATGTAAAGAAAAAACAAGGTCAGTAACCACATAAAATACTGTCATAACTGAGTGTAAAGGTGAGAATATTTCACAGTTTCCTATGTAAGTAAAACTTAATTTGAGAAAACTCATTTGAAGGTTGATTTATTAAGTAATGGCTTGCAACTAATCAATCGCAGGTAATCAAAAATGAAGTTTCATACAAGTAACTCAAGTAAGCATATCAAATTTGCTAAAATAGCTGAGGAATGCTTACCACCGTTGTTTCTGTTTGACATCCAAACAAAATACTATAATTCGAAAATTTAATAAATTGTTAGGCAGAATATTTTGATTTCACAAACCCTGATAGTCCCATACATCCTTTTGTTTTAAAATCAGAAAAATGGGACTTCAGTTTTAAGGAAGCATACTGAATGCAGCTTTTCCAATAAACTGTACATTTTCTAAAGATTTGAACATAATTATAATAAGAATAGAGCCAATGTACCTTGAAGAATTGCAAGTTCATAAAAAAAATAATTAACAAAGGAGTTGCTTTGAATTTGGACCAGTGTTTCATTATGTATTTATATTGTTGGAATGATTATTTTGTTAATTTTGTAAAATGGTTTCTGTTCAGTATTAAATCCAAGTCATTAGTAGGAAAAGTGATATAAATTTACTTCATTTTTAGCACATAAGATGGGCGTCATCAGCAAAGCTAGCAGAGCATAAAGACCTTTCAAAAATTCGAAATATTGGAATTTCTGCTCACATTGACTCTGGGAAAACCACATTAACTGAAAGAATCCTATTTTATACTGGAAGAATTGATGAAATTCATGAGGTATGCCTTTTTTGTTTTTTTCCTTTGTTTTCCTTTCATTTGGTTCCATAAATTTAATTTTTAACTAAATGTAATTCGATTAAATTGCATAATTAGTATTCTCAATATAGCAATTTCCATAAAGACACACTAGAAATTATCAAGAGAAACCAGCCAGTGGTTGCACTTGAAGCTGAAAGGCGTCATAAGAAAGACTACAGAACAAAATGCCTTTTTTTTTTATTTAACAGCTCTGCATTCAAGATATGCAGGCAGGCTTAAACATTTATCATCTGAAAAAGCAAAGCAAAACTAATGATGAATATACTAAACAAGCAAAAGCAAGATAAGTAAGGGAAAGCACTAGTACAAATAGTATTCAAATGTTACACTTAGGTTGTTCTAAATACAAATCGGGAATGTTTTAATTAAATTAAAAAAACAAGTTTTTTTAACTGAAAGTAAGGAGCGACTTTAGAACTTAAAACTATATTATTCCGTATATGAAAGGGGCTGTCCCCTCCTCAACGCCTCGGTCTTTACGCTAAAGTTTTTTGTTGTTTTAAAAAATAAAGTTGTGAGATAGAGTCAAACTTTAGCGTAAAGAGCGAGGCGTTAAGGAGGGGACAGCCCCTTTCATATACGGAATGATTTCTATTCGTTTTAAGTTTTATTGTCGCTCCTTACTTTCAGTTAAAAAAAAGTTGTTCTTTTTATTTAATTTCTGAACGTTTTTAAATAATGCTTGGAAATCCGGCGCCCCCTTCTAGAAATACTGAAGAATTAGATTCTGATCTTTGTTCAGTTTCTGATATTGTTTGCAGCTACTTACTACATTATATATATACGTTTTCATATACTTGTACGCAGTAGCCCCGAGAGTTACAACTTAATAGCTTCAGTTGTTCCTGATACTCTCTTTTGATAACTTGAATGCACATAGTGCCTTCTATTTTAGTTTTTATCCTCATGGACATTCCCTGAAAGTTTCAACTTAATTAGAGTTTTAATTTCTAGATATTGCATCTAGATCCTTGATTTCCAACGTGGAACATGGCAATATTTTGGTGGATCAGGGGCAGGACATGCACCCTTCGGCTGACTACTTTAGAGCTTTAATTTAAAAAAAAAATCATGTGAATGATGTCACATTCATTATGCATTTAAAGAGGAAAAAAGATAGCGATAGTATTGTAATAACGTCATATATTGTAGAAAATTCAGACAATGTTTCACTGGTAAAAATATGCCTAGAAGACGACCCGAAAAACAACAACAAGTTAATCGTCTCTTGAGCTTCCTTCATGTGAATAAACGTAAAATTTTGAATAACTAATTTAAATATCACGAGGAGGGGCACCAGGATTTTAGAAATACCTAGGTGGTGCATGGCCCAAAATCGCTTGGAAACCACTGATCTAGGTGTATTGATGCAATCCCTAATATGATATTGCATCATTTTATATTTTATAGTGGTGTCAACACGAAAGTTTATGGGGAGGGAGCAACATGTATTTTTCAACATCAAGGGGGGGGGTGGCAAATTCGTCATTTTTTCAACGAAAATACCATAAAACAGTTTTTAATAAAAATACCCCCCAAAATAAACTCTTTTCAAAGTGTAGGGGGGAGGGACAAAACATCCAGGTTGAGTGGCAAATGCCCTCCCCTGTCGCAGACGCCGCCACTGAGTTCGCGATGCGATTTTTATCCATAATTAAAATTTTCTCAAAATATTACAAAGTCTATTTTGTTTAAAAAATGACCGTTGCATTGGTTAATATCCTTCTTAGCTTTGTTAAAATTAAGTTGCTGGCTACTTAATTAGAGAGCAAATGGACTTTTAAAATACTTGAACTGAGTGACATCTCAGCTTTATTTTTAGGTTAAAGGGAAAGATGGTGTTGGAGCCACAATGGACTCAATGGAACTAGAGAGACAAAGAGGGATTACCATTCAATCAGCCGCAACCTATACGATCTGGAAGGATCACAATATTAATATTATCGATACTCCTGGTAGGTCTTTATGTTTCTCTGATGTTCCCTCTCTCAATCGTTTTTCCTCTCTCTCCTCCTTTCTCTCTCTCTTTATCTCTCTCTCCCTCAAAATAAGTTCAGGGCAACACGGGCTAGACATAACTGAAAACAAAAAGGAGAAAATTCGCAGCAAGGGTGTTTTAAATAGAAATGAAAGTACCAAAAATCACAAGAAATAAAAAAAAAATCATGAAAAAGAAAAGTTGAGCAAGACCCAATTTAAATGCATTTATTATAGTATTGTAATAACGCCATATATTGTACAAATCCACAAAGTGTTAAAAAAGATCAACAAATCAAAGACTAATAGGATATTCACTACTAGGGATAACATGAGGAATTCACTTCGAATTAGTTAGTTATAGGCATGACTACACAGGAGATCGGTCGAGGGGACCATTTGTGGAAAAAGATGGATGTAAATAATATTTTTGTGATTTGACTCCTCTAATCTGAATGTTTTTATTTAGCGCAGGTTATTTTGACTGTCTCAATTATGTAGACCATTTATTGCATTAAAAAAAAAACAAGTTTTTTAAACTGAAAGTAAGGAGTGACATTAAAACTTAAAACGAACAGAAATTATTCCGTATATGAAAGGGGCTGTCCCCTCCTCAACGCCTTGCTCTTTACGCTAAGTCTTTTATTGCTTACAAAAAATAGAGTTGTGAGAAAGAGTGAGACTTTAGCGTAAAGAGCGAGACGTTGAGGATGAGACAACCCCTTTCATATGTGGAATAATTTCTGTTCGTTTTGAGTTTTAATGTCGCTCCTTACTTTCAGTTTAAAAAACTTGTTTTTTTTTTGTTTAATTTTGAAAGTTTTTGAATTAATGCAGGTTTTGATTTTGGCTCACCGTACAAGAATAATTAAAACAAAATTTGCGTATTAATTTTACTTTTATTTGGTTAAATGGCTTTCTCGAAAGTTGTTTAATTTTATTTACGAACGTTTTTATCAGTAATAAATATACTTAACTTACGAATTAACATATGTAACGAACTTCTATATTCATACATTTTTAATACGTATATTAGGGGTTCGTCCCCTAGTTAATGCCTCGCTCTTTACGCTAAAGTTCGAATTTTGTTCCAATTCTTTAAAAATGACCCCTTAATCACAAAGGCCGTTAATTAGAATAAATAGCTCTTATGAAAGTACTAAAAAATCTTTGGCTTAAAGAGCGAGGTATTGACTAGGGGCGAACCCAATCATATACATAGTAATTTCTGTTCGTTTTAAGTTTTGATGTTGCTCCTTACTTTCAGTTGGAAAACTTTTTTTTTATTTAATTTCTGATCGTTTTTTCAATAATGCTGGGAAATCCGGCGCCCCCTTCATAGCAATGTCCCCTCCTCCATGAAAACTTCCTCCATGGAAAGATCCTCCTACATACCCCCCCCCCCCCCCGCCGCCACTACCAGAAAAAATCCCCCCTGAAAACTTTTGTATACTTCCCAATAACCAATACTATATGTAAACATTGGGTAAAGCTCATAACTTTCAGCCCTCCCCTCGGGGACTTTGGGGGATTAAGTTATCCTGAAAGACATAGTTATTATATTTTCGACCATGCTGAACAAAATGGCTATCTCAAAATTTTTAGTGGGTGAGTTTGGGAAAAAATGAACGTGGGAGCTTAGTTGCCCTCCATTTTTTTGGTCACTTCGAAAGCGCACTAGAACTTTTCATTTCCGATCTAATGAGCCCTCCCAGAATATTCTAGGACCACTGGGTCGATACGATCACCCCTGGAAAAAAAAAACAAAAAAAAAAACAAGAAACAAATAAATACGCATCCGTGATCTTTCTTCTGGCAAAAAATACAAAATTCCACATTTTTGCAGATAGGAGCTTGAAACCTCTACAGTAGGGTTCTCTGATACGCTGAATCTGATGGTGTGATTTCCGTTAAGGTTCTATAACTTTTAAGGTGTGTTTCCTTTTTTTTCGAAAGTCAGGCAAATTTTTTCAGGCATGTAACTTTTGATGGGTCTGAAATGCTGATTTCAAACTTATATATTTGAAATCAGCATTAAAATTTGATTCTTTTGATGTATCTATTGGTATCAAAATTCCGTTTTTTAGAGTTTTGGTTTACTATTGAGCTGGGTCGCTCCTTACTTACAGTTTGCTAACACGAACTGTTTGATATTGTTCACTGGAATATATTGTTTTTCATTTACCCGCCTTCCCCGAGCACCAGTTGTAAACTTCTTAGGGATGTAGTAATATTTCCTATTCGTATGTCCACTTACATAGGACATTCATATGCTTACCTGCACAGAAGGGAGGGGGAGGATAGGGTCGGATCAAAAAATTCACTGTAATTGAATCTACTTCTTTTTTACTGGTTCTGGATCTGCTTTTTCTTAAGTAAAGATAATTCGTTAGTATGAAGTTTACTCTTCAGAAGTCATTACTCCAAGAATTTGTGTATCATTTTCGAAAAATGAGGAAATGCCACAAAAAAGGGCAATATTTTGATGAACATTTGTGTAGTATTCAAAAGGTTTTAGAATCCTTTAAGAGATTCTAAATCAGCAAAAATACGAAATTTAATTTTTTTTCGAGAAGCCTGGTCACATATGTGTATTTATTTGTTCATTTTATAGGGCTGACTTTATCAAGTCAGCAGTCATAGGTTACTGGGAGTGTGTCATTTGAGTTAGAATCTACAGGCCTTTAAGTAACCAAAGAGATCACGCCACATCAAACTACTAACATCTGATATTTTGAGCTTTAAAAAATTAATTTGACCAGAATATTTCCAAGATGGTTTCAAGCAAGTAGTCCTGTTGCATCAGAGTGGATTGACATTGTGCTTGGAGATATGGGGCCAGGGACCGATCCTCACCCCAGCAACGTTGGGTGACAGGCTTGCTACTTGTCCCTGTAAAAAGAAATACTACTACTACTACCACTAACAACTCACCGCAGTACCAAGCCGCCTGAGGCCAACACAGCTACGCACGATCCTCCTCCACCCCTATCTATTCAAAGCCTCCCTTTTTACACCCGCCCACGAAGTTCCCATTTCCTTTAAATCTTTCTTTATGACGTCCTCCCACCCCAGACGGGGACGACCTGCTTTCCGTTTAGCCCTAGATGGTTGGCCGAAAAGAACAATCTTCGGCAATCTGTCATCCTTTATCCGCACAACGAAATACCCAGAGCAACTGAAACGTCGATTCGGAGCCCTATGCGCCAGCATGGCTCTGGAGGATCTCTATTCTTATCCTTATCAAGCAAGTGCTAGCCAAAATTCTGTTTGTGCCTAGTTTTAGACGCCATACAGGCACACGATGGTCATTGTATCTGAATATATACTCAGCTTATAAAATGAACCGTTATTATGGACTATTTGTTCGACAGAACTAATGGCTATATCGTACTGCATAGTTGCGCACAAGCTATTATTGTCAAGGTCGCTTGGTTTCTTTTTAGGGTGGGGGACCTCAAAAAGTTGTATTTTTATGCCGAAATCCTCCAGGTATATATTGAGGGGGTATTTAACACTTGGCCTCCCTTCATTTGAGGTAACATATTTTGAGTAAGAATGTAAAATGAATGCTGAGGGGTTACAGTTCCGCTCTAATTGCATAAGAAGCTATTTCTATTAGGAAACGTTTGTTTTTTAGTTCTCCATGCGAAAGGAAAGATCGACGTTGTACTTTGTAACAAGCAAAAATCATCCTATGTTAGAGGGAGGCTCCCACCATCTAAAGCCCTGCTCTTTACGGTTAAAATTCAACGGATTGTATATGTTAATCGTATTCTCTACAAAGCACAATTCAAAGCGTAAAATGGTTGGGCTAAATTGGGTAGTGGGGCCCTTCTTATATAGGTTTTCTTTGTTTTACGATTTAACATTGCTCTCCATTCGTATGATAAACTTTTCTTCTTTTTTTTTAATGCAAAAATTGCGTAACGTCAGACATTGTTTCTTTAAATATGCGTGTATTCATTTTTTAGACTTCGAATTGAAAACTAAGATCCTTTTCACTACTAGATTTTGAAATCATAGTTCTTCACCCTTTTCTATTACCCTCCTCTCCCCTCCCTATTTGCCTGTCCGGTGGTACGCTTGTGTCTTCGGGTTTATATATATATATATATATATATATATATATATATATATATATATATATATATATATATATATATATATATATATATATATATATATATATATATATATATAAATATTTGAATTTTTCTTTCTAGGTCATGTTGACTTTACAGTGGAAGTTGAGAGAGCTCTACGGGTTTTAGACGGTGCCATTCTTGTATTGTGTGCTGTAGGTGGTGTGCAGAGTCAAACTTTAACTGTAAATAGACAAATGAAAAGGTACTCCGTACCTTGTTTAGCTTTTATTAATAAATTAGACCGAATGGGGGCTAATCCATTTAAAGTGCTTCATCAATTGCGGTCCAAGCTGAATCACAATGCAGCATTTGTTCAGTTGCCAATTGGATTGGAAAGTAATTGTAAAGGAGTAGTGGATCTCATAAAACAGAAAGCCCTTTATTTTGAAGGGCCATATGGGTGGGTATCATTTCTACTTATTTTCTTTTGTTTAGGACTAGTAGACTAACTTTTTTTTTAAGAAATGGGTAAAAAGATGACATTTTAATTAAAAAAAGTCTCACAAAAGTTAATTAACTAATTTATTTTTTCGTGTGGGGGGGGATAATTCAGGTATCCCAGATTTTTGGATACAAGCCAGTCATATAAAAAAGCACGATTTATTTTTGTTGGAACTTATCCCACCCCGCATATTCGGTTGTCTTTGATCGCTATCGCTGCTACCAAAAACTATTGTTCTGTTTGATTTTCAACATAGAATGTACCTTGACACAGTTGGTGACACTTTTGTCCCTGTAAAATTTAACCCTTTCAGTTTTATAGATTTTCTGACTCTGATTGACTCGATGTCAGTGTCTTGTTAAAGGACCTCAAAATATCATTTGAAAAACCATGTGCCATTACACTCGTTAAGTGTAAATGTAAGGATCAAGATATTTCTTCTTTTTTTTCTTTTTCTTTTTTTCTTTTTCTTTTTTTTGACAAAAGGAATTCCCATGAAAGTTCTAATTGTTCCCTCGGTAAGGTATTTACAAGTATATGAAAAGTTCTATCAGCTCTAGAGCTCTTGGCCCGGCTTTTATATCTGAAATCCTATTATTAAGGTAAGTTATAGTTTATTTTCTGAAAACTAACAACGAAATTACAACAACCTAGGCGGATCCGTGAAATTCCATGTCGAACTATAGACGAAAACGTGCTTGTAATCTTTAAATAAAGCAAAAATGAATTTTAACTGCAAGAAAAGCTAACAGACAGATATAATATATCAATAAAACAAATTCGGTATACAATTTTTCTAATTCCAAGCGTTTGTAAGGTATGACAGGATAATATTTTAGGCTGATTTTTGGTGAAAAGGGTCAGACAGACTTAGTTGGCTTATATTTGTGAAGATGTCTTATTCTGTTCAATGGATAGTTGAAATACTGTTGCAGGATAAAATTTCCATCTTTTTCTATTGATATTCAGTAAAACACTGAATTCTTTTGGAGAAACACTTAATGCATTCTAGAAATATCCAGTCAATAAGTTCTCTGATGGCAAAACCGTAGAACTATAATCAATGGGTAAACCTATTATTGGTGAAATAAAAACTCGGTTACGATATTTTATACCTGGGAAGATAAAAGGAAAATAGGTGTTAACTAAGGGGCATGGATACATTAAGTGCCCAGATACTTAAGCCTTAGGAAATTGACACTCATTAAATAATTCTCATGATTAGCTAGTGTGGTCTCAGGAATCATTAAATAATTTTTAAAGAAACTATTTTACCATAAAAACTATTTATCATACCAAAAAAAATATTTTATTTTCGACGCTGATCAGTAATGCTTAATGAGCTGATCAAGGCATGTGAAAATTGTTTTTTTTTTGTTTTTTTTTGTAAAATAAAATTCGTTCAAGCGATAAAACATTTAAAAATGTTGAGGGGTGGATAACTTTAGTGCTTTGGTAAACATTAAAAAGAAATGTGATTCAAATTTTAAGACAAGGGAGGGACCTGTAAGTAACTATTAACTTTTATGTCTGGCCTCGGTCATTTTCACGATAAGGGGTTGGCATCTTTTAAGTGCCTAAAAAAAGTTTGTTTAGCGTAAATTATCCATAATATCGCCAATATATCGCCAATAATCTGTATCGAAGAATCTCGGAACACAAAAAGCTTGTTACATCTATCACAACACAGAAAATGTCTTCGAAGGTTTTCTTCCTTACTATGTCTGTTTTAAACGGCCTGAACTCTTAATGCAATATGCTTCCACATGACCTATGATACAAATTCTTTATACTTACCCAAATTTTAATTGACTTTTGTTATTTGAATCAATGCTGCATCTCCTCTCAAGGTAGATATGGGGCATGCTCAACATGTGGCTTAAGAGCCATATGGCTAGGTGTTTGAAATTTGATGGAGTTAGATCATCAGCTCTAACAAGGATACTAGCGTAGACTCTTATAATTCATAAGTTGAACTACGTATATTTTGGATTCATACCTCTAGTACCAGTTAAAAAGACAAACCGATCAAGCATAGCAGGAACCCCAAGAACCATAAGATTGAAGAAAGACCAATTCGAAAAGTGGATTGCAAACATTAGATTGAATCAAGCCAAATAAGCGTTTTCCTTCGCTGATTTTCTTTTGTCACCTTGTATAGGCTAGTCATTGGAACGTCATACCCGTATGGCGTGTCTATTTATCAGTTCATGGAACTAAAATTGTCATATCGGAAAAAAAAGAATCCGTGATAATGGCAGTTTTAAAATCCAATTAATCAAGGTTTAAAAAGATACTTTTAAGACTTTAGGCATTTAAAACAAAAAGAAACCTCATTACGATAATCAGAGTCTCAAACTTACCTTAAGGGATATATTTCAGAGGCATTTTGAAAGAAACTTCTTAAACTTATATTTAGAGAATTCATAGTTCTAGTTATGATTTCGGACAGTCAGGCGTCTGACACTACCACACATAAAGTGAACTACGAAACTAGAGCATCACCAACATCTGATGTTTTGTCATCTCTATACTATTTAAGATCATGTGATAATAATAAACTATTGTTCCGTTTGTTTCAGCAGGAGTGTTACAGAGTAACTTAATTACTTCAGAAGGGAGTTAAAATCGAGACTCCAATGCACATACTTCACCGCAGGAGTCATTAACTATCCGGGTTATTACGACGTAACGTTGACATCCTAAAGGGTAGAATTTTCTGAATTACTAGCAAAGAAACAGAGCCTCACAAATTTGAGCAGCTCTGTCTCCTTTGACCTCTGAAAATCTCTTTCTAGATGTGTTGATACTTGTATAAAGCAAACCCTATAAGAAAAATAATCAGTTGATTGTGTTATATTCCAGAATGGATGTCACGGAAGACGAAATTCCAAAGGAGATGCGGTCAGAAGCTATCGATCGACGGAGTGAGTTGATTGAACATATATCAAATGTGGACGATACACTTGGTGACATATTCTTAGGTAAGTTGTTTCAGTATGGTGTTGTTATTATTATTATAAACGCCAATTAAAGGAATGAAGGAATCCTCGCTTAAAACAGGTTCTGAATGATCCCTTTGGACGAAGACCAAAGGCAATATTTATGATGACCATTTTTGCACAAAAATTCAATTAAGTGAATCCGAAGAGGATTTTTTTTTTCGTCCGGTCCTTTGCTCGCGTGAGTCTATTTTGAAATTACGGTAGCAGTAACTTTTTTTTTTTTTTTTTTTTTTTTTTTTTTTTTTTTTTTTTTTTTTTTTTTTTTTTTGTGACCTTAGTGTGAAATTGTCCCTGAATTCAATTTTTTTAAATGGAATAAAATCTTTTGCGACTTTTCTTTTAGGTACACATTTATACATTATACATGTATATATTAATAAATATAATTGTCATCCAGGTAATCGGAACACAAAACGAAGGGAATAGACAATGCAGACCGATTTCAACCTTGAAAATTGGCTAACTTAGGTTTATTCCAGATGATCCAACTCTGGATCTTTTCGTTGCGGCGCTCAGGCTGACTGGGTATTTGTCTCGCTCCTTTTTTTTTTTTTTTTTTTTTTTTTTTTTTTTTTTTTTTTTTTTTTTTTTTTTTTTTTTTGTCAAAACAAAGAAATAAACCTGGAAACGACAAACGGGTATATGACCAGTATGAATGAAAAGAAGAGAATAACAATCAAACGAATAATTCGACCGTATGAAACATGCGTCTTCAGCGTAAAAAGAGAGAGAGAAAAAAAAAAACTAAACAAAAACTAGAATCCAAAACTAAAATGATATAAATAAAAATGTATATAAAACTAATACAGCCTAACTAATATATATGTCTATATATATATATATATATATATATATATATATATATATATATATATATATATATATATATATATATATATATATATATATATATATATATATATATATATATAATTTAAACTCACATATACAATTACCAGCTACGTCTATGAAACCACAAAAGTAACTGACACGCTGTTGGTAATTGTATATGTATTAGTTAGCCTGTTTTAGTTTTATTTATATTATTTTAGCTTTAGATTCTAGTTTGTTTACGGATAAAATTCGTTTGATTTTTGTTCTCTTCTTTTCATTCATACTCGTCTTTTTCAGATTTATTTCCTTGTTTTGTCATGGACGACCAGTTCGGCTTTAGAACTTATACTCTTTTTCATCTGAAAAGTTCGATTCTTCTTCTTTTTATGGTCCTCGGGCAAGATTGGGCCTGGCTGGGCTACGCGGGGGGATTGTGTATTGATTCTCATTGCCGCGTGTCTTGTAGCTGCATCCTCGTCTTGATGTCATGGTGTCACCATAGGTTCGATAAAACCACCTGGGAAAAATCCAAATTTTTCCTTAAAGTTGTGATCTATTTAGGTCGTTTTTGTGACCCATTTACATACGCCATATATATTAGCTCAAAATTATGCAAAATATAAATAATGCTCAAATCCGACAGAATTAGTGGACATATGTGAGGGGGAAATTTTTTTTCTAAGAGGGGTTTTTAGGTTGTTTTTCAAGCTGCCCTTGTGGATTCATATTGCCTGGGACGTTCCGTACGTAGAGAGATTAAAATATGCAGGTATTTAAATATACGTCGATTCATTTCCAATTTAGATGCTAGGTCAGTGAAAGAAAAACTACGGCTTTTAGGCTCAATACCCTGTGCCTGAATCAGTAATTTTATATTGTTTTATGGTTCTCTACTGTTATTGCTAATGCCATCGCTACACACTCGTCGTAAGATTATGTGGCCTGAATCTGGAACACCTTCATCTCGCCCCGTTTAAAGCTTCAGGTTTCCCGAATTCATAAGACATCCCAAATGATTGCAGTCAGTTTTTCCTTCAAAAACTTCGATTTTCCCCGAAATCTAAAGAGTCTTCACAAAGACCCCCCATTAAAACCGTTATAATTTTTAAATTAAGGTGAATTCAGGAAAGTATAGTTCCTCACCTGTCATTAGAAATGATTATTAAACATAATTTTTCAGGCTCGTACGGATGAATTTACTTTTTGGGTTGTTATGAATACAAAAAAAAACACCCAAAAAATTATAAGGGGTAAATTATTTGGAAAATATAAATGATTATTGGGTAAATCATTAAAATTCGACATTTTTAGGGGGGTAAGCGCCCAAATGCCCCTCCCTAGTGTACGTATTTCCATCAGACCTGGACATCTTCATTCGCGTGTTCATTGATTTTTCTTTTTTTTTTTTTTTTTTTTTTTTTTTTTGCGTTTAACCAATGTAACTTGGTGAGTAAAAAAAAATCCCCGTTCTTCCGGGGAAAATTAACAAAATAATTTTGTTAATTTTAGGGAATGTTGGGTTAGCTCTACCTCTTAGTAAACCCCACAGTCACGCTGCTCTGTATCTTGTATATTATTATTAGTTTAGCAGCATGATATTTCTTTTCTTGCAGAGGATAGAGAGCCAACTGTAGATGAGGTTAAAGGAGCTATGCGCAGAGCTGTGATTAAACGTTTATTTACCCAGTTTTTGTTGGTACAGCTTTAAAGAACAAAGGAGTGCAACCGTTGTTAGATAGTGTTCTTGACTTCCTTCCTAACCCATCTGAAGTCAATAATTATGCATTCCATGAAAGGGGCGATAGGTATCTTTTTCACATTTTTTTCACATTTAGGGTAAAGTTTGAAACTGTTTCCAGTAAGTTACATATTGTACTTCTTGTTCTGCTTCCATTATTTCTACCTCTGGAAGCTTTTTAATTTTTGTTCTTGTTTTTTGTTTAGAACCTATTTGCGGTGTCTATTTGCAGCAAAGGAATTATTATTGACTTGTAACTATGTGTTTATCTAGGTATGCCACGGAAATGTGCTTTTTATTTCGATTCTAACGAACTTGGCTAACTAACGCTTCAGTTTGTCAAATTTAATTCATTTAAGTGGCTTTTCGTGTAATTATCCAATAATGTACAACACAACTGCTTTGTAGCGAGAATTATCTAACTAAAGATTAGATTTGACGAGTTTTTAATATGTAACTATGCGTATAAATCACTTTACTAACACAGTACTTTAAATCCTGTCGCTTAGATAATTATGTTGTTGATATCAAACAGTTCGTGGTAACGAACTGTAAGTAAGGAGCGACACGCCTCAATAGTAGCCGAAACTCTAAAAGGCGGAATTTTGATATTAACAGATAAGTCAATGAATCTTAGTGCAAATCACACCATCAAATTCAACGTATTCGAGAACCCTATTGTAGAAGTTTCAAGCTCCCATCTGCAAAAATGTGGAGTTTTGTTTTTGTTTTATTTCTTTCCCCGAAGAAAGATCACGGATGCATTTTTTTTTTTTTTTTTTTTTTTTTTATAAGTGTGATTTCATCGAACTAATAGTCCTAGAATATCGGTATAGGACTCATTCTAACGAAAATTAAAAGTTCTAGTGCCCTTTTTAAGTTACCAAAAAGATTGGAGGGCAACTAGGCTCCTCCTACCCCGCTTTTCCTCTAAGTCGACCGATACAAAATTTTCAAAATTTTGAGCTAGCCATTTTGTTCGGCATAATTGAAAAGCCCAGAAACTATGCCTCTGGGGATAACATGGCCCCCACAGCCCCTGGGGAAAGGTCTGTAAGTCATGAAGTCTGCCCATTGTTAACGTATAGAATATGTTATTGGGAAGTATACCGACAGGTTTTTTTTTGGAGGGGGGTGAGTTTCCGCCGTAGGTATTTTCTACAAGGACAATTTTCCGTGGAAAGGAAATTTTCTGGGGAGTGAACTCTCCAAGGGCAATTTTGCACTTGTGGAATTTGCCAGAAGTCCTATACGAGATTATTTTTATTTGTCTTGCTTTCTCATTGCCAACTCAATTTTACATGTGGAGATGTTAAGGGGAATCGTCCGGGGGAATTTTTTTACCGGGTTGGAATTGTCTAGAGTGTCTTTCAGTAGGGGGGGGGGGGGATTTTCCGCGAGAGAAATTCTCCATAGGGGAGTTTCCCACGCGCTAAATTTTTAATGGGAACTTTCTGTGGGAGTAACTTTCTACTTGGGGGCGGGGGAGGGACGGGAAAACTTTTCCACAGAGGAGGGGATTTCCGGCATGATTTTAAAAACAATCAGAAATTATAGTATTTTTTCAAATGAAAGCGAGCTAAGAAAAAAAATTTCACCCGGAATCGTCCCCAAGAAACTTTCCAGGTAGAATAATCAGTTAGAATTGAGTTGTCTGGGGGGAGTTTCCCTGGCGAGGGGAGGGGATATTTTATGTGAAAAGAACCTTCCATGGAGGGGGAGCCAGATTCCCCAGCATTATTTAAAAATGATCAGAATTTAAATTAAAAAAAAACAAGTTTTTTCAACTGAAAGTAAGGAGCAATATCAAAACTTAAAACGAAGAGAAATTATTACGTATATCTTCTGATGAGCCCTAAATGGAAGGTTTTACTTGGAAATATTTTGCTAGATTTAAGGTGCTTATGCGGGTAATTTTACAACGACTTACATTTATTGATGACAACTTTGCATGGATTTGGACTTTTCTATTTGGTTGATGGTTTGGGTATACTGTTTGGTCCTAGGTAGTTGGATGGATGTGTAAGGTGAGAGCCTCGTTCAAGTGCACATTTGTCTCAATTGCTGGATTAGGACGACAGTTTTTTTTTTTTTTTTTTTTTTTTTTTTTTTTTTTTTTTTTTTTTTTTTTTTTTTTTTTTTTTTTTTTTTTTTTTTTTTTTTTTTTTTGCCAAGTAATTACCTCTTAAACATAATATGCAAAAGGTTGCCCCTGCTCAAGACATCTGTCTTTACGCTCAAATTTTACTTTGTGTCCGAATACCCTAAGAACGACTTCTGAAACACTAGGGCCGTTTAATTAGAATAATAAAGTGTTTTTTTTTTTAATTCCATAAAAAGACTTTAACGTAAAGAGTGAGGTCTTGAGGAGGGGCAACCTTTTTATTTATGGAATAATTTTTATTCGTCTTAAGTTTTGATATTACTCCTTACTTTCAATTGAAAAAACTTGTTTTTTTATTTAATCTAGTACTAAAACAAAATTTACTATCTATAATCGACATGATATCTTAAATTGCTCATGAGTTGCAGTCCCTATCATAACTTGCAAGCCAAGCTCTTTGCATTGGCTGCAAATCCTGAGGCTGTTGTTTTGGTGGTACACCTCACAGTATACGTATATATGAACAATAGCGAAAAGTTTGTTCAAAAGTGACACACATCATAGCGCGCTGACTGGGAAGTTCCCTGTACGTCACAGCAATAGTTTCAGTCGCTTCTTGGCATTCAGTCAGATCACAGCATATGTAATGCGCTAAACATTTGTCATTGCCCTAAGGGGCGGAGTCATGAAGAGAGGTCTAGACTGATATTTGTCAAAAATCTTTATTAAGAATTCAAGTTTAGTTCCTCCATATCGCTTAATTCCTCTGAGCCAAATTGCGAATTTTCAGGATTCTTGTATGCATTTTCAGCAAAAGTATTTTTTTGAATCTATTCATTAATATTTTCCTATGTCAGAGCTTAAGAATAGAAATTTAATCTTCATCTTTTTAACTTTAAGTTAATTTTTTTTCGTATAAAAGCAATCTGAAATTTGATTAATCTGACTTCAAACCCCCCTCCTCTTACTCCTTTCTTACCATTATTACTGGTAACATGACTAATAAAAGCGGTATTATAGTAACGAAAAACAAAAGCATTATTCACCACAAATGTAAAATTCTAATTAAAAATTTTTTAATTGTTGATGTTCGTGAGAAAATGGGGGACTAATCGACAGGCAGGGCTAATCTTGTCTAGGATTAGTTCAATATACCCCAAAACTGCTTCTTTTTTCTGTATAAAAAAAAAAAAAAAAAAAAAAAAAAAAAAAAAAAAAAAAAAAAAAAAAAAAAAAAAAAAAAAAAAAAAAAAAAAAACTCGAATTTTGACGCACTTGTCAAGCGTGTCCTTTTGTAGATAAAAGTACAACGCATATAAATATGAAAAATGGATAGATGTTTGTTTAAAAAAGCCACAAAGCCATTACGAAAAAAAAGTACTACTCTTAAGACAATCAAACGATTCAACAAGTGTACAACATACAATAGAAAAAGAGATATTCACACACATACAAAAATGTGTCATCACTCGCTCCCCTTCCCTCTCCTACAGCCTCCCTCCCTCTCCTACAGAAACTTTTCTCTATGTATCATTCTAAATTTAATAAATGTTGCAATCTTTTGAATTGTTCCATAATTATTCGAACCCATTACTGAAACAAGCCACTCCTTTGACCCTACATTATGTGAAAATAAATCTTTATTTAAATCTTGTATTTTCTCCTGTAATCCTGTAAGGGTATTATCGAGAAAGATAAGTGGTATCTGACATCCCAAAATGCATTTCATGGCCACTATTTCCAAATTTCTCTAGGAGCAGGAAGTTGGGTGCTTTTGTAGCAAATATAAGTTTTCAAGCTGAAATCGAACCATCCTAACATATCTCCTCGCTACTAACATTATTTGCTTATACAATGAAAATTATTCTGACTTAGTTCTATTCTTCGACGATCTCTCTCACTATTGAGTAAATGATTTTTTAGAAAAGGTCACATTGGTTTTTAAAAAGGCTCTTAAACTTGTAAAGTCGCACTCTTGCAAATACACAGTCAAGGCTTGATCGGAATGTCGTATTTTGTTAATTATAGTTATTTCAGTGAACAAGAATTAACGTTTTGAAAGCAATAGAAGGCAGCTTCAGGCCCAAATCACTAAAACTATTACTTTAGATTTTCCTCAGTTAGTACTATCCTATTAATTAAAAGTTCAGTGAAATGGTGGCAGTATTTTTAGCGTACCAAATCCCAATTCCTGGTGTATTTTTTAATAACACCTCTTTAGGATTTACTATTCTTTTCGTCGACAATACTTTGACTTCAAATCTTCAAATATGTTGTTGAAACTCTGCATATCATAAGATGCCTAATTTGTTGGAACCCTTTTTTGTGGCTTAATTTCTTCGATTTTTAATGTTTTTTGACATTTCAATGAGTTTATAAAAGGTTCATTCACACTTCTATTTAGCTAATGCCGACATATCATCTAAACACCGAACCCCCTTGTAATAACATTCAATGGTGCTTACTGGATTTATTGTATATTTGTTTACGTGCAATAAGAAATTGCAGTTATTGGATTCGCCTTCCAAAATACTAATTAGTACCTATTACAATTATCACTTTCTTATTGTGCATCGAAACTCAGTAAGCTGTAATCCATTCTTTTACGTATAGAAAATTCTTGGTGTACCAAGAATTTCCTTGATACACCACTTCCAAAAATTAATTTATTTCAACTTTCTTTGAATTTAGCAAATGCCGGCAAATCGGATATCTTCATTATCGACTCTTACCTGCATCAAAAAAACGTATATTTTGCATTAGAAGGTTATAAAAAAACATAAAAACTGCATAAAAAACGTATATTTTTCTTAACATAATAAAACGTATAAAATCAAACTTAATTTTGCCCTGTGTTGCCCGGAATTTGGCTCCGTTGATAAGATTATGTGAAAGCGTCGCGAAACTAATTCGAATATGACGAAGAGTTATATGGTGAACAATTTCTTCCATAAGTATCCTAAACTACCACCATATAAGTCTTATAATTAGTGAGCCTTATGTTGACTAAATCCTCAGTGCTAGCTAAATCTCGATTTTAGGTTGATGTTAGGCGTTGTCTAAGTCTCATTGCGAGTGAATCTTAAGGAAGAATCGTATTTTCAGTATTAGTATAAAATCCTTAGTCGAGATCTGCCAACTAGAGCTGTTATCGGACTCTATTCTTAACAAAATTAAGTTTTTGAATAGTTGTAAGTGATTTTTAGAAGATATTGAATTCTCAAGTTATAAAAATGGAGTTCGTAAACGCAATAATTAGTTCAATGAGGAAATAATGTTCCATCTCGAGGACAAAATTAAGTGAACGGAAAATTTTTGTCAAGAAAATTGTAAGTATTTTATCCCGAAGAAAATATTTCAGCGTTGTATATTATAGTTTATATCTTTTACATATAATCCAGATTCAAGTCCTGGAGTAAAAGAATCTTTCTTTGAATTACCAGAAAACTAGAGGGAAACACATTTTAACCCTTTTACTAAGTGATGGCTACCCTGATAATATGTATACCTTTTTTATTTCATTGAAGGTCTGATGAATCCAGAATACTGATGAATCCCTCAAGAGATGGCAAAAGTCCTTTTGTCGGTTTGGCATTTAAACTTGAAGCTGGGAAATTTGGACAGCTCACTTACATTCGAGTCTATCAAGGGATGCTAAAAAAAGGCGAAGTTATTTATAATTCAAGGACTGGTAAAAAGGTAAAATTTTCTTTTCGCCCATCCAACTCAAAGACAAAAGTTAATGCTAAATCCTAAAAATGACACATTTTCAATTTTTTTTTTTAATTTGTTTTCTATCAGCAGACTCATTCTATCCGGCCAGAGAAACTGTTGTTCTCTTTCATGTCTTCGTCCAATTTTGACAGTAGTGACTGAAGCCTTCTCTTGCATTTGGGGTAATTGTGGACGGTAATGAGGAGGCTATACTACGCCCACAGGGCCTGGTCTTACTGTCCTTTGAAGCATGCTTGAATATTCATTTCAAAACCGTACCACTAACTGTTGTTTTTCTAGATAAAGTATGTTAAGTAGCAAAACTACTTGTTAGTACCGCTAAACTTAAACGCCCCCGCAGGGCTGATTTTACAGTTTTTGGAAACGTGCGGGGGTATTCATTTCAAAACTGTACCTCTAAATGTTAGTTTTGTAAAAAAAAAAAAGAAAGGACGCTAAGTCAAAAAATAACTTGTAAATACTGTTACACTTATACTGTAACTTCTCACCTACAGTCAATTACATGAAACTCTTAGTATTGCCTAGCCGATTGGTTGACATGCTGGCTTTGGAATCCTTTGTCCGAAGGGCGATGGTTTGATTCCTGGTGTGGCCAGTTGTTTGGTTTGGGACGGGGGTCAGTTGCACGACTCTGTAAGCTCAGGCAGAGTCGACCAAGCTCTAAATGGGTACCTGGAGAAATCTGGGAAGGTAAGCAAGAAAGGAATGCGAAAGAACAGGATGGCTGACCCTCAGCCCCCCCTACTATTGCTCTTCCTGGCTGAAGGGCTTTGAAATGGAGATCAGCACCGCCAGTTTGGACTTTAATAGTCTAGTGCCGTATCCTTTACCTTTGCCTTTTTCACTTTAATAGTCTAGTGCCGTATCCTTTACCTTTGCCTTTTTCACCCTAAGTATTGCCTCGCCAGAAACCCACTAGCCAGAAACACTTTCAACCAATGATCTGGATTCGCTTTCCAGGTCTAGGCAGTTCTTATCTCCTCATGAAAAACTGTCTGGCAGTTTTCCGTTAGTCGCGAATAATGGAAATAAACTGTAGAAAGTGAACCCGGCTCCACTTTCCAGCTCTAAAAAAAGGCCTTAAATAATTGTTTACTGTGGTGACTTGTGTCAACACATTGAAAATTAACTTGTGTTTTAACTACTGAACTATTTAACTACCTTTGCTCATTCTATTTTTTCTTCTTTTTTTGCAATATGCAACTTCTTTTATAATAAATTTCTTGTCTCCACCTCTTATCAAAAGCCAAGTTCTATAAATTCTCATTTGTACAACACTAAATGGCAAAATATAAAAACAGGCTGTGGAACAATTTCACCG
Organism: Artemia sinica; assembly: GCA_027921565.1. Lineage (NCBI taxonomy): Eukaryota > Metazoa > Arthropoda > Branchiopoda > Anostraca > Artemiidae > Artemia > Artemia sinica. The sequence goes on along the minus strand of CM051257.1, from coordinate 58,874,483 downwards.
AATTCCAAAAGAACTGCTATACAGAGCATTACATCATAATTCTTTTGACGTCTTCTGATGTAACCAGTGCAGCCAAATATAGCCAGTAATATAGCCGTTGCAACCTTACTAATATCCTTTTCTACAAAGCCTCATTTTCGCTAGCGTTTGACAAGAAGGTAGTAGCAATGAACCCAAAATTATATATTTTATTGGAACTTAGCGAAACTGAAGAGATTGTTTCATTTTTGTAAGACTTGTTTTCTGCTAAAGATGTTGTTTTAATCATCTTTTCATGTTAAAAGATAAAATAGTTTCATAGTTTCCTGCTTCTTCTTTAATATGATGGATTTTAAGTAGAAATAGGAAATCGTTGAAAGGTTTATTAACGATGAAGGGACATCTGTACATTGAGGGTCATATGTTCAGACATTAGTATCGATTAAGCAACTGTCAGTGGATTTTTTTTTTCGGCTTATAATATTGCTCAGCCTCGTCATGCTACCAACGTTGATGGGAATAACAAACAAATAATACTATAAGGACCTTCATCTAGATATAGATTACCTCAAAAATAGACATATAAGAGGGTATTAAGAATAACATTAAAATGCAAAAGTGCAAATGAAGTGCTGTAAATGAAAATACGTTTGGTAGAAATGTGTTTACGATATTCACTTGCATACCGACTGCACATTTCCCTATTATTCTGGTTTAAAACCTAAAACAACCTTCATCTTAAATAAAATCAATTAAAATTAGTACCCTTTTTTCTGTGACTAATAGTTTTAGTTTAAAAGATTATTGTTCTTTTTTTTTAAATATGTTAATATTTGTATTACGTCTCTATTACTACCAGCTAAAGTCTAACTTATATTTTAGTGATCGCTGTAAGCGATCCCCACGCGTTTTTTCTTCACGCAAATCTTACTCTTTTGCACTTTCTGCCCATAAAAAATCCAACTTGTCTCCACTTTCCTAATGCAATTTTATCGAAGCTTGAGTATTATGTGTTTGAGCTCAATTGAGCCCCTTCACCCCTTGTGTTTAATATACAATTGAGTATACAGGCTGCTTGCAGCGCCTTTGAACTCTTTTGCACTTTCTGCCCATAAAAAATCCAACTTGTCTCCACTTTCCTAATGCAATTTTATCGAAGCTTGAGTATTATGTGTTTGAGCTCAATTGAGCCCCTTCACCCCTTGTGTTTAATATACAATTGAGTATACAGGCTGCTTGCAGCGCCTTTGAACTCTTTTGCACTTTCTGCCCATAAAAAATCCAACTTGTCTCCACTTTCCTAATGCAATTTTATCGAAGCTTGAGTATTATGTGTTTGAGCTCAATTGAGCCCCTTCACCCTTGTGTTTAATATACAATTGAGTATACAGGCTGCTTGCAGCGCCTTTGAACTCTTTTGCACTTTCTGCCCATAAAAAATCCAACTTGTCTCCACTTTCCTAATGCAATTTTATCGAAGCTTGAGTATTATGTGTTTGAGCTCAATTGAGCCCCTTCACCCCTTGTGTTTAATATACAATTGAGTATACAGGCTGCTTGCAGCGCCTTTGAATTCTACAAGAACCGTCGTGAATTAAGATATATTCTCTGATCTTTTGTGTAAAAAACAAATACCTGGCAAAGTTGCCTCATTCTCAGTGCATAAGTAGGATCGTCATGTGTAAAACCAAAGAATATATCTCAAATATTCTGTGTACCTCAGAAAATTATTCTTAACTTATATTCATTTTTATATTGATTTTTTTTTTACTGATTCATTTTAATGTATTGACCTTGAAGCAGCACTTGCTGCCTTAATTTTTTGTGTTGCTATTTACTTTTTTTTATCCTTGTTTTATGTCTTTTTTGTGTCATGACATGCCCATGTTAGCTCCAGCTATATAAAGTGAATAAAATATATTCTATTCTATTCTAAAATAATTATTCAGGATTAAAAACTTGAATCACCATGCCTATGCCACTGATTATCTATTGTTTTTCTGCTTTGCACGCTGCTTGATAGAAAAAGGTGGGATATATACCTGCGATTTGAATAGTTGAGAACATCGTACCATGATGCCCAAAACCAAAGGGCACATGTAATATTTTCGAAATTTTCTAAAATGTTTTTCAAGATTTTCCCATTCTCAAAAATATTGATGAAATGGAACATCTTATGTCAGAATTGGGTACTTGTTAATTAAACGGAACTCACCCAAGAAGTGAAGTTAGGTTAATCCAAGTAATTACCGTAATACATTATATAATTTGGGCTATTTATTTGCACATTAGGGGGAGGGGGTGGGGATAAAGTATTTAGACAGCGCCCTTAACCTAACCTAGCTCCCCTTAATTTGCGAATATATAGCCCAAATTATACAAGTCCAATGCATTGTATCACCCGTCACTTGTATTTGTGGCTACGAAACCGGTTTTCTGGAATCTAAACTAAGCGTAATTCTTGAGTGTTCTCCGTTTAATTTAAAAGTACCCAGAATTGTTTTAACATATGTTTGATGGCGTCCAAATTTTCCTTGTACAAACGATGGGTCTTCAATAACTGAAAAAAGCCTGAACCACATCTGTCAGTTTTTACTTTCTCCTATAAAAATCAAATTATGTAACACAACGCGTTTTGGGTTACCACAACCGAAAAGAGCATCAAGTTGTCAAAGCTCAGGCTTTCCCCCCGCTACAAGCTTGGCTATTGGGGTCTTGCGTTTGTGACTGATTACGTGTGTTTATATATATAGTAAATTACCAAATAATCAAATCTAGAGCGGTCTAAAAACGCACAGACTTTGACAATTAGCAGTGTTTTTAATAGCGATTTTTAATTTTAGATAAAAGTTCCCAGGCTTTTGCGAATGCACTCTAATGAAATGGAAGATGTTGGCGAAGTATATGCTGGTGACATCTGTGCTCTGTTTGGTGTTGATTGTGCCAGTGGTGACAGTTTTGTAACTGATTCAAAAATGAGACTTTCCATGGTAAGCTTTTTTTTAAACGTACTTTAGGGAATATAGAGATTTGAGCAATACTGTTGGAAATTGCTGAGCTGAGCTAATAAGTATATTTGAATATTTCTCAGAACACTTTTGCAAAAGATACATAAATAGAAAGCTGCTTAGTTTTTGGAGAAAGGAATCTCCCCTAAAATTACCCCGAATGAGCTACCCCCCTCAGAAAAAAATCTTGGACACTACTTTTATATTTCTCTCCATGACAATGCGTCTTATGAGATTTGTCTCCTTAAAACAAATCAGCGTTGGGCGGAATTGATATTAGACTACATTTTGCAGAGGAATAGAAAATATCTATTGTTTGCAAAAATGTGGGTATTTAGGAAGTGTACTATAAATGAAGCATCATCCTTTTTCTTTGAAAGCTCCTTTGGCCTTACTTCTTTAAAATGGACTATGGTTTTGTGCATCTATGATTAAACGTCCGTGCACACATGTGATAGGGAGGGGATTACACTGAAGTTCATCTGAAGGATCTTTCGTGGGGAAAATAAAGAAAAAATTGGGCCAGAAAACATTTTTCTTGGGTTATTGGCACCCCCTCCCCTTTGTGTCACTCAATCCAAGATTGTGAGCTGTTTGAAGTTGTGTGTACCTATATTGATGTATTAAGAAATAAGCTACGTGAGCTTATATTGATTTATCAAGAAGTGCGTGAATAGGGAGGGGGGTTACTCTATTCCATGGGGAATTTGCAAAGCTTGCTCTTCTGAATAAAGGTACACGTTGTCATCTTTGTTTCGCTGGCAAATAGATGAATTTCAACGTGAGATGATTCTCGGCAGAAAATGATTCTAACTTGTATGTATGGAAGAGATCAGGCTGTGCGAGTACCAGATGTTATGCTGGGTAGGATTAAGATCAGTTTAAATTATTTTGTATTGGCCCTCCTATGAATAGGACAAACTGTCAACGCTATGTATGAAAGAAGAACTCTACTAAAAACTGGGAACCTATAAAGTCTTTGTTATAATTCCAGGAATCAATGCATATACCGGATCCTGTAATTTCACTTTCGATTCGTCCAAAGAATCCAAAGGATTTGGATAGCTTCTCAAAGGCCATTAATCGATTCACAAAAGAGGATCCGACATTTCAAGTTTTCTATGATAATGATAACAAAGAAACGATTGCATCAGGTATGGGAGAATTGCACCTGGAAATATACTCTCAGGTAAGTTATTATTCTTATGTCTCCAGCTTCCTTTATTTTTATTTTTCTCCTAGATCTAGAAGATGTAGCTCGGTGGTGAAACTTTTTTTCCTCTTCTTTGTTTATGCATTCCATCCATCATTGGACCGGCCAGACTTTTCTAGAACAGGTAAATAATCAAGACTTTTCTCCTAGACCTTGCGTAATTAAGACATTGAAATTTATAATTTAAGACTTTATAATTAAGACATAGGATTTTTCGAAGACTTTTTACAGCTTTTAGCTATAGTGTTCGGAAAGAGTCTGTTTAGGCCTACTGAAAATTAACTCTAATATTACATCTCTGGATTTTTTTCTTTTTTTTTATTTGTTTATAATTTTTTTTTTTGACAGACTTACCTTACGATTCGCCAGTGCATATTCTCTTATCTAGCAAGGTGATTGTATGGTTTCGTCAGTTACCAAGTTGTTTAACTCTATAAAGTAAACAAATTAAAAATGAAAAGGAAGACTGAAGAATGTAAAGCCCTTGTGAGCATTGATTATAATCTAGTAGTTATCTGGTGGAAAAAATTCAGATTTTTTTCCTTACTTTTCGAGTATAAAACATCTTAATATGGAGCTAGCTAATTTTTCTTAAAAAAAAGCCTCTAGATTCAGTACCGGGAATTTTCTTGGTTGTTTTGGGACATTAATCCTTATTATTAGTGGTGTTATTGAAGAACATTGAGAATTAAGATTCAAAGAAGTGTGTCAATGGCAGAATCTTGAACACTTTGAATTAATAGATTAAAGTTTTTTCGAGGTTAATTGAATACTTGGAGTTAATGTGGAGCCAGTTAATTCTGCTTAAAATTGTAGATTCATCGCACAGAGCTTGGTCATTTTAGAGTACTAGACCTTATTATTAGGGGGTTCGTTTAAGAACATTGCCAATTAGGCTGTAAAATCTCAAATACTTTGAATTAATAAAGTGGGCTAGGAATTAGTCTAAAACCTGAAGCTAACGTGAAGCCGATTAATTCTGTTATAGGAACAACAGTTTGTTCCAGTGTTGCCAGATGTTTGGTTTAAAGTTGCGCCACCATAAAAGTGAAAATGCTGCCGAAAACTCCGTTTTTCTGTGAGAATGCGCTGAATGTGCCCCTCCCAAAAAATGCGCTGATTTGAAAAAATTAACGTGCAAGCGCCTCAGAAAAGCGGCAAAATGGTGCAAATGTGCCACATCTGGCCACTCTGGTTTCTTCCTTTATTTCTGTCGCAGATTTTAGTTTATTAGTAGAAAGGGGGGTAAAGGTCCGAACGGGGCACCAAATATGGGCATAGAGTCATTAGGGAGAACACGTGGTTAGTGGGATCAATGACCTCTTTTTCCAAGGTCGATTTATTTGATGTTTCTATGTGTAATAACTCCGGAACGAAGGTTGCACATGCGCATTGAATTCTAACGGAACAATGTTATTGATCTAGGACTCGAGGGGGAAGTGGATTTCCGAGAACTTGATTGCGTAATCGATCATGAATGTCATGGTGTCCAGAAATAGTATTTGTTGTTGTTGCTCTAGGCAATGCTATGAGTTTCCCGGAAAACAGTTAGATCACGTGTTCCTTCTCAGCCAATCAGAGGGCTTTGTTTACATAGTAGCGGCGGAGTGAATATAAGGAAAGGATTTTTGCTATAGTTTTATTAGTCTGTGAATAGAATTCACTAAGTTTTTAGTTAGCAGTGTAATAACATGAGTGAACAAGTTGAGTTAGAAATATCCTTTTATTGCAACTGTTCTATTTGTAAAGGACATTTTCATGATTTTGAGTATTCACATGAAACCTACTGAATGTTTAGATAGCTTAGAGGCAGAGACAGATGAGAAGAATCTGGAGGAAACGAGAAGAAAAATTATATGTGACATGGAGAGAAATTTATATCGATTGCAAGTAAGCTCAGATAAAAGAAGGATTGATATGATAGAAAAGGAGGATCAAAAGAAGAGACTGGTAAAAGAGGGCTTTCTCTATAGTGTAAAAGACAGCAGTGAAAACCCAAGGAAAAATGTGTATAGTGCAAGATATAACTCGGATTATTATGATGATTATGCTCCAAGAGAAGAGAAAAAGTGGCCCTTTAAGAGACAACATAAGAGGTCATTCTACGAAAAGGATTTAAACAACGGAAACCATGGTGGAAGTGTTCTCATATACCATTTTACGATAAATCCCATTTTTGATATGCTTGAAAAGTTTTATACCATAATCATACAATAAATTGTTTCTGCTATTTTTATTTTCTCATACTAGATATGTATAGAATAAGGATACCAGCAGAGACTTCTGTACATGAATAGTCCAGTTTCATTAAATCACTCCATAGAGTAGGCCTACTATCAGTCCACAGCCAAGTTTTTTATCAATGATATAAAAAAAATCATTCTTCTATATATTTTTATTCAACTGTCAAATCAATATATAATACTTTTAAATATATGACCTCATCATCCTCCACTAACTCGTCCTCAATGGTAATTTCTTCAATTTGAGGTGACGGTATTGTAAGTAGTTGAATGCTATCATCATCATCATTGTATGTTTCGATATTACTCAGAGTGGGCATATTAACATATAGACGATCATCATCTTCGACACACAGTCTCCCTGAGGGTCCTCTCCTCACCAAATCATCTGATGTATACGATAGTCCAGATGATGTATAATGAACTTCTACCACGTCGTCATCATTATCTGAACTAACAATCTCAGATTTACACAAAAGAAGCTCCTCACTTTCTGTGAGCTCCCACTCGGTCCATACATCCTAAAAAGGTCGAGAACACTATGGTCAAAAGCTCTGTGGAAAGGTATAGTCTTCATGAATATACTGAGGGGTGTTCTATAAATGTAATAAACAGGGTTACTTATTATTTTTCATTTTATCTATAATTTTGTATGTCTAAAATTCATCATTAGCAGATGTGGGTTTTTTTTTATTATTTTTTACATACGGAGCGAGATTTAATGTCATTGATAGAAGCCTGTATGAGATTTAATGTCTGTGATAAACCAGGAAAAAAAACCTTTCCAAGAACTATGTTTTTCAATGAAAAGTAAAGAGCTACGACATTAAATCAAAGAGAGCAGAAATAAAGTTGAATAATTGCTTAAACGTAAATTTTCTGTAAACATACTTCTAATTAATCACTCCTAAAAAGGTAAGTATAGACCGCTCATCATCCTCTATGGTGGGGGAGCATGCACAGCTGTGTCCTTCTCGGTCGACTAGGTGCTGTAGTGAGTTGTTTTTAATAGGAGTACATTATTTTTGAAGATTTAAATGAATCAGATTATTTAAACAAAGCTTATAAATAAAAATTCTATTAACAGTTAATTTTGTACCGACTACATAAATATTTAAGACCAAGTGCACCACGATGCACCATTTGTGGTCTGAGAAATTCAAAAACTCAGAAACTCAATACATAGTTTTCGATAATTTCAAGTCGATTACTATCTAAGAATTTTATTTCTACAACACTTAGACCTTCCTTAGGTTGAAGTGCTGTTTTACAGCACAAAATGGTAGAAAATCCCGCTTTACTTGAGTACATTATACGTTTTGCCTCTTACAATTTGCCCCATTACCTTGATATGTTATCTCGTGAGAGAAAAAAAAAAAACTATCAAATAAACACGCAGACTAAACTTGATGAAACTTATATATTTGAAATCAGCATTTAAAGCTGATTCTTTGATGTATCTATTGGTATCAAAATTCCGTTTTTCTAGAGTTTCGGATACCATTGAGCTGGCTCGCTCCTTACTTACACTTCGTTAGCACGAAATGTTTTATTAATTAAAAAACTTTCCACAAAATAAGTTTTTCAAAGAAAAGTAAAGAGCTACTACATTAAATCAAAGATGAGCAGAAATAAAGTTAAATAATTGTTCAAACGTAAACTTATGTCCAATACCATACTAGTTAAAGTGACAAAAACTCTTTCCCACGAGAGGACACTTTTCAACTAAAAGTAAAGAGCTACTAAATCAAAGATATGATGAAATAATAACGAATAATTGTTCAAACGTAAACTTATGTTTAGCGATAAACTTATTAGAGTGATAAAAAACTTTTTCCCACAAGAGGACACTTTTCGAGTAAAAGTAAAGAGCTACCAGACTAAACCAAAGATATGATGAAATAATAACGAATAATTGTTCAAACTTAAATTTTCTGTATTACGGGAATGGTTTATTTTCGAACCATTATATCTACCAAAGGTTCAATACCTGAGTTAAACTAAGAGGTTTCAATTTCAGGAAAAAATTACATTTTGATAACATTTGACAATTTACCAAATTTAAAGTTTTGTTTAGTTTCAAAATGTTTTCTGTCACTCATCATCTTTTAATCATTCACAAACAATACTAAAGAAAACCACTCCCACGGTTTATTGATTTTAAATTATTAAGAAGGCTATTATTTCATTGAAATATACATTTTACATTTTTAATTTTCATGCTTTACCATGGGAACGTAATTTCATCGTATTTTGCATTTCCCACAAGAGGAAACTTTTCGAGTAAAAGTAAAGAGCTACCAGACTAAACCAAAGATATGATGAAATAATAACGAATAATTGTTCAAACTTAAATTTTCTGTATTACGGGAATGGTTTATTTTCGAACCATTATATCTACCAAAGGTTCAATACCTGAGTTAAACTAAGAGGTTTCAATTTCAGGAAAAAAATTACATTTTGACAACATTTGACAGTTTACCAAATTTAAAGTTTTGTTTAGTTTCAAAATGTTTTCTGTCACTCATCATCTTTTAATCATTCACTGACAATACTAAAGAAAACCACTTCCCACGGTTTATTGATTTTAAATTATTAAGAAGGCTATTATTTCATTGAAATATACATTTTACATTTTTTAATTTTCATGCTTTTGATAAGTATCTTGTCCTTTTGGTGTAAATTGCAGCTGAAGGCTTATCGCAAAATCACTGTTTCAAGTTTTTTCATAATTAAAGGATACGAATTAGAACCATGGGAACGTAATTTCGTCGTATTTTGCTTATTTTCGTTGGAAAAAACACTGAAAAACCATATTAAGAGATATATTTGTGAGTCCTTTCACTGAAAATTCCTTTTTTCATACCAAGTCCTGACCCCCCTAATTGAAGGATATGAATTAGAACCATGGGAACGTAATTTCGTCATATTTTGCTTATTTTCGTTAGAAAAAACACTGAAAAACCATATTAAGAGCTATATTTATGAGTCTTTCACTGAAAAATGTTTCCTTTTTTCATACCAAGTCCTGACCCCCCTAATTAAAGGATATGAATTAGAACCATGGGAACGTAATTTCATCGTATTTTGCATTTCCCACAAGAGGACACTTTTCGAGTAAAAGTAAAGAGCTACCAGACTAAACCAAAGATATGATGAAATAATAACGAATAATTGTTCAAACAGGATACGAATTAGAACCATGGGAACGTAATTTCGTCGTATTTTGCTTATTTTCGTTGGAAAAAAAACTGAAAAACCATATTAAGAGATATATTTGTGAGTCTTTCACTGAAAATTCCTTTTTCATACCAAGTCCTGACCCCCCTAATTGAAGGATATGAATTAGAACCATGGGAACGTAATTTCGTCATATTTTGCTTATTTTCGTTAGAAAAAACACTGAAAAACCATATTAAGAGCTATATTTATGAGTCTTTCACTGAAAATTCCTTTTTCATACCAAGTCCTGACCCCCCTAATTAAAGGATATGAATTAGAACCATGGGAACGTAATTTCATCGTATTTTGCATTTCCCACAAGAGGACACTTTTCGAGTAAAAGTAAAGAGCTACCAGACTAAACCAAAGATATGACGAAATAATAACGAATAATTGTTCAAACTTAAATTTTTTTTAATATCTCTGAGACAAACTTTTACAGTGTTGAAAAATAGTGAAAAAGAAAAGACTAAAAAATTGGAAGAAATAGATAGGTAGGAAAAAATGCTTACATTTACATAATCCGTCTGGGCTTGGGTGCCCGAAGGACCAGGTAGTGCATGCTGGAGGGCCACTTCCTGGCCTTGCATAAGTGGGGCAGCTCTTGAAGGCCCAGGCAACGTGTGTTGGAGGGTGGAAGGACCGGTGATGTTAATTTCTTTCGCAGCCGGGCCAGCAATATCATATGGCTGTGCAGTCGGGATAGCTTCTGAGACCCTCGCTTTCTTAGCGGGTGGCGGCGACAAGCATTCTTTGCTATTTGTACCAGCCATAGGGTCCGCAAATTCTTCATAATTGGCCTAAAAAGAAGAGAAAAAAGTTAGTATTGAAATAATTTGCCCCTTTTCACAGAAGGAAAGTTATTAAACATAATTTTGTCTAGAAAAGCATTTATCACTAAGAAAGCACAACGTAAAAATTTCGTGAAATATACTAATTGCATCCTTTTTTTTGAATCTGAGAAAGAAGAATTACGGCTCACTGAGCCGTTCAAAATTCAGCCTATATAAGTCAGCCTAATTTCTTATTTTTAGGCGTTTCTGTTCTTTTCTGGTTTTAATCTGCATTGAGCATGCCTTGTTTGATGCATTTAAAGTATTAACGGTATTTTTTATCTTTCCATATCCTTTTACGATAGCTGGTATTTACCCCACACACAGAAAAAACACCCCGATAAAGGATACAAATTAGAACCATGGGAATGCATTTTCATCATATTTTGCTTATTTTCGTTGGAAAAAACACTGAAAAGTCATATTAAGAGCTATATTTTTGAGTTTTTCACTGAAAATTCCTTTTTCTTACCAAGCCCTGACCCCCTAATTGAAGGATATGAATTAGAACCATGGGAACGTAATTTCGTCGTATTTTTTTTGCATATTTTCGTTGGAAAAAACACTGAAAAAACCATATTAAGAGCTATATTTGTGAGTCTTTCACTGAAAATTCCTTTTTCGTACCAAGTCCTGACCCCCCTAATTGAAGGTTATGAATTAGAACCATGGGAACGTAATTTCGTCATATTTTGCTTATTTTCGTTGGAAAAAACACTGAAAAACCATATTAGAGCTATATTTATGAGTCTTTCACTGAAAATTCCTTTTTCATACAAGCCTTGATCTCCCTAATTAAAGGATATGAATTAGAACCATGGGAACGTAATTTCATCGTATTTTGCATTTCCCACAAGAGGGCACTTTTCGAGTAAAAGTAAAGAGCTACCAGACTAAACCAAAGATATGATGAAATAATAACGAATAATTGTTCAAACTTAAATTTTCTGTATTACGGGAATAGTTTATTTTCGAACCATTATATCTACCAAAGGTTCAATACCTGAGTTAAACTAAGAGGTTTCAATTTCAGGAAAAAATTACATTTTGACAACATTTGACAATTTACCAAATTTAAAGTTTTGTTGTTTAGTTTCAAAATGTTTTCTGTCACTCATCATCTTTTAATCATTCACAAACAATACTAAAGAAAACCACTTCCCACGTTTATTGATTTTAAATTATTAAGAAGGCTATTATTTCATTGAAATATACATTTTACATTTTTAATTTTCATGCTTTTGATAAGTATCTTGTCCTTTTGGTGTAAATTGCAGCTGAAGGCTTATCGCAAAATCACTGTTTCAAGTTTTTTCATAATTAAAGGGTACGAATTAGAACCATGGGAATGCATTTTCATCATATTTTGCTTATTTTCGTTGGAAAACACACTGAAAAGATATATTATTGAACTCACATCAAACATTGCCGGGCTTGCATTTGAAGAACCTTCCATTATTTTCTATCTTGTCCTCTATTTCAGCATATACTGACTTTTAAAGCTTTTCAAAGCTCTTAAATATACTAACCTAACGGTTATTTATTTACGAAATCGTGCAAACTGTTGATTTAGAACAATAATTACCTTTCTATATATCAATTAACACTCACTAGAATTGCCACTTTTCACTCGCGGAGAATGGTTTCAAAACAATACTTCTTACATCGCATAGACTAATTGTGTCAAACGAGACATCTTCAATGCAGATTAATTAATTGTTACGTTCGATTTTGTTCTGGACATAGGAGAGCATCAATGGGAAGTGAGAATTTCTGTAAAACTATCAAAGATTGATCAACTCTGTGATTTCACACTTCTTGTGTAATCAGAAAGAAAAAAGAAGAAAAATTGATAAAAGATATTTTGAAATATGCCCCAAAATCAGAGCTATTACAACTTAAATGACGCGAGGGGAGGGGGAATCAGGTTTAAGAATATCCTGGATATATCATTTTATATTTTTCTAAGTACTCACAGAAGGACTCGTCACAGAAACATTGAAAAGGACTCATTTGATTGGGAATTAAAGTGACTAGCACTCAATTCACAGGAGGGGGCGTGAAAATTTCTAGGAACGTATTTTCAACATATTTAAATATTTACCTACGTACGCATCACTTAGGTTAGATTAGATTAGGTTAGAGACAGACAAAAAGTTAGGTGTATGGTTAGGCTAGGTTAGATTATGTTAGGTTAGGTTAATTTAGGGTAGACTAGCTTAGCCTACGTACGAGAAAGAAAAGTTCTTAGGTGTGGAGCTCCCCCACCGCCTCAACCATCGCTCTTGAAACCCCTTGAATTAGGTTAGAGACAGACAAAAAGTTAGGTGTATGGTTAGGTTATGTTAGATTATGTTAGGTTAGGTTAATTTAGGTTAGACTAGCTTACCTACGTACGCGCGTACGTAGGCTAAGCTAGTCTAACCTAAATTAACCTAACCTAACATAATCTAACCTAACCTAACCATACACCTAACTTTTTGTCTGTCTCTAACCTAATTCAAGGGATTTCAAGAGCGATGGTTGAGGCGGTGGGGGAGGGGGGGGGGGATGGGGCTACGTAGGCTAAGCTAGTCTAACCTAAATTAACCTAACCTAACATAATCTAACCTAACCTAACCATACACCTAACTTTTTGTCTGTCTCTAACCTAATTCAAGGGGTTTCAAGAGCGATGGTTGAGGCGGTGGGGGAGCTCCACACCTAAGAACTTTTCTTTCTCGTACGTAGGCTAAGCTAGTCTACCCTAAATTAACCTAACCTAACATAATCTAACCTAGCCTAACCATACACCTAACTTTTTGTCTGTCTCTAACCTAATCTAATCTAACCTAAGTGATGCGTACGTAGGTAAATATTTAAATATGTTGAAAATACGTTCCTAGAAATTTTCACGCCCCCTCCTGTGAATTGAGTGCTAGTCACTTTAATTCCCAATCAAATGAGTCCTTTTCAATGTTTCTGTGACGAGTCCTTCTGTGAGTACTTAGAAAATATAAAATGATATATCCAGGATATTCTTAAACCTGATTCCCCCTCCCCTCGCGTCATTTAAGTTGTAATAGCTCTGATTTTGGGGCATATTTCAAAATATCTTTTATCAATTTTTCTTCTTTTTTCTTTCTGATTACACAAGAAGTGTGAAATCACAGAGTTGATCAATCTTTGATAGTTTTACAGAAATTCTCACTTCCCATTGATGCTCTCCTATGTCCAGAACAAAATCGAACGTAACAATTAATTAATCTGCATTGAAGATGTCTCGTTTGACACAATTAGTCTATGCGATGTAAGAAGTATTGTTTTGAAACCATTCTCCGCGAGTGAAAAGTGGCAATTCTAGTGAGTGTTAATTGATATATAGAAAGGTAATTATTGTTCTAAATCAACAGTTTGCACGATTTCGTAAATAAATAACCGTTAGGTTAGTATATTTTAAGAGCTTTGAAAAGCTTTAAAAGTCAGTATATGCTGAAATAGAGGACAAGATAGAAAATAATGGAAGGTTCTTCAAATGCAAGCCCGGCAATGTTTGATGTGAGTTCAATAATATATCTTTTCAGTGTGTTTTCCAACGAAAATAAGCAAAATATGATGAAAATGCATTCCCATGGTTCTAATTCGTACCCTTTAATTATGAAAAAAACTTGAAACAGTGATTTTGCGATAAGCCTTCAGCTGCAATTTACACCAAAAGGACAAGATACTTATCAAAAGCATGAAAATTAAAAATGTAAAATGTATATTTCAATGAAATAATAGCCTTCTTAATAATTTAAAATCAATAAACCGTGGGAAGTGGTTTTCTTTAGTATTGTTTGTGAATGATTAAAAGATGATGAGTGACAGAAAACATTTTGAAACTAAACAAAACTTTAAATTTGGTAAATTGTCAAATGTTGTCAAAATGTAATTTTTTCCTGAAATTGAAACCTCTTAGTTTAACTCAGGTATTGAACCTTTGGTAGATATAATGGTTCGAAAATAAACTATTCCCGTAATACAGAAAATTTAAGTTTGAACAATTATTCGTTATTATTTCATCATATCTTTGGGTTAGTCTGGTAGCTCTTTACTTTTACTCGAAAAGTGCCCTCTTGTGGGAAATGCAAAATACGATGAAATTACGTTCCCATGGTTCTAATTCATATCCTTTAATTAGGGAGATCAAGGCTTGGTATGAAAAAGGAATTTTCAGTGAAAGACTCATAAATATAGCTCTTAATATGGTTTTTTCAGTGTTTTTTCTAACGAAAATAAGCAAAATATGACGAAATTACGTTCCCATGGTTCTAATTCATAACCTTCAATTAGGGGGGTCAGGACTTGGTACGAAAAAGGAATTTTCAGTGAAAGACTCACAAATATAGCTCTTAATATGGTTTTTCAGTGTTTTTTCCAACGAAAATATGCAAAATACGACGAAATTACGTTCCCATGGTTCTAATTCATATCCTTCAATTAGGGGGTCAGGGCTTGGTAAGAAAAAGGAATTTTCAGTGAAAAACTCAAAAATATAGCTCTTAATATGACTTTTCAGTGTTTTTTTTCCAACGAAAATAAGCAAAATATGATGAAATGCATTCCCATGGTTCTAATTTGTATCCTTTATCGGGGTGTTTTTTCTGTGTGTGGGGTAAATACCAGCTATCGTAAAAGGATATGGAAAGATAAAAAATACCGTTAATACTTTAAATGCATCAAACAAGGCATGCTCAATGCAGATTAAAACCAGAAAAGAACAGAAACGCCTAAAAATAAGAAATTAGGCTGACTTATATAGGCTGAATTTTGAACGGCTCAGTGAGCCGTAATTCTTCTTTCTCAGATTCAAAAAAAGGATGCAATTAGTATATTTCACAAAAATTTTTACGTTGTGCTTTCTTAGTGATAAATGCTTTTCTAGACAAAATTATGTTTAATAACTTTCCTTCTGTGAAAAGGGG
Organism: Artemia sinica; assembly: GCA_027921565.1. Lineage (NCBI taxonomy): Eukaryota > Metazoa > Arthropoda > Branchiopoda > Anostraca > Artemiidae > Artemia > Artemia sinica. The sequence goes on along the minus strand of CM051257.1, from coordinate 58,859,039 downwards.
CAAATTATTTCAATACTAACTTTTTTCTCTTCTTTTTAAGGCCAATTATGAAGAATTTGCGGACCCTATGGCTGGCGCAAATAGCGAAGAATGCTTGTCGCCGCCACCCGCTAAGAAAGCGAGGGTCTCAGAAGCTATCCCGACTGCACAGCCATATGATATTGCTGGCCCGGCTGCGAAAGAAATTAACATCCGGTCCTTCCACCCTCCAACACACGTTGCCTGGGCCTTCAAGAGCTGCCCCACTTATGCAAGGCCAGGAAGTGGCCCTCCAGCATGCACTACCTGGTCCTTCGGGCACCCAAGCCCAGACGGATTATGTAAATGTAAGCATTTTTTCCTACCTATCTATTTCTTCCAATTTTTAGTCTTTTCTTTTTCACTATTTTTCAACACTGTAAAAGTTTGTCTCAGAGATATTAAAAAAATTTAAGTTTGAACAATTATTCGTTATTATTTCGTCATATCTTTGGTTTAGTCTGGTAGCTCTTTACTTTTACTCGAAAAGTGTCCTCTTGTGGGAAATGCAAAATACGATGAAATTACGTTCCCATGGTTCTAATTCATATCCTTTAATTAGGGGGGTCAGGACTTGGTATGAAAAAGGAATTTTCAGTGAAAGACTCATAAATATAGCTCTTAATATGGTTTTTCAGTGTTTTTTCTAACGAAAATAAGCAAAATATGACGAAATACGTTTACGTTCCCATGGTTCTAATTCATATCCTTCAATTAGGGGGGTCAGGACTTGGTATATGAAAAAGGAATTTTTCAGTGAAAGACTCACAAATATATCTCTTAATATGGTTTTTCAGTGTTTTTTCCAACGAAAATAAGCAAAATACGACGAAATTACGTTCCCATGGTTCTAATTCGTATCCTGTTTGAACAATTATTCGTTATTATTTCATCATATCTTTGGTTTAGTCTGGTAGCTCTTTACTTTTACTCGAAAAGTGTCCTCTTGTGGGAAATGCAAAATACGATGAAATTACGTTCCCATGGTTCTAATTCATATCCTTTAATTAGGGGGGTCAGGACTTGGTATGAAAAAGGAATTTTCAGTGAAAGACTCATAAATAAGCTCTTAATATGGTTTTTCAGTGTTTTTTCTAACGAAAATAAAGCAAAATATGACGAAATTACGTTCCCATGGTTCTAATTCATATCCTTCAATTAGGGGGGTCAGGACTTGGTATGAAAAAGGAATTTTCAGTGAAAGACTCACAAATATATCTCTTAATATGGTTTTTCAGTGTTTTTTTTTCCAACGAAAATAAGCAAAATACGACGAAATTACGTTCCCATGGTTCTAATTCGTATCCTTTAATTATGAAAAAACTTGAAACAGTGATTTTGCGATAAGCCTTCAGCTGCAATTTACACCAAAAGGACAAGATACTTATCAAAAGCATGAAAATTAAAAATGTAAAATGTATATTTCAATGAAATAATAGCCTTCTTAATAATTTAAAATCAATAAACCGTGGGAAGTGGTTTTCTTTAGTATTGTCAGTGAATGATTAAAAGATGATGAGTGACAGAAAACATTTTGAAACTAAACAAAACTTTAAATTTGGTAAATTGTCAAATGTTGTCAAAATGTAATTTTTTTCCTGAAATTGAAACCTCTTAGTTTAACTCAGGTATTGAACCTTTGGTAGATATAATGGTTCGAAAATAAACCATTCCCGTAATACAGAAAAATTTAAGTTTGAACAATTATTCGTTATTATTTCATCATATCTTTGGTTTAGTCTGGTAGCTCTTTACTTTTACTCGAAAAGTGTCCTCTTGTGGGAAATGCAAAATACGATGAAATTACGTTCCCATGGTAAAAGCATGAAAATTAAAAATGTAAAATGTATATTTCAATGAAATAATAGCCTTCTTAATAATTTAAAATCAATAAACCGTGGGAAGTGGTTTTTCTTTAGTATTGTTTGTGAATGATTAAAAGATGATGAGTGACAGAAAAACATTTTGAAAACTAAACAAAACTTTAAATTTGGTAAATTGTCAAATGTTATCAAAATGTAATTTTTTTCCTGAAATTGAAACCTCTTAGTTTAACTCAGGTATTGAACCTTTGGTAGATATAATGGTTCGAAAATAAACCATTCCCGTAATACAGAAAATTTAAGTTTGAACAATTATTCGTTATTATTTCATTATATCTTTGTTTAGTCTGGTAGCTCTTTACTTTTACTCGAAAAGTGTCCTCTTGTGGGAAAAAGTTTTTTATCACTCTAATAAGTTTATCGCTAAACATAAGTTTACGTTTGAACAATTATTCGTATTATTATTTCATCATATCTTTGATTTAGTAGCTCTTTACTTTTAGTTGAAAAGTGTCCTCTTGTGGGAAAGAGTTTTTGTCACTTTAACTAGTATGGCATTGGACATAAGTTTACGTTTGAACAATTATTTAACTTTATTTCTGCTCATCTTTGATTTAATGTAGTAGCTCTTTACTTTTCTTTGAAAAACTTATTTTGTGGAAAGTTTTTTAATTAATAAAACATTTCGTGCTAACGAAGTGTAAGTAAGGAGCGAGCCAGCTCAATGGTATCCGAAACTCTAGAAAAACGGAATTTTGATACCAATAGATACATCAAAGAATCAGCTTTAAATGCTGATTTCAAATATATAAGTTTCATCAAGTTTAGTCTGCGTGTTTATTTGATAGTTTTTTTTTCTCACGAGATAACATATCAAGGTAATGGGGCAAATTGTAAGAGGCAAAACGTATAATGTACTCAAGTAAAGCGGGATTTTCTACCATTTTGTGCTGTAAAACAGCACTTCAACCTAAGGAAGGTCTAAGTGTTGTAGAAAGAAAATTCTTAGATAGTAATCGACTTGCAATTATCGAAAACTATGTATTGAGTTTTCTGAGTTTTTGAATTTCTCAGACCACAATGGTGCATCGTGGTGCACTTGGTCTTAAATATTTATGTAGTCGGTACAAAATTAACTGTTAATAGAATTTTTATTTATAAGCTTTGTTTAAATAATCTGATTCATTTAAATCTTCAAAAATAATGTACTCCTATTAAAAACAACTCACTACAGCACCTAGTCGACCGAGAAGGACACAGCTGTGCATGCTCCCCACCATAGAGGATGAGCGGTCTATACTTACCTTTTTAGGAGTGATTAATTAGAAGTATGTTTACAGAAAATTTACGTTTAAGCAATTATTCAACTTTATTTCTGCTCTCTTTGATTTAATGTCGTAGCTCTTTACTTTTCATTGAAAAACATAGTTCTTGGAAAGGTTTTTTTCCTGGTTTTATCACAGACATTAAATCTCATACAGGCTTCTATCAATGACATTAAATCTCGCTCCGTATGTAAAAAATAATAAAAAAAACCCACATCTGGCTAATTGATGAATTTTAGACATACAAAATTATAGATAAAATGAAAAATAATAAGTAACCCTGTTTATTACATTTATAGAACACCCCTCAGTATATTCATGAAGACTATACCTTTCCACAGAGCTTTTGACCATAGTGTTCTCGACCTTTTTAGGATGTATGGACCGAGTGGGAGCTCACAGAAAGTGAGGAGCTTCTTTTGTGTAAATCTGAGATTGTTAGTTCAGATAATGATGACGACGTGGTAGAAGTTCATTATACATCATCTGGACTATCGTATACATCAGATGATTTGGTGAGGAGAGGACCCTCAGGGAGACTGTGTGTCGAAGATGATGATCGTCTATATGTTAATATGCCCACTCTGAGTAATATCGAAACATACAATGATGATGATGATAGCATTCAACTACTTACAATACCGTCACCTCAAATTGAAGAAATTACCATTGAGGACGAGTTAGTGGAGGATGATGAGGTCATATATTTAAAAAGTATTATATTGATTTGACAGTTGAATAGAAATATATATAGAAGAATGATTTTTTTTTATATCATTGATAAAAAAACTTGGCTGTGGACTGATAGTAGGCCTACTCTATGGAGTGATTTAATGAAACTGGACTGTTCATGTACAGAAGTCTCTGCTGGTATCCTTATTCTATACATCTAGTATGAGAAAATAAAAATAGCAGAAACAAATTTATTGTATGATTATGGTATAAAACTTTTCAAGCATATCAAAAATGGGATTTATCGTAAAATGGTATATGAGAACACTTCCACCATGGTTTCCGTTGTTTAAAATCCTTTTCGTAGAATGACCTCTTATGTTGTCTCTTAAAGGGCCACTTTTTCTCTTCTCTTGGAGCATAATCATCATAATAATCCGAGTTATATCTTGCACTATACACATTTTTCCTTGGGTTTTCACTGCTGTCTTTTACACTATAGAGAAAGCCCTCTTTTACCAGTCTCTTCTTTTGATCCTCCTTTTCTATCATATCAATCCTTCTTTTATCTGAGCTTACTTGCAATCGATATAAATTTCTCTCCATGTCACATATAATTTTTCTTCTCGTTTCCTCCAGATTCTTCTCATCTGTCTCTGCCTCTAAGCTATCTAAATATTCAGTAGGTTCATGTGAATACTCAAAATCATGAAAATGTCCTTTACAAATAGAACAGTTGCAATAAAAGGATATTTCTAACTCAACTTGTTCACTCATGTTATTACACTGCTAACTAAAAACTTAGTGAATTCTATTCACAGACTAATAAAACTATAGCAAAAATCCTTTCCTTATATTCACTCCGCCGCTACTATGTAAACAAAGCCCTCTGATTGGCTGAGAAGGAAACACGTGATCTAACTGTTTCTGGGAAACTCATAACATTTGGCTCGAGCAACAACGACAAATACTATTTCTGGACACCATGACATTCATGATCGATTACGCAATCAAGTTCTCGGAAATCCACTTCCCCCTCGAGTCCTAGATCAATAACATTGTTCCCGTTAGAATTCAATGCGCATGTGCAACCTTCGTTCCGGAGTTATTACACATAGAAACATCAAATAAATCGACCTTGGAAAAAGAGGTCATTGACCCCACTAACCACGTGTTCTCCCTAATGACTCTATGCCCATATTTGGTGCCCCGTTCGGACCTTTACCCCCCTTTCTACTTTATTGTAAGAAACTGACAATAGTCTAACCTCTACGGCTTTTACGGAAAGAGTGGACCCTCGGCTAGATTGATGAATATCGTATTACATTTTGGAAAACTCCAGAAATTCGTGTTTGGGCCAAAAAGGTATTGTTTTGCTTGTCCTTGAACCAGAACCAATAGCTTGTGAGCTGAAGTAAGGTTGTCTGTGTCAGAGAGCCCCATCTTAAGCTGTTCTGTCGAACTTTTGTTTCTTCGAGGCGTGTTTTTGCTTTCTGTTGGAAGCTCTTTTCAAGCAAAAAAGCAATCAGTAAGTGGTCTTAAGTTGAAGCTACATTAAAACTTAAAATTGCTGTAAGATAGGCAAAGTTAGTGTTCTTTGCCACACCGATGAATTGTTTTTGTCTTAAAACAATATGTCGAAAAATTTAGAAATTCAAAGAATAGAACATATTCCAACGGTCAAAAGTCCTGTCATCTACTTTTACAATCTAGTTCTGTTCGTGATTCCGTAGAGTTTAGAATTTCATTTCCGATGTTTGGATTGAGGTAAGTGAATGATACCACGTGGCTCTTAAACTTCAATACTTCTCTTAATGCAAAAGAAATTGAGGGTTTTCCATAGCTCTTTTCTTAATTATGATTTTATGTTGTCTCCTGGAATGAAAATCAATTTTTGAACTATGACGGATAAAATTTTCTTTTGACGGTTGTTGATATACCTGAAGAGCTAATAAATGTATATTGTAGTGTTTTTTTTTTTTTTCTTTTTTTTTGTAAAAAAAAAGTTCATAAGATACACTAATGAAAACTTCGAGGGGCTGACAACCTCTTTGTTGTGGTACACACCGAAACTGGAAAACAAACCGAAAAGGGGATAATGACTCCGTTAAAGAACAAGCTAAGACATTAGCCGTTGGAAAAATAAGCGGTGACAAAAAATTGTCCCTTGGTTCTCCCCCCCCCCTCTGATTTGGACCCTCTTGTCCTAACTTTTTGGCTACAGGTAATATTACACATCTTTGAACTAGAATGGTGGATGGAGGGATTTTAGATTTTTTATTATTGAAGAGCAAAGAGGACCATTGGCAACACCACCACCCTCCTCCCCGCCAATCCTCCTGCTAACTTTTAGAATACAAGGGTTATTGACCTGTAAGGTTAAATGACCGAAGTTGACCAGTGACCCTCCAACACTTCTCCCCCTCTCACCACCAAATTTATAGCAGAAAGATAGACATTTTTTCACACTTTTTTTTAAGTCGGAAACATAGAGCAATTTTCAGTCTGTATTTTTTTGGGCACAAAGCGGGCCCATGTCCACTGCAACACCCTCCCCCCTCTTGCCACCAACTTTAAAAAAGGTGTAAATGTCAAGTCCGGTTTGAAGCGGAATATTACAGGGATTTTTAGTTCGCAATGATGGAGGCACAAACTGAGCCTTTGGACTCTTCAAGACCCCCTCCCACCCTCACCCTCTTTAATGCCATTTTTTTAGTAGAACGATTTTAATGTTGCGCCTTTGTTCAGAAATATCCTCTCAAAGGATTTTCAATGCATTTGCTTAGGAAACCAAAGTCCAGCTATCTCTTCAATACCCCCACCCCTCCTGCCTCAAACGTTTAAGTTGGAATGTCGACATGTCGCACCCTGTTTGAGTAAAAAACGTGTACTGATGTTTAGTCTGTATGATTTCATGTGCAAAATGAGCCATTGGCCCTCGAAGACACCTTCCCCTTAGCCGCAAGAATTTATTATCTATATTATCAGGGTTACAAATCATGTATTATTAGGGTTCCAAGAACGGGTTAAATTTCAACTTTTCAGTAGAGAGGTTGGTAGGTGTTTGGCTTTTTGACTGATGGGCTTGAAGCTCATGGGGCAATTACCCATGTGTTTACCCATCTTCAGTCTGTTTGGAACTTATGGGGCAAGAAAGTTCAAAGTGTCTAAAAAACAAGTTTAAGAATATGCTTTTTAAAGTTTAATAAAGTGTTTGCATTCACTGAAAAACTTGATAGGAGGATGTTAGCGGCCAGGAGATGTCAATCAAGAAGTTATGGGCTGTTGAACTTTACAGCCCAGATGCTGACAGACTTTGAATTTTCATTGTGTGGGTATTTCTTCTCTATCACAAGAGTGGCTTGTAAACAAGCAAAGCTTGTTCATCTGGAGGAACGAAGGGCAACTTTTTTTTGGTCGAAATTTTATTAGTTTCCGATTCAACTGACCCCAGTCCACTGTAACACCATGCGCTACAGTAAAAGCTTTGTGAAATATTACAATGATCTCTAGTGTTTTTATTCTTTAGTTTATTTTATCCTGATGAAGTTTTATCAGACAATTTTATTCTCAATCTCAAGTGTTTTTATCCTTTAGTTTATTTATCCTGACGAAGCTTTATCAGACAACATTATTTTGCTAATTATGACTAAGAGACATCATATTTGGGCTTTACCCACGAGAGCTATGTCTTGTTTTTGAATTAAATGAATTCGAATTTGAATTCATTTAAGGGTAAAAAAAATTGTTTCCATGTAAATGAACACGCAACGATTATAAGTAATAATGCAACCCAATGTCGTTGTTTTGGCAATTATAGTAAAATGTTTATGTGGCAATTTAGTTATGACACAACTAAATTGCCACATATTTAGTAGGTTCTGATTTATGTTGAGTTAAATTAACATATAGTTTTTTTTGTCATTTTGTTGGTCATTTTTGGATACTAAACCTTATATGAAGTTTACTTAAGAATATCCAGTATTAAGATAGATTCAAAGTTAATGTGAACAAAATTTTCTGAGGCTGATCTAAAACCGTAGAAAACCCTAGGAAATATTCGCATTATAAATATTTTTTATGATCTTCCTTCATTTCTATCAAGTTTCTATCTCTTGAAATTTAGGAAAGCCCTAAAATAGAAAACAGAAGTCAGATTACCACTGATAAGAAGACTTAGGATGATTTAATGTTCCTGTGCTATTTCAGGATCTTCAATGTGCATAATGAATATGCTAAGCAGGTATAAATCAAAGGCACCAAGTGAATATGAGCCTATTAGATGGTTCTGACGTGAGTTTGGCCTGAAACATAGTTATATCCGTTCCCCTTAATAAAAAAGAAAAAAATACTATTTCCCTTCTGGATTACTCTAATGGAATCATTTTTTTTTTTTGTAAAACTCTTGAAAATCTTTATGATTGTATTTTTTTTGGGTAATTTTGATGAAGATAGTGTGGACCTTGGTTTTAAGGTGAAGAAAGGTAATGTCGTTAAAATAGAGGATATAATCTGTAGCTTTAGGAAGGGTAGGTGTTGAACAAAACAAAAATAAATCATAAATAAGAGAAAACAAGTATAATAGGAGTGAAAAAAAAAAAGAAAAAACTATGAAAATATTTCGGTCGAGACCTCCGCTCAGCGGTTTTCAGTGCAAAATCAAATACTAAAAAATACAGATAAGAGTCCGCAGGACAAACAACAAACCTTTAAAATACTAAACTTAAAAGAAGACCCTTTGTAAGTAACGATGCAAGGGTGACTCAGAAATTATGTAGTTGTTGAAGAATTAGAAACGTCCCTTCCTATAGAAAGGTAGAGCTACAACCAAGAATGTAGGAAAAAAAGCTAGAAAAAACACCCAACTTTAGAACTTACTTAGATTTATACATACTTACTTAGAAGCGTACTTGCAACTTGGATTTTTTCATTCAACTTAGAAGCATATGAGAAAGGATTCAAATAAGTTTGAAATTAGGGTGTTCAAGACAGCAATGACCAGCAGGGTTAAACAGTATAGAAGCATTAAAGACGCTAAACTAGGAAATGAAAGAGAGGCTAGACATATTTTACGGAATCGTTCAAAAACTTCTTAATTGATATCGTTCGATGTCACTAAGCTTTTGTTAAGTGAATGAACGGCATATGTAGCTTGGACAAGTGCTTAAGATTGCTAAGACCATAATTTTGAAGTGCTTTTAATAAATAGCCCCCAAGGGAGTAAGGTATCGCAAGACTTCCTAGATTAGTTCATGACGAGATTAGAAATTATAAATAAACATTTTAGGATTTGGAAAAAGAGAGTCTGGGGGTTTGCACTACACGCGACGAATAAACTGTGTTTGTCCTTGTATCGCTCTCATTTGGTTAAACTCCACAACGAGTTTCTTGTAGTAGTAGGAATCTCATTGATGCCACTGGTCCAGAAAATCATTTTAGTTGATGTAGTTGTATTTCAGGTTGCCTCTTTTGTGTATGGTCATTGGTAGTCATTTACTGAAAGTATGATTCCGTGATTGTTATTGTTTGCTCAAGTTGGCTGCTATTATAGCAAAGAAACTTGTTTTCATTAAAGTTGATTATTTTTCTCTTTTTGTCTCTGCTTTAATATAATGAAGGGCTTTTGTTTCTAGCGAATGGAGAGAGAATACAATTGCCCAGTAGTGATGGGCAAACCTAAAGTAGCTTTCCGGGAATCTCTGGTTTCACCAATTGAATTTGACTATTTACATAAGAAGCAGTCCGGCGGTGCTGGTCAATATGGCCGGGTTACTGGAATACTCGAGGTTAGTACGCTTCTTTTTACGCTTCTTTTTTGCGTGGAATCTATTAAGTTCAAGAATTTACTTTCAAATCTTTTTTGTCATGAATCGAAGAAAGATATTTATTTGTTTATTGCTCAAATTTAAAATTTTCGTTTCTAACGGTAATTTTGGTAAGTTGGTAATTCGGTAATTTGGTAATTTTGGTAGGGTGAGTTAAGGAAAAGAAAGAAGGAAAACTTCGATTTTTAAAAGAATTTGTTTAATAGACTTAGAACTTATTTGAAAGCTTTTTGCACTAATTTTACATAACGTTAGGGGGAAATATGTGTAAAATTGTCAACTGTTTAAAATTTTTTTTTAATGATAGTAACTAGATCTTTATTCTTTGAACTAAATAACAGTATTTTGAAAGAGTGATAAAAAAAGACCGCTTTAAAGCCTTCTGAAACATAGAAAAGAAAATATATTTTGCGTTCAAACTGGGTAGTAGCTTAGAAGAAGCAATGGGAGACAAAAAGAAGCAGAAAGAAAAGAAAAACAGAAAAAACAAGAGAAGGAACAGAAATAAAAAGAGTGGAAGAAGGGTGAAACGGATCTTTATTTTAACAGTTTTCTTTCTATACACTAATGTTGACAGTACTTTGTTATACTGCTGCTGTTGTTGCTCCTGTGCTTAGTGTCAAAATACGTCTCAATGAAGTTTCGTTTATTATACTGATTGTTTTAGTAAATCCATCTGTCATTAATTAATCATTTTTGTATTGTTTAATTGCTTCTATTAAAAATTTGGCCTTCTCTTTGAATAAAAATGTGTCTTTTTCAACTAACATACTCGCATAAGGTAATAACAGAATAATAGACCAATAAAAGCTGTATCTCAGTTAAATTAGTTGACATTTTTTTCTGTCAGGTTTGAACTATATCTAAAAAAAAAGATACCTGAAATTTTCAACCAGTTAAAAAATCAAAAAAATCTTGTTGTTCTGGCAAGGTGAAGGTTTTGTAGTAATGATATTGTCTTAAGATAGGAGCTATTTCAATAGCTAGGATTTTTTTAAACATACAATTTAATAACAATAATCAGAATGCCTAAACGTAAAGAATATAGTTGTGTCCAGACAAAATGAGTTGCCATTATTTCTGAAGCGAAAAATTCCTTATAACAAGCACGATTTAAAGTCGGTGACCGACTTAAAGTTGGTTAAAGAAGTTTCTGAGGCAAGGGTTTCCACTGCGTCATTACAAGGCGAAGAATTAAAGAACATGAATTCAAGCATTGTTTTTTTTCGGCTTTTGGTTCCCAACATTGATTACCAATTGCCAGAGTGAAATGCCTGTTATTTTCGGAAGGACCGTGGGAGTTGAAACCCAGAGGTTTGTAAAAGAAAATTATCATAATAAAAAAAAATGTGTGATCATGAAACGTTTTTTCCAAGTTATTTGATTTTATTTTGTAAATGGGGGGGGGGGAATATAAGCATCATCCTGTGTTTATGTTGATAATTTTGATTTATTCTGTACTTCAGCAATTCTACTGACAAAATGCCCTAACTCTAAAGAATCTATCACAGGTGGACAAATCTAAAAAATTAATGGAATTCCAATCATATTACGTCCCTTTTATTATCTGTCTTATTGGCCGAAGTTTTTGCTTGACTTGACTTATGTCTCCTGTCGGGCATTGATCGGCGTAGAGAGTGAGTCTGCCTCCCCCGTCTGCATCGGTCCATGAAGAACGTTTGTGTTTCACTCAGTCTGATGTTTGCCGTCGTTAGGAACTCGGACAGGCTGTCAGATCATCATCCTTCTTCGGTCGGCCGCAGGGTCGCTTCCAGCTGGCTTTGTTGGGGTCAAAATCGTAGATCACCTTTGTAGGTAGATGTGGAGGCATTCACAGCAGTGTCCAAACATCCTAAAGTGTGCTCTGCTTTTGGATCGAAAGCTGCAACAGCTTCTCATTGTTGACGGAGTCAAACCTACGATCCTTCTCAAGAACTTTGACTGAAATGTTGGAGTGTAAAATACTACGTGTTACTAATTAGCTACTACTACTGCTACTAACAACTCACCGGAGCACCAAGCCGCCTGAGGCCAACACAGCTACGCACGCTCCTTCTCCACCCCAATCTATTCAAAGCCTCCCTTTTTACACCCGCCCACGAAGTTCCCATTTCCTTTAAATCTTTCTTTATGACGTCCTCCCACCCCAGACGGGGACGACCTGCTTTCCGTTTAGCCTAGACGGTTGGCCGAAAAGAACAATCTTCGGTAATCTGTCATCCTTCATCTGCACAACGTGTCCTAGCCACCTCAACCTTTCTTTCATTATAGCCCTAGAGAACGGTATTGAACCACATTTTTCGTATATGCTATTGTTTGAAATACGGTCAGTTAGCCGGGTACCCAGAACAATCCTTAAGCAATTTCTCTGGAAAACATCTAGCAAATTTTCATCCGCTTTTTGGAGCGTCCATGCTTCAGAGCCATATTTGACCACTGTCATCACTGTAGCTTCTAATATTCTAATCTTGGTTTGCTGACTTATCTTCCTATTCTTCCAAACTTTTTTTAAGTGTGAAAAAACACCCTGAGCCTTGGCTATATTACTTTTAACATCTTCACTGCTCCCACCATCTTTACTAATAATACTACCAAGGTAAGTGAAGCTGCCCACCTGATCAATCTTTTCATTACCCAACGTCACCTTTTCATCTTCACTTATTCCTAGCCTTAGTGACTTAGTCTTCCTAACATTACTTTTGAAACCAATTCTAGCACCCTGGACTCGCAAAACCTCTAAAACTTCATTCATTTTGCTCGCACTTTCATCTAGGATGCTTAAATCATCAGCATAATCCAAGTCCAGGAGAATTTTTTTCTCCCCATTTGATTCCGTGGTCTCCCATTGCCTTTACTCTGTTCCTTAATACAAAGTCCATCAAAATAATCCATATAAGGAGGGATAGAACACAACCCTGCTTAACTCCTGATTTAATACAAAACCAGCTGCCAACCTCATTTCCTACCTTAACCGCAGCAGTGTTATTCTCGTACATAGCACTAATCACTTTAATGTATTTGTCTGGTATACCATAGGAGGATAAAACCTTTACTAAAGCTCTTCTATCAACAGAGTCGAACGCTTACTCATGATCTATAAAACTGAGGACCAAAGGTGTTTGAAAACTCAGGCATTTCTCAATTATTAGCCTAAGAGTGAAAATTTGGTCGACACATCCTCTACCTTTTCTAAAACCGCACTGTTCTTCTCTTAAAACTTTCTCTACGGCATCTCTCAGTCTAAAAGTATCATATTACTAAGTAATTTACTACCTACAGAGACAAGACTAATGCCTCGATAATTACCACACTCACTTTTGTCACCTTTCTTATAAAGTGGCTTAATTAAGGTTTTCCTAGGTGCTTCCTCTTTTTCAAAAATCATATTCATAATCTTCAGTAACTTATTTCTAACCTCAGAGCCACCATATTTAAGAAACTCATTTACCACCCTATCAGCACCTGGACCCTTATTATTTTTTTAATCCTTTTAGTACTGTTGCTAATTCCTCCTCACAATACAAATCTTCCTTCACATCCAAGGTATCACACATTTTTTTATTTTCCTCTATATCTTTTCCTGCAACTCTACCTCGGTTAAGCAAATTCTCAAAATGTTCGACCCATCTCTCTTTAGTTTTTTTCCTATCGCTAATTGCGGCCCCATTCCTATCTTTAACTGGGCCAAGTCCGGATTGACTACTCCCTTTCAATTTGTTAACATGCCAGTACAATATTTACTATTATGCTGTCTAGCTGCATCTTCCAGATCCTCGGCAATTTTATCCATGGCCTCCAGTTCACACCTCCTTAGTTCATATTTTAATGCTTTCTCCACTTTCTTTACATTCCTTTTGTTTTCATATGATCTATCCCTCAGATAATTCGTGTACTAGTCCTCTCTCCTTTCTGTTAAACATAAAGCTTTTTCACGAATATTCTTAGCTGCAGTTCTAGCTTTCTTCCCTAATACACCTTCAGCAACTTCACAAATTATTTTTCTAAAATTATTCCAACCATCTTCCACATTATCAAATTTTAAACTCTTAAGTTTAGTATTCAGCTGTTCCTGGAAAGTTTCTCTCAAATTCTCATCCTGGAGTCTACCAACATCATATCTTCCCGGGAGCTAGTTACCCTTCCGATATTTCAGCTTTAAATTAACCCTTGACACTACTAGATGGTGATCTTTACTTTTTAACATCAATAACGGCACTCCTAGATACCCTAGTATCTTGTATTGATCCTGCCAGTCTTCGGTTTACTATAACATAATCAATAAGGTTTGCTGTCTTACCATCACGTGAATACCATGTTAACTTTGAGCCATTTTATGACCAAACACCGTACTGGTTATTGCTGGATTGTTATACCTACAAAATTGCAAAAGTCTGTATCCATTACTGTTTTCTTTTCCTACACCAAATTTACCTACGCTAGGATACCATCTATCCCTATTTCTACCAACCTGGGCGTTAAAATCTCCCAGTAATAGCATCATATTTCTACCTGGGACCCTGTCTATTTGCTCCTGTAACTGTAAGTAAAATTCATCCATCTGAGTCACTAGTATCTCCGTCAGTCGGTTTCTACAGGGGCGTATACTACTATAACTGATACCCTGAACTTTTTAGTCATAAAATGAGCAATTAGTCTATTATTAATACCTTCCCAGCCGAAACAAGACTTAGAAGCTTCCTTACTCATCATGAGCCTTACTCCCTGTCTATGTACCCCATCCTTCCTGCCTGAGTAAACATATTCTATATCACCTAATTTCATGCTTCCTACCCCTGGGATATGAGTTTCTGAAACTCCTAATAAATCCAGTTCGAATCGTCTGAATTCGTCAATCAAAATGTCGATACGATAGTCATTTTTTAACGTCGTAACATTCAAGTTCCAATGTTCATGTTCTTTAAATCATTGAAATTACTATTTTTGCCTCAGGAAAAGTAATTATCCCGGATACCAGTGCAGGACGGGGATCACATATCTTCTCAAGTCTACACTGAAGTGCTTAAGCCGGCTTAGAACCGGACAGCAAGAAAACCCTGGGACCTCCATGAATGGAGGCTTTGTGCAATCCTGGGCCCATCTTGGTCACAATATGGTTTTCAGCACTTGGCGATGCTCTTCTATCAACAAGAGTCGAAATCCTGCACAGACAGTCTCAAGCCTATTACCTCCGACACATTATATATTCATACTAATTAGCAATATAGCTCAATTATTTCTGTGTGCCTTAATGTTTTTTTAAATTTTGTTTAAGTCGTCTATGAGTATTTTTAATAACTATATAGTTTAAAGACAAACACATTACTTTAATTAGTGGGTTTGAACTGCTTGTCTAGTAGGAATTTCACGGAAGAATGAATACTTTAACAATTCTTTATTCTTATAAATCTTACGATTATCTGAAGAAAAAAAATTATCAAGTTGTCAGATGGTGCAACTTTTTTATATATCCACTAAGATGCTTATAGTTAGTCAACTAGGAAGTACAAATTTTATGTGTTCGTAAAATTTAGACCGGTTGGAAAAAAATACTTTGACTTACTTGACTTAACGGTCATGTTGATCAGGTTTGGTCAGTATAAAAGGAACTATTTGACTGCTCCATCAGTTGTCTCCACTTTTTCTAAGTATGGTGCACCATTGGGGTTGGTATTTTGAATGAGGAGATGTTAGTTTATTACATTCGCCCATCTGGTGTGCGGCCTCCCTCGAAAGTGTTGCCAGTTATTTTCTGAGGGACTGAGATCCAATATAAACGTTACGGGGTACTTGGCTGGAAGTATAGACTATGTCACAGAATAGTGCAGCATGACGCCTAATACTGTAGCGTTGTAAAATTCGAGCTTTGGTGTGGCTACTAATTTGAGATTTGAGGAAGACTGCTCTCGCGAGTCGTCCATATACAGACATTGCCTTGGCCAATATGACTGCGATTTCGGTGTCAAGTGTGCTATTTGAGGATATAACTGATCCAATTTACGTGAATTGCCTTGCCACGTCGACAGCCTGGGACATTTAAACTTGACACCGATGCCTTCGTTGAGCATGGCCGTGGCCATGATTGTCGTTTCTTTAAATTGATTTGTAGCCCGACTTCAGAGACCGTGACGTAGAGCCCCAAGTACTGACTGAAGGTATTCGCGATTTTCGCTAAGAAAAACTACATCATGGGCTAAGTCAATATGAGATAGAGTCCTCCTGGAATGACTGATGCCGAAAGGGTGGACAGGGTGTGTCTCCTAGATGTGGTTGATGACGCAGTTAAACCGATCAGGTGTATTCTTGCCGTACTCCTTTTTGGTGGGGAAGGACAAAGAAACCTTCCCAGTAACCAGGACAATGTTTTCTGTGTGTCTTTGTTAATGCTAACATTTTAGACTGTTTAAGTTAAACTGTTAACATTTAAAAGACTGTTTAAGTCATAGCGCTTCTTGGCAGTATGTTTTCTTGTTCTTTGTAAGATTTATAGTTATTCCTTCCGCGGAAAAAAAGATAAATTTTGCACTTTCAAGGCAAAAGAGCACTAAGAAGGGAAGAAAATTGGTCTTTTTGAATGGCTTTTAAAAATGTATGCAGTTATTTTCCTAATAGTTGTGCTAATAAGAAATAATTAATGTATTTTTTTTTCTGGTGCCCCTCTACCCTTATTTAATTTATTTACGTGATAGAGATTGAAACATGTATTTGTTCTTTTTTCCTGTCAATAAAAAGAAAAATGAAGAGGCAAAGAAAATGTGAAGACGGATAAAACTTCTAGTAGATACAGTGAAGAAACTATTTGTTTTTAAATGAAACAGCTGTAGCGTATATGAAGTGATTTAGTTCTTATTGATATCTTTTCTGTCTCATTGAATAAAAATGTTTTGTATTTTTATTACTAGTTTTCGATGATTTTGAAGAAATCTTTTGTAATTTCAGCCACTTGGTCCCTCAGAGAATACGCAAGTTTTATTTAACGACGAAACAGTTGGAACAAACATTCCCAAACAGTTTGTACCAGCTGTAGAAAAAGGCTTCCGAATGATGACCGAAAAGGGGCTACTGAGCGGTCACAAAATCTCTGGTGTCAAGTTCAGACTCATAGATGGCGCTCACCATATTGTAGATTCCAGTGAACTCGCATTCATTTTAGCTGCACAAGGAGCAGTTAAACAAGGTGAGTTCTTATTTTTAAGAACTGCAGGTCAAATTAGAGTCCAGATAGATTCTTTTTTTTTTGGTTTCCAAAATAGACAAATTTATATTGTTTTAATTTTCACCCAATAAAAGTATTTTGTTCCTCTTTACTTAAAAGAAAAATTATTTTTATTAAAATTATCATTTTTTTACTCTCAATTATTGTTTTCTATTCTTAATTCCTATTACCGTACAGCTTGACTGCCAACTAAGAAGAACAGATTGTACTGTTCCAAGAGGTTACTGTGAAAATTTAGTTATGCTGAGTTCAGCTATCTTAACCAAAGCGAACAAAATGTATTTTATAAAAAATAATTTTTACATTATAAAAATATATTTTATCTGTTACTTTTAGATATATTGTAATAAAAACTAAGACAGAAATTCGGAAAATTTGTACGGATTTCGTTTTAATATTTAGCCAATAAAATAAATCGACCAACAAACTACTAAGGATGTTTAATGTAAACAGTGATACACATAGAATTACAGTCTGAGGGTTTCAATGCATTTCCGAGAGAAGGGGGGGGGATAAAGCCTCAGTAAAGGATACTTATAGTCATTGTATGATTGAGAAGTATGCATTTAAATGTCATATTTCAGGCAGGCGTGGCTGAAGTCCCCTGAATTCTCCCTTGGTTCTGTTGCTCTGCCTTAATAATTGATAACTCTAATATTTGTAATGGTAATAGTGGGACTCTTACTTTAAGATTATGTACTTTAGGGTCAGTTGGTTGAATCGAATTGCCATCTTCCTTGGGGCTGCCTTTGAGTGAGCCTCATCGACCAGACCCACAAGAGGGTGTCCCAATTAACTTTTAACTGGGAAGATCCCTTTTTCATTTTTTTTTTCTTTTTTTTTTTACAATGCTATCGCTTTTAAGTGTTTTTCTCATGTGTTGTGTGCAGCAAAAATACTTATTTCAGAAATAAAGATATCTTCTCTTTGCCTGAGCGTCAGAGCCTGACAAAGAGTAGGGAAACAGGATGTCAACTTTTACGTAAGTTTTAAAATTGCACGAATTCAGTGCTTTATATGCATGTATATCGAAGAATTAAGGAAGAATAAGTTTCAGGGGCAGCAATTCATGAACATTTAGGTGGGACAAAATGCATTTTTCTTTATCGAGGAGTACACTTCCAGTTTTTTCAATGAAAATGCCCATCTAGAATATTTTCGTATAAACGTGCGAAAAAAGTTTAAAAAATCTGGGAAGGTGGCAGCTTATCTAAAATATATAAATAATCATCTCATTGCAAAATAGCCTTGAGCATCAGAGCCCTGTAAATGGTAGGGGAAGAGGGTATCAACTTTTGCCTAAGCTTTAAAAGAGCACGAATTCGGGGCTTTTAATGCATGCGTTAAAAAAGAAGAAAAATTAAGGAAGAAGAAGTTTTCAGGGGCAACAATTCATGAAAACGTAGATTGGACATAATGTAATTTCCAAAATCGAGGAATATGGGCAGTTTTTTTTTTAATAAAAATGCTGCAAAAAGCTCCTGTTCGACGCTCAAAAGGCTTTTTTTTTTCAAGTCTAGGGGATGCAATTGCCTCCCCCCTCCAAAAAAAAAATGTGCCCTGTTAAAGTTCCTCTCTATGATTTTGTATTTTGAACGTTCCACACGTTGCCCGAACGAAGTGAGACCTTTCGCCCTTGTCATGTGTTTTGCTAGCAAAAGGTAGGTAAATCCTACTCTTTGGCCAATATGTATTGATAAATATAGCTGCAACTTTCAAAATGCCCCACTTGAACTTTTTCTGGTAAATTCCAAGATGTAATGTAAATTTATATGGTGGCAAAATTAAATTAAAGATAGCGTTTATCGAAAATTTCTGATCACGTCCTTAGATCATGTCAAATAAAAACCATCTGTGAAAAATGATTTAAAACTCTGACGTAAAAGCTGAGCTTAACGTAGCTGGAGCTGAATACTAAATTTTCATTACAAAGTCATTGGAAATCGGTAAAAAAGAAAACTATAACAGATTTGTATCGAGTTCAGGTAAGCACACAGGCAGGTGCACACAAGGGCTTCAAGTCTCTGAGCTCTCATCAAATCTTCAAACTTTTCCGATTTTATCTGTAGTTTCATAAATAGTGTAATAAAATTTGTGACTTTTGGTGTTTTCACCCCTCTCCCGAGAGAAAAACTCCTTATACCTCTAACCATGGTCAAATGAAAAGGAGTTTAACTTTTTGAAGTACCCTTCGCATGTTATTGTTATAGCAAACAAGAAGGTACAATTTTTTTATAATATATTTTAATCATTTCTTTTACGGAAAAACAAATTCACGTGATGACGTCTAGGCAACCCAACCCCACACACATTTTAACAGCAACTCTTTCAAAATAAAGCCCTTCCTTTTGCGCTGTTGAATTTAAATATTATGTGTGATGCGAGGAAGGGTTAACAATAGAATACATTGAACTGGGAGGGTTCCTAATTTGTATCAAACTGATATACATTTAGATGGCTCGAATGAGCCTTACATAGAAATATTTTAGTTCAGTGGGGGAAAACATCAGGATAATCACAAAATTGTGCAAATTTTCGGGAAGAGTGGTGCTGGTGGTCAGCCAGACTGACCAACAGTGATGAGTGACCTTAAGTATGGTGTTTAAGCGCGGGCATTAAAAAGCGAGAAACGCCTGATTTATTATGCGTTTTTTCAGAAAAATTGTTTAAGGCATTTTAGACATAAATCTTGGTATTGAGTTACCACATGCTACTCTTTATGAATGAATTTAGCGACAAAGAAATGACATTGTAAACTAATGGAATATCTTATTTTTCCTTTTATGTTTCTATCAAAGGATGTTAGGATGATCAATGAGGTTTCTGCCATAAAAAGGAAAGTGAAAACTGCTCAATAACGTGGAGTTGATTTGTGGTTGGTTGAAATCCCCCTCGTTCAAAATAGATTGGATATTAGTCAACTATCTAGATTTATAATGATAATAAGTAATTCCTTTTAGCATACGACCTAGGAAATTGGCATATTCTTGAACCAGTTATGGCAGTTGAAGTTGCGGCACCCGAAGAATTCCAAGGGACCGTAATGGGTCAGCTAAATAAACGTCACGGCATCATTACTGGAACCGAGTCAAGCGAAGGCTGGTTCACTATCTATGCTGAGGTCAGTATTTCAGTCAAATGTTTATTAGGGATTTTTTGTCAGTGTGCACAAAATAATATTAGCGTTTGCTCTCATTGAAGTTTATGTTCTTTACAGTTTTAACAAACCAAGCAGCTTTTTAGTTTTCTTTGTTAGTGTATGGTCCCACAGTGGGGTGTCTAAGCTCCAAAACTTGTTTTGTTCGTCAGCAATTTCTCCTAGTATCTTGTATTGATCCTGCCAGTCTTCGGTTTACTATAACATAATCAACAAGGTTTGCTGTCTTACCATCACGTGAATACCATGTTAACTTATGAGCCATTTTATGACCAAACACCGTATTGGTTATAACTAGATTGTTATACCTACAAAATTGCAACAGTCTGTAGCCATTGCTGTTTTCTTTTCCTTCACCAAATTAACATAGACTAGGATACCATCTATCCCTATTTTCTACCGATCTGCGCGTTAAAATCTCCTAATAAAAAATCATTATTTCTACATGGGACTCTATCTTTTTTCGCTCCTCTGTAAGTAAAAATTCATTTACTTACCAGTGTCTCCCCCTCTCTCCATATGTGAGGGGCTTCCCCATCTTCAAGCCCCTATTCTTTACGCTAAAGCTGACTTTTTTCCCAATTCTTTAAGAAAGACTTCACAATTATCATGACCGTTTAATTAGAATAAAAAACTTTGTCAAAGCAATAGAGACGTTGGTTTAATGAGCAAGGGATTTAGGAGGGTGCAGCACCACTCATATATGGACTAATTTTTGTCTTTTTTCCACAAAAGAAACTTTAAAAACCGCGTCAAAAATGTGAAATTGATATCTGCTCCCTAAGTCCAAGGGATTGGAGACCAACCAGCCGCGTGGGGCGGTATTTTTTGGGGTGGGGGTGGGGGGTGTTCCGCGTTTTTTTTTTCTGAGAGATGGTGGGTCCCGCCGGGGGCTATTTTCCACAGGGATAATTTCTAGGGTTGCATATTTCAGGGGTGTTAACGCCGGCCACCGAAAAAGGACAAGCAAAGATAAAAAAAAGAACGCTAATATCTTTAGACGCGTCAAACGAGGCATGTTTAATGCCGATAAAAACTAGAAAAGAACAGAAACGTCTAGCAATAAGAAAAAGGGGATTGCAACTAATCAAGTGAGGATGAAAAATCAGAATTGTTCGCCATTAAAACTAATTAAAATCTAACCTGGCTGGGCTCTTATTACCTGGATGGGGTTGGAGTAGCTTTAATGCATTTGGTTTTTTTTGGTGTGGGAGGGGGGGTCTATTATACTTGGTTTTCCTTAAAAATATTGTTTCTGGTTTTCTTATCTCTTCATGCATTGTTCTTGTTGTTCCATTCTTCTGGTTTCGTATTGCTTTTGTTTTTATTCTTTTGTAGTACTAATACAAACGAATAAATAAATCTTAAAACGAGTACAGCCGAAATTGTATATGCAAATCAAGCGCAAAACAAACAAAAAATATTTTACTACTGAAGCATAAATGAAACCCAAAACGAACAGAAATTAAATAAATAATCATAGCAAACAGACATACAACAGGTACTAACATAAATGAATAAATAAATCTTAAAACGAATAAAGCTTTAATTAAATATGCGAATTAAGATTGAAACGAACAAAAATCAACTCAAAGAAGAGTATGGTTACTGCCTCCTTCCCTAACTGGAAAAGTGTAATACCTACTGCGTCATTGGCGCTTTACTGAAAATGAATTATATTCCAAATATTTTCTTACGTACTTATTACGACATTGAAAATAAAAATGAAATTATAGTAAAGTTAAATTTTGAACTGATGGGCTTTTCAGTAGCTGATATCATTATATATCAAATATTTAGTTTAATCTTATTTCTTTCCGAAACCGTTCACTACAAATTTAGTTTCACTACAAACAAGAATTTAGAATTTAGCATTTCCCCTAACTGTAATAATCTAAAGCCTACTGCGTCATTGACGCTTCACTGAAAGCGAATTATATTACAAATATTCTTCTCTTGAAGCATTGCAGCATTAAAATTGAAAATACAACTTTCACTATTCAAATTTTACTTATTCAATTTTATTTATTATAAAAAGAATTTTATTTTTTTAATTTTATTTATTTAATAAGAAGTGAACCTTTAGCCTCCTTATAGTATATTAAACGCTAAATGCATATTAAATGCGTTTAATACCTTGCGGCAATTAAATGTTTCTCCTTGCACTATAAAATATTACGTTCAGATGCCTACTGGTACAAAAATTTTAGCCCACTGCGTCACGGCAGGTGTGGGCGGTTCTAAAAGACAACAAGCTGAACATGATTGATGAAATCAGGTTTCATCCGGGTTTTTAGCCTGTTGGCAAAATGGGTTCTGACTAACTGATGTGTGATTCATTGAATTTGCATATATCTTAGGAAGTTTTCTTCTATTGTTCACCCAGGACCTGTTTCACAAAACAACGCTGTTCGGTTGTTCGATGGTCTACAACTCCGGGATTGGATACGAAAGGTTTATGAGCGTTTAAGCTACCTGTTTCCAAAGTATAGGTTTTTATATGCTCTTTTGTTCACATTTAGACACTGTATACACCTTTCCTGTTTTGAAATCATAGTAGACACGAGATCCTCAGCTCTCGATTATGACCTTGGGTTGGTCGTTTCAGCGTGGTCGACTTTTTCTGTCCTTCATAAAAGGGATCAGAAGTTCGAATCATTTTGATCAAAATATTAAAAAATACTGACATAGAGAGGGAGAAAAAAGAAAATTAATTATAACCGAAAAAAAAGATGCAACTTGAGCTTAAGGACCAACTGGAAAAGTAAAAAAACTTGTTCAATGGGATGATAAATGCTATACGTGGCTAAAATAAAAATATGGTAACCAAACAAGTGCCTTTTCTCCTTAGGTGCCACAAACCTTAAAAATAAACAAACATGTTGATATTACATTAGTTGCACTGAGAGCTCATTCCCACCCCACCTCCCCCAAAAAACACTTCCCAAAAGAAAGAAACAGAATTAAAAACCGTGCTTGTAAAAAAGAATCTCCTTAATTACCGTATCGATTAAAGACATATAACCGATATTTTAATATTGCAATCAAGATGATTCTTACATCTGATACCCCCATGAATGACAGGGAATGTTAACCGCGTTGCAACAAATAATGGGAGGCTTAACGTTTTATAGAGGACCGAATGCCAAAGTCATGAGCTGAGGGACTCAAGTACACACTAATCTGTCAAAACATGCCAGGTGTATGCTGTGTTGTACGAGTAGCTCAATATGAATAGAAGTGAATAACAGCCGCATATTCCAGAGTCAGGTACTGTGCTTTAACGCCCATATGTATTTCGTGCCGAATCTTAGAACGGTAGACTATTAAACAACCGAATAGCGTTATTTTGTAAGACACGTACAGGATGAACAATGGAAAGAACCGTCCCAAAATAAACGCTATGACGATTAATTATATATGGATGAACAAGAAGAAACAAAAAGGTGTATCAGTTAGAGAAGAAAAATTTTTTTTAAGTTTTCTGATTATATCAACGTTACAGGACACTCTTTTTTTACAAACATACCGAACATGGAGCCTAAAAACGGTGTTTCATCCATGTAAACTCCAATGGACGTACAGGAAAAACATGCTTTAAAGTTCCACAAATTTCCTGAATCCGGGGTATGAAATCCAGGAGACCGGAAAAATGACAAAATTTAACTTATTCAAAATAATTTTAAGCGTATTTACGCTCAGCCGTTAATGTACATTGTCAACTGTGTGCTTCATTGATGTCAGAAGTAGTAACTCTCCTTTTCGCAGTATTTATAGCTACTATTTTATCAGTAAAGAATGACACTGTCACATTTTTCGGCACTTTTTAATCGTAATTATTAACCTTAAAATAGCAACCATGAACACAATAAGGCATTTCATTAATGGACAACTGGAAAAGAATGGGATCCACAACAGATCCCTGTGAAGTTCCACAAACAAGACTGAATTCATGGGATTTATGTCCAAAAACTGGTATCAGTTACTGAGGAAACTCTTTAAAATACCAAGAGATTTACCACGGACCCCATGCGTCTCAAATTTTCCCTAGAGCAGGCCATGATCAATTGTGTAAAAGCCTTTATAAAATCTCGAAGAATCAAATGGGGAGAAAAAAACTTTCCTGGACTTAGATTATGATGATGATTTAAGTATCCTAGATCAAAGTTGTGGCCAAAATAAATGAACTTTTAGAGGTTTTGCTGGTTCAGGGTACTAGAATAGGTTTGAAAATTAATGTTAAGAAGATTAAGTTGCTAGGACTAGGAATAAGTGAAGATGAAAAGGTGACGCTGGGTGACAAAAAGATTGATCGGGTGGACAGCTTCACTTACCTTAGTAGTATCATTAATAAAGACGATGTGAGCCGTGAAGATGTTAAAAGTAGAATAGCCAAGGCTCATGGTTTTTTTTTTCACAGTTAAAAAAGTTTGGAAGAATAGGAAGATAAGTCTGCAAACCAAGATTAGAATATTGGAAGCTACAGATACGGTTATGTAGTATGGGCGCGCCAAAAAGCGGATGAAGATTTGCTAGATGTTTTCCAGAGAAATTGCCTACGGATTGTTCTGGGTAACCGCCTGACTGACCGTATTTTAAACAGTAGGCTATACGAAAAGTGCGGCCCAATTCCGCTTTTTATGGCTATAATGAGAGAAAGGTTGAGGTGGCTAGGGCACGTTCTGCGGATGAATGATGACAGATTGCCGAAGATTGTCCTTTTTCGGCCCAACCGTCTAGGGCTAAACGGAAAGCAGGTTTTCCGTCGTTGGGGTGGGAGAAATTCATAAAGAAAGATTTGAGGGAAATAGGAACTTCCTGGGAGGGTGTAAAGAGGGAGGCTTTGAATAGATGGGATGAGGAGGAGCGTTCGTAGTTGTGTTGACCTCAGGCGGTTAGGGACACAGCCCTAACCTTAAAATTATTGTTCCAGATTAGTTACAATAGTAGAAATAACAGTGCATCCTCAGTTTTTTTCCACTTGCTTGAAAACCGAACTGATTACTATTTAAAAAACTTAACTTCTCTAAAATAGAGATTTCTGGGACACTGATATATTTTTCAACTAGACGAGACGCAACAGGCAACTATGATATGGAGCAATAGTTTTTGTTTCGTAGAAAAGAGTTTTTATTAAATAAACGAATTAACAACAAATCCGGATTTATAAACTTACCAAGATCATTTTATATCGTCTCACCTCCATGTACCGGTGTCACTCTTGCTTTTTTTTTTAAAATCGGTAAACTTCCCTTGTCAACGCCGATGCTTTAATAATTGGTGTTGAGTCATAGGAACACCAGATATAAATGAGATAATGCATTTAAGAATCTTTTGACTTGTTAAGTCACTACTCGAAAAACAATTTTTCATGTTTCACATAATAGCCCTTAGTTTATCCAAGGTGACCTTCCTTAAATGAAGTGAAATATCTATGGGGGACGGTAGTTTGGATCCAAATGATTGTTCTTCTGCATGTAAGTCGTCTTCTCTGATTCTGATTGGTTGTTTGCATTATTTATAATTCTACTTAAGAGAAATGATTTTGAAACTGGTTACGCATCATATTGCAATCGGACGTTACCCCCCCCCCCCCCCCCCCTCCCGCTTACAATCACTTTGGACCGTAGAATACCAGAATACTGACCTGTAACATTATAAACTATTTGTCAAGTCTTCAGTGGATTACCTTCCTGCTATAGCAAGAAGTGGACATCCTTAACCTCGTACTGTAGTACCTTTTTAGTCTTGTGGAAAAAATTATTCCAACCGTTATAATAAGACCATGTTGTTCCTTGTACTCATCCTTGAGTTTTATAACGTGTAACTTAAGCAGTCCATCACTTATATTTATTTTTCAGAGGAAATTCCTTGTTATCTATGGCTTCTTCCAATTTCGACTTTTAACATTCTTTACACTGCTCACTTCCTTAACCATTTCCAGTGGCTTGTCATAAAAAGTGTCAATTTAATGCTTGGGTCTTTTTAATCACCAGACAAAGCTGTCCAAGCTATTTAATCCAAGTTATTTTTCTTTAGGACGTCGGAATCGAAACAAATTGGGAGCTGGATCTAGCTCGGAAAAAATGCAATTTTTTGGCACTGATTTTTTTATTTATCTAGAGGGAGGGGCTCTTCCTCCTTCTCCAGTTTTAGGTGGAGGATGGAGGCCCTTCTCCGTGCGCGTATCGTGGGAAGTGCATTCTGTTCTTGCAAGAAAAAAAGACCTCAAATAAATATTTTGTACCCTTGTGTGAAAAAAATATCAAAATGCGGTAATACCCCAAAAGAGGAAACATTGGGTATTATATGTAAAGCCTGACACCTGATATGGAACCTTGATTAAGCGGAATTCTGTACTAATCGGTAAGAGGTTTGTCTTAGTTATGTCAACTGGAGACGAAATACTGGGTTGTTTTCCCTGGATTAAGTGGAGACTGGTACCAAGTTGATAACTATGTTTTTTTTTCTGTTGTCTGAATCTATGTAAAAAAAAAAAAAGAACAATCAAGATTGTAGGAGTAACCGTGATAATAGAAGTATTGTCAGTAGTAGTGCAGGTAAGACTACTCAGTGTAGTTCTGGTAGGGTTTGTCGAGGTAGGAGAAATGACGTTGGAATGGTCGAGGCAGGAGTAACGTTGTAGGAATAGTCATGGCAGGAGTAATTTATCATAGTAGTCATGTTAGCATCTGTCATTTTAGAAATGGTAGTGGTAGGAGTAGTAATAGCAATAGCGTTTAAATATTGTTCAAATACTGTTTTGACTTTCTTTTCTTCTAGGTTATAAAGAACTTCATAATGAAGTGACAACAGTTTCTAAGTTCCTTTTTCTCGGAAGATAACGATACGGGTCAAATTAACTGGAGAAAAACCCCTCAGAAACCAATGAAGTCCTTGCGGGCATTCAGAAAATATTCAGAAATGAATGAATGAAAATGTGATGCCCTTTTAGTTTTCCCCTTTTAAATTTACTTAAGCGAAGAAATATAGACAAATAGACTTCAGCAACCGACTCGGCATGAAAGTCTGGCCGAGGAAAGGTATATAAATCAGTTCACTGTTTTTCGCAATATGTCCACGGGTGGGGTAATATTATATGGACGGGAAAAGAGATTCTTCCTATCTTCCGCTTCAGTGTTGTTTCACAAGCTTCGTTAGCAAAATGAAATTACATCATTTGTTTTATAGGTACCGTTGAATGACATGTTTGGATATGCATCAGAACTGCGCTCAGCAACACAAGGCAAAGGAGAATTTAGTATGGACTATAGCCGATACTCGCCAGCATTACCTGAAGTACAAGCAGAAATAGTCAGAATATATCAAGAGTCATTTAATATAGCCCAAAATCAAAAGGCTGGCAAAAAGAGATAATTATATAATTAGGAATTATTGTTTTTTACTTCTTGATAAGAGACACTTTTAAATAAAATAATTGATCTATTTATTTGTAGCTAAAGTGTTTTCATGGTTAAAAGTGAGAAATGAAGTTTGTTGTAAATGAAGCAAAGGTAAATCCCACATAAATGGAAACGACTCCACATTATTGAACTGTTGATATTTACATGAACATTTCGCCTTAGCCAAGTTCATTGATACTATCTGATTACCCTTAGAGTAGCCCCTCTTCTTTCTCTGCCCATCAGATTTTCAAATCAAGCTTTTGTCCCGAGACAAGAGAGGCTAGAACCGCCACTGTTTGGATGCCTCAACTAGTGTCCCTTTTGCTAACTCTTATTAGTCGCAGTGAGAAAAAACAAACTTTTTTTTCCCCTTTCTTCTAAAATTCACTTAGAACTACCACTTTTTTTTAATCAGGGCAGCCAATTAGACGATTCTACTATCATAGTTTGAAATTTTGAAGGAGATCATGTTGCGTAATATCATAAAATTGGCCTTCTTAGAAAATATTTTTTATTCTAACGGTGCTGCAAGCTTCTTGCTCTGTTTTGGACCAACTTTAAAGAAAAAATTGAGCTCCGGGTACTCTATCTCCACAGAATATTTTGGTGTTAGACTAAAGCTTCTTTTTAGCTGATAGAGCATTAGTTGCACGAGCTAGCTACATATATATAAAAAAACAAATTTAATAACCAACTGACCATTTCGTCGACGCTCTACAAAATAGACAGGAGCTCTCTCCTTATAAGCTTTGACTATGTTTTTTCATATTCCGACCTGATGTGATATCTGATCTTTCGATCAAGGGTGTTAGTCTGTTTTGTTTAAAAACCTAGAAAAGTAGTCATCAACTTCAATCAGATTCTCTAGTTCTTCCGTATTTCTATTCTCACCTAAGGGAGCGAGCTCACATGAGCTGCTAAGTAGGCTTTGCATATTTTACATATTACATATTGTTAGCATATTTTAATTTATGACATCGGGTAGATCATCTTCGGCTGCATCAATCTCTTGCTCTCTAGGTGTAGTATAGGGCTAGCCCATATCTGGCCCGTTAGACCTGGGGGCAGGGTTGCCATTTTAGTACTACAGGCACACCTGTAGTCATTACTACTATATTTGAGAGTATAGAATGAGAATTCACATGATGAATTTCTTTTTCTCGTAAATAGCCCTAGCCTACAGCAGATTGTACATCTAGTTAAACTCACACATCAAGCTTAAAGCCTTGAAATAGACCATGAAGTGATACAGGCTACTTTGTGAAAAACCTCCTTAATCAGGAAAATAGCCTAGGACCAACTTCAAATTTTGATGATTGCTCGAAATTTTTTCCTTCCCACCATTTTTTATTTCAAATATGGCCGGTTTAAAATAAAAATATGAAATTCTTATCGAAAATGATAAAATCCCTATCTCTTCTACGCTCAACTATAGACGAAAGTTGTGTGCACGATTAGGAAAATAACTTTTCAAGTGAGATTTATAAAAAAAAAAGATAAAAAAAAAAAAAAAAACAGATAGTAGCAAGTAAAACAGCGTTGCTTTTTGCCACTTTTTTAAAAACTCAAATCTTTTTACCAAGTGGCTGAAAACATTTAAGTAGGGCGCTTGGCCTCTCCCCATACGTGAAACCTTTGAATATCATGTGTCTTTACTTGAAAAACCTGTACCTTTGCACCATGATGTCAAATTTGTATGATTTTTGATTGAATGCCTGTTTTGGCATCTTCGTGCTATTGGCTTTATTTAAGCTGCTATTTTATATAGTGCAAACGTAGCTGCTTCGCCCTTTGTAAGAGTACTTTTGATTGTTTCTTTCTCGAGAATCATTTGATTAAAAAAACTCAATAATAAAACTCTATCATTGAATTAGAACAGAGACCCCAAATAATTTACGTACTTGTTCTCTATTATTTCTTAGCGTACTAGAACCATAATTTTTGTTTTATCACAACTTAGTTGTAGCCTTATGAGGTCTGGGTAAAATGAAGTAGGAGCTAAAATTGTCTACAGCTTTTCTTTTGATTTTGCCACTAATACTATCTCATCTGCAATCAAAATCATTCAAAACATAAGATTCCTAATTTTGCTATTTGAGCAAAATTTATCCCGACAAAAATTGAGACTGTTTCGCAAAGGAAAAACTGAAGAAGCTAACCTACTAAGAAAATCTATAAAAAAAAAATTCAGAAAGCTTCAGCCCAGTATTCCCGTAATAGAGCAAGGGAACTCTTTAAAGCACGAACGAAGCAGTGGTATATAATACAGTCAAGAAAATCAGTGGTAAAACAGTCAAAATGTTGAATTTAATCTTGATGTTATCCCTGAAACTACAGCTAATTCCCTAAATAAACACCTTGCCGCTATTGTACAAACTCTCTCTCCTCTCTCATGTAATAATCCTTTCCCCCACCACCAGATATCCAGGGAGGATATCCCTGTAATACAACCTGTTGATGTTGAGGCGAAAATATATAACTAAAGATAACTTCAATTTGCCCCCTCGATATTTCAATTGATTTAGTAAAAGCATTTCCTGATAAATTATCAATACCTTTATCAAATATTTCTAAAACAATAACTAGAAGTAGTTCATTTCCTAAGGGCACCACCTTCTGTTCATTTCCTAACATCTTTCTTCTGTACGGGTGTAAACCCATACAGAAGAAAGGTGTTAGTTTGGGATTTTTATGGAGTCCCACCAATTACCTTAACACCAATACTCTCTCTAAGCTGTATGAGAGCTTCGCAGCAGATTGACTTAAAAAGACGGTTCTTGAACTTACAGATGAACAACAATTCGGAAATATGAAAGGTTTATCAACGACACATTGCCTGGTCAGTCTTCTCGATATTGTATATAAACTACTTAACGAGCCAACCTGGCTGAATCTCCTTTTAATTGACCTCCAAAAGGTTTTTTACCTTGTAAGTCATAATGTTTTAGTTGAAAAACTGCTGAATGAATTTAAAGTACCTCATGTTCTAGTCAATATTATTGCATCTTTTCTGTCAAATAGGAGTCAAGTTGTTTAGTATAAAATGTTTCTTCTAATTTACTCCCTATTTCTTGTGGTTTTCGAAAAATAAAAGTACGGTAGATATGGAGTGAATACATTGTTCAGAGGTCAGTTACCCAAATCTATAAAAACAAACAGTGGGCAAAATTCAGAAACAATATTCTTGGTTTTGTTTGAATGTACCGACCATCTTCTGGGGGAAATGTCCATATTTATTTGGTGTTTGTTTACAAATTATAGTATGTAGAATGTTCTAAATCCATGTTAGAATAGGCTTCAACAGTTCGGAGCATTAAAAGGGTTACCTGGGATTGATGGTCAAAAAAGCTCTCCTTATTTTGCAATACTTATTTTTTTAATTTCTTTTTGACTTTATGAAATTAAGGCTTTGGAGTCGAGTGTTTTGACACTAAAACCTCAAAATGTAAAGCTTTGACTTAATTAGATCGGACTTGAAAGACTTGCTAGTCAAAAGGCTGGTAATTGTATAGAAGGATGATCGCTAAGACTAACAGTGAGTATCAAGTTATTGACAGCACTAAATAGTATTACGAAAAGAATTTTGAAGTTCAGCAGCGCCAAAATTATCTAGGAATAGATGGATTCGGCAAACATTAAAGCCTAAGTTCAGTCAAGGGTATGGAACTTGAGTGAATAAAGCAATGGCTACACACCTTTTAGTTGGCAAACTATATTGTGTTATCGTATCATCCCAAAAGGGATGGGCTCTCGTCAAGCAAACGGTATTGCTATTTTTTTGTGTTCTTCAGAGAAAACATGAGGAGAGTTCATCTGAGCATTTATTAATCTTTGATCCAAGGTCACTCTATACAAGCTTTTATTATAAACACAAATTTAAGATGGCTTCAGGATTTAAACAAAATAGAAAAGGTGACCACAATTTAAATTTCTTTGAATCCAGTACAAAGCCACTGACTACGAATTGGAGTTGTTATTTGAATTAGGTCCATTGCTTTTCCAAATGGCAGACCTATTGACTGAATTTCGGTTGATGTTGCTGTCAGAGTCACCGATTCTTTGTCGCTTTCTAACTGGTTTGGTGTCTTCTCCTGAACAGCTCAAAGCAAACTTCAGCTCTTTAAACATCTCAGCTTTGATACTTTCCACTTCGTCGCCTGTAAATTAAAGTTAGTATCAAGTCTTGGCAAAAAAAAAAAAAACGCAACCCAAATAAAACCTAAAATAAATGTGGGAAATGTAACTACGCTTTACTATATTCTTCAAAAAGAATTGTAAAGGCTGAAACATCATAATGAGTTAAAAAAAAAAAAAAAAAAAAAAAAAAAAAAACAGATAAAACAGATAAGCAGGTGTTTTAGAGGTTTACTGCTTTCATCATCTTAATCAACTCAAAGCCTTTATTTGACCTTTTAAAAGACTCTGTTGTGTTATTTGTTTTGTGGCCTAAAAACCGCCCTGAGCAAATTGTGTCCTGCTCGAAACGGATAGGCTAATCTTCTTTCCCGTGAATGGGAATTTTAGTAGATCATAATGGCTTCCCTTACGATTCCTTTTCCTCTTTTTCCTTTTCTTTATCCCTTTGCCTTTTTTTCGTATTCTTTATTTGTCTGTTCATGTCACAAGCACAAAAGGAGTGTAGAGCAGTTGGGAAACCTCTCAATTAGTCCAGTAGATGCATATATTAAATGATCATGATTAACCATCATTGTTATATTATGTCTGACCAAGGGTGTATTCAGGATTTTTGTTTAGGGGTTGGGGTGCAAAAAACTTTTGAAAACGCATCAAAAATTTGTTCATTTGCATTTTGTTGCTTTTTTAAAGATTCGCACAAAAATATCAGGGGGAGGTTAAAACCAGGTAACATCCCTCCCCTGGACACGGCCTTGTGTCTGACTATTACGAAGGAGTGATGTCTGTTAGAGCCAAAAGTCCATCAAGCAAAAGGCCTTTTTGTGATTGCGTCTTTTTTTGAGAATAAATCACAAAACATGTTGACAGTAAAATTTACATTAACGGATTGGCAGTACTGCAATATGTAATCTTAAACAATGCTGAGGAAAACTTTAATTCGCTGCAATGAAAACTTTCATTCACTAAGAAACATGCTATCGTATATAATTCGTTATTACCGTTGGGATTCCAGGAGCTACTACCGGTGTGCTTATTTATCTCAATTGCTAAAGTAGGAAAAACAGTTCTTTTCTTCTTCTTTTTGTTTTCTTTTTCTCTTCACTTTTTTTTTTTACCAAATAATTACCTTTAACACATTATACATCCCGATGGAATCCCAAAAATATACAAGGTGGGGTATACAAAATTCCTTGTTCTTGTGGTAAATTATATGTGGGAAAGACACAGCAAAATTTAGAAAATAGATTACAACAACATAAAAATGCCATAGATTGCTCTTTTAAATACAATAAAAGCCAAAGACTTTGGATTCAGCCTTACCAGAGCATTTATTTAACCTTCCGCAGCACAGTATATATTTTTTATTCAAACGAAAATAATGGACACGTCTGCTGGACTTTTGCAAAGTTTCCGAGAAATCATACAAATTAAAAAAAAATATCTGTGGGGGTATTAGTATTACTAGAGATGAAGGGGAATATAGATTAAATCGAATTTACAATAACTTGATTAGGGGGTAGATCAAAATTTCAAACAGTAATGTGTTACGTAGTAGTTTCCAAACAAGTGTCAACCTTGCGAGTGAAAGTCGAATGAGGTCAATGCTGGAAAGAGTCAACGGACCGCAGCTAAGATAGCAAATGAAAAAAAAATCCATTTGATATGTAATACATAAGTTTCTTTGACCTGTTGCCATATGTAGCCTTGTATTGCCTATATAGTTCAAATGATTTTAACCATGTAATTTTTTTCATGGGTGATGACCTGGGGTTTTATGTAAATTTAAATATACATAGTATTTTATTTTTTCTAGATCTCATTGCCAATCTGAAATTACACGAGACACAATTTGGTACACTAGAGACAATCCTTTGTCATTTCTGTCATTGTCATTTGTCATTGTCATTGTCATTTGTCATTGCTTAATCAGGCTTTTATAGTGATCCTAGAGTCTAACGCTTTTGATTTTTCCATATTCCAGAGCCAGGGTAAATTTGTTAGAAATGAAAAAAAAAATGATGGCGGGTTAATTAATTTTCCAAAATGTAAATATAAATTACCTTTCGAAGCTTCTGATCTTCCCAGTACCGGTGTGTTGAGAATAGGATTTTTTTAATTGTAGAGTTTTTTTTTTTTTAGTTCTCAGGATGATGTTGTCGATGTCGTTCATATACTATCATGTCACGTCGTTACAGACCCGACTCCTCGTGTTGTTTTCCTGGATATCAATTTACTTTAAAAAACCGATTGATAAGGCGCCAAGGTAGTTTAGCAGTGAAATTTAATAAAAAAAGGTATATCAAACAGTTCGTGGTAACGAACTGTAAGTAAGGAGCGACCCGGCTCAATGGTAACCGAAACTCTAAAAAACGGAATTTTGATACCAATAGATACATCAAAAGAATCAGATTTTAATGCCGATTTCAAATATATAAGTTTCATCAAGTTTAGTCTTACCCATCAAAAGTTACGCGCCTGAGAAAAATCGGCTGATTTTTGAAAAAAGGGGGAAAGACCCCCCTAAAAGTTAAAGAACCTTAATGAAAATCACACCATCATATTAAGCGTATCAGAGAACTCTACTGTAGAGGTTTCAAACACTTATCTACAAAAATGTGGAATTTTGCATTTTTTGCCAGAAGAAAGATCACGGATGCGTGCTTATTTGTTTATTTTTGTTTTTTGTTGTTTGTTTCCCCAGGTGTGATCGTATCGACCCAGAGGTCCTAAAATATCGTAGGAAGGCTCATTGGAACGGAAATTAAAAGTTCTAGAGCCCTTTTTAGGTGACCAAAAAAAATGGAGGGCAACTAGGCCCCCTTCCACGCTCATTTTTTCCCAAAGTCACTCGATCAAAATTTTGAGAGAGCCATTTAGTTCAGCATGGTTGAAAATATGATAACTATGTCTTTTAGGATGACTTAATCCCCCGAAGTCCCCCAAGTCCCCGGGGGGAGGGCTGAAAGTTATGAACTTTACCTAATGTTAACATATAGTATTAGTTATTGGGATGTACTATATAGACGTTTTCAGGGGGGATTTTTTTCTGGTAGGTGTGGGGAGTGGGGGTTATATGGGAGGATCTTTACATGAAGTAAGTTTTCATGGGGGAAGGAAATTGCTATGAAGGGGCATGACGCCCATAAGGGGGGGGGGTAAGGAGGGCGTCTGCCTCCCCCCTAGCTGAATGACGGTGTCATACATTTGTATTGATTTTAAAAACTTTCCTACAGAATAAGTTTCCAAAGAAAAGTAGAGCTCTATTGGGCCAAAAATGGGCAGAAATAAAGTCAAATAATCTTCCAAGCATAAAACTACCATACTATCAACAATTAAATGAAACCTCAAAACGAACAGAAATTATAATAAATTACCGAGTCAACCTCAAAACGATCAAAAGTAACATTACTAGGCTGACAACCCCATGCCTTCTCAAGACCAGAACATAACTTAGGTTTTTACTGAAAAAAAAAAAAATGACCGTGGATTGTCAGTTAAATTTACCTATACTGATATTTATTCCTTAAAAATAAAAAATGAGGTAAAAAAAAGTGAGGAAAAAAAGTTTTTTTTACTTATTTAAGTAAAAAAAAGTGAAAACATTTAAACATATTTTGTTTTCAGTAAAGCGCAAAGTATGTTCTGGTCTTGAAAAAGCCACGGGGTTATCAGCCTTACTAATGTTAATTTTTGCTCGTTTCAAGTTTGACTCGGCTATTTATTCTAATTTCTGTTCATTTTGATTTTCATTTATTTATTGATAGTGATTTGTGGTAGTTTTACGCTTGGATGATTACTTGACTTCATTTCTGCCCATTTTTGGCTTAATGGAGCTCTTTACTTTTCTTTGAAAAGCTTGTTTTGTCGAAAAAGTTTTTTTTAGATGAATTTCTGTTCGTTTTTTATTGACAAAGTCATTTTCATGAAAAAAATAATATTTTATATCTTTTCGTTTTTTTTCCATACGAATCCATAGTTTGGCATAATTGTGGGGGTTTTACATGCCCAATATTCCTGAAGACGTAGTTGCTGGGCCGTTCTACTATGCTGAACAAAATAGTTGTCTCAAAATTTTGACTAGATGTGTTTAGGAAATAAATCGGCTTGAAAGACGGACTGATTTCCCTCCAATATCTTTTTACTCTTAGAAAGGACCCTAGAACTTTTAATTTTGAATCAAATTAGCTTCTTTAAATGTTTCAATGATATTTCTAGCTATTATAGAGTGGTGCTGCCACTATATTGCTCATATGCCTTTTTGAAAACCTGCATGTATACAGTCCTAGAAGTTTCACCTTAATACTCTAAGCGTCATTAGTTACAGTAACTGTAGTTGTAGTACTAAAAGTGTACACATAGTGCTTTCTGGCTAGTTCAAAATCCCCACAACTTACTCTTAAAGATCTAACTTAATAATATAAATTGTTCTTGGGATATTGCTTTGTCACCTTTTTTGAAAGTTCACATGTTAATAGTTTGTTTTGATTTAGTTCAACACCCGCCTAAATATTTCTTATATTTAATTACTGGAGATACTGTTATATTCTCTTTGGGACTATTGGCTACAAAATGGCTGTCTCACAATTTCGATCGAATGTGTTTGGGGAAAAGAGGGTATCAGGGAGAGGGGAGGGGGGGGGGGCTATTTTCGCTCCATCACGCTTGACTCTTAAATGAAACAAGAAGTATGCATTTCCAATCAAATGAGCCTCCTCTACAGTTCACAAGACCACCTCTTCATAAAAACCTTACATCCCCCGGGGCATAGCTTAAAACCCTTATCCCTATATTTTTGGGGGGCTGTGTCAGCCCCAAAGGCCGTATTATGAGATCTTTGGACTATTTCTGAACAGATGGCTATCTTAGAATTTCTATCGGGTGGATTGGGGGAAAATATGACGTGGGGGGGGTATATAGCTGCCCTCCAATAAATTTGACTCTTAAAAATGGCTCTTCAACTTCCGATTTCCAATCCAATGAGCCCCCTCCCAAGTGTATACGACCCCCGTTTCCATAAAAACCTTAAATGCCCTCGGGGAATACCTTAAAAACCTTGCCCTGAGGACCATGAGGGGGTTCTCATCCTCAAAGACATAATTTCTGGACTTTTAAACTACGTCAAACAAAAATAAACTATCTCGAGATTGTGACTGGAAGTGTTTGGGGAAATGATGGGCGTGGGGAGGGGGGGTGGTTGCCCTCCAATCACTTTTGACTATAAAGAAGGTACTAACCCTTTCATTACCAACCAACTGAGCCTTTTTCGAAGTTCCTACGATATAACAAATGGCCATCTTAAATTTTCTATCAGATGCGTATCTGGAAAATACAACGTTTGTGTATGGGAGGGGGGGGTATTTGCCTTCTGATCACTTTGAATCTTGAAAAGAGCGCTATAACTTCTGATTACCAATCCAATGAGCCCTCTTTGAAGTTTATACGACCCACTATTTCTAGTTCGTATAAAAACCTTATATGCCCCAGGGCGTAACTTACAACCCTTGACCTGAGAGCTATATGGGGGGGGGGTATCCTCAAAGACATAATTTCTGGACCTTTCAACTACACTGAACAAAATGGCTATCTAAAAAAGTATGACTGAATATGCTTGGGGAAATGATTGGTGTATGGGGAGGGGCTGGATGACCTCCAATCACTTTTGACTGTTTAAAAGGGTAGAACTTCTGATTACCAATCAAATGAGTACCCTTCCTTTAAAAAAACCTTATATCCCCACAGGGCATAACTTATAACCCTTACTCTGAGGGTTGTGGGGGGGGGGGGGGTGTCATTCTCAAAGTCATAGTTTCCAGACCTTAAAAACTACACTGAACAAACTGGCTATCTCAAAATTTTGATTGGATGAGTTTGGGGAAGTGATTGCCACGGGGGAGGGGGAGCTGGCTGCCCTCCATGAGCTCTTTTGAAGTTCTTATGACATTTCTTTCTAAAGAAGTGCCCTGGTCTAAAAAAATATTATATTGTGCCCACATCGCTCTTTACTTAGGCTGCGCGACAGCGCTGTCATCGCTCTTTACTTAGGCAGTGCTGTCGCGCTGCCCATGATATTGTGTCTCGAAATTTCAATTATACAGCCACTGGAAGTGCTGATTAGACCAGGTAAGCCCACCCCTAAAATTCAGTCTGAAAAAAACTGTGTTTTTTTCGTTTCAATTATGGATTGTCTCTATTGCCATCAACATTATTTTTGAGAGCCAATTATGGGCGCCCATGGAAGGGGCGCCGGATTTCCAGCATTATTAAAGAAAAGGATCAAACTAAATAAAAAACAAAAAAGTTTTTCAACTGAAAGTAAGGAGCAACATCAAAACTTAAAACGAACAGAAAATATTACGTATGTGATTGGGTTCACCCCCTAGTCAATACCTGGCTCTTTAAGCCAAAAGTTTTTTAGTACTTTCATAAGAGCTATTTATTCTAATTAACGGCCTTTGTGATTAAGGGGTCATTTTTAAAGAATTGGAACAAAATTCGAACTTTAGCTAAAAGAGCAAGGTATTGACTAGGGGACGAACCCCCTAATTTACGTATTAAAAATCTATGAATATAGAAGTTCGTTACGTAAGTTAATTCGTAAGTTACGTATATTTATTACTAATAAAAAACGTTCATAAATAAAATTAAACAAGTTTCGAGAAAGCCATTTAACCAAATAAAAGTAAAATTAACATGCAAATTTTGGTTTTAATTATTCATGTATTGGTGAGCCAAAACCAAAACCTGCATTAATTCAAAAACGTTCAAAAATTAAATAAAAAAAACAAGTATTTTTAACTGAAAGTAAGGAACGACGTTAAAACTTAAAACGAACAAAAATTATTCCGTATATGAAAGGGGCTGTCCCTCCTCAACGCCTCGCTCTTTACGCTAAAGTTTGACTTTTTCTTCTCCGCTTTTTTTCTTCTCCAGCCAAGTCATTCCTCTCTAAGCTCCATGATTGTTTGCATAAACCTCATTTTCAAAATAAAGGGACGTTATCCTTTCGGGAGATTTCAATATAACCTTCTAGAAGCTTCGAATGAATCTTCGGTCGATTTATCGTATTCTTGGTTTTCTGATTCCTACTTGCCTGATACCTACGAGAATTTCACCTATTTATGATTCTTTCATTTATAATATTTTTACGTCTTTACCAGTTCAAATTTTGCCGTTTGAAGCGATATATCGGATCATTTTCTGCTAATTTCAGATTTGGCTTGTACTTATAAAATACCGCAGGTAAGTGTAAACCTCTGAATTGTTCTTTATTTGTATGCCTTTTTGTATTGGCAGATGTAATGGTTTACGTAAATTCCAAAGATAGACGATAAATGTTGGTACATGGTCTTTATTAAATAACGTGAGAATACACACAGAGAAAATAAGGTAGCACAAGAACAACTAGCTACGACGAAGGCAAAAGATGGACTGCCTTTAGAAATGAACCAAGAATATAACTTTCCTGGAACGGAAGTTTCAGGCCTGGCAACGAGCCCTTTCCCACGACTAGCTTTAGTCCCAAGAGCCCCCCCCTGGACCGCTATCGTTGACACATAAATGCCCAAATAACTAAGAAATGCGACACCCGGAAAAGCTTCTCGAATTGATGTTCTACATACTTTACATAAGTAGGGAACTTTAAGTACGATTTATAAATAAAATAACATTAAAGCATCTGAATGAAAGCCTTGGTCTGGAGGATTGGCAGGAGGTTATATCCATGGAGGATACAGATATGGCAACTGATACTTTTCTAAGAAATATTTAAATCCTGCCTTGATTCTAGTTGCCCATTATTTACGATTAAAATCTGCAGAGAAAATATTTCTCTAAGGCTGTGGATAACTTTTGGAATTTTAATATCAGTAAAGAAAAGAAAGATCATTTTTTTAAAAGCAGTTAAAGAATCTAACTGGTTATAACATTAAGAATTTTAAAATTTTCAAAAATAAATTAACCACACCGATACGACTGTCAAAACAACGGTATTATAAAGTCTTTTGAAGAAGCTCCAAATTATCCTTGTAAAACGTGGTCTTTAATTAATTCTTTTATAAAAAAAGAAAGAAATTCTAAGTTTCCTGAAGTTATTAGTTTGGAGTATGGATCGACTACTAATAAATGATTAATGATTATTTTGATAATATAGGAGAGAAAATTGCTTCATCACTAATGAACCAGTTCAATTCCCGTAGTAATAAACATTTTTCTTCTTACCTTCCGTCTCCTCAAAGTAAATCAATTTTCTCTTGGTGCTATATCTCAGTTTGAACTAACAAAAATAGCTTGTGATCTAAATCCAAGTAATTCAGCGGGAACCGACAGGTATAGTTCTATAATTGCTAAAGAAATTTTGTCTGCAGTTATTAAATGCAGAAGTAAATGTAGCCAAGAAACTACCACAAACATTGTACTGCTGTATGACCACAGGCGGATTTGTGCTAAGATGCGTTGTTTTTTTTTGTTTTTTTTTTAGTTCAAATATTTGATAATTAAGTGCTTGATAAACTTCAATTTGGGGAAATTCACGAATAAATAACCGAAACCCTTATTAAATAAAAATTAAAAATATGCGCAACTCAAGTATAAGCTCTAAATTTGAAGTTCTGCAAACCACATCCCGTCAAAATTTACCTTGTTGAGAACTAAAAGGATTATTTTTTGTTCGAGTATGTTCAGTGCCATTGTTTTCTTCTCTTTTTGTTATGCCCCCACAAAATTTACCAGGTATTTTTTCTAAAAACTATTTGATGTATTAAATTAAGCGCAGAAAATAAGCTAGGAAAAATAAACCTCGTACCTAGAAACAGTGGCATATCATTTTACTTAATATTCGAGTTAGGGAGGATCTATTGCAACCTATTGCAAAAACTGATGTGAGGGGGGGGACGTTTCTGGGCGGGCCGATAAATTTTTCCAAACAGAAAAAACGAATATAGACTGAAAATTCTTCAAAAACTCGGGAGGGCCGTAAGAATAATGGCACTTTGGAAGGCTTTGGTCTTTACCTCCCACTCCCTCTCCCCTGTATACATGCCTCTGTGCAATTCCTACTGTAGACTGAAATGAGATGATAAAGATGAAACGTGAGGCACCGGTCTAGCTGACAAGCAGATGGCAAGGAGCAGGTCTCCATATTACTCTTCCAGATCTATTGTAAGGCCTTCTAAATGTATAATAAATCTAACCCTGTCCACCTATCTATTGAAATAGTTTTAAAGTGAATAAAATTGACTAAATCTGATGGTCAGTCAGATTTTCTTCTTCTTCTTCTTCTTTGTAAACAAAGTTTTATGTTGTTATCAGTGTCGAAAGTGATATTGGTGTCTGGCAGAGCTTAATGTATAAGGATCAAACATTCTCTGTTGGGTACCATGGAGAGCTCCAGATCTTAACTGTACTGCATACAAGTAAGTGAATCTGCAATAAAGA
Organism: Artemia sinica; assembly: GCA_027921565.1. Classification (NCBI taxonomy): domain Eukaryota; kingdom Metazoa; phylum Arthropoda; class Branchiopoda; order Anostraca; family Artemiidae; genus Artemia; species Artemia sinica. The sequence continues at coordinate 58,818,031 of CM051257.1, read as the reverse complement.
ATAAACAAATATCACCTGCAAGTTTTCTAGCCTTCCAGAAGAATTCGAAGAGTCCAAACAATGCTTGCTGCAATCAAGCCAAGTAATAAAACAACGAAAACACCTCCTACGTTGGCCAGTCCAAGCTCATTAGCTGAAGATAAACTCTTGGATTCTTTCTGAAACATGAAATATCTGTAACGTGATGGATGATTTGAGAAATCTTAGCATTATATACAGGTCGTCAATTTACACCATGCTCAAGTACGTACTAAATAAGTCTAAAAAAAAAAACAAAAATTAACTGCCCAAAACATTTTTCTTTGCTTGGTCTAGACCACTGTATAAAAACTTATATAGTATAATCAAACTCAGTAATTTTTGGCTACTACATTATCGACGCGTAGAAACAGCTCCTCCCATTTAATCTGTCATCAGCGGTCCAGTGTATATTACCCTAGAACACGCATTTTGGCAGAAACTTTCTCAAAATGCCTTTGAAACCTACTCGAGATTTTGAAACCAACTTGTAATTTCTAAAAACATCTAATAATAATATTACACTATTAATTACTGATTTTTATATATTTATTGGAATAAATTAATTTAAAATTAGATTCTTTAAAAGCTAGTGTACAAAGGTGAAGCCAAGTTTCACATTTAAGAGAAATCTGACTCTTCTACCCGTGAAAAAAATCTAATGTCGCTTATGTTTCTATTTGTTTAAATGTTCTCCGGAGCACTTGCATCTCGGTCCGGCTTTGTCTAATGGTTGAGGCGGGGAATGATTGTGCTGTCCAAATTTATATACAATGGTCTAGACCCACCACCCCAGCACAAAAAAAAAATAATCTGGAAATTCAGCCGTCTACACAAATATTTACTCACAGAAGGTTCGCCAAACGAATAAAAATTATGGAAGCAAATATGCAAAAATTCTTGTCAATTCAGCTTTTTAAAAAAAAGTGATCTGCTGTAAAACCCCAGCAATTCCTAGGAATCTTAAAATGTGTTTTCAGAAATATTCCCCCAAAGATTCTTGGTATGGTTTATCTACCTATGTGGGCTCTCATAGCAAAAAGTCCAGTCTAAGGAACGATCGTTGAATTTGACGACTTTTTTCGGTGGAAATGTTTAATATACTTTGGATCTTTTGGAAAGTTTCCTCAGATTGGCTATAAGAAGAAGCATCAAAATACTCGTACATGTTTAACTCTTCATACCAAATGTATTTTATTTCCTTTCAATTTATTTCCTGAATCTCTGACTTTGATTAGATTTCCTGATTTTGCTTTCATCAGCCTTTGATTGCGTAACTTTAGATTTCTGCAGGAAATATATAATGAAGAAACTGTACAAAATACGTTTAATTTCCCGATGTTGTTTTCATCAGCCTTGGATTACATAACTGTAGATATGCATGCAAATGACAAGAACTTTACTCCCGTTCATTTAATCCTGAATGTGCCTATGAATTTATTTCAATGTTATAAAATGACTTACTTTTCCGCAGCGACCTCCGCCATGCTTTTCCTTCCACCACTTTGTCTTCAAAATCAGAATTTTATTGGATTCGAGAAGTTGAAGAACAGCACTGCTAAAGGCACCAGTGAATGGAGATCCTGAAATAATAGAATATTCAATGGAATATTTTTTTAATAAGAGAAAACGATCTTGTATTAGCAGACCCCAAATGTCGGTAAATTGTATTAAAAAATCTGAGATGACTTAGATTTCCCGTGGACCTGATTGTTGAGGTTGGTCTTGCAGTGTTACTTTTGCTGAGTTCAAAAAAAAAAAAAAAAAAAAAAACTGTTGGAAATTTGAAGAACAAAAGGTATGTTTCAGAGGCAACGCTATAGCGTTGCCTATAGTGAAGGCCATATGGCTCCAATGTTTTTTTTTCCCAGAGGCACCACGCCTTCATATGGAATGGGTCAACGCATATAAACTTCAAAAGGGGGCTCATTCGACTGGAAATCGAAAGTTCTAGTGCCCTTTCCAAAGGCCACACCCCCGCCGCCGCGCGGTTTAAGGGTCAAAAGTGATTGGAAGGCAACTAACACCCCTTCCACACCCACCATTTCCCCAAACACATCCAATCAAAATTTTGATATAGCCCATTTTGTTCTACGTAGTTAATTTCCAGGTAGAAATTATGTTTTTGAGGAGGACACTCCCCCCCCACAGCCCTCAGGGCTGGGTTGTAAGTTATGCCCTGGGGGCATATAAGGTGTTCTTATAGTAAAGCTTTGACGTAGAAACTTCAAAAAAAACCTCCTTCGTTTGGAAATTTAAAGGGCTAGTGCCCTTTTTAATAGTCGAAAGTGATTGGAGGGCAACTAACCCCCCTCTCATGCCCACCATTTTTTCCCCAAACACATCCAATTAAAATTTTTGAGATAGCCATTTTTGTTCAACGTAGTTGAAAATTCGGGAAATTAGGTATTTTTTGAGGATGACAACCCCCCCCCACAGCCCTCAGAGCAAGGGTTGTAAGTTATGCCCTGGGAACATATAAGGTTTTTATCGAAAGCGTTGTTGTAGAAACTTCAAAAGGGCTCATTCGACTGGAAATTTAAATGGCTAGTGACCTTTTTAATAGTCGAAAGTGACTGAAAGGCAACTAACATCCCTTCCACGCCCACCATTTCCCCAAATACATCCAATCAAAATTTTGAGATAGCCATTTTGTTCAACGTAGTTGAAAGTTCTGGAAATTATATCTTTGAGCAGGACAATCCCCCCACAGTCTTCAGGGCAAAGGTTATAAGTTATGCCCTGGGGGCATATATGGTTCTTATGGAAGGAATGCTCGTATAAACTTCAGAGAGGGCTTATTTGATTGGAAATTGAAAGTTCTAGTTCACTTTTTAAACGTCAAAAGATATCCGAGGGCAGCTGCCCCCCCCCCACATACCCTCCCCCCCCCAAACCCATCCAATCCTAATTTTGAGAGAGTCATTTCTTTTAAATAGTTCAAAGATCATATAACGAAAACTCCGGGGTGGACACAGCCCCCCAGGGCCCGAGGGCAGGCGTTGTAAGTTATGACCTGGGGGAATATATGGTTCTTATGGAAGGGATGCTCGTAAAAACTTCAGATAGGGCTCATTTGATTTGAAATTGAAACTTCTAGTTCAGTTTTTGAGAGTAAAAAGAGGTTGAAGGGCAACTAGCCCCCCCCCCACCTAAGCCCCTTTTTTCCCCAAATGCATCCGATAAAAAATTTTAAGATAGTCATTACGTTACAAATTGTTCAAAAGTCAGATAACAAAAAAGTCAGGTGTTGTAACAACCCCTCAGAGCCCGGGGGCAGGTGTTGTAAGTTATGCCCTGGAGCATATATCGTTCTTATGAAGGGATGCTCGTATAAACTTCAGAGAGGGCTCATCTGATTGGAAATTGAAAGTTCGAGCTTACTTTTTAATAGTCAAAGAGATCCAAGGGCAATTACCCCCCCCCCCCACGCCTTCTTTTTCCATACCCATCTGATGAAAATTTTGAAATAGATATTTTGTTAAAAATAGTTCAAAGGTCGGATAAGAAAAACTCCAGTGTCAATACAACCCCCCAGGGCCGGGGGAAGACGTTCTAAGTTATGCCCTAAAGGCGTGTATGGTTCTTATGGAAGGGATAATCGTATAAACTTCATAGAGGGCTCATTTGATTGAAAATTAAAAGTTCTAGTTCACTTTTTAAGAGTTAAGAGATTTAAGGGGAACTAGCCCCCACGCCCTTTTTTTCCCCCAAACCCATCCTCGACAAATTTTGAGATAGCCAGTTTTTTGAAAATTGTTCAAAAATTAGATAACAAAACTTCGGTATCAACACAGCCCCCCAGGGCCCGGGGAGTAGGCGTTGTAAGTGTTGTCCTGGGGGCGCATATGGTTCTTATGTAAGGGATGTTCGTATAAACTTCAGAGAGGGCTCATTTGATTGAAATTGAAATTTCCAGTTCACTTTTTAAGAGTCAAAAAGATATCCGAGGGCAACTGCCCCCCCCACACACACACCCTCCCCCCCCCCCGAACCCATCCGATCCAAATTTTTAGATAGCCATTTCTTTTAAATAGTTCAAAGGTCAGATAACAAAAAACTCCGGTGGCGACACAACCCCCAGGGCCCGGGGGGCAGGCATTGTAAGCTATGTCCTGGGGCCGTATATGGTCCTTATGAAAGGGATGCTCGTAAAAACTTCAGAGAAGGCTCATTTGAATGGAAATTTAAAGTTCTAGTTAATTTTCTCAGAGTAAATAAAGATCGGAGGGCAACTAGCCCCTCCCGCCCTCCACGCCTTTGGGTTTATCGGATTTATAAACCCATCCGATAAAAATTTGAGGTGACCATTTTGTTAAAAATGGTTAAAACATCAGATATTAAAACTCCGGGGTCGACACAACCCCCCAGGGACAGGCGTTGTAAGTTTTACTCTGGGGGTATATGTGGTTCTTATAGAAGGGATGTTCGTATAAACTTCAGAGAGGGCTCATTTGATTGAAAATAGAAAGTTCTAGTTCACTTTTAAAGAGTCAAAAGAGACCGAAGGGCAATAAGCCCCCCCCCACGCCCTCTTCTCCCCAAACCCATCCAATAAAATTTTGAGATTGCCATTTTTGTTAAAAAATAGTTCAAACATCAGATAATAAAAACTCCGAGGTTGACACAAACCCATTTTTCACTTTGATATTGTTAGTTTGATACCAGTTTTGATACTTTGATGAACATTTGATTTTTTTTAAGTTTGATTTTGAAATCAGGTATTTTTAAAAACTTGAAACTTTTTGCAATCAAGAACGAACAGAAATTAATTAAAACAAATTTTCCGAAAAATAAGTTTTCCAAAGAAAAGAAAAGTAAAGGCCATTTTAAACTTAAGCTCAGCAGATACAAATACCTGTTAAAATTCAACCTCAAAACGACCAGAAATTACTATTAAAGAATAAATGAAACCCAACACGAACAGAAATTAAATAAACAATCAACTGAAAACTATATGCGTCTTGAACAACATCAATTGAAAATTTGATGTATAATGATATTAATTGTTGAACGATCCATCAGTTCAAGAATTTATTTCACTGTAATTTTATTTTTATTTCAATACTGTAAAAACTGGAAAAGAAAATATTTGTAATATAATTCGTTTTCAGTTAAGCGCCAATGACGCAGTAGGCTTTAATGTTTATTTTCAAAATTAAGTACAAAAGAAAATATTTGTAATAAAATGGGTTTTCAGTAAAGCGCCAATGACGCAGTAAGTTTTAGACGTTTACAGTAGAGAAAGAGGCGATACCCAAACTCTTGTTTGTAGTGATAATTGTTCGTTTCAAGCTTGATCTGCAAATTCAATTTAAGTTTCACTCGTTTTAAGATTTATTTATTCAACTACATTAATATATATTGTATGTTTGTTTGCATTAATTGTTTATTTAATTTCGGTTCGTTTTAAGTTTCATTTATACTTCAATAGCAAAATATTTGTTTTCGTTTTAAGCTTGATTTTCATATTCAATCCAAGCATTACTCGCTTTAAGATCTATTTATTTATTTATACTATTACTTGTTGTATGTTTTTTGCTATGATTGTTTATTTAATTTCTGTTCGTTTTGGGTTTCATTTATTCTTTAATAGTAATTTCTGGTCGTTTTGAGTTTGAATTTTAACAGGTATTTGTATCTGCTGAGTTTAAGTTTAAAATGGCCTTTACTTTTCTTTGAAAAACTTATTTTTCGGAATTTTTTTTTAAATTAATACCACAAAAGAGAGCAGTGGGCGGCTATTCACGGAAATGTAGGAAGAAAGGGGGAAGAATTGTATTTTTAAAATCTAGAGACGGGGGAATTTTTTCAATTATTTCAACGAAAATAACAAAAAATCAATTTGTTCAATGAAAATACCGGAAAAGAGTGTTTCTCAAAATCTAAGGGGAGGCGAATGCCCCCTATTCCCCGCCTCCCCAATCAACGCCACTGAAACAAAGAGACTTGTGATTTGCTTAATATAGGGTGATCTAGTCTTTGTAGTAATGTTTGATTTAGGTACTTTTGTTTTTGGTTATAATTTTTCAAAACATTTGGCAAGGCTGCAGGAATCCCCATGTGACGAAAACGGTTCTTAATCCAATATAATGTCTATACAGCAGTTTTTAATAGTAATAAAAAAATAAAGAACCAAGAAGAGAATCAAAAGATAAACCAGAAAAAAAAATATTCCAAAACCTACAAGCATAAAGTGAACAAGGGGGGGGACAGAGAAGAAATCTTGAGACTGGTAAAAAGACCCTCCCTTTCTCCTTTTCTGAAAGAAGTGAAGAGGCATAAAAAGTCTCATTTTACCACACCCCCCCCCCCCCGGGATTCGAAGTCTCACAAATAAAACAAAGGCTAATACATACCTAAAAAACGCATACTAAGGGAGGGGTAAATTGGTAAAAACTAAAGAAAACCGGTACAATTTATGAGCAGTTACGTTAAAGTAAGGAAAATTAATGACAATAATTATCTTGAGGGGACAGACGGCCCATCATTGCTCACATGCTTGATTTCAAATTATGTATGATTTCGCACGAATTCTTTCGTTGTTGATAATACTACAGGAACTATCTACGATTAATAAATCAGTTCACGCGTGTGAAATATATTTCAACTCGCTCCTTTCTAACAAAACAGAAAGTCCACAACACCTAGTTTACCTTTTTTACCATTTTGCTGCATTTGTTTTGCTTTGAGTTAATGTCTCAAGCCCTCTACTAAAAGTATCTGGAATAGCCTAAAGTGAAAAGATGTGCTCAAGACTTGCCATGTGGTAAAGCAACACCATAGCCTTTTGAATCTAAGTTTCCGCCGATTTGGACAAGGTCACACTTCCTTTCAGTTTGGTATTCGATTGTGGCACTCTCAGTCATAAATGCATAGCCACCATTGGATTTGATTACTCGGTCAATGCCTTCCGGTGTATTCTTATTGAAGACTGATGGACGAGCTGATTCCATAAAGGACCACATTCTTTGATAAGTTGGTATTTTAGAATCCTAGAAAATGAAATGATACAAATGATAAATAAAAAAGAGTAAATAACTAAATTTTATAAGAATATTTTATCCTGGAAAGTCAGATCGTACGAATAACAAAATCAAAGAAAAGTAAGAATGAATAATTAAAAATGCTAAAGATATTTTCATATAAAACGTTTGTTGATAACTATTTTTGTTCGTGCATCGAGATACAAACATTGACTAACATAACTTTTCTACTGAAATTTGGGGAAGCATTTTTGACACAAATTCAAAAACGAAACCTTTAACTGTATGACCTGTTTCCACCACCCAGCGAAACTTTATTGAATGAATGAATAGATTTCTTACTTAAAAAAGACATCAGTTTCGCTAAAACAGTAATAAATAAGTACAAAAAAAGAAACAAAAACAAAACAAACGAGAGACATGTAAATGTAAACAAAGGAACTAAGACTAAACAGGCAAATCTAAAATAATTGTTAAAAATCAAGAAATGAGGTATGTGCAAACATAAACAGGCAGAACCAGAGATAAACCATAAATGTAGCAAAACGTTGCGGTTTTCTTTTTCCTTTAAAATTTTACGGAGCCTCTCAGTTCTTTTCGGCATTACACCATTACACAGGGATCGCATTTCAGCTTTACACCATAGGGATCGGATGTTTTAACTATAAAAATCACAGTGGTGCAAACTTATGCTTCCAAGGAAATACGGATAAGGATAAAGGATTAAAATCTTCCACAGTCATTGATAGCGTATAGGGCGTCCAAACAACGGTTCAGTTGTTGCATTTTTTTTTTTTTTTTTATAGGGACAGAAATTGAACCTATAATCCAACACTGCAATAGCGAGAATCGAACGCTGGTCCCTTATTGCCAACCAGAGCATCGATCCACTGTGCTACCATACAGTTCAAAGAAAGTAGACGTAGGTAAACAAGGTAATGATGTAATGATAATAGGATAAATGATGCATTGGTAAACATACCCGGTAAATATAAAAGGAATGCCACCCATCTTCATATCATTTTCTAAACAGGATTGTTCTTGCTGTCATATTTTCTTTAGGCACTGGCATTCTTTCAACGGAGACATATATTTTTTACCTGTATAGAAACCAGGTAATATAGAAATATAATTAAAATACGGGATAGGTAAATAGCAACCACGCAACTAAAACAAAATGCTGTCAATCAAGGGTAAAAATTAGACCCCGGCGCCGCACCGGCGGATCGACCGAACGCCGCCGACGAGAGGCTCGGTCGAACGCCGCCGAAGTGTCGTAACGTCGCAGGAGCGCCACAGGCGCGCAACCGCCTGCAGAGGCCTCTGCAGGCGGCGTTCGGTCGACTTTAAATTAATTTTGCGGCAATTCTTTATTGCGTCAACCGCAAAGTCAGAGCTTTTCCTTCTCGTGTGGTTTAGTATTTCGATTTTCCTGATTAGAAATCAAGCAGGGCTTGCACTATCCCCGAATTTTTGGGTATTTCCCCGAAAAAAAAATTGGTTCCCCAAATCCCCGAAAATCACGCAATCATGGTGCCACCCCTAGCGATTTATCACCAGTGACTTTCCCTGCCAAATATTATTTTGCATACCATAATTCTTCACTACTCTCTTGTTCATTAATTTTCGTCTCTTTTGTTACTTTGCACAAAAACCAGACATCGCAATATGCAATTGCAAATATTACAATATACACAGTTCTTAATATGTTGACAAAAAAAGTATCGCCTTTATGAAATGTGTTTAAATCATTTCGAATGCAGTTTCCCAATCGCTATTTCTTACATCATTCGTAGTCAAGAATTTTATTTTCAAGTTGAATAGAATTATAGAACGCATTCACTACTATACAGCTTCAGCCTTCAGTTGGATTTTGAAATTGACAGCCGACAGATTGTTGACAGCCGACATTTTTTTTTTGAAAGCAGGGATGCCAAAAAGATAATTATTTTTTTTCATTTAAAGTGGAAACAGAAGAAAATTATATCAAATTCCATGGTAAACCATTGAAATATTTTGATAGACCCAGGGCCCCCCATTAGGACTTGTTCATTGTCTTGGGTATTTTGCGATTTCTCAAAGGCTACTGGCCTAATTTGGCTTTTGTGTGTGCTCCCTTTTAATTAGATTCTTTGGATCTTATTGAATGCCACGGCGAATCTATGACTCAGTTTTCCAACAATTTGAGGTATATCTGAATAACTTTGACATTTTTGTTGTTGTCTTTGTACCCCTTTTACTCATTCCCTCAATTTTTTTTTCAAGGAACACTAAGCTGTTTAATGTTATTTTGCGTGTTTGTTTGAACCATATAGGAACCTAGTTAATTATTAAGTAAATTATTTTTCAAATGAAAACTGAGACGGTTTCTATCAAGGTGGTATCCATAGGGGGGGGGGGGGGGGGGGGGGTGGGTAGGGAGGTATTACATTTAAATGATAATATCTCGAAATTTTTTTATTGAAAGCAGGGATCCCAAAAAGTTATTTTTTTTTTAATTTAAAGCAGAGACGGCATCCTATCAAGGTGGTATCCAGAGGGGGGGGGGGGTAGTGAGCTATCACATTTAAATGATAATACCTCGATTTTTTTTTTAAAGCAGGGGTGCCAATAAGTTAATTATTTCTTTTTATTTAAAGCAGAGACGGTATCCTATCAAGATGGTATCCAGAGGTGGTGGAGAGGGAGTTTTATATTTAAGTGATAGTACCTTGATTTTTTTTTTTATTGAAAGCAGGGATGCCAAAAAGTTGAAAAGTTAACAAAAATTAACAAACTTTTCGTGAGTTATTCTTGATAGAGAACTTGCATGGTTTTATTGTCCAAAGGGAAAGGGACATATGCGTCCAACCCGTTTTTTTTTCTTATTGATGAAACGGGTTTTACTTTGAAAACATTCATTCATAAGTACCAGGCAGATTCACACTAAAACGAATTGGTGTGACGAAGGCAATATCAATATCCCCACCTAACGTTGCGCTCGAGTGACAATGGCGCCCTTGGTCCAGTGCCCAAGTTACATTAAAAGGCCAGGTCACAATAAAAGCTTTTAATTTGGGAGGTTCAAGGAGGAGTCTTTGACAGTCTTATGACCTCAGAGTACTAAATGTATCTACTGTGCTTTAAAAAATTCGATAACCCCACAAATTATTACCAAAAATATGCACAAATATAACAAATGTAACATTTGGAATATTATAACACTGTTTTTTCAAAGCTTTGAAGAAAAGCAAAAAAGGCTAAATACCCCTAACTACGCTTGAAAGCTATTTTAAAAAGAAACTCTTTGGAGATTTCCATGGAAATGACGATAGCAGAAGCTTTGAGCCTGGGTGGGGATCAAAGAGGAGTCTTTGAGTATTTTGATCACTAGGTGACTTATTGTTGCGACTTTCTTAAATTTGGTAATTTTTGTGAGCATTTGGAAATCAAAGCTTAAACTCAATAACTGATACTAAGTGTCCTAACATTTTTCTTGGATTAAAAGTGACGAACTAGGATGAAAATCTCAACATCTTCCTGGAGCTACTTCAGTCTGCTTAATATTTCATTTAATTACATTTAAAACGGATGAGCTTTTCATTTTTTACCTAAGGAAATAGCTGGCATTTCATTTTTCTTCATACCAAATAAACCATTAATTGAAGTTTTCTCATGTTCATCATGTATTTTTCAATTTGATAAATTTACTCCTTTTAGATGCAGTTTATAATTTGACTGATATTAGGTATTTATCAGTTTATAATTTGGAATGAATCCCCAAAAGAACAAATGAATAATATGCAAAAGAGCAGCCAAAAGCAATAAAAATCAGCAGTTCAGCCTTAGCCTACATGACATATATTCTATAAAGGAGCAAAAAGAAACTTTAAAATGTATTTTTTTAAGTTTTTATTAAAACCAGTTTTTAATACAAGAAGGCTTTTTAGGAATCCAAAAGAGCAAAAAAAAAAAAAAAAAACAATCAATATCAAAGTCGCCCATTTCAACTGTTTTAAAGGTGACAAAATAGATATAGGCAAAGAGCATTATGAAAAAATTAAGCTTCTAAGTTCAAAGTTATATTCAAAGTTTTTACCCAGATAACTGACGAATTTTGTGATACGGCATTTGAAGTTTTGTATGCAGTAACGGTCGATGAAAAAACTACTAATTTTGATAATTATTTATGTTAAGAATACATAGCTAATACACACTTCAACTACTCGTATTATTCAAGGGTTCTGAAACGCCATAGCCATTTCGTTTTTACCAGATTTCTACTTCTCTTGATGAATAACGAAGAAGACCAGTTTCCAGCCAGCGACTTGTGAATTTTTGAACTCATGAATAGGCTCGAATCTGTTGTAAATTTAAGCTGTGATTTGAGAAAGACTGATGAAAACATTAATGTTTGCGGTCAACATTGATCGCGCCGGTGGCGCACCGCCGACATCATACCCGCGGTGCACCACCGACATAATACCGGTGGCGCAGCGTGGCGCACTGTTTTTTTTGGCCCCGCCGCCGCCGGTCTTTCCTCATCGGTGCGGCGCCGGGGTCTAGTAAAAACCCACCATTAAATCCATTCAATCAGTTTGGAGAAGCAGACATAAATAACGGCTTTGCCTGCTTCAAACCCCTTCAAACCCTTCATTTGCCTGCTTTGCCTGCTTCATAATCCAATTTTTTGCTCTGAATGTGCAAGAAACAATGTAAAAAGCTCGCGAAGACACATGCTGCCCGCAGTAGCGGTTTTAGACCTCATAATCTGGGGGAGGGGGGGGGGGGGCAAGTTATACCATAAGAGTGTAAAAATATAAAACAAAAGGAATTTAATGCTAGATGTCAGAAAAACTGGAGGGGGGCGGAAGCAACTGCCCCGTAACCAGGCCTAAAACCGCCACTGGCTGTTCTTAATACAGCAATGGAAATAACTTACTCTGAAAAACGCAATAGTAGAGCCGCTTCCAACACAACCATATTTAATTTTAGTTTGTTTAGCCAAGTCTTCCGCTGATTCAATTGGCGAATCCATTCTTTCAACAGTTAAGAAGGCAGCTAAGTTGGCAGTGTAAGAAGAAATCATAATCAGGGTAAAAAACCACCACAATGCAGCTACCAAACGAAGGGATACTGCCCTAAGAAATATAGAAAACAAGCAAGATCAGCAAAATCAATTAGTAAATAAATATTTTATTTGTAAACTATATTAGTAGGAACATTAAAAAAATTCCCACGAAACATTTTATATGCGAGGTGAGGTGGAAAACGCCTGGTCCAGCAGCAAGCTCAAGTTAAGTTTTTATTAAAAAATATTTATTTATTTTTAATTTATTTAAAAGTCTAAAAATAATTCTTAGATGGATCCTCTCAAAAACATTTAAACCTTTATTATCATTTGTTTTGGATTTGAAATAATTATCTTTATTAAGAATTTGAATTTAGCATGTTGAATTTTTATTACTTTATTTGTAGATAAATACTGCATAGATATGTTTATACACATTGGTCTTTTAACAAAAGAACATGGAAGTTAAGACATAAAGGGATGAAATTAATAGTCTTATTGCTAAAGAAAACAAATTTAATAAAACTAAAATATTTTTTTTTCAGCGTTTCCAAAAATGTATAACACTATAAACAGAAATTGTATTTTCTGTACAACTATTTATTGTACTAAGAATCATTTATATTTCTGATTTTCTGTTTTCATTTTTTTTTACTTTTATATTTTCTTATACTCTATTTATAAATTTTGTATCGACTAATCTTTTTTGTATTAATGATCTCAACAGAAGTTCAAAGTAGCATGAAGAAAACGGAGCTTTTCTTCTATTTACTTGTACTATTTTTGTTCGTATGTGGGAAATATAAAATACTACCTTAGCTATCATTATTTTCATCAACGTTATTTGCCTGCAAATCAACGTTATTTAGCATAGAAAAAGAAAAAAAAAACTACACATCGCTTAAAAATGTTAGTTCTTACTTATAACGAAAGTCTCTCGGTGAGTTTTTAATGCGTTCACTGAGTATTTTCGCAGCGGGAAAGTGCGTCTAATATTAAAGAAAACTTATAAATCGGTTATGCTATGGTTGTCACAAACCTTGGATGTTATAATAGGGCAGGGGCAGATCTAGAAGAAAATCTTGCGGGAGGCCCAATGTGACAAGGGAACCAATGAGCAAAATCTTGGGAGGGGGCCCAATGTGACAAAGGTGCCAATAATTGACCAAATTGACAAATTTATTCTAAAAAAAGAGTATCAAAAAAAAAAAAACAGGATAAGAGGGCACGAGAAAACAATCTTGGGGGCCCGGGATCCACCCCTGGATCAGCCAGTGTAACAGAGAAACGTCAAACTTTAACCTATTTCGTCTTTTTTATTTCCGATATTGCACGTTTCTTTTTTATTTCCCCGCTCACAATAGAAAAAATAATTGCTAAGTTCAGTGCTACTGATATTATTCTTATTTTGTTGTAATATCAACTTAATATATATTTTTTATGCGTACCTACGATGTGGGCCCGCATGATCACCGCGGTTGGGCCCACGGTTGTTTAATTTGCTTACTTTTATATAAGTTCTAATTTTGTTGTTAAGATTTTTAAATCGTTACAATATTATTAATTTGCTGATTTTGATGTGTATTTTTCTTTTATTTAAATGTGTATTTAAATAAGCATATATTGCTAGAGAAGACAGCTTTGATTAGGTCTAAAAAGCTACTTTTTTAATGACTAAGCGAGTGCCACTTTAAATCTGTCTCTGCTGTCATTATACTACTACTGATTATAATGATAATAATTGCATTGAAAGACTATCAAGCAACATATCAAAATGTTAAGATACATCAATACTAATGTTAAACAAAACAAAACTGAAAAATAAAGAGATAAGAAATTTATAAAAGATATACCAAATTTTAGCAAAGTAAGTGGACCTCATGAAGTAGGGTTATCTAATTAAGTTGAATAACAAAATTACCGAAGGCAACTGTATACTTCCATGACATTGAAGTTGAGACAGATAGAGTAGTTCGTCATTACATTGCTTAAAAATGACCCCCCCCCCTTTAAAAACACTTGATACAACATCTTACATTGGTGTACATATCTTGGCATATATATTATGATCTGCATGCTGAGAAACCGAAATACACATATTAAAATTACCTGAATAAAAAATGAGCATCCTCGTTTTAATTTAATTTAATTTTTTATACTATACGTTTCTAAAAAAGCATAATTTTTACTGCAGTAGGCGACATTAGTCTCCATTATATCATTTTTGTAGAACAATTATTGATATTCAGTTTATTGAATTTATAAAAAGTTTCTGAAGTTAACATAATAAAAGGACATAGCTTTCACTCTATTCGTGGGGTAAACTTGTTTCGGGCCGTTTTCTGATGTAATCATAGATACTCAATTAATATTATCTTTCTCTACTTTTATAAGCACTTAAGACAACATCTTACTTTGGTGCAATATCAGAGCCCTGTTGCATAAGGGATCCGATAGTAAACCACGTGCAATTCTGCATGTTGAAAGTGTTCTCAAGAACGTCAGACTCCTTGCAAGGATGGGGGCTGTCCCATTCATCTGGGGTAATTCTGCAAGTCAAAAGTCACAGCAAATAACACACAAGCAACCAATAAAATCGGGGTAAAAAATAGATCTCTTAAAACAAATTATTCTTTACAAGATTCCATCTTTTTCTTGATATAATTGGTTGGAAAAAAAATAAGAGGCAAATTATAGTTAGGCTATATAAGGACTATATCTTAGCTGTTGCTAAATTAAAAATAAAATTGGAAGATAAAGCATTCAAGAGATCAGGTGCTCCTTTCAAGGAAAAATCGGACGAAACGCGGAACATGCAGAAGAAATAGAATATCGAACTTAATTCACGCATCAACGGTCCATGAAACCCAATCTGCACACTCTCTGCAACTCTACAGCTGCACTTCCATGATCTTAAGTCAATTTTACTAAATAAATGAGAAAATGTACGATATAATGGGGTTATAGGATGTCTGTGATCAAATATTGAAATTTAAAGGCGGTGTTTTTCTTCTTTTTTTAATAAATTGTGTAACCCAGTCTCAAATGTAAAATCATATTTATTTATATACTTATCGAAATCGTAATCAAATGTACCTAGAAACAAGCATGAATTAAGTTAATGATTTTAATACCTATATCTTCAAGTTTTTAGGTGAACATCCTGAAAACCAGGGTTAGGGCAAATACAGAACGTTTAATCTTCTATTTTAGTGAAACAAATATATTAGCTCCCTTAACGTAAAAATCTTAAATTTGAAAATTCAACGAATATCTAGTAATGACATAGCATATGTATCTACAAGGTCAACGCCACCTTCCTAAGCTGATTGTCACCTTCCCTAGCCCCTTTTGTATGTAAAGCTTTATTTTGAAGACAGGCTTAGGAGATATTTTAGCTGAAAGCACTCACCCAATTCTAGACTCCTCAACCCTGCTCGAAAAACTTAGAACATTATAATGAATATGATACTTTGGACTAAACCATATTTCGACTAATAAAAAAGGAAGGAGAAAACATTGAAATTCAGACCCTTGCCCCTTACCAAAATTACATCTTACCTCAAACCTTATCTTAAAATTTATAAGGTAATAGAAAGCTTATTATTACCTAATTGGTTTCTGCCTCTTATTTTTTTTTCTTTTTTTCTTTCTTTTCTTTTTTTTTTTCTTTTCTTTCTTTTCTATTTTTTTTACATAAAAATATTCATACTTCTAATCAAAATACAAACACTATAGATTTTATCTTCAATATCATTATTTTGTTTTTAAACTGATTTACTAATTTTACATCGTCCTTAACTAAAAAACGGTTAGATTTTTTTAACACCAAGTTTGTTCTCATGATAAACTTATAAAAGAAGAAGTAGATTGGTTGGTTAATTTACTTAAAACAAAAAATTACAGAGGAAAGGATGATAGAATTAAAGTTACAGATAAATGTATTTTAAGAAAATTATAGAGATTTTTTTTTGAAAAAATAAGTTTAGTCTTCAAAAAGCATGCTAAAGGAGAATATGGCGTATGCAAAGGTTTTCAGAAAGACGCAGACTTAAGAAAACGGCAAAACACAGCAAACTTGGGTGTCTTTTTATTAACCTACTTTGGTAGATAATCACAGCCTTGCTGCATAAGTGAACCGATTGCAAACCAAAGGGAATTAAGAAGATTAAACTGTGTCTCTAATTCTTCTGGATTTGGACTACATGGATGAGGATTCAACCATTCAAAAGGTGTTATTCTAAAAATATTGAGACCATCCTAAGAATTAACTGGAAGTGGTAATGCAGAAACAATCTAAACTCAAAAAGCTCTAAAAAATCAATAGTTTATCTCTCTCTTTCTTTCTTAAAGGATAAAAGTAAAACTGAAAAATATATTTTTTTTTAAATGACTTTGATAACTGCGCAATCTCTGGTAGCAGCAGGCACCAAATAAAAAAAAATGATAGCAAAAAACTGGGTAAAAATCATCGTGGTTTATAATAATCCCTTTAAATCCATAGAAGTGCGAAAGCCACAGGCAAGACCTTACACAGGAGCATTTAAAATGATAAGATCTAAACTCCAAAAGCGAACAAAAAAATAATAAAAATAACGGTTTTTTCCCTCTCTTCGTAAAGGATACAAATAAAAGTTCAACAAAAATAATTTCTTTTAGATTTAACTTATTCTCTTAACATAGAAAATCCTTCAAAAACACAAATAGCATTAGAACCCTTATTCTAAGCCTCTATTTGTTGGTCATGAATTACATATTGCACAGATAAAGTTGCAAATTCTTTTCCTGAATATTTTAACTTAAAATTAAGAGCAAATAGTATGGATTTTCACACTATATGTATAAGTTTTTCCTAGAATAAAATAATTTTTAAATTTTTCATGGTTCATACCTTTCAACGCAGCTTAAAAAATGATTTCCATCTATGTTTCAACACCATATACGGAAGGTTTAAAACAATTATTTCAGTCAAAACAAAAAAGTTTCTATATTTATGTTTGATTCAGAAAATTTAATTTGATTGGTGACCAAGGTCGTATCCAGGATTTTTGTTCAGGGGGGGGGGGGTATTTTGTGTGCGAGGGGGGGGGGGGTATAAAAACAAACCTAAAAAGGCATCAAAAATTTGTTTACATGCATTGTTTACATTTTTACGAGTCGGACAAAAGTTTCGAGGGGGAGGGATTCAAGCGAGGCAACCCATCCCCTGGATACGGGGCCTTATTGGTTGCTAATTAGCCAAATTAAACTTAGAAATAAGTAAAATTCTCTTCAATTATGACTGAATCTGCTTTATCATTAAATAAAAACAAGCTTAAATAATAAAGAAGGTTTGCAACGTCCCTCTTATGCTTTTTATCTAGAAAGAGACTGATCCTGTATACCAAATAAATAAAAAAAAACAAGTTTTTTAAACTGAAAGTAAGGAGCGACATTAAAACTTAAAAAACGAACAGAAATTATTCCGTATATGAAAGGGGCTGTCCCCTCCTCAACGCCTCGCTCTTTACGCTAAAGTTTGACTCTGTCTCACAACTTTATTTTTTAAAACAATAAAAAACTTTAGCGTAAAGAGCGAGGCGTTGAGGAGGGGGACAGCCCTTTCATATACGGAATAATTTTCTGTTCGTTTTAAGTTTTAATGTCGCTCCTTACTTTCAGTTTAAAACACTTGTTTTTTTTTATTTAATTTCTGATCGTCGTTTTTTTAGTTAATGCAGGGGATGTTTCCCCCCTCTTTAAAAAAATCGAGTAAATTTTCTCAGGCTCGTAGCCTTTGATGAGTAATACTAAACTTAATAAAATTTATATATTTAGAATCAGCATTATAAACACATTCTTTTGATACATTTATTGACATCAAAATTCCGTTTTAAAAGTTTCGATTACTATTGAGCCGTATCGCTTGTTTTTTTTATTGTTTTTTTTATTACGTATATGTTATTACGTATATGAGGGGGTTCTCCCCTTAGTCAATACCACGCTCTTTACGTTAAAAGTTTAAAAAAATTTTGATTCACAAACCCCTGAATCACAAAGGCCGTTTAATTAGAATAGATAGCTCTTTTGAAAGCACTAAAAAAAAACTGTAGCGTAAAGAGCGAGGTATTGACTTGGGGGAGAACCCCCTCACATACGTTATAATTTCTGTTCGTTTTAAGTTCTAATATTCCTTCTTACATTTCAGTTGAAAAAACTTGAATTTTTTTTATTTAATTTCTGATCGTTTTTTAAATAATGCTTGGAAATCCGGCGGCCCCCTTCATAGAAATTTCCTTACCCCAAAGAAACATCCTCCACGGAAATATTCTCAAGATTAAACCCCTCGTCTAGCCCCCCCCCTCCAGAAAAAATCCTTCCTGAAAATGGTTGTATACTTCCCAATAACCAATAAAATAACTGCTGGCAAGTCCGGCGCCCCCTTCATGGCAATTTCCCTTCCCCCATGAAAACTTCCTTCATGAACAGATCCTCCAACATAACCACCGACCCACCCTTCCCTCCCACTACCAGAAAAAAAACTCCTGAAAACTTCTGTATACTTCCCAATAACCAATACTATATGTTAACATTGGGTAAAGTTCATAACTTTTAGCCCTCCCTCTGGGAACTTCGGGATTAAGTCATCCTAAAATGACATATTTATCATATTTTAGACCATGCTGAACAAAATGGCTATCTCAAAATTTTGATCGGGGTGACTTGGGAAAAAAATAAGCGTGGGAGGGGGCCTAGTTGCATTACCTCCTTTTTTTTGTCACTTAAAAAGGGCACTAGAACTTTTAATTTCCGTTCCAATGAGCCCTCCCACGATATTCTAGGACCACTGGGTCGATACGATAACAAACAAACAAACAAACAAATAAACACGCATCCGTGATCTTTCTTCTGGCAAAAAATGTAAAATTCCACACATTTTGTAGATAGGAGCTTGAAACCTCTACAGTAGGGTTCTCTGATACGCTGAATATGATGGTGTGATTTTCATTAAGGTTCTATAACTTTTAGGGGGTCTTCCCCCTTTTTTTGAAAATCAGCCAAATTTTCTCAGGGCGCGTAACTTTTGATGGGTAGCACTAAACTTTGATGAAAGTTATATATTTGAAATCAGCATTGAAATCTGATTCTTTTGATATATCTATTGGTATCAAAAACCCGTTTTCTAGAGTTTCGGTTACCATTGAGCCGGGTCGCTCCTTACTTACAGTTCGTTACCACGAACTGTTTGATAAAGTAACAGCACTGGTTAAAGAGTCGCGATTAAGTATTTGAATACCTACTATTTACTTTTTTAAAGAGTTATGATCGATAGTCATCATAATAAGGAGAATTGGACGAACATGAGAGATATTTCAATGTTGACATTTTACAGAAGAACAAAAACCCAAGAAATTTGTATTACCAATAATAAAACGTCATAAGATTTAAATACTCTATTCCTGACAACAAAATTAATGGAAAGACAACACTTAGCTTGATCATACAAAAGAAAAAACACGCTATGTAGGCTTCTGATGATTAGCAGTGCAAAAAGATAATAAGAATGAATAACTACTACATTGTATTGCAAATAGGAAAACCACCTAGGAACAAGTGATGTAAAGAAATTAGCTTCAATTAAAAGCAATAACAGAGATTGAATTAACAACCAAATAAACATTACTTTTTCAATCAGGGCAAGTGGCATTAGTGGGTAATATGATTTTATCAACATCAGATAAATTTTGTGTTTAATGTTAAGCTTGCATAGGGCATAAAACTATCTTCAGAGGGAGGGGGGATTTATTTTAGGCATTTCCTACAAAATTCATAGAAATTTGTCGAGTAGAATAAGAACTAAAAGTCGAAGCATTTGCACCAATACACATTTTAAAGTGAAATTTTAACATATAGCTTTTCATTAGTCAAAATGAAAGTGTAGAATTAAAATTTATAAAATATGCAGTTTTTCAGGAGTATTTAGGATAGAATTTACAACGCTTTATTGACAGTGGGGGGGGGAGGAAGGGGTTGCTCCAATCCCCTAAACCCCCTCAGCCTGTATGCCACTATCATTCGCTATAGAGACCTTTTGGTTGATGTAGTCGTAACGCACAACTATTCATACTATACTGAAAAAAATTATGCATATTGTGATTTTCTGTATTTTCTTGGTCGTTCACAGCTATTTCCTTTAGTATGATCTGATGTTCGTCTTATTTTCTTATTATCTTATTATCTTATTCCAATTTTCTGTATTTTATTGATGGTTTACAGCTATTTCCTTTAGTATAATTTGATGTTCGTCTTATTTGCTTATTATCTTATTCCAATTTTCTGAATTTTCTGGTGATTCACAGCTATTACCTTTAGTATGATCTGATGTTCGTCTTATTTCCTTATTGTCTTATACCAATTTTCTGTATTTTTCCTGGTGGTTCACAGCTATTTACTTTAGTATCTTACTCCAATTTTCTGTATTTTCTTGGTGGTTCACAGCTATTTCCTTTAGTATAATTTGATGTTCGTCTTATTTGCTTATTATCTTATTCCAATTTTCTGAATTTTTTGCGTAGTTCACAGCTATTTCCTTTAGTAAAATTTGATGTTCGTCTTATTTGCTTATTATCTTATTCCAATTTTCTGTATTTTCTTGGTGGTTCGCAGCTATTTCTTTAGTATGATTTGATGTTCGTCTTTTTTGCTTTAGATAGCTAACTTACTTGCTTGTATAGCAATATGCTTTAAATAGCTAACTAAATTGAAAAAAAAATAAAAGATGTTAGGAGAATGATACAAAAAGTAAAAAAATGTCCGTCATGGGATAAACAGACATAAAGGACTTAAATCTTCATCATCAGATATCATTTTTACTTAAATTTTATCAAGTGTCGGTTATACACAAAATTAATCAAACGTACATTTTAGGGGGTCGGTCGAAAACAGGATCAGCCGCCTTTGTGGCATGTTTGAAACAGGTTTTTTGTGTGGCATGGCCGCATAGAAACAAAAATGAATTCTTGTCGAAAAGGGGCATGTTTAAGAGCTGACGTCACAAGACTTGTTTTGTTTCTTAAGCTAATACGAAGGTGATGACATGCCAATTCTAAACCAAAAATGACTCTATGGAAATGCGGCACGTTTAGGCATTACGTAAAAAACTGGTTTCTGTCACAAAATTTGAATGTCTCTTGTTTTGGCTTTTGCCAAGGATACAAAGACATATCCATCGTATATATGGGTCTGCTAATTACGAGTTATGGAGTTTGTACTTTGAATAGAAGATGGCATATGAGACGCGAATCTCTTATTTTTAAGTGCTATTTTGAAGTCTAATTTTGGATGTGTCAAACGTTCACAGATCTAGATAAATATTTGCAGGTACTGCAGATTATCCCATATACAGGTTTTAATGTGTCCTTCGCAGTGAAAATCAGTGACCGGTAGCACTAATTTATGAAAAGTTTGGCGGGGATATTTTCCACTGTTTGTGTTGTTCCAATAAAATACCAAAACAGGTTGTTTCAATAAGAATTCTTGCAAACGGTATTTTTATTAATCTAAAGGGTTGGTTAAAAAGTAGTTCTTAATTAAAAATTTGAATAAACTTGCCCTGAAAATCTCTAATGCTTAGCAAACTTTCACATGTCAAACACTATTAACTGGAAATTTGATTCAGGAGGCCCTTTTTAAGACTTAGGAAAAAAGGTTTAACTTTACCGTAAAGAGCAGGGTATTGAGGAGGAGGCACCGCACAAATATATTAATTTCTGTTTTTTTCTTAAGTTTTAGTGCTGCTCCGTGCTTTCAGTTGAAAAATAGTTTTTCTTAAAATTTAATTTCTGATCTTTTTTCGAATAATAACGAGACACACACCTCCCCATTCATGGCAATTTCCCAAACGAAAACTCCCCCAAGGAGAGTTCCCACGCGCAAGATAGTACCCCATGAATTTTACCTCGTAAAAGTTCATGCTTACTGCAAATGCCCATCCCCCCCCCCAAAAAAAAAAAATCTTGTTCACTATTCTGGACGAAAAATTCTTCTGAACATAATCTAACTCGAAAAAATACTT
Organism: Artemia sinica; assembly: GCA_027921565.1. Taxonomy (NCBI): domain Eukaryota; kingdom Metazoa; phylum Arthropoda; class Branchiopoda; order Anostraca; family Artemiidae; genus Artemia; species Artemia sinica. Next base: position 58,795,923 of record CM051257.1, on the reverse strand, counting down.
GTTTTTAACTTTATTTATGATCTTTTTTTTAATTCATACCAAAAATCACCTCTATGTTGAAAAAATTTTTCAAAGGTCCTTCCCCTCCAACAGGAAGTTTCTTGTTGTGGAAAATTTTACAGCAGAGAATTATTACTGATGATAGTTCTTCATGGATTACTTCTCATGAGGTAAATGAGTAAATTTTGCTTATGAATTCAGGCAAACTTCCCCCCGTGTAAAATTTTTGTTGAAGTCAACCATCCCCCCCCACGATTTTCTGGCGTCCTCTTTCCCTTTTTTTTTCACTCTTCCTTTAGAATAAACTTGTATATTTGGTCAATTATTGGCCCCCTTTGTCAAATTGCCCCCCCCCAAAGATTTTGCTCATTGGCGCTTTTGTCACATTGCCCACCCCTCCCACCAATATTTTGCTATCGATCCGCCCCTGGACTAGAGCTCTCAATTGCTGATCTAATCAGCATCCTCCAGAGTATCAGTGATCACAAGGTGGAGTTGCAGATGACGAAGGGCAGTCCCCCTTCCATATGTAATAGATCCCTGCTTATTTTGGGATTTAATGATACTCTAATTTCATTTCATGATAACAGTGTAGACCAGAAATATTCCCAGAATGCAGACCAAAAAGTAATCCAGATACATTTTTTAAAGTTTCTTTTGTCCCCTCCTCAAACAATACATATCCCCCAAAAAATACAAATTCTGGTTATGGCCCTGGTGATTATACATCGTTTTTTACTCCCGCAATGCCCTTGTCTCTCACTTAGAACTAATTCTGTATCTGATGGTTCAATTAGAACTGTGATGTTTTGGCATTAAAATACACCATTTGAGATATCCCCCTCCCTCCCAAACTGCAGAATACTCACAGGATTCTATTGTAGAAGTTGAAGGGCCTTTTTAAGTTAATAATTTGTCCACTGCTTACAGATAGGATTTGCTATTGGAAAACTTTGAAGATATTTTGTGCAACCTGCAAATCCTAAATTTTAACTGTCAGCTGTCAAGTTCGTGCTTTCTTTTTCATAAGAAACAACGGTACTTGTTTAGAATCTAGGTACACACGCGAGAAGTGGAGTGTCATTAATTCTAATGAAATAAAACAAAAAAATTGGAGGGCAACTTGGCCCCCTCCCACGCTCATTTTTTTCCGAAGTCACCCAATTAAAATTCTGAGATAGCCATTTTGTTCAACATAGTCGAAAATCTAATAAATATGTCTTTTAGGATGACTTAGTCCCCCACAGTCCCCAGGGGAAGGGCTGCAATTTATGAACTTTGCCCATTGTTTACATATTGTATTGGTTATTATGAAGTTTACAGACATTTTCATGAAGGATTTTTTCTGGTGGGGGGGGCAGGAGGAGGGGTTACTCGGGAAAATCTTTCCGTGGAGGATGTTTCCTTGGGGTAAGGGACATTTCTATGAAGGGGGCGCCAGATTTCCCAGCATTATTTAAAAACGATCAGAAATTAAATTAAAAAAAACAAGTTTTTTCAACTGAAAGCAAGAAGCAACATAAGAACTTAAAACGAACAGAAATTATTACGTATATGAGTGGGATCACCCCCAAGTCAATACCTCGCTCTTTACGCTATAGTTTTTTTTTTAGTGCTTTCAAAAGAGCTATTTATTCTAATTAAACAGCCTTTGTGATTCAGGGATTTGTGATTTAAACAAATTTTTAACTTTAGCGTAAAGAACGTGGTATTGACTAAGGGGAGAACCCCCTCATATACGTAATAACATATACGTAATAAAAAAAAAAAACAATAAAAAAAACAAGCGATACGGCTCAATAGTAATCAAAACTTTTAAAAACTTTTTTTAATGCTAATTCTAAATATATAAATTTTATTAAGTTTAGTATTACTCATAAAAGGCTACGAGCCTGAGAAAATTTGCCTGAATTTTGAAAGAGAGGGGAAACATCCCCTACAAGTGAAATAATTTTAATGAAAATCACACCGTCAGATTCAGCGTATCAGAAAGCCCTATTACATATGTTTCAAGCTCATATCTGCAAAAATCTGCAACTTTGTATTTTTTGCCAGAAGAAAGATCACGGAGGCGTGTTTATTTTTTTTTTTCAGGGGTAATCGTACCGACCCATTGGCCCTAGAAACATCAAGAGAGAGCTCATTCGAACGGAAATTAAAAGTTAAAGTGCCCTTTTCAGTGACCAAAAATGCTGGAGGGCAACTTGGCCCCCTCCACGCCTTTTTTTCCCAATTTCGTCTGATCAAAATTTTGAGATAGCCATTCTGTCCAGCATAGTTGAATAACCCAAAAAATATATATCAAACAGTTCGTGGTAACGAACAGTAAGTAAGGAGCGACCCGGCTCAATGGTAATCGAAACTCTAAAAAAACGGATTTTTGATACCAATAGATACATCAAAAGAATCAAATTTTAATTCTTTTTTTAAAGTTTCTTTTGTCACCTCCTCAAACAAAACATATCCCCCAAAAAATAAAAATTCTGGTTATGGCCCTGGTGATTATACATCGTTTTTTACTCCCGCAATGCCCTTGTCTCTCACTTAGAACTAATTCTGTATTTATCTGATGGTTCAATTAGAACTGTGATGTTTTGGCATTAAAATACACCATTTGAGATATCCCCCTCCCTCCCAAACTGCAGAATACTCACAGGATTCTATTGTAGAAGTTGAAGGGCCTTTTTAAGTTAATAATTTGTTCCACTGCTTACAGATAGGATTTGCTATGGAAAACTTTGAAGATATTTTGTGCAACCTGCAAATCCCAAATTTTAACTGTCAGCTGTCAAGTTCGTGCTTTCTTTTTCATAAGAAACAACGGTACTTGTTTAGAATCTAGGTACACACGCGAGAAGTGGAGTGTCATTAATTCTAATGAAATAAAACAAAAAAATTGGAGGGCAACTTGGCCCCCTCCCACGCTCATTTTTTTTTTCCGAAGTCACCAATTAAAATTCTGAGATAGCCATTTTGTTCAACATAGTCGAAAATCTAATAAATATGTCTTTTAGGATGACTTAATCCCCCACAGTCCCCAGGGGAAGGGCTGCAATTTATGAACTTTGCCATTGTTTACATATTGTATTGGTTATTATGAAGTTTACAGACATTTTCATGAAGGATTTTTTTCTGGTGGGGGGGGGGGGCAGGAGGAGGGGTTACTCGGGAAAATCTTTCTTCTTGAGAATATTTTTGGTTCTTCTCCTGGTTCATTACTAACCTCAATTAAGTGACTGACTGTGAGATAAGTTGCAAATCTTTGCCATTCTTGGCAAAGACCTAGGATTGGCTGGAAGAATTAATTTACCACCCCGTACCCATGTCGCAGTCACGCGTCTAGCGGAGCAGGCTGGGAGAAAGAGTCTTTTTTTAAATCAGTTCTTATACAGCGTGAAGTGAATACAGTAAGACCTTTTTTTAAACTATGTACTCTTTTAACTTTTCAGCCTAGGTTGAGTCTAAAGAGATCGTTAGAAATCTTATCGGTAAACTTGGCTTTTAAAAGTGGCCCTGGACCATCCGATCACGCTAGTATGTACGGAACCGTTGG
>CM051257.1:58786494-58792270 GCA_027921565.1 Artemia sinica | reverse complement strand
CAAACGTAATTTTAGGACGGAATAGAAAACACTTTACCTGGCAAGAACGAATAAAAGTACTGACACACCCAAGTATGCAGTTGCCATGTAGATCCAAACATCAACAGAAAACGGCAGCAAGAACGAAAAGAGGCTCGGGGGTTTCTTCTGAGCCTTTTTATACAGGATACTAATTCCTAAGATTAAATACGTTGAAACTCAAAATAGTTTTGAGTTTGAGTTCAACTAAAGTAGTTGAACTCAATAGTTTAATATTAGCACTGTACTAAAATACTGTCCTCATTTATAAATATTATACATTAAACGCTATAAGAAAGTTACCTAATGGCTGTCCCGGTCTACAACTAAAAATTTCTCCTTATTATCAAAGGCTCTTATGTTCAACTCCAACAGACGACAATCCTTTCTACTATTTTTCCTTTAATTTGTAACTACGACCATTTATGGAAGTCTCTATGCAGCAATTTTTTGAGGAGGCAGGGAGAAAGGTAAATCTGCAAAAAAAAAACAGAGAATACAGACAATTTATACGACACATTTTCCCTTTTACATCTAGCAAATTTAATTTTTTGGATTCTTATAGCTTTTCAGGGACTAGGCCTGAACTTCCTCTGACGTGTGACTATATTTATTATAATTGAGGGGGACTGATGGATAATAAATTATTTAAGCATTAAGATTGCATCCACATTAAAACAACATCTTAATGTACGGGATCTTCATAGCTAATTAAGAGTAGAAGAAATATATAGCTTGATTGAAACAATTTGAAAAAGCAAGCTGTATTTATTTGCCGGAAATTAAATATAATAGCTTGAAAATTGATAAAGCAAAAATGTTAGACAATGAAATTTTTGCGTAGAAAAACTGGAGGATTTATCTGGGGGGAGGGGCAACATATTTAGAGGAAGCGCATTGGCCCTCTGTTCCAGCAATGACTAATTCGATAATTTTTAATATTATGTGCAAATTAAAAAAGTAATATTGAATTTTACCATTTCTTGGAAATGATGGCTCGCTGATGTTACAGAAAACTGTCAAGAGAAAAATGTCATTAAAGCGACAAAATTTGCTCTAAAATACATTTTTAAGGAGCATATTAGTTATTTTTTCAATATTTGTATTCCCAAAAATTGAAAATAGACAATTAAATTAATTAAAATACCAAATTTTCTTTAATATTTAGAATAAGTTTCTCCACACGAAACTTCAAGTATGGGATTTGGCCCCCCAAGAACCCTCCTTGCGTACATTCCTGTATAAGAATTGACGAGGCTCAATCTTGGCATTTTGAAACCAGGTGGATTTCGGTTGCAGATATAAAGTTAATCTTTTTTCTTTTTTGTAATCGATCGCTGAAAATCCTGCGGCGTCAAAAAAGTAATGTAATGTCCCTAAGCCTACTAATGAGAAAAAGCCGGAGTTAGTCCACTATGTCTAGTTAAGATCCCTGTGCTCAAAATCTAAGAAACCTTTAAAATCCATATTTGTAAAAAGAACACATTTTATGTTTTCATACTCCAAAACATCCACTGTTCTTTTGTTGCTGTTGCAACAAAATTTCAGTTTTTGTTACGAGTGTCTTAATTTTAATTCTTTTTTTTTACATTTGTCGATACGAGAAAACAATCTGGATATAAAAAGCTCGACATAAGCATATATTAAAGAGAAAGAAAAAAATGAAAGAAATCCCAACAACCATTTTGATATCCTAATGGGACACGATATCGATATCGAGACACGATGAGACTATCGATAGTGCGTGTTCAGTTTACTTGGCATGAGATTGAAAAATACAAAAAAGGTAGGAGCGTAAATAAATCCCTTTTTGTGTATCACAACTAACTTGTGATGTTGTGTTCAACTAACTTGTGTGTAAGCTGTGTATCACAACTAACTCACAGCTAATTTAATACCTGTGTTCAAAAATGGAGTAGTAAAGTCTACTGCTGTCTCCCGATCATAGTTGATGGATAGGTCGCCAATAGCAACGTCCGCTTTCTGGTCCAAAAGCTCTTTAATCATTCCATTCCACTGTCCATTGGCGTCTAAACTCCCATAGTTTCCGTCCTCCACAACATGTATTTTATAGTTAAACTTCAAAATTTCAGATATATCTTTTATCAGCTCAACAGCAAATCCTTCAAATCGGTCATTTCCTTCAAGGCCAAGAGCCTCCCAATCAGGAACAAGCATTACATACGGCTGAGTCTGCAAAAAGCAACACAGTAAAGCGCCTGTCTATAGAAAAAAAACATTAAAAGTGGCATTCTAATTCAACTATTATACCAATCTAGTGCTAAACACATGTATGTAGGCTACTAATCTTCACCGAAACCGGCAATGCGGTTTTTCATCACTTCCTGATGTTTCATCAATTCTTTAATTTTTAAATGTTATAAAATTTTACTTCGTTTCCAAATTTGTTTCAGCAACGATGAACCAGTCTCGAGATTTGATATTAATGAGTCGCTGGAAATAGCTAAGATTAAAATTGATAATTTTTACGATAAAGTTAAAAATACTCTCTCCTCCCATAACCTTTTTCCTATCTCCAAATTTTATTTGCGGCTTGATATTTTTGATTTTTCGTTATTTATATTGGATGCATTCTATTCAGTTATTTTTCCTTGACTATTGTACTCATGGAAATATAATATGATGCTTGCAGAAACTTTACAATGAATAGAATACATCACACTTAAAGTTTGTCCGTTATTTATTGAGGCTGGTATGTTTCCATAGAACTTTAAATCATATCCTAACATGGGACTTTTGGAGTTAAACATTCTATGGAAACGTATCAGTTCTATTAACGTATCAGATACTACCCTAATTTTATCAATCACATTAATTAAACAAATTATTTTGATTATTACACTTAAAAATTTCACAGAGTCACCAAACGCTAGATGGCACTGATAGTTTTTTTTTGTTGACGCCATCACCAGTTCCCACTCTTATAAGTTGTCCATCTTTGGATTGCAGCTTACCGAGGTTTGAAGCACAATAAGAATTGCAATAGGTCACAATAAGTGCTCTGGAACGCAAATCCAATAATTACAATTCCTTCTTGAACGCCAAAAATAATACAAATTAATTACAACAAGTACACCAGAAAACCAGGCAAGACACCAGAAAACTCAGCATTGATGTTTAATGTCAGGCAATTGTCTCTAAGCACAAAATAGATTCTATCAGAGACTTTTTTACCCTTAGAAAATTCTAATCCTAACCTCAGCTACAGACCTGACTTTAAATATATTATTAAAAGCAAGTATTCAAGGAAGCCAAAAATACTCATTTCTGCTGTAGTTTCCTTGCGGTCGGAGCTTAAATCAAGAGAGCTGTTTTCAATATTGATATTTGTATATTGATATATTTTACGATTCCCCCTTTCTCTAGCCTGTATAGTCTATATAGCCATACTTATGTTCCTGACAGATCACAAACTGTGAATTCTACGTTACAAGTAAGATTCAGGTTCAACATAAGTTTAATTAAACTTAAGAACAGACATATATATAACATATATATATATATATATATATATACATAATATTTACATTAAGAACTACTAATTAGATTGATTTAATAGACAATTATTGCAATTTCTTCAGACAGTATGCAAACGGGAAATAAAACTTTGAATAATTTAATGGTGGGGCTCGACAAAAAGAACTAGAGTTTAACTTAAAGTGATCTATTAAAAAAAAAGCCTAAAAATAGCTAAAAAATCATATTTTTTGTCATTTTTTTGCAACCAGAACTTTAACCCAATATGTTGTTTTCTAGGTTGGTATATTTTAGGATTCCTCCTATTGCTAGCTCTTCTATGCCAACAATGTTCATAGCAGATCATGAAATGCGAATTTTTCACTGTAAGAAGATTATAGACTTCAAAAATGTTTAATAACGGTTAACAATAATCTTTTTCTTTAACTTTAGAACTTTAAGGCAATAATGCACGAAGCTATTTTTTGACACACATATTTTGTACCGGGGATAAAATTCTTAAAACATACAAAAACAGGCAAGTTACAAAAGAAATAAAGTGAACGTAGCTTGTGGCAGGGGGCAGTGTAACCCTATAAACTTTGTTAAAACATAAAATCGCGAAGAAAACGAGGACAATTAACAGCCAGTGAAAAAACATGCAAATATTTCGGTCAAAACCTCCGCTTGACCGTCCTCAGTGCAGAATAAAACTAATAAAAATTTAAAAACCAAACCTTAAAATAAAGCACAAAACTAAAATTGGACGACCCTTTCTCAGTAACGGTGAAAGGGTAACTGAATATAAAACACAAGTCTAAATGGCATTCACAATTTCATTTTACGTAAAGCACTCTTAAAGGCCAATCGCTTTCCAGTTAGATTATTATCGGAAATTTTATTTGATTGCACAATATAATTTTGTGGATATGTGTAAAAACGATCAGAATTAATGATTTCGTCATAAATGGAACTTAGAAAAGTTTCTCCAGTGTCTCTATTGAGAGCTACCTTTTGGTGAATGTGCTTTTTTATTTAAACCGCCTCCCTGAAAACTTGCGTGAGACCTTTAACGGGGGCAATAATGGAGGTTTCGTCAAACAAAATGAAATGGTGTGGACTCTCATACACATGTTGAGCCATGGCGGAATCAAAAACCTCAGGCCTTTGGCGTAGCCTCATGGCCTTGTTGATTGAGGACCTATGTTCAGATAACCTCTCCCCCAATTGCTGTTTAGTTCTACCAACATAAAAACAGCCACAAGAACAAGGAATTCTATAAACACCACTACCCAGAATGGGGCTGGTTTTATCTTTGCCGTTGTTGAAAAAGCTCTGTACAGTATTTGAATTTTTAAAGGTAACATTAAGTTATCCTTAGTAAAACTTCATATAATAAAAAAGTCACAGATATTTTATGCGACACCCGTACTTACAAACCCAGAGATTCAGACCCCACCGATAAGGGAGCCCGTGTAGTAAACTGAATTTTGCAAACTGAAAGACTTCTTACTCCACAAATGTATAAATTATTTTATCCTAAAGGTTGTTCCGCTCCTAAATTTTACGGGCTCCCAAAAATCACAAAGATAGTGTTCCTCTACGTCCAATTGGGGTTTCTTATAGCTCTCCGACTGCCAGATTGGGGAAACGCTTGTCAACACTTTTTCGTCCCCTTATGCAAACGCAAACTTCATACATAAAAAATTCAGTTCAGCTTGTTGAAAAATTAAAAGACCTTGAAATAAAAAAAAGATACAATTTTGCCCAGTTTCGATGCCATTTCTATGTATACGTCTTGCAATGTTAAAAAATGTGAACTAGCTCTTCAAAAGAAATTAGAAGATAATATTGATCAAATGGACTACAAAACACTGGATATAGAAACTATTATGCGTCTCGCCCGTCTTTGAAATAGTTCCTCCTCCTATTTCCGATTTAATAATCAATTTTACACCCAAATCAGGGGTCTACCCATGGGTACAAGTCTTTCACCATTTTTGGCAACTTTTTATATGGAATTCATTGAAACCTCTGCTCTGAAAAATTTTCCTATGAAACACCGGTTCTGGGGTCGGTTTGTGGATGATGTTATTTCTGTGTGGGAGCACGGAGGGAGTCACTTAACTCCTTCTTAACTCATCTAAACACTTTGGACTCTAACCTTCAGTTCACTTTAGAACTAGAACATAACCACAAACTTCCTTTTCTAGATGTCTTAATTTTTAATAAGTCTCCTGGCCTTGAATTTTCTATTTATAGAAAGCCTACGCATAACGAT
>CM051257.1:58753994-58781494 GCA_027921565.1 Artemia sinica | reverse complement strand
ATAATAATAATAATAATAAAAAAAAATTTCTATTCCACCATCACAGGTCAATACATAATTTTAATATTTTCTTCCTTAGAACTGATATTTGCCGAAATGATGCCTCAATTTGAATTCTATCTTTCAGCCTATATTTATTTGAAATAAATGGTATTTGGTATCTAATTGAAAATCTAGATCTTTCACAATTAACAAAGGGAATTCGATATGTTCCAGAACACCTAAGAGCCGAAGGAGGGGGCAGAATCAACAGAGATTTTTCATAAAAATAACTACTAGGATCTTGTATTTTAAAATGCCATATTGATATATTAAGTTCTCTTATATGTTTCAGATCTAATAAATTCAAGAAAAGAAATAATGTTTCATTTTCCGATGCATCTCTAAGTTTTGATGGACGATGTAAAAAATTTCCAAGTATTCTCACTGCTTTATTTTGAAGGATCTGTAGGGGTTTTATATGCGTCCAAAAAGTATTTAAATAAATAATTGTGCAATAATTTAAATAAGGAGCAATCAAAGAATGATAAATTATTTTTAAAATTGAAAATGGAAAAACATGTTGCAAACGATACATAGACCCAATATTTTGCGAAAGTTTCACCCTTAAATGATCAATATGAGTTTGAAATGACAAAAGGGGATCAATAAAAACTCCTAAATAACGATACGATTGAACTCTACGTATTTTATGCTCACCAACTTGAAGCTCCTGACATGAAATTTTTTTAGTAGCACGTTTTGAATGACCAAAAACCATAAATTCAGTCTTCTTAAAATTCGGTACTAAATAATTAGAAACAAACCATCGATTAACTGAACTAACAGTGTTAAACAAATTTTGAATCAATGTAGATGAATCCTTCGCTTTAACAGAAACAGCTGTGTCATCTGCAAATAAAATTGCAAGACCATTATTTCCCTGCAAACATCGTGGAAGATCATTAATATACATCAAAAATAAAAGCGGACCTAATACCGATCCTTGTGGGACACCAATATCTTCAAGATCATTTAAACTAGACAAATGTCCATCAACATCTACCACGATTTTACGTCCATAAAGGTATGATCTTATTATTTCTAGTCCTTTCCCTCTTATACCGGAATTTTCCATTTTATCAAAAAGAATTTCATGGTTTAAAGTGTCAAATGCTTTTTTAACATCATAAAAAACAGTAGATACATGATAATTACTATCTAAGCAGTCATTTATTTCTAATACAAGAGCTGCAACTGCTTGTTCCGTCGAATGGCCTGCCCTAAATCCAAACTGATATTTGGTAAAAAAATTTATTTTATCTAGATAATTAGTAATCCTTCCTTTTAAAATTTTTTACAATACTTTAGACAATGGTGATAAAATTGCAATAGGACGATAATTATTTGTATCAGATTTATCTCCTTTTTTATGCAATGGTATTACACGTGCAATTTTCCATCTTTTAGGAAATGTACCTGAGAAAATACATAAATTTAAAATATGAAGCAATGGTTCAAAAATTACACCTGCAATATTTTTTAGCAAATTAGTTGAAAGTTCATCATATCCCAATGAATTACCATTTTTTAAATTCTTAATGACCTTTTGAAATTCTGCAAAAGTAACCGGGGCCATAAATATGCTCGTATCTTCAGTGGGCGGTAGATATTTTTTATGCGACCTTGGGGAAGAAAGGTCAACTTCTCCTGAAACAACAGATGATCCAATACTAGCAAAATATTCACTAAACTTCTTAGCAACAGCTTGTGGTCCTCTAAATTCTTTACCATTAATATCAAATAACACTTCAGGGTGTAACAACTTTTTATTTCTTCCAATTTTATCATTAATCAAACTCCAAGTTTTTCTAGGGGAATCTGAATTTCGAAAAGATTTTTCATAATAAAGTCTTTCACTTACTCTAAGGATCCTTACCAGCATATTCTTATAATTTTTAAAACGCGTTATATTTATTTCCGTGGGATATTTTATTCTAATTTTATATAAACGATTTTTCTCATTAATAGATCTCAAAAGTGATTCATTTATCCAAGGTTTTTTTGGGGTAAGTTTCTTTCCTCTCGGGCTCTTATATGGGCAAAAAAGATCAAGCTTTTCATTCATAATATAATAAAATTTATCTAATGATTGGTTCGGATCCTTCTCATCAATTACAGGACTCCAATCAACATCACCAAGCCCTTCTTTTAACCTTAACACATTTTTATGTGAAAAATCTCTACGCTTGGTTTGATTTTTTTTATTATGCGGAAAATTTATAAGAAAATCAGACATAATTATACAGTGGTCAGATGAATCATCAGGAATAATAAATGTATTAACAGCACTATAAGGTGAAAAGATATTATCAATAAGTGAAAATGATGTATCAGCTATTCTAGAGGGCACAAAACATACGGGGTTTAGTCCATAAGATAGTGGGCCCTCCAAAAACTGCAAAATATTTCTATCTATTCTATTCTGATCTGCAGATAGGAGTTTCATTAAATCAATATTAAAATCACCCATAACTAAATAAGGAGTATTAAGACTAGCTAATTTATCCAACATACTTTCAAAATAATTTTTAAATTCTATCTGGCTGGATGACGGAGTACGGTAAATAACTGCAATTAAAAACTTCCGATTATTTGGAAAAGAGCATTCAACTACACAAGATTCAAAAATCATTTCAATATTCATTGGCAAAAAATCAATCCTTATACGTGCTGGTATGCAATTTTTAATCAAAACACCTAGACCCCCTTGTTTTTGTCTTTTCCGACCGATGTGAAAAAATTGGTAATCTTTTACATGTATATTTTCAATTGAAAAATCATCTAAAAAAGTTTCACATAGGCCTAATATATCTGTATCTGAATCCGACAAAAAAGTTTCAATCACATCCTGCGCAGTCCTCCAACCCCGGCAATTCCAAAACGACATCCTACTTGTATTTACATTTTTTCTTACCAGCTCATTCATAAATATATATTGATTTTTTGGGATATCAAAATTACTAGAAGTATCTTCATCATCACCAGCTACAATAGTTTGAAAAATTGACTGAAATGAAAGAGAATTTCGCTCAAATTCTTTTAACCTTGATGATGGAATTTCACGATTATCTCTATCCATTATCAAATATTAACCCCACGTTAAGAGAAACCACACCATGCCCCAAAAGACCAGCAAACCATAATAAAAAATAACAATTAAAAAAACAAAAAAAAATAATCTCCATTCCAAGTCGTTTTCCCTCAGTACGACTAATCTGCGCAACTTTTAATTTAACCTCTATGTGGCTATAAACAAAAAAAAGGAAAAAAAAAAAATAAATAATAATAATAATACACCTTATATAAACTAAACATAAAAAAAACACTTTCAATTTAAATGTTTTCATTCATATTACTTGGGCACATGAACTATTACTGCAACCCACGACATTACGACATTTGAACATCGACAGGGAATATAACAGGCACTTCCCTTCGGGCGATGGAAAATTTTTTATGAAAATCGTCAATCTCCGGTATGGCATCATTGAATGTGTATTTGGTAATCGAGCCGTCTGGTCTTTTCACTAGCAGATTCGGCTGAAACCCCTTCGATATCCAGGCATCACATCCATGATCTTTTCGTAATTTGTCACGTTTCACTAGAAGCAGCTTTCGCAATTTACGGATTTCAGTTGGGACATCATCACTGATGAACAGGTTGCTGTTGTTTCCAGGGAATGTCTTATCCTTAAGCTTGCTAGCGTTCTTCAATATGGCAAACTTATCGTCTTTTTTATTCAGTGTCACCTTCAAAAATTTACGGTTGCTATCATAATAAGTAACTGTGAAATTTACTTCGGGCATTTCCAGCCCGTGACGAACTACCTCTGTGAATAGAACTTGAGCGTGGTTATTATCCTTACAAGCTGCGTTCCATATGATGACATTATTTTCTAGCTTTGCAGCTTCCATTCTCACAATCCGAAACATATAATCTTCATTTTTCCTTCTTAATTCCATTATTTCATCCGTGCAAGTTTTTATTTGCATTTTGAGGCTAGAGGTTTCATTCTCAATCTTTCCAATTTTCGATTCAGTATTGTTTATCTTATTCGTTTGTAGCGATTGTTCTTTTTCCAAGTTATCCACCCTTGCGGTAAGAGTTCCTAATTGATTGTTGATATTGTCCAACTTATTTCCATTTTCTTTCACAACATCAAGAATTTGCTTAAAATCCGCAGCTAGTATCGATATTTCCGGTTTCGAGCTAGAACTGAGTCCTGAGGTGTCAAATGAACTGTCCATGCCTTCTTGCTTAGCATTTTTCCTTTTACGTCCCATCTAATCACAAATATATCAATAATCCTTGATATAATATTGTCACATAAATTCACGCCACACAGAGGTCTTAACTACATCTTATTCTGACGAGAGCATTGAATGATGAATAATAATCTTTATTATTGCCAAACTGGAATACCTCACTTGGGTATTGCGAAATCTAACTAACTTCACTGAGATTATAATTCAATGGAAAAGCTTAACTGGTTTGACAATGATAATAAAATATCCAATTTATGAGAGGTCCGTTCACTTTGAACTCTGAATCAATACTGAATTTGAACTCTGAATCAATACAATATTCATAGATCTTCGTTATCTTCGAGATCATCAACTCCGAGAAACTCAGTTGTAACACAGTTCGCACAAATTGTTCCCTTGCAAGCTCCACAGGCCCAGGTGCATTTCGTGCCATTTCTTTTGCAAGTGCATCGCATATTTCAGCAGTCGGTATAAATAGGGTGATATAATCCATTCCGAATTACCCAACCGAACTGGCCAGGGTCGAGATTACATCCCAGGGTTTTCCACGATTCAACTTGCAAATAAAACTCGAAATGAGTGGAAGCTGCAAGCATCACTGGTGGGAGGGAGAACTTTAGACGCAACATACGAGGCAGATGCTGTAACTTTCTCGATGAATTTGAGATGACGCAACTGATTGAGGGTTGAAATTGAGCCTGGACACTTAAACAAAAGCATCATTGCTTTCTCCCCAACTGCTGAAATGTTGTGCTTGGTGGATAGTGGGTCCATAAAAACTTTAGCGGATTCTTAAAACTCGTTGTTTTTTATCAGAAGCTGTAGTCCCGCTGACTTCCCAATGCCATAGACACGAGAAGTTGAGTCGCACCCAAGGAAGGCAAGGACATACAGGATTGTGCTGCATATACGAGATCCAAGTTTGAGTTTCGTTGTATTTATATCCCAAATTCTATTCTTTGAGATTTCAGCTCGAGGTTCAGAGTAAAAGTAGATCGCTTGGCTATCTGTCTGTGTGTGATAACAGAGGAGTATAAGCAGATCTGTGTCGTCTCCAACCAGGACAGTAGGCACAAGAAAAGCAGATCAAACTGCGGTTAGAACAATGAGAAGATCAGCGTCCCCTTCTGCTTGGTGTACCTGACACCCAGCTTTGGTCAGGTACTCACTGGTCAAGGCTATGATTGCTTGCTTATTCTTGAAGTTGCTTAGGAACACTTCTTTCTTTGTAGAACAGACCATATTCCTGCTAAAATTGATCTGCGGGCACGATCGTTTCCCTTTCCGTCTCAAATGGGTGATGTCTTTGATTGAAGGTGCTTGGTCGTATCCGTCGAAAACCACAGACGTCCTTTGTGCCCCGTATTTCCGTGCAACGTAGTCAACGTACTTCTGGCAGATACTATCATAAGTTGATTTTTTTTTCCAAGGAATTCGCTGAAGCAGTGCTCCACCATCGATACCTATATGCTTGTCACTGAAATCCTTGACGAAGTCTTCAGTTTTCGGCTGCTGCTCTGCCACTAGACGCCACATCGCATCGGCGAGGGCAGGCTTATCGGCTGTTCGTGGAAGTCCGTTTGCTTCAAAAAGTGACGGAGGCGGTGAACACAATTCATACTTAAAGTATGACTTCAAATCATCTTCGCTATTTTCAGCAACTCTCACCAGCCGCTGAAACATGAATTCTGGATCAACGGCAACTGACTGTCCGTCAATAACTGGTGCAGCTTTATTAGCAAGCGATACGGCCACAGACTTTTTCTTGAATGTGTACGTGTTGACGTTTTCCCCTGTCATACTATCCATGATTTCTTGTCCGACGGATCTAGCTGTGTCGACGTTGACTTTTTCATCAGCCGTAACTCCAGAGATAATGTTTCGCAAGCTCGGGTCTTCTACGAAAGGGGTATTCTCAGCAAGAAAGCAAAGGAGCTTGCTAGTGTCATGGTTGTCGCGTTCAATCCTCGACTCTCTAACTTCTTTGTGCTGTTCGCTCGTCTCGTATTGGACCTTAGCAAAAGTTTGCATCGACGAATTAATGCACTACAAGTTGGTGCTGAGAGTAACCAAGTCAGCGTCTGCAAGGCACTCATGTAGTGAGTATCATGTAGATGATCTAGTACCCTATTTTAGACATTAATTTCGTTGTTGTACGCCTTTATATGAAAACATGAATTTTACATCCTCAAAATCAACATCAACCTCAAAAACATAATTTTTAGTAGTTTGCTATATATTCATCGTTCAACACAAAAAGATAAATGAAAGTTTAAATTTTACGTTCAAATAAAGGTGATTTTCATACTCACCGTTATCTAGTACCCTATCCTAGACATCAATTCTGTTGTTGTACGCCTTTATATGGAAACACGAATTTCACCTCCTCCAAATCAGCCTCAACCTCAAAAAAACAACATATTTGCGAAACAGCTAGATGAGCAAACTTTGTATATTTGGAATCAGCGCATTTTTCTGAGTCGGGTAGTGAAAGAATCATTTCTATTGTAATTTGTTCCCGGTCAAACCGTTCCCTTCCTGGACCATTACAAATTATTATACTTTTCGTGTTTTAGTTTTGACAGTTTTCTAGCACAAAGGACTCCACCGCCTTTAAGTAAAATCTACGAAGGGGACCTTGCAAATAGCATTAGAGAATCTACATGGACCTGCAGAGAAAAGCTACCATATCATCTGTCTACTGCCATTTCAGTTATAATATGGTTGCCTGAGGAATTCAAGTAATGGACTTATCTTAACTCTGAGCAACTCGCCCAACTCTCGGAGGGATATTAAGAAATCTTTACTTTATCGCGTAGTGACTGGAGTATTTTAAGCTTAAGCATGATTATAATATGCATATATTGATTTTTTTTAGCCTTACAATGGTCCAATACAGTATATTCAATTTTTGTATATCAGTGTTTTTTGTGTAAGCACTGTATCCAGATTGTCTATTCTTTTTTTTTTATTATTCCCTTTTTTCTTTCACTAGCTGCCCATTTCAATGCATGTGAGCTGGTTAAATGTTCTAAATCAGAGAGTTTCTCTTCCTAAAACGTCTATCCCAAAATGGATTGCTGTGTGTGTCTAATTCCTGAGGGATTTTCCTCCAAGCTCATTTTCGATTTTGTGTTTGAAAAGCTTTGAATATCTTTAAATTTTTGAGCATTTTTTTTTTTTATTTATAATGGGAGGTACTTGGGTTGGAGAGTCGGATATGACATTAGAGAGTTTAGAATTGGATAGTTTGGAGGTTCTACGAAATTGTTTTGGAAAAATAGTTTGTGAAGTAGCAGGGGACACTTAAGGAGGGAAACCTAGATTAACATTTAAGATTACAAGTGAAGAGGCTTTAAGTTTAGCAAAGAAGTGAAGGGGGTTTTAACTGCTACATCAAATCGAGATATAAAACCAAGGCTAAAGACGAAATACCGAGGATCTTGAAGATATAGCTAAACCGTAAAATATCAGATAAGAGTGAATGTAATAATTACAGAGTAATAACAGAGTAATTACAGAAGAATTGACCTGCTTTCAGCAGGATGCCAAAACCTTAGAATAGACGCATTGACTATGCTTTAACGCTTAAGTCAATAAACAAAAATTATCAAAATTATCAGAGTCCTTAAGCCTTTCGATTTACAGACTGCGAGCCCGTATTTAATTTTGCAGATAGGAAACTTCAGTATAGCTTTCATCAGACTAAATTTCATCAGACACAAGACTAAAGTATGCTAAAGTTCAATAGTAGTGTGTGCAAACGTAGTATTACTACAGAAAAGGTGGGAAATGACGCCAGATGTTGGTTGGGAATCAGAGTTTTAGCAAGATTTAGTACTATCACCGTTTATTTTGGATTGTTTTGGTTGGTTTCTGTCTTAAGCAACATAACAACAGAAGTGAAAAAAGAAGATATTAAACAATCCCTAGGCTGGGTTCCAATCCCTGCATGCAACCAATCCCTAGGCTGGGTTCAGCAGAGTAGTTGAATGTTCTTGTGAAAGCCTTTGCAAAACTAAGGAATCCTTGGAGGTTTTGAGAGTCCATGGCTAGAGAATAAGTTTGAAAATTAACGTCAAGAAGTCAAAGTTGTTAAAATTAGGAATAAATATGGATAAGGACGTGATTTTAGGTATTAAGGAAATTGACTGAGGGGGAACATTCACTAGCATAGGTAGCATTATTCAGAAAAAAAGGTGACTAGGGTGAAAATATAAAACGGCCAAGGCACAGGGTATCATACAGCAGTTTAAAAGTTCGAAAATGTAGGAAGACAGGTCTTAGAAGTTCTAGTTCTAGGAGCATTATTCAGAAGAAGTTTTAAGATTAGGCCACCAGAAGCTAAAGCGGTGAAATTTATCAAATGTGGCAAGGAAACATGGCTGCTTTGAAAAGTTGAGAAAGTTATTTTAGATCTTTTCCAGGGGAACTGTCTGAGGGTAGTTTAAGGTACTCACTTGAGAGACAGTAAATCAAACAATAAGCAGTCCGAAAATGTGATATGATTCCACTGTCTATGGCCAAAGAAGAAAAGTCAAGATGGTTAGATCAGGTTGCACATATAAAGGACGATAGATCCAAGTGGGACAACAAGAGCAGGATATCCTTATATAGTTAAAGAAAGTGAAAAAATTATCGAAGGAGCAAAAGTTAAGCTCTGAACATAGTGGGGTTGATCAAGAGAGCGAACAGCTGGGGTTGGGTGGTTTAGAGCTGTGATGGTTTGTTAATGGTAGTAATTTTTCCTTATATACGTTGATTAAGAGTCATTCTAAAAATACTGATCAACTAAAACTCAGTAAGGATATATACTCTTGGCTTCTGCACCCGACAGGATCAGATGAGTTAAAAAAAAAAAACATTTAAAAAAATTAATTTGAAGTTGTTGATCTAAAATAACTATCTTGAAATCTCATGCTTAAATTTCAGTTTTGGTCCTTCAGTTTTTCAGTTTTGGATACAATAAATCATAAATCTCTTCAGTGGGGCATAATGTCTTCTGTCACTGAAAAATACATAATAAACTCAACATTTCTGTTCAACTGACACTCCTTCAAATTTTTACTCAAATAGCATCCCTCTCACATTTCACACAGCCACGGGTTCGATACAACCACCCATATGGAAACACATTAACACGCACTTTCCAAAGAAAAAAAGACATTTCGTTTCTAACTATAAGCGAGAAAACCCACTTCTACGCTTCTCACGAAACATTAGAATAAATCATCGCTTATTGATGTGTCATTGAAGACAAAAATGTCTATTTTAATTACATTAAAATATCTGAAAACCAATTCTTCCTACCAATTTTTGTCTCTATAATCTGCTACATGAAGTACTAATGCAAAGTCTATTCACACCTTCCACTTCTCAACTTTGACCTTCCATATTTTGTACGTGCCGTATCTTCCCCACCTTTACCGCCAGGGGCAGATCTAGAGCGAAATCATGGGGGGGGGATGTGACAAGGGCACCAATAAGAATTTTTTTTGGGGGGGGGCAGTGTGACAAGGACGCCAATAATTGAACAAATTGACAAACTTATTTTAAAAAAAGAGTGAAAAACAGAAAAAAAAAAAAAGAGAATGAGGACGCCCGAAAAAATCTTGGGGGGCCAGGGGTCCCTCCTGGCTCCTGTGGAATCACCAGTGTTTATAGCCAGCCAATTCCAGTTCTGATTTCCACCCATTCAACATGAAAATTTTAGTTTGATTTTAGTACCGGCCGTAGGAAATTGGTTTTTATTGGTTTAGAGAATTCAAATATAAGTTACATTACTTACGGTTAGCTTCTTTTCTGTTAGGTCTAAAGCTCGACCGTATCTCAGCTCTCCAAAGACCCAATCCGATACGGCGTTGGCAACTTCGGATTTAGTGGGATCTATTATACTGTATCCTGTTATGTTAACTCCACTGTCACGAAATTCAGCTAAATCAACCGTTTGCATATCCTAAAAGACCAAATTATCAAGGTAAATTTGAAGAAAAAGACAAAATTCCAACTATATGGACCAGTCTTTCTTCACTTTTATTTCTTCTATGCGAACTGTTTGAAATCAAACTTCTCCTTTTTGTCAGGGTTGGAAAAAAATTATTTAGCCTACAAGCAAAATTATTAATATTTTTTTACTATAAAATTATGTAATTATATTATTCATTTATTTAGATATGTTATTTATTCACCCTTGCAACAGCCAGGAATAGAACCGCAGTACCCATGGTTTACAGGCGCCACTTAATCCACTCAGCCACTACAAGGTATTCAGAAACTTTTTAATGTGACCAGTTTTTATCAATGATTACGCTGGAGTACAAAAGTTAATGTTACAGAACGTGTTTGGGCGTAAACAGCAGCTGAGTGATAGTTCCTCGTAAGATTGGTGATGGGTCAGCAGCCATAATAAGAAAACCAGCTTGCTAATTCCAACACCAAAAAATTCAAAGGTAGCTTAAATCCGAGAGAAAGCTTGCTAATTTCAGCACCCTAGGAAAATAAATAAAATTGCAATAGATGGCGTAATAGCAAGCACATCTATATAGGTTACAAAGATAATTTTCTAATTACGAATAATTTTGAAGTTTGATCCTGGGAAGAAGGGGGGCAGATTAATTAAAAAACAGTCGTTTCTCGCCTAAAACAACTACATAGTAACAAAATTAGTCCAAGAAATGAAGGATCCTTCACCGAGACTGACAAGCAAACCCCTTTATTATGAAAATAATTCTGTCATAAAACTAATATGCAAATATGCAAATAAAGCTGCTGGGCCAGATAATCTACGACCCAGACTTTTAAAAGAAGCAGCTGAACAAATTGCTGAGCCACTAGCAGCGATTCTTGGGATGTCACTCACACCTGGAATTTGGAACGACCCTAGCATCTCCCCATTATTAAATGGACGTTAAAGCTCTCGAGAGTGTCCAAAGATAAGCAACAAAGCTCATTCCATTTTGCAAGACAAGCCGTATGAGGAACGCCTTGTATCCCTCAAACTCCCAACCCTAGTATATCGAAGAAAGAGAGGAGACGCAATCATTACTCGCAAAGTGCTAGAAAAAACCTCTCAAATCAAGTTTTCTCCTCATCTTTTGCAAGTGCAACAAGAGGTCACACAAAGAAGTTGCAAGCCCCCCGTTGCCATTGACGTGAGCGCCGGCAATTCTTCTCTCTACGCGCCGTCCCTTACTGGAACAGCTTCTCCGAAGCCACCATCCACTCCCAAACCATAGATGTATTCAAGAAAGGAGTTGAACAGGACTGGGCCAGTGCAGTGTAGGTTAACCTGGGATGCCAAACCTTAGTCATGTCACACCACCAGCGAGATGTTCCACGGGAGGCTCATCACCACCTTGTCTCACTAGACATGCGATTTAAGGTAAGGTAATTTAAGCTAATTGCTGTCTTCAATGAAATAAAACTATGGGATAAAAATGATGGAGAGAATTAAAATCAAAGAATCAAACCCCTCCAAAGAGGTTCGGCTATGATTTTTTAAATAGGTTATTATTTAAGCCGTCTCTTATTCAAATTAATTAAAAAACTTTTTCCACGAAATAACTTTTTCAAAGAAAGTAAAGAACTCCATCTTCAGAGACCTAATTTCCAGAATTTTCTACTACGTTGAAAAAGATGGCTATCTGAAAATTTTGATTGGATGTGTTTGGGGGGAATGCTGGGCGTGAGAGAGGGGTTAGTTACCGTCCAATCACTTTCAACTATTAAAAAGGGTACTAGCCCTCTCAATTTCCAATCGAATGAATCCTTTTCGAAGTTTCTAGGGGCTTCAAAAGGGGCTCATTGAATGAGCCCCTTTTGAAGTTTTCACAACAACTTTATCATTAAAAACCTTATATGCCCCCAGGGCATAACTTAAAACCTTCACCCTGGGGACTCTGGGGGGTTTGTCATCCTTAAATACATAACTTCAAGAACTTTCAACTAGGTTGAACAAAATGGCTATCTCTAAACTTTGACTGAATGTGTTTGGGGAAATGGATGGCGTAAGAGGGGGAGTTAATTACTCTCCACTCACCTTCAACTATTAAAAAGGGCAATTTCAATTTCCAATCAAATGAGCCCCTTTTGAAATTGCTACAACAACTTTCTATATAAACCTTATATGCCCCAGGGCATAATTTACAACCCTTGCACTGAAAGCTCTGATGAGGTTATCATCCTAAAAGACCTGATTTCCAGAACTTTCGAATACGTTGAACAAAATGGATATCTCAAAATTTTGATTGGATGTGTTTGGGGAAATGGTGGGCATGAGAGGGGGGTTAGTGGGGGGGGGCCTTTCAATTTTCAACTGAATGAGCCCTTTTGGATGTTTTTACAACATCAATTTCAATAAAAACCTTACATGCTCCCAGGGCATAACTTAAAACCCTTGCCCTGAGGGTTGTGGGGGGGGGGATGGGTTGTCATCCTTAAAGACAAAATTTCCAGAACTTTCAACTACGTTGAACAAAATGGATATCTCAAAATTTTAATTGGATGTGTTTGGGAAAATGGTGGGCGTGAGAAGAGCGTTAGTCGCTATCCAATCACTTTCAATTATTAAAAAAGGCACTAGCCCTTTCAATTTCTAATTGAATGAGCCCTTTTGAAGTTTCTACGACAACGCTTTCAATAAAAACTTTATATGCCCCCAGGGCATAACTTACAACCCTTGTCCTGAGGGCTGTGGGGGGGGGGGGTTGTCATCCTTAACGACTTAATTTCCAAAACTTTCAACTACGTTGAAAAAATGGCTATCTAAAAATTTTGATTGGATGTGTGTGGGGAAAAGGTGGGCGTGAGAGGGGAGTTAGTTGCCCTCAAATCACTTTCGAATATTAAAAAGGGTACTAGTCCTTTGAATTTCAAATCGAATGAGCCCTTTTTCAAGTTTCTACGACAAAGATTTCAATAAAAACCTTACAGCCCCCAGGGCATAACTTATAATCCTTGCCCTGAGGGTTGTGGGGGAGTGTCCTCCTGAAAAATATGTTTTCTATTTGGAAATCAACTACCCTGAACAAAATGGCTATCTCAAAATTTTTATTGGATGTGTTTGGGGGAATGATGGGTGTGGGTGGCTAGTTGCCCTCCAATCAGTTTCGACTATTAAAAACTAGCCCTTTGAATTTCCAGTCAAATGAGCTTTTATTGAAGTTTTTACCCTTGCCCTGAGGGATGTACGGGAGTGTCCTCCTCAAAAACATATTTTCTATCTGGAAATCAACTACGCTGAACAAAATGGTTACCTCAAAATTTTGATTGGATGTGTTTGGGGGAATGAAGGGCGTGGGGGGCTACTTGCCCTCCAATCACTTTCGACTATTAAAAAGGGTGCTAGCCCTTTGAATTTCCAATCGAATGAGCCTGTTTTGAAGTTTCTACTACAACGCCTTCTTTAAAAACCTTATATGCCCCCAGGGCATAACTTAAAACCCTTGCCCTGAGGGTTTTTGGGGATTGTCCTCCTCAAAAACATATTTCCTATTTGGAAATCGACTACGCTGAACAAAATGGCTATCTCAAAATTTTGATTGGATGTGTTTGGGGGAATGATGGGCGTGAGGGGGCCAGTTGCGCTCCAATCACTTTCGGCTATTAAAAAGGGTGCTAGCCCTTTGAATTTCCAATCGAATGAGCCTGTTTTGAAGTTTCTACTACAACGCCTTCTATAAAAACCTTATATGCTCCCAGGGCATAACTTAAAACCCTTGCCCTGAGGGTTGTGGGGGAGTGTCCTCCTCAAAAACATATTTTCTATCTGGAAATCAACTACGTTGAACAAAATGGCTATCTCAAAATTTTGATTGGATGTGTTTGGGGGAGTGATGGGCGTGGGGGGGGGCGGGCTAGTTGCCCTCCAATCACTTTCGACTATTAAAAAGCGTACTAGCTCTTTGAATTTCCAATCGAATGAGCCTGTTTTGAAGTTTCTACGACAACGCCTTCTATAAAAACCTTATATGCTCCCAGGGCATAACTTAAAACCTTTGCCCTGAGGGCTGTGGGGGAATGTCCTCCTTAAAAACATGTTTTCTTTTTTTTTTTTTTTTTTTTAGGAGTATAATTTTATTTACACAAAATTTACAAAAAACAAACGCCAAGGAACCTTTCGGTTCCTTAGGCCAACTCCAACTTCCAACACATAATTCAATGTAAATAAACAAAAACAAAACATTATCCCCCGCCGACGGGCTAACCAAACAACACAACTAAAAATTCCATTATGGCACTACTAAAAAAAAAGAAAAAAAAAAATCAAATAAATTGATAAATATTATTACAAAAATCCCTCAATTTTCCCCGGAAATTACTTCGGTCATGCTCACGCACAACCCCAATTGGTAAATGACTCCAGGAGCTCGGCAAAACATGCCGAGCAGAGAACTGTGACCGGGTTGTTTCACACAGCGGCCGACGAAAAGCATCTGCATTTCTTGTACTATAATTGTGAAGATCCACACCAGTTATAAACATGCCATTAGAACATTCTGAGGTAAAGTTATTAATAATATCAAACATTAACATAGATCGATAAAAAAGGAATATACCTGCTAGAGGAAGAATATTCAGTTTCAAATACACATTTCTCATTGAATCTCTCGGTCCATAGTTTGCTAAAATCCTAATGTCAGAATTCTGCAAAGCTCTAAGTCGTTTCAGATGGATTGAAAAGTTGAAGACCATACCGAACAACAACATAAAAGGTAACAATGGACATCAACTACGCTTTGGAAATCAACTACGCTGAACAAAATGGCTATCTCAAAATGTTGATTGGATGTGTTTAGGGGAATGATGGGCGTGGGGGGGGGCTAGTTGCCCTCTAGTCACTTTCGACTATTAAAAAGGGCACTAGCCACTCCAATTTCCAATCGAATGAGCCCTTTTCGAAGTTTCTACGACGACTCCTTCGATACGAAGTGCCCGGGTATGGAGAAAAAAAACAACCAAAAACACATTGTGTCCACATCGTTCTTTACTTAGGCAGCGCTAGCGCGCTGCCGAAGTAAACCTTAAACCGTTTACAGATTAAAACTCATTTTAATAATTTATAGATTTTGTTGCAACACTGTTTCTATTATTAAGCTTCATTTCGGTCTAACACCATTATCAAGGATTTTCAGGTTGTCTTTCGAAATTTCCATTGATTTATTTTCGCTACAAACTTTTACCATTTTAATAAATCGAAATAATAGTTGTCATTATTGAATCAGCTTCAAACTTTTTTTTTTTCACTTGAAAGTTCTTTTTCCAAAACGCATCTTTAAATTTTGGTTATTATGCGCCAGAGTTTGTTCTTTACTAAGTTGAAGCTATTGCTGCAACCATGATTGCTGTACACATTGTTAAGCGTATATTCCCCAGTGTCTCTATTGAAATATCGAGAATAGTGGAAACGGAGAAAAAGACTGAACTATGGTAATAAGGCAAGAAAACATAGAAGCCCTTTTTTGTCACAAACCTTGTCCCATAGCAATCTTTCTCAGATTCTTAGCATAGAAAAGAATCTGCTTCATAATGACTTTTATTTGTCTAAAGAATCGTTTTTTGAGACATTTAGAAGAATGAAATTGACAATCGTCACTTATTCCGTTTCTTTCGGAAAAACAGAAGCAGACAAAAACAGTTGAGATAAAAACAGATAGTCTATCTGTGATTATGATCTTCAGAAAAAAAACAGGAAAAAACACCTGGAAAAAAAAAAAAACAATAATCCCTTTCTGTCTACGTTCCATTTTTTTGAAACACGGATACAGCTACTGCTTAAGAAAAAAACACAAATTTTCCCTTACAGTTTTTGCAGTATCCAAAATTGAGAAAAAAAGGGGGGGCAACTACCCCTCCCAGACGTCACTTTCCCCCCTGACCACAGTTTCCCCCCCCTCCAGCTGAAAATTAGTTTCCTCCAAAATCTCGTCAAAACTAAGAGAAACTTGCATTTTTCAAGCATCAACAGAAACATATAATTTTTTAGTACATATTTACCTTTCTAGTACTACAAAATACTTTTATAGTATTTTTATAGTACTAAATAGTATCTTTATGGTACCAAATGGCTTTTTATAGTTTTTACTTTTATTTTCACTTGATTTTGGAAAATTGGGTCCAACTTTGCCCCTCCCCCCCCCCCAGGATTTTGACAAAATTAGGCCACTGATAAGATTCTAAACTTTCTGCACCAAGCTACAATAACCATCATCTAATGTTACACAAATAGAATAAAAACGTACATCAAAGTGATAACTGACGCTACCAATAATCCCCAGAGTCTTTTCAAAACACATTGTTAGAAAATTCAGTGCCTCACAAACAAATTAGCCTCTTAAAGAGCCCCAAAATCAACTCTTAATCCATAAATGATTGCTCACCAGCCTATCGATTGTTTATTGTTAGACCTTTAAGTGGAGCTTAAAGTTTAGTCAGTTTCACAGTTTAAACTTATTTAGTTCATTTAGCTTGCTTTTGTGAAGAAAATGAAAGAATGAAGAGAGTCATTGATGTATTGCATCATGCACCTCTAGAGCATCTGTGTTGAGCTTAAAACTGTCTGCCTCCTCCTTGGTCATCAATAAGGACATAACGAGTATTCCTGTTTTATATTTACCTGTGAAAAAAATCTGGTGAGATACATTAATTTTAGTCAAAATTACCAATAACATCTGGCCTGATACAAACATTCTATATCTGGCCACTTGTCGACAGAAAAAAACTGTTTCCAACTCCATATGTAGGACTAAGTTTCATCCAGAGGGTGGCGACTCTCAACAATGTAGGAAAGGGGGCTTTTTAATTTATTTTTAATTAAGACTACTCTTTTTAATATTTTTGATGGGACAGTTTTTTATAGTTTTTTTCTAATAAAACGCCAAAAGGGGGTATTTTTTCTAATCTAGCAGGCTCATTTACTCCCCTCTCTTCCATCTACTTGCACCCCTAGAGTCATCGATTAATGTGTACAAATTTTTAGGTTGAATAGCACCTTTGGTAGTTTTCATTTTCCTATTTCCCAGCCTTTCGTTAAAAAAACCGATGTGTTTGAAAAACCACAAAACTTCAGCAGCACGTAAAAATGAACATTTTGTTGGAACAATGACTTAACTCGTGAATCATTACCTTCGAATTTTTTCATGCCTTTTACGTTAGCTGTTCGGATTCATTCGAAATAACATGTAATTTCGCATGCCGTCATAGATACCAAAAATTCCCCCCAGTCAAAAGATTTCCCCCAGTCGTCATATTTTTGTTTTAATTGTGTTGTTACATAGCTCAGCAACCACCAGATATGTTCTAATGCCTATGCCTTCTGAAATATCTAAAATGCGCAATTATCGTTTTGTCTTTAGTCTTAAATCTAAATCAGCAATTTCAGTTGAATTAAAAAATTCTGTCGTTAATGCAATTCCTCCTTCCTGCTTATTCTTTATAGACACTAAAATAACTCATTGCTTATTCAATTTCTTTTGTGTTTTAGATTTCCTTTATCGATGTTTTATTTCCTTTATTTTAACCACTGTTCAGCTTATTCAGCTCAACCCCACTGTACAATTCAACCCTCAACCCCCATTCAGTCCCATCGCTGCAACCATGAAACTCAAGTGTGTTTCCTGAGTAAAAATTTTGCTAATTACAAATATATAAGATAGAAGTATAAATTGTTGTTTTTAGAGGGGAGGAGGAGGAATATTTTTGCATCAAAGCAGCATAAAAAACATTTACATAAGAAATAGCCAATAAATGAAGATCATTTCATTCGAGTCATCTTTTATCACTTCTGACAAAACGGACCGAATTAAACATTAAAGCAGCATAAAAAACATTTACATAAGAAATAGCCAATAAATGAAGACCATTTCATTCGAGTCATCTTTTATCACTTCTGACAAATCGGACCAAATTAAATTTCCTAGGTAAACTAAGAAGGGTTGAGCTGGATGGGACTGATATGAATGGGGTTGAGTCAAATAGGGTCTGTTAAACAGATCAATCAAAATAAAATACTAATTTCAATGATTTAATACCATTTTATTCTATCTACTTTTTCCTCATTTAGCTTTTAGGGTTTTGATAAGCCCCCATAAACAAAATAGAATCCATCATGTTGTCATAAATCATAAATATAAAGGGGCGGTTGCAGATGAACTGTTTACCCGTGGATCTAAAAGTCATGACCGCAGATGCTGCAGCTGCTTCTGATCCTTCCTCGTTGAGCTATAAACCGCTTTGTTTAATTTTAATTTTTTTTTGTTTTTTGATTTAAAAAAAGGCACTAGAACTTTTAATTTCCGTTCGGATGAGCCCTCTCGCGACATTCTAGGACCACTGGATCGATACGATCACCCCTGGGGGAAAAAACAAACAAACAAACAAATAAACACGCATCTGTGATCTTTCTTCTGGCAAAAAAAAAAACAAATTCCACATTTTTGCAGATAGGAGCTTGAAACCTCTACAGTAAGGTTCTCTGATACGCTGTATCGGATTGCGTGATTTTCGTTAAGATATTATGACTTTTGGGGGTTGTTTCCCCCTTTTTTCGAAAATAAGGCAAATTTTCTCAGGCTCGTAACTTTTGATGGGTAACATCAAACATGATGAAACTTATATATTCAAAATCAGCGTAAAAATCCGATTCTTTTGATGTATCTATTAGTATCAAAATTCCGTTTTTTAGAGTTTCGGTTACAATTGAGATGAGTCGCTCTTACGAACTGTTTGATAATTATGGATTTTGAATTTAAATTAATCTAAACACATAAAAATTGTTTGCACTCGTAATTTAGACCCTATTGACAATTTTTCTTATTTTTGAACTACGTGGAGATTTATGGAGTTCCATATAACAAGAAGTAACCCATTTACCATCATGATAAAGCGACAGACTGTAACCTAGTAAAGAACGAACTAAGTAAAGATGCATAGCACGGTTATGAAAGATTTAAAAATGCGTTTTTAAAAAAAATTGTCTATTGAAAAAAATTGCTATTTGCAGCCGATTCAGAAATGATAACTATCATGTCGATTAGTGTTAATAGTAAAATGTTATTTGGAAAACCAGTTTATATGAAATTCGAAAAATGGCCTAAACCACAGCCCATAGTAATAAAAAACTTAAAACACATTAAAAAATCTACTGCTAATTTTAATTAATGCCATTTGCAGCTAATTCAAAAATGGTAACTATTATCTAAATTAGCAATAATAGTAAAATATTATTTGGAAAACCAATTTCCAAGAATTTCTAAAAATAGCCTGAAATCTAGGGCCTTTTATAATTTACAAAATATAATACTTAAAATATAAAACAATGTTTTAAAAAACTATACCTTCGAATAGAAGATGAAATAACGCATGTATCTTTTGAAAAGAGATGATACAACACACATATCTTTAGAAAACGGTTTTTCTGGGGTATGATATCATACGCCAAGGGATTTCTTGAAAGAATTATTGCGAGACACAAATAACTATGCAAATGTTATTGCAAAGTGCGAGAAGTGGAGGATGATGTAAATCGACTTGATGCTTTACTGGGACAACAGCCTCCAAACATGTAGCTCATTTTTACTCTGCCAGATGGTGTCGATTACAGACAATCTAACCCTTCTGCATCTAATGAAGCATATGCTGTGCTTACTCTTAATTCTAACCATAGTTTTCCATACTCTTTTCTTGAAAAAGATATTTCTGTTGCTCGGCTCAATACTTTTCTCAGTTTTCCTTCGGTTTAGCTTCATGTTTAGTCACCATAACGAATTAATAAATTATACTGTTTTTTCCCTTTAACACTTATTTATATATTAATGGCATGATGTCATTTTATACTGACAGTGCTAGCGTAGCTAATATCATAACATAGGTTCTACTTTTTACGTCATTTATGGTTATAGCATACGGATATGACACCATTCATCATGTTGTCTACGGAAATACAGTTTTCCATAAAAACGTTGATTTTATTTTAAATATTGTTTTTAGTTAATAAAAAAAAAGCGAGTAGATGTAGCAATTTCCTTTAAATGAGCCATTAAATAGCTCTCTATGATATTCCAGTGTTCAGCTAGCTGTGAAGAAGGATAAACGGAAAAAAAATGGTTCCGATACAGAATTTCGAGGTTGCAGACACTTTCCTTGTTTTTCAAGCCAATGAATTTTCATTGATGTTCAAGCCAAGGACCTTCAAATTTCCTATATAGGGTTTACAGCCAAGATGATTTCAATGGTATACTTTTTGTTTCGATTTGACACCATTTTTAGGGTCTTGGGCTATTTTTTTGTTACTATGGGACGTGTTCGTCTTTTACTAGGTTGCAGCTACCGCTACTATGCTACTAGGTAGCTACTATGCTACTATATAGGTACTACTATTTATAGTAGCTACTACTATGCTACTACCCTAGCAGCTACTATACTACAAGTAGCTACCGCTACTAGGCTGTAGCTGCACGACCACCACGATATAAAGGGAGTAATTAATATTTTATAATCCCCTTAGGTTAAACTAGAAGATTTAGTCAATGATGAATAATTAAAGATTAAACTTTCTCAATAATCCCTCAATGATTCTGATTCAAAAGAAGTGTAGCAAAAATGAAGTGTAACACGAAAGAAAGTGTAATACAAAAGAGGTTCAATACGAAAGTGTAAAAAGAAGTGTATACACAAATGGAAATCGAAGAGGGTGCGAGCGTCAAGGAGCTCCCCTCAAATAAACTATGAAGCCTTGTAGTATTTTGATTTCAAGGAAGTATAACATGAGTAGGCCAGGAAAAGAATTTATTAATGTAACATCTACTTAAATTATGAAATGATGTCACAACTTCCAAAAGAGGCGAACTATACAAAAAATATTGAAAAATATTCAAGTTCTGAAATACGGGGAAAATTTCAAGAATGTGGACATTTGGGAAGCGGTTCTGGGACCAAAGGAATTCCCCACAAATATGTGTAATATGCAAATATAGAATAATTCTATATACTTAGACTTTTTACTTTAAAGCAATACGAGCAATGCATGTATGCACAGGGGGGGGGGGGATATATGACGCCAGAGCCCCCTTCAATTATTGACATTTATGGGACTTCTCCTAAAAATTTCTTACATCTTCAATCAATGCGATTTGATTTTTTGTTTTTTCAAATTTGCATGTGTTTTAAAATTGTTGCAACTTGTTTAATTTTCATTTTACGTTTTTGAATCTGCTCCTCTTTCGTCTCTTTGCTCAATATCCTTTTCGGTTTCTGCATAATTGTTTCTCCTTCTCAGCCATTTCTGTCTGCTTCTCGTTTAAGGCGAATTTAGACTTCGAAGACTTGTTTACAAAATCTCATATGAAAAACACGCAAATTGTGCTGTCAGCCGATGACATTACAACAGAGCCTTCAATTGTTAGTCACGATTGAAATTAAAACACTCTTTGTTGTCTATTTTAAAAGGACGAAAACTTACCAAAGAAGTCAAAACATAAGAATGATACGTAGATATTAATCCCACTTGATTCGCTTGTCGGAGTATATCCAAGATTCTCTTCGAAGAGCACGCTAATACAATCTGCGAAATGCTATCTTTTCGTATCTCTTTCAACAAGGGCCTGGAATGTTACAGTAAGAAATTGTTATCAAAAATAAATAAGGCAACGGAATGTTCTGCCTTCCGCTCACTTTTCAAAGTAAAATTAAACCGTCCAAGTGATTTTATTTGAAATTATTAGGAATGAAAATGGATGTACCAATGCTTATAATACGCGGTAGTACAGTTGATTCCTTTGGCAATAATGGGCCCAGGGTTGATCCCAGCTGCCCTTTTCCAGCAGGGCAACGGAAAAGGTGCCCCTCGGTCGAACACTGCGAAACATCTAAGATGTTGAGTTAGACCTTCTGATCTGGTCTCACAAGATATATTATTATATATATATATATATATATATATATAATATATATATATATATATATATATTATACTATATATATATATATAGATATATATATATATATATATATATATATATATAGTATATATATATATATATATATAATATATATATATATATTATATATATATATATATATATATATATATATATATATATATACTATATATTATATATATATAATATATATATATATTATATATATATATATATATATATATATATATATATATATATATATATATATATTATAATATATATATATATATACATATATACATATATATATATATATATATATATATATATATATCATATATATATATGTATATATATATATATATATATATATATATATATATATATATATATATATATATATTATATATATATATATATATATATATATTATGTATGTATGTATAGGTGGCCGGCGTTTACTACCCCGGTGATTACCCTCCGGAAAACACCCCCCCTCCCCACCGCGGAAAATACCCCCCGTGGAAAATACCCCCCTCCGGAAAATAACTCCCCGGAAAATACCCCCCGCTGAAAATGCCCCCCCCGCAGAAAATAACCCCCGCCCCCGTAAACACCCCCCGCCTCCGTGAAAAATAAGGCTTTGCAAATTTGTGAATTTTATTCGAGTTTTATTTTTTTAATTTCCGTAGGGGGAAGGAATTTTGGTACTTGTGTATTATGCGCCACTCGCTCAAGTTTACGCTGTGTAAAACTCAAGAACACATCAGTTTTTTCGTTAGTGTCTTCGTTACTTTAGAAATAAATTTGGGTTATAGATTTGCACATTAGGGGGAGGGGGTAATGAACGAAAATTAATATAAACAACTTTTTCCACAAAACAAGTTTGTCAAAGAATAGTAAACAGCCTCGTTAAGCTAAAAAGTGAGTAGAAGTAAATTCAAGTAATTTCCCAAACGTAAAACTACCACAAATCACCATAAATAAATGAATTGAACCCAAAAACGAACAGAAATTACAATAAATAATCTATTCAAACTCAAAATAGCAACAATTAGCATGAGTAGGGCTGATAACCCCCACACCTCCTCAAGACCAGAACATAATTTACACTTGATTGAAAACAAAATACATTTTAAATGTTTTCACTTTTTTGACTTTAACAAATAAAGAGGTATTAAGACTATAAAGAATAGGTATCAAATATGTATATCAAACTGACAATACACGGTTATTATTTTTTTTTCTTTTTTAAGTAAAGCGCAAATTATTTTCTGGTCGGAAGAAAACATGGATGTTATCAGCCATTAATTAAAAAAAACTTTCCGAAAAATAAGTTTTTCAAAGAAAAGTAAAGGCCATTTTAAACTCAAGCTCCGCAGATACAACTACCTGTTAAAATTCAAACTCAAAACGACCAGAAATCATAGGCAGCGCGCTAGCGCTGCCTAAGTAAAGAACGATGTGGGAACAATGTGTTTTTTTTTCTCCACCCGGGCACTTCGTACCGAAGGAGTTGTCGTAAAAACTTCGAAAAGGGCTCATTCGATTGGAAATTGGAGTGGCTAGTGCCCTTTTTAATAGTCGAAAATGATTAAAGGGCAACTAGCCCCCCCCACCACGCCCATCATTCTCCCAAACACATCCAATAAAAATTTTGAGATAGCCATTTCGTTCAGCGTAGTTGATTTCCAGATAGAAAATATCTTTTTGAGGAGGACACTCCCCCACAACCCTCGGGGCAAGGGTTTTAAGTTATGCCCTGGGGGCATATAAGGTTTTTATAGAAGGCGTTGTCGTAGAAACTTCAAAAAAGGCTCATTCGATTGGAAATTCAAAGCTCTAGTGCCCTTTTTAATAGTCGAAAGTGATTGGAGGGCAACTAGCCCCCCCCCCACGCCCATCATTCCTCCAAACACATCCAATCAAAATTTTGAGATAGCCATTTTGTTCAGCGTAGTTGATTTCCAGATAGAAAATATCTTTTTGAGCAGGACACTCCCCCAAAACCCTCGGGGCAAGGGTTTTAAGCTATGCCCTGGGGGCATATAAGGTTTTTATAGAAGGCGTTGTCGTAGAAACTTCAAAAAAGGCTCATTCGATTGGAAATTCAAAGGGCTAGTGCCCTTTTTAATAGTCGAAAGTGATTGGAGGGCAACTAGCCCCCCCCCCACGCCCATCATTCCCCAAAACACATCCCATCAAAATTTTGTGATAGCCATTTTGTTTAGCGTAGTTGTTTTCCCGATAGAAAATATGTTTTTGAGGAGGACACTCCCCCACAACCCTCGGGGCAAGGGTTTTAAGTTATGGCCTGGGGGCATATAAGGTTTTTATAGAAGGCGTTGTCATAGAAACTTTAAAAAAGGCTCATTTGATTGGAAATTCAAAGGGTCAGTGCCCTTTTTAATGGTTGAAAGTGATTAGACGGTAACTAACCCCCCTCTCACGCCCACCTTTTCATAGGCAGCGCGCTAGCTCTGCCTAAGTAAAGAACGATGTGGGCACAATGTGTTGTTTTTTTGTTGTTTTTTTCTCCATACCCGGGCACTTCGTATCGAAGGAGTCGTCGTAGAAACTTCGAAAAGGGCTCACTCGGTTGGAAATTTGAGTGACTAGTGTCCTTTTTAATAGTCGAAAGTGATTGGAGGGCAAATAGGCCCACCTCCCACGCCAATCATTCCCCCAAAACATCCAATTAAAATTTCGAGATAGCCATTTTGTTCAGCGTAGTTGATATCCAGATAGAAAATATGTTTTTGAGGAGGACACTCCCCCACAACCCTCGGGGCAAGGGTTTTAAGTTATGCCCTGGGGGCATATAAGGTTTTTATAGAAGGTGTTGTCTTAGAAACTTCAAAACAGGCTCATTCGATTGGAAATTAAAAGGGCTAGTACCCTTTTTAATATTCGAAAGTGATTGGAGGGCAACTAGCCCCCCCCCCACGTCCATTAGTCACCCAAACACATCCAATCAAAATTTTGAGATAGCCGTTTTGTTTCACTCAGCCATTTCTCACTGTAAAAGTCTAAAGCCTACTGCGTCTTTGGCGCTTTACTGAAAACCAATTTTACGACAAATATTTTCTTTTGTACTTAATATTGAAAATAAACATTAAAATTATAGTAACATTTTGAACTGATGAGCTTTCAGTAATTAATATCATTATACATCAAATATTCAGTTTAATTTATTAGCTCTTTTTAAAGTTGTTCCAGACGAAAATAGTTTCACTACAGACAAGTGTTTGGATACTGCCTCCTTCCTTAACTGTAAATAAAAACCAAAAGCCTACTGTGTCATTCGCGCTTAACTGAAAACGAATTATATTACTTTCCAAGGCCAGAACAAAATTTGCACTTTACTGAAAAAAATACAAATGAATGTGCATTGTCAGTTTAATATACATATACTGATATTTAGTAATCAAAATGTTAAAATTATTTGATTTATTAAAGTTATAAAAGTAAAAACATTTATATTTTTTTCAGTAAAGTGCAAATTTTGTTCTGGCCTTGGGAAGGCATAGGGGTTTTGCGCCCAACTTATGTTAATTTCTGCTCGTTTTGAGTTTTACTCGGTTATTTATTTTAATTTCTGTTCGTTTTGGGTTTCACTTATTTATCGATGCTGATTTGTGGTAGTTTCGAGCTTGGTAGATATTTTATTTTATTTTTGCTCATTTTTTGTTTAATGGAGTTCTTTACTTTTCTTTGAAAAACTTATTTTGTGGAAAAAGTTTTTTTAATTAAGTACTATTAAAGAATAAATGAAACCCAAAGCGAACAAAAATTAAATAAACAATCATAGCAAAAAACATACAACAAGTAATAATATAAATGAATAAATAGATCATAAAGCGAGTAATGCTTAGATTGAATATCAAAATCAAGCTCAAAACGAAAAAAAAATATTTTCCTATTGAAGTAGAAATAAAACTTAAAACGAACAGAAATTAAATAAACAATCAATGCAAACAAACATACAATAAATATTAATGTAAATTAATAGATAAATCTTAAAACGAGTGAAACTTAAATTGAATATGCAAATCAAGCTTGAAACGAACCAAATTACTATAAACAAGAGTTTGGGTATCACCTCCTTCTCTCACTGTAAAAGTCTAAAGCCTACTGCGTCATTGGCGCTTTACTGAAAACCAATTTTATGGCAAATATTTTCTTTTGTACTTAATATTGAAAATAAACATTAAAATTATAGTAACATTTTGAACTGATGAGCTTTCAGCAATTAATATCATTATACATCAAATATTCAGTTTAATTTATTAGCTCTTTTTAAAGTTGTTCCAGACGAAAATAGTTTCACTACAGACAAGTGTTTGGATACTGCCTCCTTCCTTAACTGTAAATAAAAACCAAAAGCCTACTGCGTCATTGGCATTTAAATGAAAACGAATTATATTACAAATATTTTCTTTTCCAGTTCTTACAGCATTGAAAATAAAAATAAAATTATAGTGAAATAAATTCTTGAACGGATGGATCTTTCAACAATTAATATCATTATACATCATGAGCGCCCATGGGCTGAATTCCAGGGGTCTTACTTGGTCTAATTGGCACTTTGAGTGATATATAATAGAAATATCAAAACAAAAATATAAAAAAAGGCTGCATCATTAAGCACTCTCTTTGAAGTTAATAAGAGCATCCCTTCCATAAGACCCATATATGCCCCCAGAACATAACTTACAAAACATGCTCCCCGGCCCTGGGGGGTTGTGTCGACACCGAAATTTTTGTTATATGATCTTTGAACTATTTTTAACAAAATAGCTATCTCAAAATTTTTATTGGATGCATTTGGGAAAAAAGGTTTTGAGGGGGGAGCTAGTTACCCTCCAATATCTTTTGACGCTTAAAAAGGGAACTAGAAATTTCAATTTCCAATCAAATGAGCCCTCTCTGAAGCTTATACGAGCATTCCTTCCATTAGAACTATATATGCCCCCAGGACATGACTTATAACCCTTGCCCTGAGGACTGTGGGGGGAGTGTCCTGCTCAAACATATAATTTCCAGAACTTTCAACTACGCTGAACAAAATGGCTATCTCAAAATTTTGATTGGATGTATTTGGGGAAATGGTGGGCGTAAAAGGGATGTTGGTTGCCTTTCAATCACTTTCGACTATTAAAAAGGGAACTAGCCATTTAAATGTCCAATCGAATGAGCCCTTTCTGAAGTTTCTACGACAAATCTTTCTATAAAACCTTATATGCCCCCAGGGCATAACTTACAACCCTTGCCCTG
>CM051257.1:58673994-58748994 GCA_027921565.1 Artemia sinica | reverse complement strand
CTTTTTTTCAATCTTCCAATCTTTTTTCTCTTCCGGTTGAATCAATAATACTTTCCAGGTACTTAAGGAGGAATTTACTTAGGGGGAGGGGGTAACAAATTTTGCAAGGCCAAGGAATTTCAACAATTCTGATGGAGTACAGGCCCGAATGCCCTTACCCTTCGGACTTCAGACGTACTAGATACATCACCCTGTATTTTAATAGATAACATAAAGGTAGCCTATTATCATCTATGCAAATAAGGAGTGTATCTTTATACAAAAAACAAAAAAACAATATATTAAATAAAAAAACTTTTCACCGTAGAATATACTTATTCACGTCTCAGCAATAAAGAACAACTATAAGACAGAAGACATTCTTTTAATTTGCTTACATGGAAGGAGCAGAGGAGATAGGATTGGCTAAGAGAGCAACAATATTCCACGGTGGGATACAACTCAATAAAAACCCTATTTTTATCATATCTTGGGATAATTTGCCCCTTATGCATAAATTTTATGATTTTCTAAACTCAGGAGTAATCTCTAACTATGGTAATAAGCGAACAATAGATCAAAGGTACCTTGCTCAAAGTTTCTGGATGCGGGTAGAGATTCACAGCAAAGTCATCTCGATATCGCTTCGTTTTTCGGTCATAACGAGTTTCAACGTGAGGTAATTCGAATGCATCACATAGGGATTGAATGTGCGTAGCTGTATCTGAAGAAGGACCAAACACACCAACCAATCCATATCGAAGGAAATTGCATACTAAATATAATGGAATATGAAATTAATTTTAAGGCCCTAACAGTATATGCCAAAGAGGATGCGAAACAGATTAGAGAGGAGAGGAGACTTTGTCTCTAAAAACAATAAAACATGCAGCTTTACCCAGACAAAATCCAAACGTCGATTAGAAAACCTGATTAATAGTGGTACTTGTATTTACTTATTTTCCTTTGCTTTACACTCAACCGAAGATAAAGGGCTAATTTTTACCTCGAGATATAGAAAAAGAAACTTTAAAAGACGCATCAAAATTTGTATATATTCATTTTTGTTATGTTTTTACAAGTCGAACAAACATTTGGAGCGGGGGGGGGGGGGGGGTTGCCGCGCATTTTTTTTATTTTCAGTTTTGCACAGTAAACACATAACAGCACAAGTATTTAAAGCTGAAAAGTCTTTGTTGAAGAAAAGAAAAATAATTAAGAACTTTGATGAAGACGAAAAGATGTAAGGATTTTTGTGTTCAGAAAGAGTACAATGACAGGAATGGTCTTAAGATGGCTACAACACAACGGTAGATTATTCTTGGTTCAAATTTATACAATAGGAACAATCCTGTTTACACAAATTCATCCCTTATCATCTGATAAAAAGAGATTGATAATACATCTGGCTTCTGGAAATTTATATATATATATATATATATATATATATATATATATATATATATATATATATATATATTATATATATATATATATATATATTATATTATTTATATATATATATATATATATATAGTATATATATTTATATATATAATATATATATTGCAGAACATTGAACTGAAAGTACAAAACACACATACCTTTTTTAGATGCGGTGAAGCTGTCTCTTAGAGAAACTCGTTCAACTTGACCAAGAACACGAGTCCTAGGTAGAACATGTCTAGCACTATTGACTCGATCGACTGCGTATCGGAAAGCAATTTCTTCCATTGGATTATCGGAGTCAAACAAACCAACTTCAAAATACAAAAACTGTCAATGAGTTTAGAATGCATTGACATTTTCTACAAAAAAAAGAAGAAGAAAAAAGAATAATTTATCTCCGTCACTTAATCTCGAACTTGGTCACCTTTTGATATTTTTTTTAGTACTCTATGTTAGCTATGTCACACTAAACTAAACTCGTTCATTCCTATTCACTTATTGAACTTCAATAAATTTTTTACCTGGTCCATTATCCTATTGACAGTCTTATTTTTAATTAATTTCGCCAACTATGTTTATCATTTCTATCCTTGACCATTTTTTCAAAAGAACACTTGAGGCTCTGAATCAAACAGTTCGTGATAACGAACTGTAAGTAAGGAGCGACCCGGCTCAATAGTAACCGAAACTTAAAAAAACGGAATTTTTATACCATTAGATACATCAGAAGAATCAAATTTTTATGCTGAATCCAAATATATAAGTTTCATCAAGTTTAGTCTTACCTATTAAAAGTTAAGCCTGAGAAGTTACCTGAGTTACCTGAGAAAATTTGCCTCATTTTTGAAAAAAGGGGGAAACAACCCCTAAAAGTCATAGAACTTTAATGAAAATCACAACATCAGATTCAGCGTATCAGAGAACCTTACTATAGAAGTTTCAAGCTCCTATCGGAAAAAATGTGGAATTTTGTATTTTTTTTGCCAGAAGAAAGATCACGGATGCGTGTTTATTTGTCGTATCGATCCAGTAGTCCTAGAGTATCGTGAGAGGGCTCATTCGAACAGAAATTAAAATTTCTAGTGCCCTTTTTAAGTGACCAAAAAAATTGGAGGGCAACATGGCCCACTCCCACGCTCATTTTTTCCCGAAGTCACCCAATCAAATTTTGAGATAGCCATTTTGTTCAGCATAGTCGAAAATCTTGTTAATATGTCTTTGAGGATGACTTAATCCCCCACAGTTCCCGGGAGAAGGGCTGCAGGTTATAAACTTTGCCCATTGTTTACAAATAGTATTGAAAATTGGGAAGTATATAGGTGTTTTCAGGAGGAATTTTTTCTAGTGGGGGGTCGGAGTAGGGGTTACGGGGGAGGATTTTCCATGGAGGATATTTCCTTGGGGAAAAGGAACATTTCCATGAAGGGGACGCCACATTTCCCAGCATTATTTAAAAACGATCAGAAATTAAATAAAAAACAAGTTTTTTTTCAACTGAAAATAAGGAGCAACATTAAAAGTTAAAACGAACAGAAATTATTACTTAAATGAGAGGGTTCACCCCCTAGTCAATACCTCGCTCTTTACGCTAAAGTTTTTTAGTACTTTCAAAAGACATATCTATTCTAATTAACCGGCCTTTGTGATTCAGGGGTTTCTGATTCGAACAAAATTCGAACTTTAGCGTAAAGAGCAAGGTATTGACTACGGAGCGAACTCCCTAATATACATAATAAAAACATACGAGTATAGAAATTCGCTACGTAAGTTAATTCGTAAGTTACGTCAGAACAAAATTTTGAGAAAGCCAATTAGCCAAAAAAGGAAAATTGATGTGCGAATTTCGTTTTAATTATTCATGTACGGTGAGCCAAAATCAAAGCTGTATTAATTCAAAAACGTTCAGAAATTAACTAAAAAAACAACTTTTTTCAACTGAAAGTAAGGAGCGACATTAAAACTTAAAACGAACAGAAATTATTCCCTATATGAAAGGGGATGTCCCCTCCTCAACCCCTCTCTCTTTACGCTAAAGTTTGACTCTGTCTCACAACTTTATTTTTTAAAACAATAAAAAACTTTAGCGTAAAGAGCGAAGCGTTGAGGAGGGGACAGCCCCTTTCATATACGGAATAATTTCTGTTCGTTTTAAGTTTTAATGTTGCTCCTTACTTTCAGTTAAAAAAAAAACTTGTTTTTTTTAGTTAATCTAGAGGAAAATTCATTTGAACTAGTAGCTTGTCAATGCAATAATACTATCCTCTGAGGTGTACTATTCCTTTTATTTCATCTTTCAGCGACCATCAAAAAGAGAGGCAAGGTATAATTTTTCCTTTCTATTTCTTTTGTTCTAGTTGCTTGTAAAATACTGAATTGAAAAGTTAAAATTATCTAGAAAGTAAATTTTAAATTTATAAAGTTCTATTTTTTTTATTTGCCTAAGAAGACAGTTCAAT
Organism: Artemia sinica; assembly: GCA_027921565.1. Lineage (NCBI taxonomy): Eukaryota > Metazoa > Arthropoda > Branchiopoda > Anostraca > Artemiidae > Artemia > Artemia sinica. Next base: position 58,745,110 of record CM051257.1, on the reverse strand, counting down.
TATCTTTTCAGCTTAAAGGGGCATTAGTTAAATTTTAAGAGGGCTCAGAAGATTGGTTAAGAGTACAAACACGGTTCTAGCGAAAAGACCAAAGTTGATAAAGTGTAAAGTTCTACCATAAAGAAAGAAAAACGAGCAAAAATGGGATTTTTAAAGGCCAAATGAAAATACTGAAGAAACACAACAAAGCGAATATTTCGAGAGGACAAACGCCTCTCTTCTTCAGCGCGAAACGAAACAATGTATCCAAGGAAAGTGCCGAAGAAAAAAAACACAAAAAACAAACGCGGAAAGTCAATGTGAAAAGAACCAAAAACCAAAGAAAAAACCAAAAACTTAAAAGATGAATAAAACTCAATAAAAGCCAAAAATTATAAGAATTAAAACCAAATACCTAATAACCATAAAAGCGAGTTATTCGCCAATATCCACGATTTGCACAAAATCCAAAAAATTATGAACTTTCATTGACGGATACAATATTTAGAATTAGTTTGACGCTTTTCAGCGAAAAAAAAAAAAAAAAAAAAAAAAAAAAACAAGAATGGTTTCAACTTTTGGCCCCAGATGAAACTTATGTGGGCAAACTTACGATTTAATAGTCAAACTACTGCGCATCAACTTTCTTTGTAAACCAAAATAATAAGGAATATTTCGAGCATATGAATCTTTTCAAACATTTTGATGTTATTTTTGTATCTACTGTTAATTCTTTAGATATTTGTATCTACGATTTTGTTCTTTAACGCTTTGAATTTCAGTAGTCTAAATAACCATCAAGTCGATAGACAAATCATATTTCAAAATTAAATTTCTTGCTAACGGCGTCAATAAGTATTGGATTTGGTGTCTAAATAGTGAGTTAAAATAATATAATAATTCCATCCTCTTTAGATTGTCCTATAAGGTATTTATTTAAATACTACTTTATCTACTCAATATTTAGTACCAGGTAATTTTAAATCTCTTTTTTTCAATTATGCCCAAAGTTTATATCTTGTGCCACTAAAAATCCTTTCTTAGACTGTTAGGACATGTCTGCATCCCTGATTGGGACTCCCTGTTTTATGCAATGCAATGAAATTTGAAAGCAATATCATCATAAGAAAATATGCTAGCATACAGAATTAATAAACTTGTGCTTGTTCTCTATGCTGATCAATGATACATTGTGGCCACATCGCTCTTTGCTATTGCTATACCTATGATTTTTTATTCTTGTTCGTGGATCACTTATTTTTCTCAAAATATTTTCGAGGGGGGGGGGGTCAAATCCTTCAAATCCCTTACTCTGTGAAAAGTATCAGAAAATTATAGAAAAAAATCGTGAGATTTCGGAGGAGGGGGGCAGGTCTGGAGCCCCTCCCCCCTGCGTACGATTCCAAGACTGTATTTGGAATCGTGCCAGATTCCAAAAGTATATTTTTTATTTTGATCCAATACCATTTTTGTGGGGTCTCAGGGTATTTTTAAATTCCTATAAATTTGTTTCCGCAATAAAAATTTTCATTATATTAATCGAAATAATAGTTACCATTACTGAATCATCTTTAAATGGAAATTCTTCCTCACTGGAAACTTTTTACAAAATGCGTTTTTAAATTTTTGGTCACTATGGGCTGGAATTCTTTCTCACTAGGGGCACATACTGTACCCATGATGGAGAATCTGCACTAAGTGAACAGAAAATAATTGGGGGGGGGGGCTTCTGTCAAATAGACAAACAAAATACTGATAAATGGTCAAATATCAACAAAAATAATGAAAAAAAGTGGAAAGTTCTATATTATATGGAAAAAATTAATGATTTGGCAAAAATAATTTTTACAGCCCCTCGTATACATAAATTGTATATTAGTTTGTATTACACTATAAAATCACTCTCAGCATAATTTCTGCAGGCACACTTGTTGTGTATCCTAGAAAACAAGGTATTTCATTATTCTTTATATACTTAAGGTCTATCCCTTTTTATTACTTAAGTAAAGTTAAAATACCAGAAAAAACATTTTCAATAAAAATACCGAAAAAACTTGCTTTTCAAAATTCTAGGGAAAACCACGGAACCAACAACCCCCTCCCTCTCCCATAAATTGTCCATACATTTCCCAATACCAATATTATATGTAAACAATAGACGAATTGCACAACTTACAGCCCTTGCCCCGAGGCACTTATGTTAAGTATAAGTAGGGTGGCACTAGACCCTTAAGGTCCAAACCGGCGGTGCTGATCTCCGTTTCATGGCCCTTCAGCCAGGATGGCCCTTCAGCCAGGAACTTATGTTCCTCTGAAGTAGCTCAACCCCGTGCTTATTCGAGTGGGATATTCCTCGAGGACACTCATTGTGTAGCTAATCTTCCTTATAAGGGGTTCACAGTTCAGAATATAAAGGATCCAATCTTCTTTTTTTAACAATGGATCAAAACAATTCGTAAACAATAGAACAATTACCCTGGTCACTAAATTGCGTTTATATTTTAACTTTTAATCTGCATTGTACAGGCTAGTTTTATATAAGGATTCATTAGGCTTTAATGTTTCTTTGACCCTGGATTTTTGCCAACCTAGCAAAAGCTGGTTGCTAAGAATTATGTTTTGGTAAGCTGGTTAACACTTATTAGCTAGATAACTAAAGAATTTCTTTCCCAAAATTTAATTGTTGATAAGAAATAAACCAACATCTGTGAGGTAATCTATCATTGCTAGTACACATTAAGGGAACAAAACCTGAATAAACATTTTGGCTCAGTTTTAGCTTGTAGGCCAATATTACGACACACTAAGGACAGAAATGCAAAATTCCCAAGTACGAGGCATCCTCCTCCAGACGACAGTTCAGAATAAACAAGTTAAATACGTGTGTAATGACCGTCACCGGTTGGGCTCAAGCCATAAGCTAACACATGGGTCGCGTAAGAGTGCATTTCCCCCAACACGTGGGCTTGGGTGTCTGCCAAGGAACATATCCTGACATAAATTGTTATAAGGATTCTACAGCAACTATAGTAAAATACAAGTAGTTAGTTGAGACAATTTTAAAAATACATCTTGCACACAGGAATATAATGAAAATACAAGCAACATAAATAGCAAAATAATATAAGCTATAACTCTGGTTCTTTTAAGTTTCAATTAAATAAGAAAACAAGTTTTTTTCAGTTGAAAGTAAGGAGCAACATTAAAACTTAAAATGAACATAAGTTATTAAATATATGAGGAGGGTTTCCCCCTCCTCAACACCTCACTCCTTACATCAAAGCTTTATTGTACTTTTAAAAAAGCTTCTTATTATTCTAATTAAACGACTCTTGTGTTTCAGGAGTCGTTTTTTAAAGAATTGGGGCAACATTCAGACTTTAGAGTAAAGAGCGAGGTGTTGAGGAGGGGGAAAACCCCCCTCATATATGTAATAATTTCTGTTCGTTTTAAGCTTTATGTTGGTTCTTACATTCACTTGAAAAAATTTATTTATTTAATTTCTGATCGGGTTTTACTGCCAGGATATTTAGCTCCACCTCCGCAGAAAATCCCCCTCCCCATGGAAATATTCTCTAGACAATTCAATCCCGGTGAAAATTTACCCCGAACAATTACCCTTAACATCTCCACGCGTCAAACTGAGCCGGCAAAGAGAAAGCAAGACATGTTCGCCCCGTGGAAAAGCCCCAGTAGAAAATTCGTCTCCCACCTTCACCCGCGAAATGTACGCATAATTCCCAAAAACAAATACTATACGTAAGCAATGGGCAGATTTTATAACTTAAAGATCTTTCCCCTGGGGATATGGGGGGGGGGGGTGATGTTATCTCCAAAGGCATAGTTATTGAGCCTTTCAACTATACTAAACAAAATGGCTAATTCAAAATTTTGATCGACCGATCTTGGGAAAAAGTGGCGTGAGAGGGTGCCTAGTTGCCCTCCAATCTTTTCTGTCACTTAAAAAGGGCACAAGAACTTTGAATTTCCGTTCAAATGGGTCCTCTCCCGATATTATAGGACCACTGGGGTCGATACGATCGCCTCTGGAAAAAAACAAAACAAACAAACAAATGAACACGCATCCGTGATTTTTCTTCAAGCAAAGAATACAAAATCCCACATTTTTGCAGATAGGAGCTTTAAACCTCCATAATCCAGGGCCGGATCGACTAGGTAATGGGCCCGATTGGAATTGTTTTGCGGGGCCCCTCTATATATTAAATCTGCATATTTTTTTTTGTTCTTCATTTTCGTTTTTAAGTTGTTGTGATTCTTCCTGCCACTTATCTTTTAACTGCATATTTCTGTGTTCTTCAGTTTCGTTTTTGACTTGCTCCAATTGTCGGTTTCGCTAATATTCTAACTACATATCTCTTCGGTCTTTGTTTTCGTTTATCGTTGCTTCAGACATTTTTTCAGTGTTTTTTACCCTAGCTGCTTGGATTGGTCTTGTCACTTTTGATGGTCTAAGTTGTTCATTATCACCCGTCGTACATTTATATTTCTCAGGTTGTTCTCTTGACCTTGTCTCAGTTGATGGTCCAGTGTGTTCATTTTGAGCTAACGGTTTTGTCCCTTTTTGTTCTTTATGTACTTATTTTGCGCTTACGAGTAATTTACATTTGTGTTCCCTAGATATTATGAACCTGCTGAAAATGCCTTTTGAAATTTACTTCACCAAATATGGGCATATGAATTTACATATTTCTAATTTTTTTCTGTAAATGCTTCTAAAACGGTTTTAAAATCTATTTTCCTTGTGTCTTTACTTTCAATCAACATAATTGCTAAACTATTTAGTCTATCCTGATTTATTGTTGCTTTCTTTTATTGCTTTTTTAGTTGTTTTTTTTATTGATTTTAGCCTGGAAAATGATCCCTTTCCAGAAGCAACGCTTACTGACACTGTTAATAACATTTCGCAATTTTCGAAATGCGGGGCCCTTTCAAATACGGGGGCCGATTAGGCCCAATCGTTCCAATTGCTCTTTTTCCGGTCCTGTCTACAGTAAGGTTCTCTGATACGCTGAATCGGATGGTGTGATTTCATTAAGATTCTTTGATTTTTAGGGGTTGTTTCCCCCTTTTTCAAAAATTCGGAAAATTTTCTCAGGCTCGTAGCATTTGATGTGTAACACTGAACTTACTGAAACTTAAATATTTCGAATAAGCAGACAGTTCCTTACCACCAACTGTTCAATGTCGCTCTTAATTTCATCATAAAATCTTTTATTGGTAACATCAAACAAAATAGTCTGCAAATTACAGGCATTAAAATATCAAACTAAAATACACAAATTGACTGTGGCCATTTCAAAGGTGTTATGTTACGCATTAGCTATTTTACAAGAGAGGTGAATAACCGGAAAACGCTTTTCGGGTTGCTCCTTGTTCTAACAACCAGCTGTTCGAGCAAGGAATATGTATATGTATTTAGGGATCCAAGATTTAAAGCAAACGGACCATTTCGAAATATAAGGGGGGAGGGGGCAAATTTGTGATTTCTTTTCGATTTTCCCATTGAGAATAGCCGAAAAGGCCATTGTTCAATAAAATATCAAAATTTGGGGGGTCCATGCCTTCTGCCTCTCCCAATTGACGCCACTGAGTGGGCCAATAGATAAGGCGTCTCGGTGAAAAAAGGCGTGTTTCCATAGACAAAATTTTACATAATGCCTTTATTTATTAACCTAATGTCTTTATTTTAAAGTAATGAGAGTTTCGAATAAACGGACAGAACAGAAACTTCTATTTCTTGAAACCCGAATAAGATAAAGGAAAACGCATTGGACCAACGCATAAGCGGTAAAAAGTCGGCTATAAGAGGGGTTGCCCACTTTCTAATATCTGGTTTACATCTCGGAGCGCCACTTGTGCTGCACAGATGCACTACGCTTAGCACAGTTCTACCACGCTTGGCACGCCCCACTTTTTGCACATGATTTCATAAATCAAGCAACGCTTCGGCCATAAATTAGAATTCTACCAAATTTTACATTATGCCTTTGGAATTACAACAAATAAAACAAACCGCACCAATACTTCTGGACAAATGAATTAATCAGCTGTATTGGAACAACACAGCTGCATCTAAATAACAAATATTATAGAATTCAATACTTACGAATTCGGACGGAATCCGGTATTCCATTACTGGTTATAAATAAAAATACTTAAAAACAAACAAAAACCGATAAAACGCATACTGATCAAAACATCGGAATGGAAATTACTTGTTTGTCTCCAGGAGGATCTGAAGATGCAACTCTGCATCCTAAAAATAACTTGGAAGGAACGATTCAAATATTTTAAATACCATTCCTACAAAGCTCTTAACAGGGTCATAATTACAGTGATACACTTGATTAAACTCTACTAGACCAATAAAGATATAAAAGTATTTTATTAATAAATAGTACATAACTAATCCCTTAAAAAAAAAAAAATTCAATCTTAGACGGGAAGTCCCATAACAAATTAGACGAGAGTAATAATAGCTAACTACATGGTTTTAGAACGCCAATTCTCAATATTTTAATATTCGAACAAATATATAGGCTATATATATAAATATTTATATATATATATATTTGTTCGAATATTAAAATATGACAAGTAACATGAAGCTCAGGGGTCCTTGATCTTTTTTAATGAAGGACTATGCCAGCAAATTGGACACCGCGGACCCATTTTCAGATGTACTGAAAATGGACATACAGGGCTTTAGATTTTTTTCAGTAAAGGACTATGCCAGGAAGTTGGACACCACGGACCTATTTTCGAATGTCCTGAAAATGTTAATAAAACACAAAGAGCCAATTATATGAGTAAAAGTTAATACAAAATCAGCAAAAATTAAAAATACTTTAAAACTACTTTACATTCTTCTACAGATTTTCTCATAGGGCTCGGTGAGGGGAGGGGGGGTGTATTGGCTGAAAAAAATTACCCAATGGGTAAAGTTATCTAGAAGGCATATCTTCATTGTAAAGTCAAACAAAACTTCCGAAGGTCCTCTATTTCATCATTTTTCGCATCTTTTCTTCTCAGTCGAATAGTCGATAGCTAAATGGGCAACACATTGATCTTAATAGTTGGAACTTGAAAGAAGGCAATGCTTTGAAAGCAGGAAAAATGAAGGGAGAGAGAAAGAGAGAGAGAGAGAGAGAGAGAGAGAGAGGAGAGAGAGAGATGAGAGAGAGAGAGGAGAGAGAGAGAGGAGAGAGAGAGAGAGAGAGAGAGAGAGAGAGAGAGAGGGAGAGAGAGATAGAAAGAGAGAGAGAGAGAGAGAGAAGGAAAGGGAGAAAACTTACTAGTATTAGTACCAAGACTAGGGTGAGCTGTTGCACCAGGTGGTGCAATCTGGCGGAGGGTTTGAGTACCAAGAGGGTCGATGAATCGATGAATCGCCGAGCAAATTTAGAGTCATTGCATCGTACTATTCACAATAACGTCGTTATTGCCTCTTGATTTGTCTTGACCGTTTTAGTCATGGTTTCAAATAGTCAACTCATCCTTATTTTTTTAAAACTACATAATAGGATTTTTATTTAAGCCATTGTGCCTTATTCTGCATATTAAAGTAACACACTATTACTGCCTCTAGGTTTGTCTTCACCGTTTTAGCTACGGTTTAAATATCCAACTCACATATATGAGAAAAACATGACAGAAAAGTTAGAGCCAATCCATCTTATTCTATCTAAAAAAAAAAAAAAAAAAAAAAAAAACGTCACATATCACCCCTGCCTCAAGGTCTGTCTTGATAGTTCAAACCCTGATTATAAATAGTCTACTCACCTTATTAAAAATACAATAATGTAGTCAGTTTAAAGGAAGATTTCCGAAATAATGGTTTAAATTTTGTTACAGATGAAAAAATGGCTCTAATCAGCTTTCTAATTTTTGAAATTTTGAAGGTCAAACGTGAATTAACTTTAAAGTAGACATTTTAAAATCTAGGCCAGCTGTAGATTTTTCTCTTTTTGCAAGATAATATACACTAATTTTGTTTTTATTAAAACGTATTTAGTTGTATATGTACATAGTTCAAACCTTCAGCCCTTGCGAATGAATCACCCCATTTTGATGGCAATTCAAACATTTTTTCTTTTCTGCTTTCTTTAAAAAACAAAAAAAAAGACGATCAGCCTTATGTTTCTTATGGTGTTGATAATCAAACATTTAGATAAATACGTGTAGTTTTTTTTTTTAATCAACTCAATTTCAAAAGTAATTTTGACTTTAGACAATTATAGAAGCCTCCTTTCGGAAACTTCTCCACTGGAACCTTTGCAGTTGCCAATAAGCACTTAATGTACACATTAATGAATAATTACTGATGGTGAAATATAAGAGACACCTCTTATCGAAGAGTGCTTTGAGACACCAACAATTTTAATTATTTCTGACAACAATTCCTTACTCTACCGATTTACCTTCCCTGGATACCTGATTTTATTTTTCCTTTTCATAATCACTATTTCAACTTGTATAGTTTTTTTTGCACACATTGTAATGGAATCACTGGTCCACAGGCAGGTACCTCGAACTATTATCGTTAGTAATGCATACTACTGCTACTAGTAACAACTCACCGCAGCACCAAGCCGCCTGAGGCCAACACAGCTACGCACACTCCTCCTCCATCCCAATCTATTCAAAGCCTCCATTTTTACACCCTCCCAGGAAGTTCCCATTTCCTTTAAATCTTTCTTTATAACGTCCTCCCACCCCAGACGAGGACGACCTGCTGTCCGTTTAGCCCTAGACGGTTGGCCGCAAAGGACAATCTTCGGCAATCTGTCATCCTCCATCCGCACAATGTGCCCTAGTCACCTCAACCTTTCTTTCATTATAGCCCTAGAAAGCGGTACTGAACCACATTTTTCGTACAGCCTACTGTTCGAAATACGGTCAGTCAGCCGGGTGCCCAGAACAATCCTTAAGCAATTTCTGTGGAAAACATCTAGCAAATCATCATCCGCTTTTCGGAGCACCCATGCTTCAGAGCCATATTTGACCACTGTAGCTTCTAATATTCTAATCTCGGTTTACAGACTTATTTTCCTATTCTTCCAAACTTTTTTTAGCTGTGAAAAAACACCCTGAGCCTTGGCTATTCTAATTTTAACATCTTCACTGCTCCCACCGTCTTTACTAATAATACTACCAAGGTAAGTGAAGCTGCCCACCTGATCAATCTTTTCGTTACCCAACGTCACCTTTTCATCTTCATTTATTCCTAGCCTTAGTGACTTAGTCTTTAACATTAATTTTCAAACCTATTCTAGTACCTTGAACTCGCAAAACCTCTAAAAGTTTATTCATTTTGCTCAAACTTTCATCTAGGATGCTTAAACCATCAGCATAATCTAAGTACAGGAGACCTTTACCTCCCCATTTGATTCCGTGGTCTCCCATTGCCTTCCTGTGCTCCTTAAGACAAAGTCCATCAAAATAATCCATATAAAGAGGGATAGAACACAACCCTGCTTAACTCTTGATTTAATACAAAACCAGCTGCTAACCTCATTTCCTACCTTAACCGCAGCAGTGTTATTCTCGTACATAGCACTAATCACTTTAATGTGTTTATCAACAGAATTGAACGCTTGCTTATAATCTATAAAACTGAGGACCAAAGGTGTTTGAAAATTCAGGCACTTCTCAATTATTAGCCTAAGAGTGAACATTTGGTCAACACATCCTCTACCTTTTCTAAAGCCGCACTGTTCTTCTCTTAAAACTTATCTATAGCATCTCTCAGTCTAAAAAGTATCATATTACTAAGTAATTTAGTACCTACAGAGACCAGGTTAATGCCTCAATAATTACCACACTCACTTTTATCATCTTTCTTATAAAGTGGCTTAATTAAGGTTTTCCTAAAATCTTAAGGTACTTCCCCTTTTTCAAAAATCATATTCATAATCTTCAGTTACTTATTTCTAACCTCAGAGCCATCATATTTAAGAAATTCATTTACCACACTATCAGCACCCGGAGCCTTTAATTTTTTTAATCCTTATTAGTAATCCTTTTAGTATTGTTGCTAATTCTTCCGCACAAAACCAATCTTCCTTCACATCCAAGGTATCACAAAATTTTTCATTTTTTTTCTATATCTTTTCTAGCAACTCTATCTCGGTATAGCAAATTCTCAAAATGTTCTGCCCATCTCTCATTAACTCTTTCCTTATTACTAATTGTGGCCCCGTTCTTATCTTTAACTGGGACAAGTCCTGACTGACTACTCCCTCTCAATTTATTAACATGCCAGTACAATGTTTTACTATTATGTCGTCTAGCTGCATTTTCCACGTCCTCGGCAATTTTATCCATGGCCTCCACTTCACACCTCCTCAGTTCATAGCTTAATGCTTTCTCCAATTTCTTTACGTTCCTTTTGTTTTCATATGATCCATCACTCCGATAATTCTTGTAAAAATCCCTTCTCCTTTCTATTAAACATAAAGCTTCTTCACTAATGTTCTTAGCAGCGGTCCTAGCTTTCTTCCCAAAGACACCTTCAGCAACTTCACAAATTATTTTTCTAAGATAATTCCAACCATCTTCCACAGTATCAAATTTTGAAGTCTCAAGTTAGTATTCAACTGTTCCTGGAAAGTTTCTCTCAAATTCTCATCTTGGAGTCTACCAACGTCATAACTTCCCGGGAGGTAGTTACCCTTCCGAAATTTCAGCTTTGAATTGACCCTATACACCACTAGATGGCGATCTTTATTTTTAACATTAATAACAGCACTCCTATATACCCTAGTATCTTGTATTGATCCTGCCAGTCTTCGGTTTACGATAACATAATCAATAAGGTTTGCTGTCTTCCCATCACGTGAATACCATGTTAATTTATATTGGTTATAACTAGATTATTATACCTACAAAATTGCAAAAGTCTGTATCCATTATTGTTTTCTTTTCCTACACCAATTTACCTAAGCTAGGATACCATCTATCCCTATTTCTACCAACCTGGGCATTAAAATCTCCTAGTAAAAACATCATATTTCTACTTGGGACCCTGTCTATTTGCTCCTGAACTGTAAGTAAAATTCATCTGAGTCACTAGTATCGCCGTCAGTCGGTTCTACAGGGACATATACTACTATAACTGATACCCTGAACTTTTTATCATAAAATGAACAATTAATATTCTATTATTAATACCTTCCCAGCCTGAACTAGACTTAGCAGCTTCCTTATTCATCATGAGCCCTACTCCCTGTCTTTGTACCCCATCCTTCCTGCCTGAGTAAACAAATTCTATATCACCTAATTTCATGCTTCCTGCCCCTGGGATATGAATTTCTGAAACTACTAATAAGTCCAGTTCAAATCGTCTGAATTTGTCAGTCAAAATGTTGATACGATAGTCATTTTTAACGTCGTAACATTCCAAGTTCCAATTTTCACGATCTTTAAATCATTCAAATTATTTTGGCCTCAGGAAAAGCAATGATCCCGGACACCAGTGCAGGACGGGGATCTCATATCTTCTCAAGTCTACACCGAAGTACTTAAGTCGGCTTAGAACCAGACAGCAAGAAGTCCCTGGGACCACCATTATGAATGGAGGCTTGAGATCCTGCACAGACGATCTCAAGCCTATTACCGCCGACTCTTTATATATTCATGCCTACAAATATTATGCTACTACAGGGAAGCAGCCCATAGTAGATAAATTAGCTAGGAAGAGGTTTTTCAGCCCAAAAACGCCCGTCAAAACATACCAATCTCAGAAGAATCGTCTATTAATCAGAATCCCATGCGAATGCTGTGTCGTTTACTAGGCTATAATTTCCTCGAGGGGCGCCACGCCTCAAGTGGGAATAGAGTTGACCGCAAGGTCCCCAGTCTTGCAGGTACCCCGAAAAGGTCGAGGCAGCCCTTTGCAGAGGCTGTTGTCCATAGATCAGGATCTTACGCCCTGACGCAGTTGTCCTCCTATAGAGGATCCTCCTGCGATGGTGTTCTGCATCACCATGCAATTTAACCCATTACTGGGAGAAGGCTTGTAACTCATGGGACTTGAGGACACATCAGTGGGTCCTATTGATTGTATATTTGAGGGGCCTTCTTCCTCCTCCGCCTGTATTTATAGACCAGGGCAAGGGTGCCCCAATTTCTATTATGGACCCCCAGGTACAAGGTCCCCCCTTGGTCCATGTCTCCTATGGAGGTACCCTACATATCTGTAGAGCGTTCCCGTATCACCACCTGGAGACACGCTGAGTGGCCTTGCGGAGGCTCCAACATAGGTGAACTGAATAAGATAGCTTACACGGGGCACATGAGACAATAAGCTAAAAGGAGCAAACAATCAATTAAGAGTACTGGCATTATCATCATATATTGTTATTTGTTTGGTTCACAAGTTCTGAGAACCTGACTGGGATATTTAATGGCCGTACACTACTAATCAATGTCAAATTTTGACCATACATTTGTTAATACTAATATTTATATCTGTTGCAATTTTTGCAATACTAAATGGTTCTTACATAATTCTTGTAAGTTAGGACAAGTATAATATTATATAAACTACTATAGTCAAAGAGGAATTTTCTTGTATAGGGGATTTTTTTCCGAAATTGTCTAATTTTTACCCTTAATTTGAATTTGGCATGTGAGCAATTGAAAGCTATACAAGTATATAGATTACATTAACTCATTCATGATTTGTTGGATGTTGGCTCTAAATTCAGATACTTAGGATTTAAATACATATTTGAATGGCAATAAGGTATAGAAAATTCTATGTCTTTTATAAGTTCAAATAAGACTTTATTTGAAGCTTTATAATTTTGTCCTTGATGAGGCTGGGTCTCTGTTTTTTTTTTTTTTTTTTTTTTTTTTTTTTTTTTTTTTTTTTTTTTTTTTTTTTTTTTTTTTTTTTTTTAGAATAACAACAAAAAACGTATTTATCGTCATTTATTGATACAACAGGCAGTCAGTGGCGTCAATTACAAAAATCCAAGGAGTGGGGCAAAATACATTTTTCTTTTTAATTTAGAGGGAAGAGGGAAAATTTGTCTTTTGAACGAAAATAAAAAAAAAGGTATTTTTAAATAAAAATACCCCAAAAATGGATTCTTGAAAATCTAGATGGAGGCTTGATATCCTACCCCCCCCCCCCCCCCAATTGAAATCACTGTAGGCAGTTAGCAATCCGCAGTGCATCAAAACATAACTGTAATTTATGATTTTGGATTTCCAACTTTTAAACAAAAAAAAAGAAAAGAAAAAACCTAGTTACAACAGGTGCGTACGCAGGATTTTTTTTCCAGTGGCCAAACTTAGGTGAAAAATTAACGAAGAGGTTAATAGTCCATTCAACAGATTCTGTCAAGGCTGGAGGTTTGAAGAATTAGACAGTAACGCAAGGACAAGTTACAGTAAAACTTATAGAAACAAACTAAATCTATTTGTAGACGTTCTATTTAACGCAAACGTTTTATTTGGTATGATTTTCAACATTTTTCCACTTAAGTTGAAAAAAAAATACATCATAGCCGTTTTATGCGCAGTCATTGCTGGCAGTTTCTATTGCAAAATGGAATTTGTGTCAAGACTATATGAAAATTACGATAAATAGTAGAAATTTGAACTTTTCAAAATATCACTTCATTCTAAGGTTGTGCCTGGCCAAACTGAACGTTGTCTTCGAAAGAGGAAACAGGACGACTCATCAAATGAACAAATCATCATGGTTTTCTGATTAAAGTACTATAAAGGGGAAGGGAGAGGTAAAGCGCTGTTGGAGCAATGTTGAGGTAGTTATAGAACGATGATTGCAATTGATTAAGGTTAATTGAGACGATGAAGACAATGACAAATTATTGATTAAGAAGACGAAGACAATAACGAGACCAACAAAAACATTGACAAACACAACTGAGACAAGAGGCTAACGCATCAATACTGATTTGAAACAGCAGTGACGTCAATAATAGCGTCAGCAATTGTGATGTTCAAGTCGAGCACAATAGCTATAATGATATTTAAGACGTTATTATGGCGGTTTTTATCATAATTAACCCTCCGCTCAAGAAGTTTCTAAATATCCTTTCTCGATTTTTTTTTCTTTTTGCATCCATGATCATCCCATCGTCATCACTGTAATCCTAAGCGTTATTGTCAGTATAAACTGAACTCTTTAGTAACATACACAACCCCTTTGACAAGCAGCAGCCCTTTCCTTTCCTTCTGTAGTTCTTTCGTCAAGGCTAATTGTCTAAAAGGCCCGTATTTGGAAGCCGCCATAAGATTTGTAAAAATATTTTGGCCGCTGTTAATTAGCTATAAATGAGATATACTGGTATACAGAAATCTTCAATAAAATTTATATAGCATATTCGAAATTAGATCAAACGTTATAAACTTCGATTTTAATTAACTATTGTTCAAACACAGATCGCCAAGGTTGTTGCCACTTTTTCAGATAAAGATTCTTAAGTTCGGTGTATCCTATTCTTCTATCATCTTTCTTGTTTTTAAATTCTGGGATTTGTTTATCAACGTTGACATATTCTTGTTTGAACACCAATCGACCATCTTCAAGCAAAGTGGCGCCATCTATGTTCGATTCAGAAGGCAAACCCTAAAATTATTAATCCTTAAAATACAGCAGTGTATAGGCTGTTCATTCAGACGTCAAGGAATAGGCAAGTGCCTTAATCAGTAAAAAGAAATTTCATCTTACAAAAGAAAAGCCCGAAATAAAAATGAGGTTGTTCATTTTTGCATTGATGCAGAAAAAAGGTAAAAATCTTGACATTTTAGTGGTGATACAAACGCAAAGCGTGCTCCTTCCCGTGAAGACGTGTTTGGGGCCAGTGGTTGAGTTCTTAACGGGACGAGAGGTTTCAAGTGGAAATGAAGGGTACAAAACGGGTTGAACTTTCATTTACATGAAAGAAAAAAAAGAAAAAAAAACAATATAACATGACGAGAGGTTTTCAAGTGAAAATGAAGGGTACAAAACGGGTTGAACTTTCATTTACATGAAAGAAAAAAAAAAAAAAAACAAACAATATAACATCACCCTTTTTAATATCTTCCAAAGTATCCATACGTTCAAAAATCCTGCTTTTATTTCTTGTTTGTAAATTTTTTATGTTAAAAAAAAATAATAATCTAGACAATGATAAAAAGAAAACTCAAAATACTTATTATTGGGTATGTAAAGTGTGACTTTACGTGATTATTAGCTAAATTGCCCTTCTCTTAGCCCTCCTTATGATTTATTTGAGGAGCCTCAATCAAAACTTGAAAATACGTGCCTTAAGATTTATGTTTTTTAGCACCCCCCCTCCCTCGAGATAGAATAGCTTCAAAATTTCAAATCGCAACTCCCCTGAAATGACACTAACTTGGAATGATACACGGAGATATAGTTGGTTTGCCAGATTTTTCTTTTCTTTTAACACTCGCTATCAAAAATAGAAGCACAAAACTACAGCGAAATTTTTCCTGCAATTATATTGATATTACAAAGTAGCAAAAAAAGAACAGAAAAAAGGTGCAAATTTTTTTAGACAGTGAAGTGAAATATTCTTCAAGCCCTATTTCTTTCTTTGTTTTCATTTCTTGATTGTAGGAAAGTTTCCTATCTTCTTTCCCAAATTCCCTACTTTCTTAATATGTGATTTGCAAGGCAGGATATTTCTTAAACAAAAATGATGGCTTTGGAGTTGTAAGGGGGTGGACGCGGCAGGAGGGGTATGTTTACAAAATTTGCATTAATTAAATTTTCCCGGAAGATTTAAACTGAGATTTAATCATGGACGCAAATATATCCATCTGACTGTCAGCTGAATTATTTTTTCCGTTTGGGAGTTTAAAACAGAAACCAAATGATGGTAACGAATTATGAAAACAATGCAATGCAACAATGCAATCAGTCTTCCATTAGATCTTGACCTGTCAAGACGTCTTGTTTTTGAAATAAATGACGCTTGTGATTTTTAAGTGAAGACGAGCGAGATCAGCCTCGTGAACTTTTTCTTTAGCAAGTACCAGTGCTAATCCTGGCTTAGGCGACCCAGGTTTAGTTGAAGATATAGTTTTCCAATTCAAGGTCTGTCTTGTTTTTATTCCTTAGCCTAGAATGTCCCATCCTTGTAATGAATGCTACAGAAAATGTGGAACTGGGTCTTTCCAGTGTTCTAAGTGGCAATGCTTGGTTGCACCCTGCTTGTGCTGGCATAACACAAAAGTAATCGCCTTAAAAACCCTAATTGATTATGCGTTCAATGCCGAGCGTCGATGGTTGAAAATGACGTGGTTAATACCATTGATAATAAACCAGAAGTGGTTCAAACCAATCGAGGCTGTAAATTCCCCCTGTTATTTCGGATGAAGAAAATTCATCTATCTCCAACGAAAATCAACTTGAAATGATCGTTCGAAGTGGTATTACAAATTCCCCTACTATAACCGTGTGCTTCGAGTAATATCAACCAATAGTTCTGATGGATCGATTGATTCTACAAAAATAACCACAGCCCATCATTCCCAAATTTCCCCCCAAATCTATGGTTCCAGTAAAAGGTGAATTGGCAAGCATTGCAGAAAACGGCTAGTGTCTTTCGAGCCCCATACCTGTGAAGATTGCATAAAAAAAGACGCGGAAATCGTCAATCTCAGGAAACGGATTACTAATCTTGAATTTCTTTATGATAGTTTATATCCGATCTTTATGAACGTCAGAAAAGTGATCTTTTCAAGGACAATGAGATCAAAATGTTAAAAGTCGTTTTCAGCTAGCAATTGTTGATGCTATAACATGCATTAAAATCCCCTACATCGCCCAGTGTTTCTCCTTCAGCTGATACTTCTATTTCAAATATGCATTATCCAAATTCTTCAAGTTGCGTAAAAACTGTAAAACCATTTGAATCTGAAAACGTCACTATATGTAATCAAGCAAGTGCTAGTGAACTTCCTTCGCCAGAATTTTTTCAAGGGATTAAAAGGTTACGCAAACTAATCCTTCTGACCTTGTTTTAACTGAAGATATTTATTCTTGAAATCCAGTGGTAATGACACATCTTTAAAGATTGACAATGATGTTGAACTTACAAGCGGTAATTATCACCCAATGCAATCATATATTCAAAAAAATGAGTTCAGTGATCTTAAGTGTAATCAACTGAAAGTGTGCTTTAGTTTTTAAACAGTAGATGTATGTCTAGTAATTGTAATATCTACACATTTGTAAGTTTCATGTTTTTAGCCGTTGTATGAATAATTTTTGCAAATACCCCCATGTTGATATCTGCAAACGCTTTTCAAGTGGAAGATGCTTTGGCTGTGCAAAACATCATATCAAATTGCCCATTAAGAGTCGTAGTAGGTTCCACAAAACTGGGCCACAAAACCAACGTTTTTTAGGGCGACGCCGAAAGTATTCACGACCCCCCCCCTCCCCTAAGTCGTGTTCCATTCAACTTTCAGTCTTATCCCCCTGCATACCCGATACAGCGCAGTATACCTCAGGAACCCATCCCTCGAAACAATCCTCCGCCCCATGTACTTACGCCTGCCCAGTCAGTCCAACCCCCACAATCACTTTACTTCAATTCGGACCATCCCCAAACCCCCCCCCCCCCTACTCATTTTCCTCCCAAAAAATCCCCTTCCTTTCGACTCCGTTCTTCTCCGTGCGTCCAAGAAGTTACCGACCGGTTCTGGCTCCACCCGTTATTTGCCAAAACAACCCAACCCCTCCCCTCTCAGACACCCCCCACCTTACTTCCCTCCCTCACCATCATCTTGCCCCCCCCCAACCCCCATATGAAGATCACTCCCAATTTGACTTATTCCCAGATCACCAGGAAACCTTTCTCCCTTCCTTGCACTTTATCCCCCCTGGCTACCCTGCCAGTATAACTCTGGTTTAAGAGTAAGCAGGCAGAATGATCCACAGGTAACACATCCATGCAAAATTTCTAAAACTTCAAATAGTAAGACGAATTCCACCGCAGTTTCCAATCCCAACTTAATAATATTCCCATAATATGTTCGCTGTCCTCCTTTTCTCTCAAGCCCGGTCCATTCCCGCCTTTTAATAATGCCTCAAAACCACACCCTTACCCACAGCACCCTTCTCATAAACTTCAACCCCAAATAACTCCATCCCGAATTGAGAAAAAATCCCAATACCCAAATCGGTTTAAATTTCCAACTTTCCTACTTACCAATGCTGAGAGCCTGAATTTTGACAAAATTACCGAACTCGAGGGTATCTCTGAAATTCATAAAATTAATATTATTGCTGTGACAGAGGTTCAGTCCCAGAACCCAGATTTCCTAAAAAATTAGCAATTATACTCAGTTTATAAACTTCGCCCTCCCGACCACCCTCTCGGGAAAAAAGGGGTGGTATATTATTTTTTGTCCGAGATAACCTCCAACCTAAACTCATCCCCATCCCCAACTTATCAGATTATGATGAAATTCTATGGCTGAGCCTTCGACCGAAAGTACTTCCCCGCCCTTTCAATTTAATTGTAACCGCCGTCTTTTATCATTCCCCTAACCAATGTATTGAACAGAAACGCAAATTTATCCACAATTTCTTATAGTGCTGACTTTGTGTTATCAAAGTATCCGAACGCTGGTATTTGCTTACTTGGTGATGCGAATGGACCTGAGGATAGACTCTATCTGCACCTCTCTTAATATTAAACAACTGGTTAAAATATCTACAACAAAAGGTAACACCTCTCTGGATGTTATTTGTTCAAACATGAGTAAGTTTTATAACTCCCGCGCAAGCACTGCCACCACTAGGAGGCAGTTACCACTATTGTCTTCTTTTTTCTCCCTCCTCAGCCATTGAACATTCCTTTTACTACCTCCATTGGGGTTTGCCGTCCCCTCAGTGACGCAGGACTTTTTTCTTTTGGATCATGGCTGACCAGTGAAAGTTGGTCAGACCTTTATAATTCTAATAACCTTGATGACAAAATTTTGATTTTTCACAAAAAACTAATTGATTCCTATTCATTATGTTTCCCGGAAAAAAAAAATCAGAAAGTGCTCCAGTGATAAACCTTACATAAATAATCACATAAAAACATTAATTCGTACGAAAATAAGCTTATTTAAGAGGGGTAATTTAGCTGAAGCAAATAAGTTAAGAAAGGAATTAAAAAGTCAATTAGAAAAGCTGCCCGAGCCTATTATAAAATAAAATTAAAGACTTGTGCCATGATAAACCAAAGAACTGGTACTCTGAAATTAAAAAACTTACCGGCAAGAGTCAAGAACAACTAAATTTTAATTTAAATGAACCTCCAAAGACCACAGCTAATAACCTGAATAAGATTTTGGCTTCTATTGTCCAGAGTCTCTCCCGCCACTATCTTACGAATTTCCAGATATTCCTGTTCCTTTTTCACTCCCACATATTTCTCGCACTTGATGTTGTAAAAAAAAATTGAAAAACTAAAACGATCAAGCATTTGCCCTTTAGATATTCCTGTTCCTCTGATTAAAGCTTTCAGCGATTACCTCTCAAAACCCCTATCCACCCTGTTTAATGAAATTACCAAATCTGGACAGTTCCCTCAATATTGGAAACAAGGCTTTATTACCCCAATTAAAAAGAAAAATGGGAAGCCTGGTTTTGATGGCATTCGTCCTATTACCCTCACCTCGATTTTTTCAAAATTATATGAAAGTTTTCTCGCAGACTGGCTTAAGGTGAAAGTCCTCCCCCTCATTGATCTTAGACAGTTTGGTAATCTTAAATCCACGTCAACCTCTCATTACCTGATCCATCTTGTTGATACCATGGGTAAATTACTTGAAAAACCAAACACTTGGCTTAATCTAATTTCTATTGATCTTCAAAAGCCTTTGATTTGATTAACCACAATTTACTCATACATAAACTTATAAATGAATTCCACATTGAAACTTTCCTTGTTAAGCTCGTTGCCTCTTTTCTTCTAATAGATCTCAAGCAGTTAAATATCTAAATTGTTTCTCAGATCATCTCCCATATTTAATGGCATTCCTCAGGGGACTATTCTAGGCCCTCTCCTTTTTCACTTATGATTAATAGCCTTTCAACCCTTTATGACAATAGATGGAAATTTGTTGATGACTTGACATTTTTAGAGATATGTCATAAAAACATCTTTAGCAACCCAATGGGCATACTCCAAGATATTGCCTGTGAGGCCTCTTCCCTTGACATGACTGTTAACCCTTCTAAATCCGCAATGTCTCAGTAAGTTTTCCTTAAATCCCCTCCCCTTTTTCTTGCTCCTATACCTCCTGAGACCTCTGTCACATCTCTTAAACTCCTTGGTGTTACAATTTCTTCCAATTTGAAATGGGATGCCCATATAAATAATATCCTACGACAAGCAAACTCCTCGCTTTCCCTCCTTAAACTTTTAAATAAATTCAGTTGCCCCCAATCACATTTACTACAAGTATACATTTCTTTTGTGCGTCCCATATTAGAGTACGCTTGTCCTGTGTGGCACCCCTGGCCTCTCTAATGAAGCAACACGAAAAATTGAAAATGTCCCAAAAGAGAGCTCTAAAAATTATTTTTAAAGAGGGCAAGATACCGTATTTGTATTTGTTAAATATTTCAAACCTAGAGACCCTCGAGAGACGAAGAAATAATTTGTGCCTCCGTTTTGCAAAAAATGCCATAACAAACCCTCGGACGCAAGTATTTTCCCCAAATGTCACTCCCCATCCAGATTACGGCCGCCTCGAGCTGTTTCTGATCCTATCCCTGTTTTGTCCCCCATTCACTGCGTTACTTCGAGATATGAAAAAACTTTTGTCCCCTTTATTACAGGAAAATTGAATAAAATGTCCCAATAGTTTCTTTTTTTTTTTTACTTTCTTATCTTTATCTTATCTTTAGCTATAACTGACACAATTAATATTTTCTAATTTGTACCTAACCAATTTCTTGTATTGCCAGTGTAGCAAGTGTTTTCATAAATTTTTATTTTAATGTCCATGTTCGAACTTATTTTTTACTTCATATTTTTATCTTTTACCTGACCTCAGAATTTTGATCTTTTTTATTTGACTTGATTTGTGTGTTATTGTCTGTTATTTGACTCAGAATGCGAATTCGGCCTTCAAAGGCTAGTGATAGTTCATTTTTGGAATAAATCTTATCTTATCTTATCTAATGCAATGACCTCATTATGACTTTTTTTTTAATTATTCTAATATAGTATACCTGTTTCCCACGCCAGGCGTTTTATTCAAACAATGAATAAATTCAAACAGGAAATAATTTTTCAAATAATGAAACAGAAATAAAAGAATATAAATTTTTCCTACTAGAATCGCTTTTAGAGTAGCTCAACCTCCCACAAAGATTGCTTGGTCATCTAAGGAGATTGTCCCTTACAAAGCATTTTCCTATAAAACTCATCATCTGCAGTTTCCCGCTAATGGTTCTTTCTCACTTCACTATAAAATATTTCACATTTGCATGACTTAAGACTTTATCTTACGTTATAGAATCTTACGTAGTAAATTTTGTATGTAACAATAAATAATAGAAATAACACAGAAATAATAAAAAATTTACAGGTACAACTGAACCTAAGATAAAGCCAGGTGACAAAATATATTTTCATTTTTATGTCCTTGGTAAAAGTTTTTTTATAAGTAGGTTTTCTGTAAACAATAGATCAAGTTAGAAAAAGCTAGCCAAGTTAGCCAATTCGAGGCTATGGTTTTAAATGCTATATATAAAAATTACCTTGTTTATCATCAGGAACTACATTTTGGCTATCTAATGGCATGTTTAAGTTAAAAAAGACAGATTCAACCTTATCCTTGTAAATAGTAGTGGAATAAGGAATACATTCCTTCTTCAGTAATAAAGTCGAGCTTGTGGTTGCAAAGATCTCACTACCATCATTGAGCGATGTTTGTCTAACCTAGTCAACATCTATTTCGAATGATCTCAACTCGTTACTGGAGCAAAGTAATTTTAGTTAAGTTCGTTCTTTGCAGTATTAATGACAGTGAGAGTGGAATATGATATTTCGTATTGGTCAGTGGAAACTTACACAACCACTTATATCTCAAAAAATTAACAAAAATCGGGAATTCGGTTTTTAATGAAAAAGACCTCCATACACAGTTATGCAATTTTTAGTAGTAATGGGCGTCAAATTAAAAAGAGGCAAATTTTTCAAGGGAATATGTTCCATACCTCCTCCCATAGTGGTGATTCTTCGGAAAACGTCGAAGCAATGCAATATTCTATTCCCCTTCCCCTTTGTGCAGTGAAACACATACATTCACTTACCATTTTACATTCAAAACCTTTACGCATCAAGAACAGAGCTGTTTCCCCCTTCATCAGCCGTTTTAACGCTGAATATAAAAAATATATTACTTCAATGAACGGTGGTTTTTAGCTAAATTGCCCTTCTCTTAGCCCTCCTTATGATTTATTTGAGGAGCCTCATTCAAAACTTGAAAATACGTGCCTTAAGACTTATGTTTTTTAGTACCCCCCCCCCTCCCCCCCCCTCTTCACCCGTCTTCTCAGAAAATAAGGTACTGTAACGACCCGAACGATCCCTTTTGATGCACTAATTTCTTTGAAAACGTCATTTTTAAGAGTGTGGTTACTATTAATAACAGTCATATGCATAATTTGAATGTAATTCTGTTGTTGTTATAAATTAATCAAAATATAATTTTCATCAATTAATATAATTTTGAATAAAGAACTTTAAACATCTCGTTACATTAAATTTAGTCACAAAATTAACTTTTAGTATATTCAAATTTTCATTAATTCAGTTAAAGCAACTTTCATCAGTTCCGATATTACTGAGAAGATGAAGGCACTTCTGAGGAAAACTTATTAACAGAAATTAATTCAGTGGTTCAAAATACCTCTTACAACATAAAACCAGTGTGTAGCTAGATTAGTGAAATTTCCTACCTGGGGGAGAGTTACTGGATGAATTTCAATTAGGTGCTTGATTTTCCAAAGCTCTCGATTCATCTGATGAGTGTTCCTTGTTATTATGATATCGTTAATCTAAAAATTAAAAAACACTTAAGACAAAAATACTATAGTCAACAGTAGCCTGCTACATGCATCCAGTAGCCAATCGAACGTCCACATTAACTAGCAATAAGGAGGTGCCGCTGAGTACCACTAGATTAATGTATTTTGACAGCATACTTTAAACAAATTATTCTAGTCTCAAAAGTAACTCAAACAGCACTGTAGAACTGTAGCGTCTTCTTTTTTCAAACATGATACACATTTGATATCGCGCATATCGTCCCTGGCAATATACGCCACAGCCTTAGTTTAGCTGCTAGCGGTCAGACAAAAAAAAAAACAGGTTTTTCCATAGGCTTCTCGTGATGTGTACATCGGAATCGCGCGTGCGCGAAGGCAAATCATGAATCTTGTGTGGTTTTAAAGCGTGTTTCACTTCTTTTTTTTTAACGGAGAGTATAGCCTTTGTCGATATTGTATTATATTCTCTCTACTGTGCTCAAACAGGGGCAAATATGATCCTTGGATTACAGCAACCGAGCCCCCAGAAAATAAACCCTGCCTAAGCACCCTCAAGGTGGAGTTGGGGTTGACCTTTCGCATGTCTAGCCAGAACCAAGACTGCGTATAGCGCTGCAATGCGGCCGTGAGGAGTGACGATCTTTCAGGAAATTATAGCACAGTAAAGAATACGGCATTGCCCTGAATTTGGGTAAATATATAGTATTTCTGTTTTTTCTTGTTTTGGTGAGCCTTTTCACCTCTTCTTGGCTATGTTAATTATTATGGGTGGCTTCCCTCCAAAGTATAATACTTTTGGGCACGAATGTACAACGAGTCATAAAATATAAGCTTGACATTGCATATGCTTGCTGTCCGGTTGCAAGCTATCTTAAGTAGTTTGTATGGACTTGACACGGAACTATTAGTCCCTGGCCTGCAGGGGTATGACCCATAGCTTTTCTGGAGGCATAACAACTTTAGCAAATTAAATAATATGAAAATCGAGACGTGGAAAGTAACGACACTGAAAGACAACTATCCCATTGAAATTTTTGCTAACGAGCTCAGTCATTATGGGTTTGACTTGTCAGGGGGTTTCAGAAACCGATCTCCCAGTGCTGGGTTACAAAAAAAACAGGTAATGATTAGTGCATTTATTCAGGTAGAAAAAATGTCGAAATATGGTATTTTTATTGGAAGACTTTAATGCCTAAGTGGTTACAAATAGGGATAGTTGGTATTCAAGCTTAGGCAACTTTGGTGAAGGAAAGAAAAATAGCGACGGTAATAGGCTCTTAAATTCGGTAGGTACAGCAATCTATTTACAGCCAATTCGGTATTTGATCATAAAATGCCAATAATTTAAAATGGTATTCATACAATGGAGAGATACCTAACCTTATTGCCTATTTTATACAGTAAATTGCAAACGATGCAAGACATAGATGTATGTATGATGTTTGTATATAAGTTCATACAAAGCTGAAATTTAGGAAGGGTAACTACCTTCTAGGTAGTTATGAAGTTGATAAACATCAGGATGTGAACTTGAGAACTTTCGAAGGATAGTTGGAGATAAAATTAGAAAGTTCAGAATTTGATCGCGTAGAAGATGAATGGAATAATTTTAGGGAAATAGTTTGCGAAGCAGCAGATAGAAGATAGATTTAAGCTTGATAGAAGAGAGAAAGGTTTTGTATGAGAAGCAACCGACAATGAAAGCAAAGTAAGAGAAATAGACAAATCATTAAAGAACCAAGGCCATCAAAATGAATACATTTTTCACCCCCCCCCCCCTGGATCCGCCTTAGGTCTTTTCATACTTGAAAACTAGGATTGTCTACGTTTTGTTTTGGTTGTTATACAATTTAAATTATTTTTCATCATGTAAATTTTTTTTTCATCTTTGTTGTTACACTGAATCATGAGAAAACGAAGTGGAAATTTTTCCTGTTTATACAAAAGCCAAACCGAACGATTATATCACCAAACTTGCCTGCGTCTTATAGCCAAGTAGTACAACAACCAATAGGGCGCTACAACCCTTTGCTATTGGAAAAATATATGCTAGCGGGAATATGTCAAAAATAAGTAAGAAAAGCGATGTTTTCAGAATAAACAGAAAAGAGGATTCTATTGATTCGTCAATAGTCAACCAAAGGGGAAAATACAACAAAATAAGATAGCCTAATTGGTCTTTCTAAAAATGTTTTCTTACAGGGAAGCCCATTAATTAATAATTTTAAGAAACTAATCTTGAAGAATTTTACTAATAAATAAAATATAAATAATTATATAGCTTAGATCTTTGATCTTTAGATCTTTAATAATATATAGCTTAGATCTTTAGCTGTTCAATGATATATATATTTCTTTTCAATTCCTATTTATTAACAAGATGTTAGGGTTATATTCATATTTAATCTTAATAATTCCATAACTTTTTTTTGTTACCCATTTACCAATTAATGACAGTGTTTTTCTTTTGCTGCAGCAATCAGGAAAGTTACACTTTTTAGAGCTCAATGACGATATATCCTTTTCGCTCATTTTCAGCTGATTTTTCACACACGTTTATCATTTTTAAACTTGGCGCTTACTGGGTGTTAAAATTACTTGCTATCACAGTTTGTGGGTGTGATAAGGCGTATGGAACTTAGAGAAAATGATACAGAAAAGAATGAGAAAATGTTCGATAATTTGGAAGGTTGTATTTATAAACTTGAGACTTGCTTAGATTTGAAAGAAATAGTCAACCATATTTAAAATTTCTTGCGTTCATTAAGCAAAAATAATAGTAATCTGTGTTTACCCCAATCATCAACTGTTCTCCGAGTCCTTTTTTATTATCATACAGATGACCCGAAACGCGAGCAAAATGTTTTCCCGCAATCAGCGAAGAGGGCTCCTTCTATTTTCGAATTACTTGTAGATTACAATTACGACTTGAACCTTTAAAAGAAATCAGATGTTTCTTTTAACATTGGTTATATTGCTCATGCTAAGTATAAGGTCACCTCGGCATTTCAAAAAAAACGTCATTTCATCTTAAAAAACCTAGCTATGACAATATTTTTCGTTTCCTCTTTTTTTTAGCACAACTCTTTATTCAAGAATTCATATTAAGAGCTGCTATTAGCTTATTTCATATACAAACCCAAGACAAAGCCATAATAAGCATAACCGTAAAAAAATACAATTAAATAAACAACAAAAGACAATAAGTAGAGAAAAAAAAGAAGAAATGTCTTATAGAGTAGAGTAAAACACCCCTAGGAGGAAGAAACAAAGAAAAAAAGAAAAAAAGGACAGTTAAAGAGACAGTTTTTAGGGGGGAAGGGAGCTGTTAAAAAAAGAAAATATAAAAGTACCCAATATAGAACTCTTATATGGGCTTGCTTTAAAAATTTTAGAGACATCCCCAGGAACCCATAACCCATCTTGTTATCTCCCTGTTCCTCCTCCCCAAGCCCAAAGGAAATTTATTTGAAAACAACCCTTACACACCCTCTTTTCATCTTTTTTTGTTTATTCAGCATTATTAGTTTGTTCTTCGCTTTTTTTGCTTTTTTTTAATGGAACAACAGGAATTAATCAAATAGACATATTTGACGCACCTCAATTCTGTATAATTACTTTTCATTTCAGCCTAAAGAAAAAATTAGGTTAGTTTATCATGTAACCCCCAATGTTTTCTGCTTTGATTGGGCAAGAACTTCAATTTTCAGCCCAGAAAATGTAATCCTATGATAGGACTTTTGCAATAATAAAACGTCAAGAAGTAGATTAAACATATCAAATTTTGTCCAGGACTTCATAAATAGCGGTAATAGTTTTAAGAACTCAGGTTCGCCCAAGAAGAGTGTCATAAACTACGTATTTATCGGTAATTAAGACACCAATCTTCAATAATAAGCATTAGAGCCTAAATGTCACAATCTTCAATTCGAAACTTTTTCCAATTACGGCTCTTTCACATGAGCGATCTATTTTACATTCACCGTAGGCTCTTCCTTAGAACATGACCACTATGTCATTTTAGACAATCAGAGGAAAGTGTGGCTTTATTCCATTTCTAGTTATAACGTCAAGGAATAGATCAAATAGGCAACATACAAGACTTTCCTCAGTCCAAGTGAATGTAACTTACGGGTTTGTTATTCTCCTCATTTCAAATCTCCTTATTAGTTGATGTTAAAAGTCTTTGGTTCCCATTGGTTGATAAACATTGGTAGAAATAAAACCCCAGACTGAGCCTAGGAAAGCAAACGGTAGCTTGTACCAGAAAGCCTATAGCATGGGCACTTATGACTTTGTATATTACAAAATTTATATCAGAAGCGTCACTAGCCAAAACCTAAGAAGGAGAGAGGTCGATTTTACCAGCTGGCAAGTCAATTTCACCGAACAGTACCGACAATTCTAAAAAAATATGTATAGTTGCAGTAATCTTGATGATCTACTTTTCCTAACCAACTGGCAAAATCCACGAAGAGGGGGAGGGGGGGTGTATCAGTAACTTTTTGGAACAAGACGTATATGCCAAAGCACTAATTCGAAGAAATTGAACTTGAAAATCCCAGAAATTTTACTTAACTGGAGAGCGAATGAGCTTGCGATACAGGCATTTAACCTTAATTTGGGGTTTTTTAATAAGTTACTTTACGTATCTTTCATCATAAATTTGAAAATTTGAAAAAACTGAATATACGTTTCTTAAGCCTTCTCGTTAGCTGGATACAGAGCTCTTCATGCGAGCAGGAAAGCTCAAGTTATTGAAGAGTGAGATTAACAGAAACTACATCTATTTCTTTATAAAGTTAAAGTTAAAATAAACAATATAAGACAATAATGCTATAAATCTTTAATCATTGGACCCCAACACCTTTTCGTTTTCTATTATTGTTTTCCCAAAACTTGTAGTCGGGTCTATTTTGTATTCCGGGGGCTAGTTTCGCCAACTAGCTTCTCCAATATAATGGCAAGTTTTTTTTTTTTTTTACTTTATACACCTATGGGCGTTACCACTTTCGACAGGAAAGACTGAACATCGGACCTTCGCTGTAGTTTTCACGTTCGCTTTTTTTCTTCTAGCTGACAGACAAAACCTGGACAAGTACATTATATTTTTTTTCGCGAGCTCCTAACTCACAAAACTAAAAATTTCCAAAACCTATCTTAAGTATTTCATTTTTCCAAGCTTGAGAAATCAGACCTAACGACCTTACTTGCTCAGCTTTTCTCACAGCTTTTGCGTGATACGTGATTAATTAAGTGTATACTTCCCGAATGATAACTAGAGAGAATGGATCGACATTTTTCTTTGACCAACGCCACTTCGTCGTCATTCTTAGTAATTGGCTCTACGTATCGTTGACAACACAAACTCGCTGAACGAGAAGATTGACTAAGCTTATTTTAACTTCTTAGGCAGATCCACAACAACCTTGAGGAGTATCCGCGTTAACCATAGGAGTCTTCAATAGCATCAGCTGGACAGAAGAAAAAGTTGTAATATTTATCAGGAGACTGATCTTCTTGGACGATACTTGTTAACGTTGATGCTACAAGATCAAAGCTGTTTGAATTGCTTCGTAAACATGATTGAACACTGGCGCAAAGTTCATATTGTTCATTTCAGAAAGAATGTCTGTTTATACAAAAAAAATTTACAAAGAATCCAGATTAAACTATTTTAGGTTTTATAAATTTTTGTTGTTTCTTCCTCCTTGGAGAAAAAACCGGGTTCTTATGAGAAATTTCTTGTTCCTGATATTACTGTAAAACTTGAATTTCTACACAATAAGCTCTCAAACACAGCTTGCGTTCGTATGTCTCCCGCATCACAGCCCTATTAGGTTCTTTCAGTTGTGAGCCCCCCGCCCCCATTTTGTGTTTGTTTTTTCTCACTTTTTTTGTTTGAGTTACTCACGGTATTATACTAGTTCATAGTGTGTGAGTAAATAGATAATAATAAGAGACCAGTGGCCTATCAGACATACATAATTTCCCAAGTATTGCAAAGTATTCTACAAAAAAGAATCTCACGGTTTTAAATGGACAATTTTATCTTTAGAACATCTTTGTTTAGCATTTAAATCTGGAAATGATTTTATCCGTACATAACCCAGAAAGGGATTGGATCTAGGAAACTCATCTGAAAGAGCTACAGCTTCCACGGGTCTGTGATTGATCCTTCCCATCTCAAGGAATACGCTACAATTCAATTCAACCTGAAAGACAAACTGTTTTAAGTGGGTATTTAAACCGCAGAATTCCACGTCTCATTACTTATTAACAAGCTATTACCTTTCGTAGTCCAAGATTATCCATCACTTCTTTATGAAACCATGGGACGTAGCAACTCCTCGTTTTCCTTTTAACCATAAGCAACTTAGAGGGCTGAATAGGGGTGTCTTCCTTCTCATTGACCCTGCAGAGGAGTTATATTTACAATTCCATTTCAACTTAAAAGAGCCACCAGCAACAGGAATCCTGACCACTGAACAGGATTCGAGTATGGTTGAATCTGGTCTAGGCATTTTATAGAATGTAGGGGAGAGGGGGAGCAATAAAAAAATACTCTTCGGTCATTAAGTGGCCAAAAAATACATACTAGTGTGCAGTTTTTCATTTTTTGGGAGGGGGTCAAACACCACGAAGTTTGAGGTATGGCCTTGCAGAAAACTAAAGAAAATTGTATCTTTACGCTTTACTATGATTGTTATAAAATTGAAAATTTACCAGTGAGACATACAGTATAGTAATACTCAGCTGAAATTGAATGAAATATAGAAAATCATTATATAATTTTTAATCGAATATAAACCATGAATAGCAGTAATTACAAAATAAGAGTCTCTAGTTAGGATTGCAATTTTTCTTTGAGGGATCAACTTGAGTTTCCAATCTCCTCAATCTCCCACTCTTTCTAGATAAATATAGTCAAGACATTACATAACAATTTAAGTCAGTAAGCGGTTAACGATGTCCTTAAAACTAGGTGTTCACAGGTTCTATGCTTACCAGGGGGGAAGGGGTGGTCAGAGCATGACATTACTGCCGCTAAAGCAAACAGCCTTAGCAGCCTTAAAAAAAAAAACATAATGAAGAGCATTTTAATGGCAAGGATTTTAAGATTTTTTTTTTAAGGGGAGTTTATTAGCTCCCTCACTGCAGTTATGTTCACAGAGCAATACCAGAACGGCAGCAGCTTGAACATTTTCATTACAAATGATACAACGTAATGAATTCAGTGTTTAGCTGAAAAAAACCCTCTCTCAGGATCAATAAAAGATTGCATTCTGTTTTACTTATTTCAACCATTTAAAATGAAGATCAAGGTCAAATATTTTTCTGATCTCAAGTGTATATTGACTGTAAAAGAAGAAAGAATTAAATAATTCTATTTTCAGGGTTTCTACACCACCGTAACTTGCCTCTTTTGAAAAGAATAAAATCAGAACCTCAAAAACAATAAATTAAAACTTTTTCAACGGCAAAATTAGTTTGAACCACGAGGTATGAACTTAACCAAATCTAGCCATATCCCTCCAATGCCAAACCTTGGATTCCAACAAAACTGGATAGGAGGTAGGAATTAATGTCCATGTTCTGTCTTCTGATTTTTAAGACACAATCCAACCTCTGTGAGCTGGAGTGGGTTGGGGGGAGGTCACAAAATTACTGTCATCAAGACATCTACAAAAAAGGGACAGTTGGATGGTAATCAGACTTGATGGGATGAAAGAGCTAATCTTTTCATTTTTTTCTTTTAGTAACCCTTTTTGTACTCAGGACATGACTTGACAAGGAAAAGGGGAAAGGATTATTTTTTTTTTTTAACTAGAATATTTACCAGAAGAGGTGGTAAAGTCCTCACACAGACTTAGTTTGATGTAAGAAAAAGTACCAAGATATGTGTGTTGGGTCTCTGGATATAATCAGACCTCTTCAGGCGGGAAAGGAAGGGGGATTCCTAAATTCAACAGAAGTTTTCAGAATGATTTTAAAGCTGATTTCAAAAACTGAATGGTCATGCTAAATTTCAAACCGACATACTTTAGATAAATTAGTTAAATAAACTAAGTAAAAGAAACAAAAAAAAAACAACCTGTGAATACCTCTCTTGTTTTACATCTGACACTATCACGAATTATTCTGGCAGTCCTAATGTGATTTAAAATTTCTTACTCAAGCCATTTGAGTATGCAAAGTTATTCATTCCTTTATTTTCAATCTCATTCCTCAAATAGTGTTTTATGATCTTTGAAGCATATGTTCTTGATTCTTTACCTTTTCCTTTGGTTTACCAATTACTGCTTCTCAAGGTTGAATTTAGAGACTTTCTCTAAAAAAAAATAAAACAAAATAGAAGAAATAAAGATTGAAAATGGCATTTTTTAAGGCCAACAAAAATGCTGAACAAAAATAGCGAATATTCAAGAGAACAACCACCTCACTTCTTCAGCGTTATCGGAGAAATTAGTAGAAAATCCCAATAAGGAGAGCCAACAGAAGAAACAAATAAAATCAAAGTTGGAAGAATTAAACATCTAAAAACCAAAGAACATGCAAATTCAACAGAAATGACAGGCAAATAAAGTCCAAAATTAGCAAAAATAAAAATTTGAAAGCCAAAAAACCTAATTCCAAAACCAAGCCACTTACCAATACCAAGGATCAACGTTCAATAGCTCTCGTTTGGTACAAGTGAAATTTTTTTAACCCACTTAGCAAGCGAACACATCTGGGCAGCTACATAACCTGTTGTTTGATTTAAATCAATGCTTCTTGTGTGTAAACTCTTTTGGATTGTTGGGCTGCTTGGTTTTATCAGTTTGTCTGACCATATTTTTTTTGCATTTCTTTCTAATTTCTCTGACAGCGCTGAAAAAGAAGGCAGTTATCCTCTCGAAAAACTCACTTTTTCCAGCCAATATTCACGTTGGACTTAAAAACCCCATTCTTGATACTTATTTCTTAAACTTTGTTTCTGTTGTGGCAGGTCAATGTGGTTTACAAAATTATCTTTTTAGAAACCCTCTCCCCCGTCTTCCAAAGATAATGAGTGTGAAAACTAAAATCTTGGAAACTCAAAGCAACCCCTGAATTACCCTTACAATATTCATCAGTGGCAAAAAAGAGGATAGTTTACTTACTTTGGAAAATATTTGAAATACTTGTAAACAATTGCACCATCTGGATCATAGTCAATGCTGCCTGGCCATTTTTCCAAATTGATATCTGGCATTGGTGGTTTTAAAGCTCGGATCTTATTACGGGCTTCAATTACATCACTCTCATCATTACTGGCTCTTGATGACGAATATCGACTTTGTCTTACACAAAAGCTAAGATTCCTTAAAAGTGCTTTCTGCATCTAGAAAATAGGAATGAGACTGCCATTTTACATACAAATAGCATTTCATCTGAAAATTTCACTACTACGACAATAATTAATATGCCTTTCAATGAATATTATTCCAAACCTTAAAATAAAAACTCAGAATTAAAGTAAATTAATGTTTGACTATTGCACCAACAGTTTGGTAACTATTCACAGCCTATATAATGGAAAATGGTATAATGCAACAATTCATAAAATGGTACATTTCGCTTCATGTTTCTCACCATAAATTGGTGTTCATGGCAGCACTGCATCAAACTGTATTCATTCGTAATCAGTGAGAATAAAACGACTTTTGTCAATAGTAAACAAAAACTTTTAAAACTACAATTGCCATATTACACTTATTAAGCTTAGAAATACAAATCAAAGTTATTAGCACAAGAAAACTATGAATCAAGAAAAACAAATTTCAGGACCTCGAAAAAAGAAAGAGTAGAACTGTATCTGGTCTTCATTCAGTCTTTGACTAGTTAATACAACCGTTTTAACTTTTTCGGATATTTTTTTTCTGGCATGTTTGGGTAAATATTCCATTTGCTGTATTCAGCTCTGCCCTCTCTTGCCCCCCCCCCCCGCCCGCTTGTCATAAAACACTCTTAGGCCCAAGACAAACTTGGCATTTTTCATTTATAGTCTTGCGTTTTCCAATCCAGAGCTAATCTGGAAAGATTTAATGACAACTTGAACAGCAGGGAAAGAGGTTGGCACAAGACTGTACAACATTCAGGAAGGATATAAGGATGAATGCCACCTGGACCAGCAGATTTATTCAATTTGAGGAACACAAGTTCCTTTGGAATTATTGTATCAGTAATCAGAATTGGTTCTATCTTATGTGATACACCATATAAAGGAGGTGGGGGAAAAATAATACTGGAATTGAAGGCAAAAACAGAAGCGAATTCTTCATTGAAGATTTCAACTTTCAGCTCAGGATCAGCAACTGGTTGACTATTGTACAGGAATCTGGAACTGTGTGTTTGATGCTACATTTTCGAATGGCAAAACGCCAGAAAGGTTTAGGATTATCCTTAACAACCTTAGCCAATTTTTCCTCTGACCTTCTCTTCAACTCCTTTATTTGGTTGGTTCTCTGATTACGAAAAGTTTGGAAGACTTCATAATTTTCTGAGGTCTTATTTTTTCTGTAGCGATTCCATGCTTGGTGTTTTCTGTTGATTATCTTACTTATTTTGGTAGTTAAAAAGGTAAGCTTTTGGCCTGCTTGGCACAAAAACTTCTGGTGCAAGACTTTTCAGCATGCAAAATTTTAGTTTTCACATTAAACCAACTCGCATTAATATCATAAGTAATAAGTTGTTTACAGTTTACATTAGCAAGTTATTCGGAGACTAGTTTGTTATTGACATATTATCGTTGCTCAGAAAAATGTTGTTTAGTAGGCAAACATAACTCCAAAATAATTACAACATAGTTGCAATTACCAACAGGCATGGTTATTACATTCTTAATAAGAAGGTCTGGATTGCTGAGAATAACAGGATCAAGAGTTTGTGTCAGAAGAGTGTGAGAGTAAAGAATGAGTTTGTGTCAGAACTAGAGAATATTATTGAGTTTACAGCAAAACCTCAAGCTTATTAGCCCAAGCTGAAAGGGACTGCAAGAACTAAGTACAGTAACAATATTCATTGAATTTAGATTATATACGAAAGTTATTAGCACAATAAAATTATTGTATGTGATTTTACAATAGAAAGATATTCCTGAAATGGGATGTGACTAAAACAAACATTATAGTGTCAAATTCCTGCTGAAATTGAATCATAATACTGATTATGTTTAGTTATAGTTCTAAGTCATTGACACAAAAAAAACTGTAAAATTTTGCAAAAGAAATATACTCCTAGAAAGGATTCAACCCCAATGAACATTATACTATCGAAGTTAGTATGCCTGAAAATCATGGAACTTCACAACCCCCCCCCCCCAAGAAAAAGCATGGGGATTTTTATTAAACCTGAAAATCATAGTCAAAACTGGGCTTGTATCAGAAATTTTTAATATCAATTTAGAGTTATATATAAAACTTATTACCAAATGAAAATTCTATGACTTAACAACAAAAGATACTCCTAAAATAGCATATGACTCAAATGAACATTGTGCAGTCAAATCTAGTATGCCTGGAAATCATGTAACACACATTTCAGCCCCCTATAAAAAAAAACATGGAGGTCTGTATTCCCTATAAAAAAAATATTAAGCTTAGAGTTATAGATCAAAGTTATAGCAGAGAAAACTGAACAATCCTTAAGAGAGAGAGACTACAAAAACACTATGTGACCCTGATGAATATTATACTGTCAGGTGTAGGATGTCTGAAAACCATGTAACATAAATTTCAAATACCAACAAAAAAAGCACAGAACTCTATATTAAACCTGAAAAGAATGGCAAAAAATAAGAGCATATCAGAAATTCAAAATATTAATGATTATGTCTGGAGCTACATAAAAGATATTAGAACAATGAAATTGTATGAGTTTACAAGAGGTATGCTCCCAAAAAGGGATGTGACCTCGGTTATTATTATGCTGTCAAATCTAATATGCCTGAGTACTATAAAATATAAATTTCAGCCCTTTAGAAAACAAGAAGACACAGAGCTCTGTATTTCCATGACAATGATAGTTAAAACCTATTTTGTGTTGAAACTAACTAATAATATTGATTATGTTTACAGTTATAGATCTAGATTGCAAGCCCAAAAAAACTGTAAATTTTGCAAGGGAAAGATACAGTACTCCCAGAAAATCTTGGTGAATATTATAAGGTCAAATTTAGTGTCTGAGAAATGAAACATAAATCTCAACCCCTTAAAAATAGAGTACAGAACTCTACAGTAAATCTGAGAATGATTATCAAAACTGAGTTTGTACCAGAAATTAATAAAGGTATGATTAAATTTAGAGCTATATATATATATATATATATATATATATATATATATATATATATATATATATATATATATATATATATATATATATATATATATATATATATATATATATATATATATATATATATATATATAATATATATTATATATATATATATATATATATAATATATATATATATATATATATATTATATATATAATATATATATATATATATATATATATAATATATATATATATATATATATATATATATCTATATATATATATATATATATATATATATATATATATATCTATATATATATATATATATATATATATATATATATAATATATATATATATATATAATATATATATATATATATTATATATATATATATATTATATATATATATATATATATATATATATATATATATATATATATATATATATATATATATATATATATATATATATATATATTATATATATATATATATATATATATATATATATATCTATATTATATATATATGTATATATTATATATATATATATATCTATATATATATATATATATATCTATATATATATATATATATATATCTATATATATATATATATATAGTATATCTATTACTTATATCTATATATATACTATATATATATATATATATATCTTATATATATATATATATATATATATATATATATTATATATATATATATTATATATAGTATATATATATGATATATATATATATATATATATTATATATATATGATATATATATATATATAATATATATATATATACATATTGTATGAAAATGGTATGACTTTACAACATCTAAACAAGATGTAACCCTGATGAACATAATACTGTCAAATCTAGCATGCCCAGAAACCTTAGAACAAAAATTTCAGCCCCCTAAAAAAACAAAAAAAGACAACACAGAAGTCTATATTTTGTTGCAAATGATAGTCAGAATTGAATTTAGTGTTGTAACTGAATAATAACATTAAGTTTTGAGTAAAACATCAAAGTTATTAGCACAAAAAACTGTATCATTTTCAAGAGTGAGACACTCCCAAAACTGAATGTGTCCCTGACAAATAGCATACTATTAAATTTGCAATTCTGAGAAATAAAAAAAATAAATACCAGCCCCCAGTAAAAAAAAAAGCACAGAACTACACACTAAACCTGAAAAAAAAACTAGCCAAAACAGAGTTTGTATTAGGAACTAAACATACTACTGATTATATTTATAGTTACATATGAAATTTACAAAAAAAAAAAAAATAGTATGACTTTACAACAAAAGATAATCCCACAACAAGATAGGACCCTGATGAATATTTTTCTGTCAAATTTAGCATGCCAGAGAACCATAAAAACATAAACTTCTGCACCCCATAAAAAAATGGAGCTAGGCTTATTCAGAGAAAATGCCCCCCCCCCCTCGTTGATAATTCCTCCCATGTGTACAATTAAGCAACCACAGAGATACTATGACAATTAAAATAATGAAGGAAAAGAAAGAATATTGGAATGTTCTACCTATGTTCCAAAGTATAGGCAGAATATGTTTTGTACAATGTATTATAGTATTTATTTTTACATTTTCTATTTTATTTTAATTCCTTTTTTGCATTTCTGGGGTTCATTTATCATAGCAAGGTAAGATAAAATTTAACAGTGGGGCTGTGCAGGTAATATCAACCCCAAAGACAAACTCATTAGAAATTTCGAAGTTTTTGAACAAAACAGATATCTCAAAATTTGATTCAATATCATACAGGTTAAAGGAGGGCCAGATGACAGAAAAGGAGCCAAGAGGGAGGCTGATTGACCTACAGTAGCTTTTGGCCTTCAAAAAGGACACAAGAACTTTCACTATTCAATCAAATGATCCCCCTCCCAAGTTTCTAAAGTGACCCCTCCCATTTGCACTGGATGGAGAAAAATGGAGCTAGGCCATTCTTTTTTGGGGGCTGTATTTTAAGAGGAAGCACTTTTTTCTTCTGAAATTGGGTAAAAGTTTCATATAACTTTCAGACCAATCAGAAAGCTTTGGTGTTTTTTTTTTAGCCCTCCTTTATTAGAGGAGGAACCAATCCTTTAAACAGTTTTATATGTTAGTCCCCTTGGACTAACATATAATATTATTTTTTACTTTCATAATAAAAGGAGTGGACCAAACATATTCCTTGAAGTCAAGAGGGATTAGATATCAAAACAATGGCTTAGGCCACACTGCCTTTCCATTTACAGAATTTAACAAATGAAAATATAGTGCAATGGGTATAATATTTTAAAAGAAAGTATTGGACAACAAAAGTAACAAACTTTAAATAATAAGAAATTCTTTATTATTTAGAGTTTGTTGCTTCTTTGTCCATAGCTTAGTTTAAAATACTACACCTGTTTTTGCCATATTTTCACTTGTTAAATTCTGGGATTAGATACCAATTTCTGCCTTGCCCCTAAAATACATATGAAACAAATTAGTTTAGTTAAACAAAACCTGAACATAAATATCAGAAACATTTTCTACAATTGGAAAGGAGGTATCACCATGCAGCATTTATTGAAGCCTTGAAGCCTAGTGTAAATAAAGAGAGATGAGATAGATTCTTAACCTCCTCCCCCCCCCAACACCCCTTCCTATATTCATCTTAAGGCTCATAGAAATTTAAACAATTTGGGCATTGAAATGTGTTCTTTTAGGATTCTGCCATCCCCCCCCCCTTCACCTACAACATGACCAACTGCCCCTCTTTTGTGAAAACTGATGCACAATTAAGCACTTTTCTTCAGTCTTTTTCAAGTCTTAATTTTCCTTTGGCTGCTCAATTTTCCATTTAAGGCAACTTAACAGTGAGGAATTGTTGGGAAGAATTTTCTGGGGGGAGGGATTTTCAAGGGGGAATAAGCTGGGCCTCCAAAAAAAGACACAATGCTCTGTACTTTCTTGTAAATGATAGTCAATACAAATTTGTGTTGGAATTGAATAATAATAATATTGATTAAGTTTCAACATTAATAATAATAATAATAATACATCTAAGTTACTGGCAAAAATAACTGTAAATTTTGCAAAAGAAAGGTACTTCCAGAAAGAGATTCAATCCTAATAAATATTATACATCAAATTAGTGTGTCTGAGAATCATGAAACATAAATTTCAGCCCCCCCCCCCCAAAAAAAAAAAAAAATAAAAGAAGCAAGGAACTCTATATTAAACCCAAAAAGGATAGTAAAAACTGAGTAAATAGGTATTTTTACTTTAAAAAATACCTATATATTTTGTTACATTCAGAGTAACATATAGGCTAAAAGTAATTACCAGATGAATTTCTACATCTTAAAAACAGATGGATACTCCCCAAACAGAATGTGACCCAAATGAACATTTTAATGTCAAATCTAGTATACCTGAGAACCATCAAATACAAATTTTAGCCCCTATTAAAAAATAACATGGAAGTCTGTATTTTCCAGTACATAATAGTCAGAACTAAATCTGTAAGGGAATTGAATAATAATATTAAGGTTAGAGTTATAGGTTACAGATCAAAGTTACTAGCAGAAGAAAACTGAACAATTCTTAAGAGAGAGACACTACCAAAACAAGATGGGACCTTGACAATAATTATACTCTCAAATTTACTATGTCTGCAAACCATGAAACATAAATTTCAGTCCACAAAAAGTGCAGAACCATTAAACTTGAAAAGGATGATCAAAACTGAGTGTGTATGAGGACTTAAAAATATTACTGATTATGTCTAAAATTTTATATAAAAGCTAGAAGACAGAGAGCTGTGTATTTCCCTGGAAATAATAGTAAAAACCCAATTAGTGTTGGAACTGAATAATAATGTTGATTAAGTTTAGAGTTTTAGATCTAAGTTATGGGCGCAAGAAAACTGTCAAGTTTGCAAGAGAAAGGTAAAGTACTCCCAGGAAATCCTGATTCTGATGAATATTATACTGTGAAATTTAGTGATTCTGACAAGCATAAAACATAAATTTAAGCCCACTATAAAAAAAAAAAAAAAAAAAAAAAAACAAAAAGGAAAAATGGAGTCATAGAAAATTATTAAAGGGTTCCATATTGCACCAAAGCAAAATTCCATTTTTTGCCACAAAAGCAGAATTTTTCTTAGATACAACTTTATGAAAAAAAAATTTCAAAGGAACTACTGAGTTGAACTACCATATTTTCTTCCCAAATATACATGCAGTCTACATAAGACAACAAGTTTTTTAATAGCAGATTTTTTGAAACCTCCATTTTAGACTGGTTTACTTGAAACACATTTTCAGTATTGTAATATGAAAATGCATCTTTTGTGAAACATCAGAAATGGATTTTTAGCCTCAATATTCTGACTTTTTAAACAAATTCTATAAATCAATCTTCTAGAATGAGGGGAAAACTGATCTTCTAATTGCCTGTAGTTTGCAGACAAATGTAATAAGCACAAATAAAGGAGCATTGCACTTGTACCCCTCACCCTTTCCTGAAAAGAATCTAATTTTATAATATTTGAGTTTAAACAACACATCACCTTATTCACCTATAACAAACTGAACAAAATTAAACTGTTTGTGGAGCTGTGGAGTGGGCTTAAATTGCATCTCTCCAGCAAATCTCTCTTACAGCATGCCACTGGGCCCTTAACAAAGTAACATTACATTACATTGCCATGATTGACATGGAGCAAAACAGATCCAGTATGGATCTGCATATATAAAAATTAATTTGAAGATACAAAGTTTTTCCAAGGGAAGTAAAGAGCAAAGTTGAAACTTAAAAAGGACAAAAATTATTACTTCACAGCCTATTTAATATATATTAATATAACTAGTGCAAATAAATGCCCTAATTGTCTTTCCCTGTGCTTTTATGATTATACAAAACTAGCGCTTTACTGAAAACACAAAATTCAAGCATAAAAACAGGGTTATTGATTTAAGAGGCAAACATGAGTGTGTAGCCTGACAACACTAAACAAATCTATAAGGCTTTTTGTAGTCTTACACCATTTACAACAACACTGTTTAATCTTTACATAAATGATGCTCCTGAGCTGGTCAAGAATGGCTTGGAACTGTATGCAGATCATTACAAACTCTTTGGTCCAGCAGCCTCTATAGAAACTTGCTCTTTTCTGCAAGAAGATCTCAACAACCTCTGTCTATGGGCAACAACCTGGATGCTTGAGTTCAACCCACCCAAATTTATGAAGTCTTTCATCTTGGTCCAAACAATCCCTGCCATAGTTATCACATGATTGACTCTGCAGGTGCCAATATGCCCATTCAGAGTGCCAAGGAAGAGCATGATCTTGGGGTATTAACTAACAATAAGCTTAAGTTAAACTTAAGCTTATTTCCTAGTCACTGTCAGAACCAAGAAGCTAAGGCAAACATGGTCCTTGGTTTGATCAAGCATTCAGTAACAAGTTGCCAACCAAGAGTTGTTAAGAAACTTCACACAGCCCTTGTTTGTCCCCATCTTGAGTTTTGCATGTTGGCTGCCAACCTGCACTTTAAGTGTGACATGGAGATTCTTTAGAAGGTCCAGCATAGAGCAGCCAAACTCCCTTTTGCCAAAAAATAAATCTCCTACAAGCAATAACCAGAAAAGCTTGACCTGCCTACCCAAACATACCATAGAGAGAGAGTAGATGCCATCCTCACATTTAAGATGATGACCAGTGACACCATCAAGCCTGTTTTTGATCACAATGAATACACCAGAACACAAGAAAATCCCATAAAACTGCATCAAAAATTTATCAGAAAGTGTGAGAAGCTCAACTGCTTCACCAATTGCATTATTCCACTGTGGAATTCACTCAGCAAATCTACCATGTCAGCCAGATCAGTTGATAGCTTCTGTGTCAGCCAGATCAGTTGATAGCTTCAAGGTTGGTGTTGACTGTGATTAGAGTGGCAAGTCATTGAAAACACAGTGGGACAAACCAGCATCATTGAGCAGGGTCTATTAGGTGCCACCACTCCCCTTAGCACCCAAGTATTCCTGGCTACCAATACATACAGTGAACCCAATAACAAAACCAAACTGTCCTGTAAATATGAAAAATTGTGATAATTGTCCTGTTGTAATGAACTGTTGTCCTGTATGGCCTATATGTAAATGGTGATAATCCAACTGTGACATGAAGATTATCAAGTCAATGTTACCTGGCAACATCTACAGGTTCTTTAACCTTAGTTGCTGGAAGATGCAATTTACGGTAATTTAAGATAATCATTTGAGGCTTTTTTATGTTCTTTCATAATTCATAAAAGATACCTTTGGGGCCCCTTTAAGGGCTCAAGATGCAATTTGCAAACAAAAACCAATTATTGTATTATGAAAGAGCATAAAAAAGGCATCAAATGATGTTTTCACTTTCATCCTAGCTAAATTATACTGCCACCTAGAAATTTACCCAGTAGGCCTAATTAATTTTTCCTTGAGTATCACCAATTCTAGGAACAGCACTGAGTGGAGATGAACCAACCAAAAAATTCCCAAGAAGTCTTATTATGCTGGGGATAGGCATAAGCCTTGTACACTTGGTCCAAATTAAATCTT
The DNA here is from genome assembly GCA_027921565.1 of Artemia sinica. Taxonomy (NCBI): domain Eukaryota; kingdom Metazoa; phylum Arthropoda; class Branchiopoda; order Anostraca; family Artemiidae; genus Artemia; species Artemia sinica. The sequence goes on along the minus strand of CM051257.1, from coordinate 58,703,128 downwards.
TTCATTGAAACTTTTTTTTGCAGCTCAAAATACAAATTAACCTTCAATTCATGTATAGACTATGGTATCTTTGAGGGTAATATCGTACTTTTTACAAGGCAACTTTGGTGAAAGGCCAAGGCCCTAACCCATTGGTTATTTAGGGGTGAAGGATACCCCTAGGGCTAAATCCCTGATTTTGAACAGACCTTTTTCCAGTCTCGTCCCGTGTTTTCAAATAATTTTGCTCTATTTGAATGTTGCCTAATAAAAGTGTCTTTCCCGTGTCTGTGTTTTCAACGGTCTAATCTACAGTTACACATATTATTTTCATTTTGTCTTCAGACTAAATTTACTTGTTTCCTAGTTATCAAGTATTTTGCAGCAGGTTGCATCAAGACATGGCTAGTTGTAGAAAGAGAAAAGCCAGGACAGATAGTCTAAGTAATTGAGAGGCAAATGTTTAAATGGCTGTGGGCACGGGTAAATGGCCGGAGTAAGTATGATGTATGTCACAAAAATTTGTATTGTATTTTTCCCATGAATTGTTTTAGATTTCTAAAACTTATTCTCCAAATCATAACTGCCTGATGGCTCATGCGTCACATTTTTCGACTGAAGTTCGTTCGACATCGAGGGTCTGTATTAAAAAAGGAGCTTAATTCCATCTCAAATCGGTTATCCTTGTGACCAACAATTGTTTAAACCTGAGCTGTATTATAGTCAAACTTATATGACTGAGTTACGACTAAATTGCAAATTATGTGCGCTATTCAGAATATCTTTATTCGAACTTTATTCAGCTTTCAATCATAAAATTGTCGATAAACTAATCAGAGTCAAGAGCAATATTTATATTGCCTATACAAAATAAAGTGCTGCAGCAACCCTCTTTCGGCTTCGCAAACAAAAATGTTACACAAAATATACTTTAGTCAGGAGTTCAACGAAAGAATTTAACATGTTACATTGACTTTGCAGCCAATTGGACCTTCAATGTATGTTTTTATGCGCCCTTAAATGTATTGGAAAGTATGCTTCCAGTTGAATCTTATTCTTTCTAATTGTTACGGATTAAAACTTGCAACATATTGTTGAATCAGATTACTGCAGTTACGTTTTACTATTATAATTGCGAAACTAAATCATTGCGATTTTTCTATCATCTTTGCGTAACCACACGGAGAAAAAATTTTCTTATGCTCAAATTATTGTAAACAACGGAAATGTAGCCAAATTATTTCTCTTAGCCTAAAATAGATTTTAGGAATCGATAATAGGTATATCAACTAAAAAGTTCCAAGCCCCTTATTGACAAAGATTATTGCGGTCTAACAGCAAATTGTAACTTTCTGGTCTCTAAATTACCTCAGACTTTAAATCAAAATCTTTCCTTTCTATGTGTACATTACGACAAAAGCTGTTAATCCTTGAAGCCTTCCACATAGAGCATCTCTTGATATACCTAGAAACTTTCAAAATAGACTTATCAAAATCAGGTGGTGCTATACAGCAATCCGTCACTTTTCATAATACTTTACTAGGTTGCAGCTACCGGTCTAACCGCAATCATACTACAATAGATAGACGCTGCAAAAATAAAAAAAGGATACAATAATTTGTAAAAGTATACAGCCTCTACTCCCTGAAGACAAGCGCGGTCTAATACCCGATTAATTAAAAATCTTTCACTTGTCTTTGGATTTTTTTGTCCCAATTCTTTTGATCAAATAAAAGATAAAGTAATTTGCAGAAGCATATAACCCATTAACCAAGATGATGGCCGTGCTCCGACAATTTATTCTTACTTGCATTTTCTTCTCCGTAGTGGCAATGAAAACCAATTTTTTGTTAGTTTCATTACAACAATTATTGGAGAAATCAGACGGTATTAACGATAGGGTTAAGCTGGATGAGGCTAGAAAGTGGAGACGATCTCTCTGTCAGGGAGCCTCAGTCAACCAAGGATTTGAGCAAAGACTCCACGGGAGAGTACGCTCAAGCTTCTTTTATCCTGATTTAGACTTAAGAGCGTGACGAGGATGAGTTCGTTTTGGAAACAAGAGATAAGTCTGGAATAAATGTGTAGGCCATTGGAAGATTCTTTAGGGTAAGGGACCTAGCTGAGGCTCATAGTAAAGCTAGTTCACCAATAATTCAGACCCCTCAACCAGAATCTCGTTCAGGCCTGACGGGCCAACTATGTTTGCCTAACCAAGGTGCAATCTTTCTCAACTGCATGGGCACCCGCAGGGGGGGGGGCTGCCCCCCTGGAATTTAGACCAGAGTAGGAAGAAAATAGAAGTGTAACAACTAATCAAAGAAAAATAATTTCTTATTTTAGTTTTGTCTTTAAGAACTGCTATGAAACTTACTTAGAATCAATTCAGAATTTAGTTCAATTCTTAGATCTTAAATTAACTCAATATAAGTAATTATTTAAATATCTAAAGGAAACCGGAAACCGGTTTAGGGTATACAGTAAATACTCTCAAGGACATTTTTATGCCCTAGCAATAGTGCGACAAGCTTGATCAAGCCTACCGCATTTTGGAATTAATAAACAAAGAAAGTTTAATAGATACACAGCGTCGTGCCCTATCAGGTGTCAGTTTGGTCTTGGTTTTTGCTCATATTTTGTCCAAGTAAAAATGTAAGTCTAATTGTTTTATTCTTTTCTTTAATTTTTAAAATATAATCCTAGTTAAGGGGTAAGATCCTAATTTTGGCTATAGTGATAAATTATGTCTATAATGATCATCCTGTGTCTATTCCATTGGTTGTATCCTATAAGGTCTTATCCTGTTAGGAATTTTGCTTGCTTTTCTTTCATAATGATGAAACTTATCTTTTAGCTTAAACCTGAACGGGAATTTAGTCAAGATACCAGAATTTATGAATTAAAATATTGATCTTTTAATAAATCAACAAATAATTAATAATTAATCAACAAATAATTCTAAATAAATTATAAATAAATGGCTTAAATTGAATAGTAAAATTAATAGTAATTAGTAAAAATATTACTAAATAGTAACCATTCTTTTTTTTAAAGTAAATTCTTGGTTTTTCTATAATAGGCAGCGTGCTAGTGCTGCCTAAGTAAAGAACGATGTGGGAACAATGTGTTGTTTTTTTTTTGTTTTTTTTTTATCCATACCCGGGCACTTCGTATCGAAGGAGTCGTCGTAGAAACTTTGAAAAGGGCTAATTTGATTGGAAATTGGAGTGGCTAGTGCCCTTTTTAATAGTCGAAAGTGATTGGAAGGTCACTAGCCCCCCCCCCACGCCCATCATACCCCCGAACACATCCAATCAAAATTTTGAGATAGCCATTTTGTTCAGCGTAGTTGATTTCCAAACAGAAAATGTGTTTTTAAGGAGGACACTCCCCCACAACCCTCAGGGCAAGGGTTTTTAAGTTATGCCCTGGAGGCGTATAAGGTTTTTTACAGAAGGCGTTGTCGTAGAAACATTAGATTGGAAATTCAAAGGGCTAGTACCCTTTTTAATAGTCGAAAGTGATTGGAGGGTAACTAGCCCCCCCCCCTCCCACACCCATCATTCCCCCAAATACATCCAATCAAAATTTCGAGATAGCCATTTTGTTCAGCGTAGTTGATTTCCAGATATAAAATATGTTTTTGAGGAGGACACTCCCCAACAACCCTCAGGGCAAGGGTTTTAAGTTATGCCCTGGGGGCATATGAGGTTTTTATAGAAGGTGTTGTCGTAGAAACTTCGAAACAGGCTCATTCGATTGGAAATTCATAGGGCTAGTACCCTTTTTAATTGTCGAAATTGATTGGAGGGCAAATAGCCCCCCCCCCCCAGGCCCATCATTCCCGCAAACACATACAATCAAAATTTTAAGATAGCCATTTTGTTCAACATAGTTGATTTCCAGATAGAAAATATGTTTTGAGGAGGACACTCCCCAAAACCCTCAGGGCAAGAGTTTTAAGTTATGCCCTGGGGGCATATAAGGTTTTTATAGAAGGCGTTGTCATATAACTTCATAACAGGCTCATTCGATTGGAAATTCAAAGAACTAGTGCCCTTTTTAATAGTCGAAAGTGATTGGAGGCAACTATCCCCCCCCCCCTCCGCGCCCTTCATTCCCCCAAACACATCCAATCAAAATTTTGAGATAGGCATTTTGTTCAGCGTAGTTGTTTTCCAGATAGAAAATATGCTTTTGAGGAGGACACTCCTTCACAACCCTCAGGGCAAGGGTTTTAAATTATGACCTGGGGGCACATAAGGTTTTTAAAGAAGGCGTTGTCGTAGAAACTTCAAAACAGGCTCATTCGATTGGAAATTCAAAGGACTAGTACCCTTTTTAGCAGTAAAAAGTGAAGGGAGGGCAACTAGCCCCCACCCCGCCCATCATTCCCCAAATACATCCAATCAAAATTTTGACATAGCCATTTTGTTCAGCGTACTTGATTTCCAGATAGAAAATATGTTTTATGAGGAGGACACTCCCCCACAACCCTCAGGGCAAGGGTTTTAAGTTATGCCCTGGGGGCACATAAGGTTTTTATAGAAGGCGTTGTCGCAGAAATTTCAAACAGGCTCATTTGATAGGAAATTCAAAGGGCTAGTACCCTTTTTAATAGTCGAAAGTGATTGGAGGGCATCTAGCCCCCCACGCCCTTCATTCCCCCAAATACATCCAATCAAAATTGTGAGATAACCATTTTGTTCAGTGTAGTTGATTTCCAGATATAAAATATGTTTTTGAGGAGGAAACTCCCCCAAATCCCTCAGGGCAAGGATTTAAGTTATGCCCTGGGGTATATAAGGTTTTTAAAGAAGGCGTTGTCGTAGAAACTTCAACAAAAGCTCATTCGACTGGAAATTTAAAGGGCTAGTGTCCTTTTTAATAGTCGAAAGTGATTGGAGGGCAACTAACCCCCCTCCTCCACACCCATCATTCCCCCAAACACATCCAATAAAAATTTTGAGATCGCTATTTTGTTCAGGGTAGTTGATTTCCCAGATAGAAAACATATTTATGAGAAGGACACTCCCCCACAACCCTCAGGGCAAGGATTATAAGTTATGCCCTGGGGCATGTTAGGTTTTTATTGAAATCTTTGTCGTAGAAGCTAGAAAAGTAGCTCATTCAATTTGAAATTAAAAGGACTAGTACCCTTTTTAATAGTCGAAAGTTATTTGAGGGCAACTAACCTCCCTCTCACACCCACCTTTTCCCCAAAACACATCCAATCAAAATTTTTAGTAAGCCATTTTATTCAACGTAGTTGAAAGTTTTGGAAATTAGGTCTTTAAGGATGAAAACCCCTCCTCCACAGCCCTCAGGGCAGGGGTTGTAAGTTATGCCCTGGGGGCATATAAAGTTTTTATTAAAAGCGTTGTCGTAGAAACTTCAAAAGGGCTCATTCAATTGGAAATTGAAAGGGCTAGTGCCTTTTTTAATAATTGAAAGTGATTGGATAGCGACTAACGCCCCTCTCATGCCCACCATTTCCCCAAACACATCGAATTAAAAGTTTGAGATATCCATTTTGTTCAACGTAGTTGAAAGTTCTGGAAATTTTGTCTTTTAGGATGATAACCCCCTCTGAGCCCTCAGTGCAAGGGTTGTAAGTTATGCCCTAAGGGCATATAAGATCAATGTTGACACAATGAACAGTTTATTATTTTTTTCTTTAAAGCAGGGCAATTCATATAGAAGGGGTCGTCGTTTAGACTTCAAAAGCGGCTCATTCGATTGGAAATCGCTTCTAGTGCCCTTTTTTAATAGTCAAAAGTGATTGAAGGGTAGCTAGCCCCCGCTCACGCCAATCATTCCCCCAAACACATCCAATCGAAATTTGGATACAGCCATTTTGTTCAGCGTAGTTGATTTCCAGATAGAAAATGTGTTTTTAAGGAGGACACTCCCCCACAACCCTCAGGGAAATGGGTTTAATTTATGCCCTGGGGCATATAAGGTTTCTATAGAACGTGTTGTCATAGAAACGTCAAAAAAGGCTCATTCGATTGGAAATTCAAAGGGCTAGTGCCCTTTTCAATAGTCAAAAGGGATTGGAGGGCAACTAGCCCCCCCCCCCCCAAGCCCATCTTTCCCCCAAAGACATCATATAAAAATTTTTTAGATAGCCATTTTGTTCAGTGTAGTTGATTTCCAGATAGAAAACATATTTATGGGGTGGACACTCCCCCACAACCCTCAGGGCAAGGATTATAAGTTATGCCCTGGGGGCATATAAGGTTTTTATTGAAATCTTTGTCGTAGAAACTTGAAAAGGGGCTCATTCGATTTGAAATTTAAAGGACTAGTACCCTTTTTTAATAGTCGAAAGTGATTTGAGGCAACTAACCCCCCTCTCATGCCTACCTTTTCTCCAAACACATCCAATCACAATTTTTAGATAGCCATTTTATTCAACGTAGTTGTAAGTTTTGAAAATTAGGTCTTTAAGGATGATAACCCCTCCCCCCACAGCCTTCAGGGCAAGGGTTGTAAGTTATGCCCTGGGGGCATATAAAGTTTTTATTGAAAGCGTTGTCGTAGAAACTTCAAAAGGGCTCATTCAATTGGAAATTGAAAAGGCTAGTGCCTTCTTTATTAGTTGAGAGTGATTGGATAGCGACTAATGCCCCTTTGACGCCCACCATTTTCCCAAACACATCGAATTAAAATTTTTAGATATCCGTTTTGTTCAACGTAGTTGAAATTTCTGGAAATTAGGTCTTTTAGGATGATAAACCCCTCAGAACCCTCAGTGCAAGGGTTGTAAGTTATGCCCTTGGGCATAAAAAGTTTTTATTGAAAGCGTTGTCGCAGAAACTTCAAAAGCGCTCATTCAATTAGAAATTGAGAGGGCTAGTGCCTTTTTTAATAGTTGGAAGTGATTGGATAGCAACTAACGCCCCTCTCACGCCCAGCATTTCCCCAAACACATCCAATCAAAATTTTGAGATATTCATTTTGTTCAACATAGTTGAAAGTTCTGGAAATTAGGTCTTTTAGGATGATAACCCCCTCAGAGCCATCAGTGCAAGGGTTGTAAGTTATGCCCTTGGGGCATATAAGGTTTATATAGAAATTTGTTGTATATGATTTTTAGAATAGATTTTAGTCTTCCTCAAATCCAATTTTATTTACAAGATATTCTACCTATTCATGAGGTAGAAACTTTGCGAGTCGCTGGTTGGACGCTGGTCTTCTTCATTATTCATCAAGAGAAGTAGAAATCTGGTAAAAACGAAATGGCTGTGGTATTCCAGAATCCTTGCAGAATAGTTGAAATATCTAAGAGCTATGTTTTTCTAACAGAATTAATAATCAAAATTAGTATTTCGATTGGAAATTCAAAGGGCTAGTGCCCTGTTTAATAGTCGAAAGTGATTCGAGGGCAGCTAGCCCCCCCCCTTCACGCCCATCATCCCCTCAAACACATCTAATAAAAATTTTGAGATAGGCATTTTGTCAGCGTAGCTGATTTCCAGATAGAAAATATCTTTTTGAGGAATACACTCCCCCAGAACCCATGAGGCAAGCGTTGTCATAGAAACTTCAAAACAGGCTCATTCGATTGGATATCCAATGGGCTAGTGCCCTTTTTAATAGTCGAAAGTGATTGGAGGGAAACTAGCCCCCCCCACGCCCATCATTCCCCCAAACACATCCAATCAATATTGTGAGATAGCCATTTTGTTCAGCGTAGTTGATTTCCAGATAGGAAATATGTTTTTGAGGAGAACACTCCCCAACAACCCTCAGGGCAAGGGCTTTAAGTTATGCCCTGGGGCATATAAGGTTTTTATAGAAGGCGTTGTCGTAGAAACTTTAAAACAGGCTCATTCGATTGGGAATTCAAAGGGCTAGTACAATTTTTAATAGTTGAAAGTAATTAGAGGGCAACTAGCCCCCACGCCCATTATTCCTCCAAACATATCCAATCAGAATTTTGAGATAGCCATTTTGTTCAGCGTAGGCTAGTTGAATTCCAGATACAAAAAATATGTTTTTGAGGAGGACACTCCCCCAAAACCGTCAGGGCAAAGGTTTTAAGTTATGCCCTTGGGGCATATAAGGTTTTCATAGACGGCGTTGTCATAGAAACTTAAAAAGAGTGTCATTTGATTGGTAATTCAAAGGTCTAGTGCCCTTTTTAATAGTTGAAAGTGATTTGAGGGCAACTAGCCCTCCTCCCAAGTCCATCATTCACCCAAACACATCCAATCAAAATTTAGAGATAGCCATTTTGTTTAGCGTAGGCTAGTTAATATCCAGATAGAAAATATGTTTTTGAGAAGGACACTCCCCCACAACCCTCAGGGCAAGGGTTGTAAGTTATGCCGTGGGGGTATATAAGGTTTTTATTTCTATAAAAAGAAGTTTCTGTGGCGTTGTCGTAGAAACTTCAAAAAAAGGCGAATTCGATTGGAAATTCAAAGGGCTAGTGCGCTTTTTAATCTTTAAAAGTGATTGGAGGGCAGTTAGCCCCCCTCCCCACGCCCATCATTCCCCCAAACACATCTAATCAAAATTTTGAGATAGCCATTTTGTTTAGCGTAGTTGATTTCCAGATAGAAAATTTGTTTTAAGGAGGACACTCCCCCACAACCCTCAGGGCAAGGATTTTAAGTTATGCCCAGGGGGCATATAATGTTTATATAGAAGGCGTTGTCGTAGAAACTTCAAAAAAAGCTCATTCAATTGAAAATTCAAAGGGCTAGTGCCCTTTCTAATAGTCGAAAGTGATTGGAGGGCAACTAGACCCCCCCCACGCCCATCATTCCCCCAAACACATCCAATCAAAATTTTGAGATAGCCATTTTGTTCAGCGTAGTTGATTTCCAGATAGAAAATATCTTTTTGAGGAGGACACTCCCCCACAACCCTCAGGGCAAGGGTTCTAGTTATGCCCTGAGGGCATATAAGATCAATGTTGACACAATGTACAGTTTATTATTTTTTTCTTTAAAGCAGGGCAATTCATATAGAAGGGGTCGACGTAGAGACTTCAAAAGCGGCTCTTTCGATTGGAAATCTCGAGTTCTAGTGCCCTTTTTAATAGTCGAAAGTGATTGGAGGGCAACTAGCCCCCCCTCTCCCCCCTCAAGCCAATCATTCCCCCAAACACGTCCAATCGAAATTTGGATATAGCCATTTTGTTCAGCGTAGTTGATTTCCCCATAGAAAATGTTGTTTTTAAGGAGGACACTCCCCCACAGCCCTCAGGGTAATGGTTTTAAGTTATGCCCTGGGGGCATATAAGTTTTTTATAGAAGGCGTTGTCGTAAAAACTTCAAAAAAGGCTCACTCGATTGTAAATTCAAAGGGCTAGTGCCCTTTTTAATAGTCAAAATGGATTGGAGGGTAACTAGCCCCCCCCCCCCCCCCCCCCCCCAACGCCAATCTTTCCCCCAAACACATGCAATCAAAATTGTGAGATAGCCATTTTGTTCAACGTAGTTAATTTCCAGATAGAAAATAGGTTTTTGAGGAGGACACTCCCCCACAACCCTCAGGGCAAGGGTTTTAAGTTATGCCCTGTGGGCATATAAGGCTTTTATAGAAAGTGTTGTCGTAGAAACTTCAAAACAGGCTCTTTCGATTGGAAATTCAAAGGACTAGTACCCTGTTTAATAGTCGAAAGTGATTGGAGGGCAACTAGCCCCCCACCCCACTTCATGCCCATTATTCCCCCAAACACATTCAATCAAAATTTTGAGATAGGCATTTTGTCAGCGTAGCTGATTTACAGATACAAAATATCTTTTTGAGGAGACACTCCCCCACAACCCTTGGGACAAGGGTTTTAAGTTATACCCTGGGGGCATATAAGGTTTTTATAGAAGGTGTTGTCGTAGAAAGTTCAAAATAGGCTCAATCCATTGGAAATTCAAAGGGCTAGTGCCGTTTTTAATAGTCGAAAGTGATTGGAGGGTAACTAGCCCCCCCCACGCCCATCATTCCCCCAAGCACATACAATCAATATTGTGAGATAGCCATTTTGTTCAGCGTAGTTGATTTCCAGATTGGAAATATGTTTTTGAGGAGAACACTCCCCCATAACCCTCAGGGCAAGGGTTTTAAGTTATGCCCTGGGGCATATAAGGTTTTTACAGAAGGCGTTGTGGTAAAAATATCAAAACAGGCTCATTTAATTGCAAACTCAAAGGGCTAGTGCCCTCTTTAAAAGTAGAAAGTGATTGGAGGGCAACTAGCCCCCCCCCAAGCCCATCATCCCCCCAAACACACCCAATCAAAATTTTGAGATAGCCATTTTGTTCAGCGTAGTTGATTTACACATACAAAAAATATGTTTTTGAGGAGGACACTCCCCCAAAACCGTCAGGGCAAAGGTTTTAAGTTATGCCCTTGGGGCATATAAGGTTTTATAGAAGGCGTTGTCGTAGAAACTTCAAAACAGGCTCATTCGATTGGGAATTCAAAAGGCTAGTGCACTTTTTAGTAGTTGAAAGTAATTGGAGGGCAATTAGCCCCCCACGCCCATTATTCCTCCAAACACGTCCAGTGAGAGTTTTAAGATAGCCATTTTGTTCAGCGTTGGCTAGGTGAATTCAAGATAGAAAATATGTTTTTTAGGAGGACACTCCCTCACGACCCTATGGGCAAGGGTTTTAAGCTATGCCCTGGGGGCATATAAGGTTTTTATAAGAATGCGTTGTCGTAGAAACTTCAAAACAAGCTTATTCGATTGGAAATTCAAAGGGCTAGTTCCATTCTTAATAGTCGAAAGTGATTGGAGGGGAACTAGACCCTCCCCAAGCCCATCATTCTCCTAAACACATCCAATTAAAATTTTGAGATAGCCATTTTGTTCAGCGTAGTTGATTTCCACATAGAAAATACATTTTTGAGGAGGACACTTCCCAACAACCCTCAGGGCAAGGGTTTTAAGTTATGTCCTGGGGTATACAAGGTTTTGAAAGAAGGCGTTGTCATAGAAACTTGAAAAGGGTCTCATTTGATTGGAAATTCAAAGGTCTAGTGCCCTTTTTAATAGTTGAAAGTGATTTGAGGGCAACTAGCCCTCCTCCCAAGTCCATCATTCACTCTAACACATCCAATCAAAACTGTTTGATAGCCATTTTGTTTAGCGTAGGCTAGTTAATTTCTAGATAGAAAATATGTTTTTGAGAAGGACACTCCCCCACATCCCTCAGGGCAAGGGTTTTAAGTTATGCCCTGGGGGTATATGAGGTTCATATAGAAGGCGTTGTCGTAGAAACTTCAAAAAAGGCTAATTCGATTGAAAATTCAAAGGGCTAGTCCCCTTTTTAATCGTCGAAAGTGATTGGAGGGCAGCTAGCCCCCCCCCTCCACGCCCATCATTCCCCCAAACACATCCAATCAAAATTTTGAGATAGCCATTTTGTTCAGCGTAGTTGATTTCCAGATAGAAAATATGTTTTTGAGGAGGACACTCCCCCACAACCCTCAGGGCAAGAATTTTAAGTTATGCCCAGGGGGCATATAATGTTTCTATAGAAGGCGTTGTCGTAGAAACTTCAAAAAAAGCATATTCGATTGAAAATTCAAAGGGCTAGTGCTCTTTTTAATAGTCGAAAGAGATTGGAGGGTGACTAGACCCCCCCCCCCCACCTCCATCATTCGCCAAACACATCCAATAAAAATTTTGAGATAGCCATTTTGTTCAGCGTAGTTGATTTACAGATAGAAAATATGTTTTTGAGGAGGATACTCCGCCACAGCCCTCAGGGCAAGGGTTTTAAGTTATACCCTAGGGGCATATAAGGTTTTTATAGAAGACGTTGTCTTAGAAACTTCAGAAAAGGGCTCTATCGATTTGAAATTCAAAGGGCTAGTGTCATTTTTAATAGTCGAAACTGATTAGTAATATTTTTTGTTGTTGTTGTTGTTAAGACCAGGGCACTTCTTATCGAAGGAGTTGTCGTGGGAACTTCGAAAGGGGCTCATTCGATTGAAAATAGAAAGGGATGATGCCCTTTTTAATAGTCGAAAGCGATTGGAGGGAAACTAATCCCCCTTCCACTCCCACCCTCCCATTTGCCCATTATGTTTAAAAACTAAATGTTGCCTCAAGATTAAATCAAAATGCACTGTGATAATGCTAATACCCAATGAGGTATCTCAGCAGTATCCCAAGAACGACTGAGGGTATTATGTTCAAACTTTCGAGGCTACTTCTGCTCTTAAAATTTAACCAAATCAAAATAGTGTAAGTGTATCAAAGCTTTCAAAGAAAGTAAACAGATTTTTTTGCGAATGGTATCAAGTTTTCCATTTCAGGTCAACTAGGGGAGGTATGAAACTAAGTTAAACAGTACTATTTGTGTCCAGATTTTTAAAATGGTGTATTTTGTTAAAAATTACTGAAAATTCTTCTCAAACATACAAATAGCAGGCCAAATTATAAAGTCTTAAAAAACGAAAAGATTTAGTGTTATTTTTTTTTTCCTGAAAAGACTATGTCAATATAAAACGAACAGAAATTAATTAAAAAAAACTTTTTCCACAAAATAAGTTTTTCAAAGAAAAGTAAAGAACTCCATTAAACAAAAAATGAGCAAAAATAAAATCAAATAATCTACCAAGCTCGAAACTACCACAAATCAGCATCGATAAATGAATTAAACCCAAAACGAACAGAAATTCAAATAAATAACCGAGTCAAACTCAAAACGAGCAGAAATTAACATAAGTTGGGCGCAAAACCCCTATGCCTTCCCAAGGCCAGAACAAAATTTGCACTTTACTTAAAAAAATATAAATGTTTTTACTTTTATAACCTTAATAAATCAAATAATTTTAACATTTTGATTACTAAATATCAGTATATGTATATTAATTTGACAATGCAAATTCATTTGTATTTTTTTCAGTAAATTGCAAATTATGTTCTGGCCTTGGGAAGGCATAGGGGTTTTGAGCCCTACTCATGTTAATTTCTGCTCGTTTTGAGTTTGACTCAGTTAATTATTGTAATTTCTGTTCGTTTTGGTTTTCATTTATTTATCGATTATAATTGTTCTCTTAATTGTTCTGTTATTAACATTGTTCTGTTAATAAGTTTTCCTCAGAAGTGCCTCTCACTTTCTCAGTAATGTCGGATATAATTAAAGTTGCTTTAAGTACTGTACAAATGAATATACTAAAAGTTGAATATACTAAAAGTTAATATGTGACTAAATTTAATTGAACGAGATGTTTAAAGTTCTTTATCTAAAACTAGATTAATTGATGAAAATTATATTTTGATTAATTTACAACAACAACAGAATTACATTCAAATTTTGCATAGTGATGAACGATAAAGAAAGAGTGACTGTTATTAATAGTAGCCACACTCTTAAAAATGACGTTTTCAAAGAAATTAGTGCATCAAAAGGGATCGTTCGGGTCGTTACAGTACCTTATTTTCTGGGAAGACGGGTGGAGAGAGAGGGAGGGGGGGGGGGTACCAAAAAAATAAATCTTAAGGCACGTATTTTCAAGTTTTGATTGAGGCTTCTCAAATAAATCATAAGGAGGGCTAAGAGAAGGGCAATTTAGCTAATAAGCACCGTTCATTTGAAGTAATATATTTTTTATATTCATCGTTAAAACGACTGATGAAGGAGGAGACAGCTCTGTTCTTGATGCGTAAATGTTTTGAATGTAAAATGGTAAGTGAATGTATGTGTTTCACTGCACAAAGGGGAAGGGGAAGAGAATAATGCATTGCTTCGACGTTTACCGAAGAATCACCGCTATGTGAGAAGGTATGGAACATATTCCCTTGAAAAATTTGCCTCTTTTTATTTTGACGCCCATTACTACTAAAAATTGCATAACTGTGTATGGAGGTCTTTTTCATTAAAAACCGAATTCCCGATTTTTGTTAATTTTTTGAGATATAAGTGGTTGTGTAAGTTTCCACTTGACCAATTCGAAATATCATATTCCACTCTCACTGCCATTAGTACTGTAAAAAAAGGACCGTAAAAAATCGGGGACGGGCATTGAAGCAGAATGTTGACCCACCAAAAACTGAAGATGTATTCCAGGAGTTGTTTAACTCGATGTACGTAGATCAACAAGAATCGATTTCGCACAAGGATGAGCTGATTTTTAGTTTCTCATGTGATTCGCTGGTTTTAGCTGTTTGACGAATATCCTCCGAAAGCTCCTATGTTTGCGTCTCTGTTGCGCACGTCCTTTCTTATTGTATTTGTAAAATATGAACACTTACCTTCACTCTTTACCCCCTCCCATAAAAATTCTTCACCCTTTAAACATTATTGTAAATCTTTTAAAATGTCATATACTAATACCATAAGCAATTATGCTATTGCAAAAAGAAAGACATTTTTTTTTACCGAGAAAGAAAAATGTTATGCCTTAAACAGTTTCGTAATCGTTAGAAATCGCGTATTATATAATATACCGTTAGCAGTCTGTCAAAAGACTTTATCCTGTTGGGCTATTCCTAGGGGGTGGTGTTGCCCGGGAAAAGCTAATTACGGCGCCCTCCTTCTGACCGAAAAATAAATAAAAAAAACGCAAAGGCCCCAGCTGCGGCGTCCCCACATCCACAGCCCCCCAAGTCGTGGCGTCTGAGACAGCTTGTCCCTGTCCCCTCCCCCCTTTGAACAGCCCTGATCCTGATGAACATCGACAAATTATTTAAACAATTTACTTGCCCAAAACCAAAACTCATTAGGAAACTATAAAATACATTTCAGATAATTTGTTTTGAACTTACACATACCAATTACTGTATTTTTATGCGTAATGGGAAGCTTGTGAAGTTTAGACTCAACAAAAAAATTTGTTTTTCTCGTTCAAGTTCTGGAGGAAACTTGAACGAAGCGTATTACTATTAGCAAAATCTGATCAACGGCTTATTTGAGAAGTTTAAGCAACATACCTCTTTTTCCCCCAGGCAAACTTTCCGTTCTGTCCTTAAAATTTTTACTGATTATATCTATAGGTATGCTAAAAAAAAAGGGAGGGCGAGTCCCATAACATAAAGTTATACTAGGGAATAACCACTGGAATCAGGCTTTTAAAGCCACTGATAACGTATTTGAGAAAATAGCTTTAAGCGATGAGAGATTTAAAGCAACAGAAATTGCAACATACATATATGAGGGAGCATAAGCTTATTTAAACATTCCACTATTTCTACTAGGGCGTATTTCCCTCTTCACTTGAAATCCAAAGTATCCATATGATGATTACACAACATTCGAACATTCATCCGAAAAAACATAAAAAATAGAGCTGGCACTTAAGAACTATCTGTGAAATCGTAGAAAAAAAGAACGAACAAGAAAATCCAAAAACGAGTTTAAAGAAATTCGTCAAACGGCCTCCTAACCCTCCTCTTGTGCAAATCCCATCCCTCTTTTCGGAGCTGTGTTTCTTTTAAGTTGTAAAATAATTTCAGTCAAAAATTTTTCTAAGCTGTACAACAATAATTTTCAGATTAAATATATCAGTTTTCTGTTCAATTTTATCTTTTTTTTCTTCTGTAATTTATTGATAGTTTTTTAAAGGAAAAGGCATAAATTAAAAAGGTTATATTCTTTATGAGCACCGGCAGAAAATTTCCCAAGGGACCAAGTGCACTTTGTTTTTACCATGTCTTAGCGTAAACATTTCTTATATTCTTGTGGCATTAAAAGTGAAGATAATACAAGCATCTTTTGTAAAGTTGAAATCCGGGTTTACATTAAAAGACGATTATTGGAATAGCAAACCATTGCATACATTCGACTTAGTTGGTCAAAACTAAATCAATCTGCTTCAATAGCAATTCAATATATTTTTCACTTTTAACAATAATAATTTTTTGAATTTTTGTTGAATCTGGAATTTTGGAAATTTTGGAATTTTTTTATTGTTAGGTTTATTCCTCTTGTTTGTTAAAATATCACCTCAACCTGAGACTAAATAAAAAAAAAAATTATTTAACCGACAGTAAGGAGTAACAGTAAACTTGGAAAAAATAAAAATTATTCGGTACATTAAGGGGGCTGACCCTTCCTCAACCCAGGCTGTTCACGCAAAAGTCTTAAATTCTCATTGAAATCATTGAATAATTCTCATTGTGTTTAAACAGACAAATCTAATCAGTTTACTTTATAACAGTTTACCTAACAGTTTACAACTATTTACCTTAATTTTCAATCACCAGTTTCTTTTTCTCTAATTTTAGTTCTAAAAATGCGGTTCCTGTTATTTGATTAGCATTTTAAGCCATATCAATGGGTTTCTTCCTAAATTTAGGAAATGTGTTTGTTGATCTTTGGACCCTCATAAATTGAAATTGAGCAAAGTTGTGAAGTTAAAAACAGTTTTCTTGAACTTCATTGAAGCAGAAGATCTGTTTTGCAAGGTTTCATTTTCATAACACAAAGATTTTTAAAGGTGAACAAAGTTCACCACCCTCTAGAGGGAGAACGAGTGGCAGTAGGTACTTCAAAACACCTTCCCGGTACATACCTTAACCTGTAGACCCATACCTGGAAGGTTCATTTTTCTAACCTAGCCCCTTTCCAAGTTAGCAAAAAGTAGCTAAACTAGTCTTACCTTTATTTTTTCTAATCTTAAGTTTAATATGGCCGTTACTTTTCTTTGAAAAACTTCTTTTTGAGAAAGTGTTTTTGTAGTTAATTAAATGCAAGAACATATCTGTTTCCTATACATTTACATCATTCTACCGCAAAATAAAGCATATAGTTACCTGATAATAGTGTAGTGGAGGAAGCCAAGGCTATAGAAATAAAGGAGCTAAGGTTTGAATCCCGCACGGTGCCAGGAACGGTATTAAAACTTCGTGAGTATAATTATTTTTTTTTCTTATGTGACACCGATTTTGAAATAGTAAGGATTACGCTATTTCCACTCTCCCCATTTTCAGACAGTTTAACCTATCCATAGGAATGACTAGCTCAAAATGCAAAAAGCCCCAAGCAAGAACAGTCCTGCGCTTTACTTCAGTTAAAAGGTATTGCTCAATGTAGATAAATTTATATATAGATTTAAAAGCTCCCATCAAGGGCGTATCCAGGATTTTTATACGTTTTTTGGGAGGGAAGGGGGGGGGAATAAACTTTACCTCCCTACCTCTGGATAAGGTTTTGGTTCCTATGTCTCCCTTCAAAAATATTTCCTTTAGTAACGATGGACTCCACCTCCTCAGTACCTTGCTCTTTACGCTAAAAGTAGAAAGCTATCTTATACTCCCACGAGAACACCATATATGGGCATAGAGTCCCTAGGGAGAACATCTGTGCTGTCAGTCATGACGGGGCACCAAATATAGGCATGGAATCCCCAGGGAGAACACGTTTCCGAGAAATTTGAGTTTGTCCAGGAGAATTGTTTCCGGGGAAGTTTATTAATGTCTGACAGACGATGTCGAGGTTAATCAAATTGTTTCCGGGCAAAGTTTATTAATGTCTGACAGGTGATGTCAAGGTTGATCAAATTGTTTCCGGGTGAAGTTTATTAATGTCTGACAGGTGATGTCAAGGTTGATTGATTTGTCACGAAAGGGGAATTGTTTTCGGGCGAATGTTTTGATCTTAGAGATGAAGAGATTAACGCGGGAAAGAGTTTCCTAGTAATTTCAAATGTGACAGCGCAGGGATGCCAAAAACAAAAGGAACACGCATAAATTACGTTTAGGGGTTATTTGGGCGAAACCGTTTTAGACATTTTAGGGAATTATTTGGGCGAAACAGTTAGAGACATTTTAAAAGATGATTTTAGAAGAGGATTTAGAAGAGGATTTGAGGGTGAAACTCTGTGGTCGTTATAATACACAAGTTGTATTTGAACAGTGTTGTGAGGTCCTCTACCCCAGCCCCCAAGGGCTCTGATCCCCCTACCCCAACCCCAAAGGGTTCCGATCCCCCTAACCCAACCCTAAGGGAAGCCTCCGGTCCCCAAAGGTCCCCCGGGCTGCCAAAGGACCCCCGACGCCCCAAAGGCCCCTGAGCCCCCATTTTTTAATTCTTTTTTAATGGCTTCATTATATCTTTTCAGAACAAGTTATTTTCTTAATGTCCATCCTAAACCCATTTTACAAGTTGAAGTACCCATCCTTTTCACCCACAACTTTACTATACTGCTTTTTTGAATGCTCCAACACCAAGCAATACTTTTCAAAGGCATTTCAGAACAAATTCTTTTCTTAATGTCCCTCCTAAACTAATTTTGCAAATTGAAGTACCCATCCTTTACACCCACAACTTTACTTTACAGCTTTTTGAATGCTCCAACACCAAGCAATACTTTTCAAAGGCATTTCAGAACAAATTCTTTTCATAATGTCCATCCTAAACCCATTTACAAGTTGAAGTTCCCATCCTTTTCACCCACAACTTTACTTTACAGCTTTTTGAATGCCCAACACCAAGCAATACTTTTAAAAAGGCATTTCAGAACGAGTTCTTTTCTTAGTGACCGTCCTAAACCCATTTTACAAATTGAAGTACCCATCCTTTTCACCCACAACTTAGATATAGGTAAGAGTTTGAAGTGTTACCTTAGAGACTTAGCTCAGAGTTTTAGTTTGATTTAGTTTTAGTTAAAAGTTTAGAGTTTTTTAGCTTAGAGTCTTAGCTTAGAGTTTTTGTTAGAGTTCTAGTTTAGTTTAGTTTTAGTTAAGAGTTTAGAGTTTTTAGCTTAGAGTCTTAGCTTAGAGTTTTATTTAGAGTTCTAGTTTAGTTTAGTTTAGTTACAGTTAAGAATTTAGTTTTAGCTTAGAGTCATAGCTTAGAATTTTACTTAAAGTTGTAGTTTGGCTAAGTTTTAGTTAAGAGTTTAGAGTTTTACCTTAGAGTCTTACCTTAGAGTTTTAGTTAGAGTTGAAGTTTAGTTTAGTTACAGTTAAGAATTTAGAGTTTTAGCTTAGAGTCATACCTTAGAGGTTTACTTAAAGTTTTAGTTTGGCTAAGTTTTAGTTAAGAGTTTCGAGTTTTAGCTTAGAGTCTTAGCTTAGAGTTTTTTTTTGTTAGAGTTCTAGTTTAGTTTAATTTTAGTTAAGAGTTTGATGTTTTACCTTTGATTTTCAGTTAGAGTTCTAGTTTAGTTTAGTTTTAGTTAAGAGTTTGGTGTTTTACCTTAGAGTCTTAGCTCAGAGTTTTAGTTAGAGTTCTAGTTTAGTTTAGTTTTAGTTAAGAGTTTAGAATTTTAGCTTAGAGTCTTAGCTTAGAGTTTTTGTTAGAGTTCTAGTTTATTTTAGTTTTAGTTAAGAGTTTAGAGTTTTAGCTTAGAGTCTTAGCTTAGAGTTTTTGTTAGAGTTGAAGTTTAGTTTAGTAATAGTTAAGAGTTTAGAGTTTTAGCTTAGAGTCTTAGCTTAGAGTTTTTTTTGTTAGAGTTCTAGTTTAGTTTGATTTTAATTAAGAGTTTGATTTTTTACCTTTGAGTTTCAGTTAGAGTTCTAGTTTAGTTTAGTTTTAGTTAAGAGTTTGGTGTTTTACCTTAGAGTCTTAGCTTAGACTTTTAGTTAGAGTTCTAGTTTAGTTTAGTTTTAGTTAAGAGTTTAGAATTTTAGCTTAGAGTCTTAGCTTAGAGTTTTTGTTAGAGTTCTAGTTTATTTTAGTTTTAGTTAAGAGTTTAGAGTTTTTAGCTTAGAGTCTTAGCTTAGAGTTTTTGTTGAAGTTCTAGTTTAGTTTAGTTTTAGTTAATAGTTTAGAGTTTTAGCTTAGAGTCTTAGCTTAGAGTTTTTGTTAGAGTTGAAGTTTAGTTTAGTAATAGTTAAGAGTTTAGAGTTTTAGCTTAGAGTCTTAGCTTAGAGTTTTTGTTAGAGTTCTATTTTAGTTTACATATAGTTAAGAGTTGGAGTTTTACCTTAGAGACTTAGCTTAGAGTTTTAGTTTAGTTTAGTTTTAGTTAAGAGTTTAGAGTTTTTTAGCTTAGAGTCTTCGCTTAGAGTTTTTGTTAGAGTTCTAGTTTAGTTTAGTTTTAGTTAAGGGTTTGGTGTTTTACCTTAGAGTCATAGCTTAGATTTTTAGTTAGAGTTCTAGTTTAGTTTAGTTTTAATTAAGAATTTAGAATTTTAGCTTAGAGTCTTAGCTTAGAGTTATTGTTAGAGTTCTAGTTTAGTTTAATTTTAGTTAAGAGTTTAGAGTTTTTAGCTTAGAGTCTTAGCATAGAGTTTTTGTTGAAGTTCTAGTTTAGTTTAGTAATAGTTAAGAGTTTAGAGTTTTAGCTTAGAGTCTTAGCTTAGAGTTTTTGTTAAAGTTGAAGTTTAGTTTAGTAATAGTTAAGAGTTTAGAGTTTTAACTTAGAGTCTTAGCTTAGAGTTTTTGTTAAATTTGAAGTTTAGTTTAGTAATAGTTAAGAGTTTAGGGTTTTAGCTTAGAGTCTTAGCTTAGAGTTTTAGTTTAGTATAGTTTTAGTTAAGAGTTTAGAGTTTTTTAGCTTAGAGTCTTAGCTCAGAGTTTTTGTTAGAGTTCTAGTTTATTTTAGTTTTAGTTAAGAGTTTAGAGTTTTTAGCTTAGAGTCTTAGCTTAGAGTTTTTGTTGAAGTTCTAGTTTAGTTTAGTCTTAGTTAATAGTTTATAGTTTTAGCTTAGAGTTTTTGCTAGAGTTGAAGTTTAGTTTAGTAATAGTTAAGAGTTTAGAGTTTTAGCTTGGAGTCTTAGCTTAGAGTTTTTGTTAGAGTTCTAGTTTAGTTTAGATATAGTTAAGAGTTTGGAGTTTTATCTTAGAGACTTAGCTTAGAGTTTTAGTTTAGTTTAGTTTTAGTTAAGAGTTTAGAGTTTTTTAGCTTAGAGTCTTAGCTTAGAGTTTTTGTTTGAGTTCTAGTTTAGTGTAGTTTTAGTTAAGAGTTTGGTGTTTTACCTTAGAGTCATAGCTTAGAGTTTTAGTTAGAGTTCTAGTTTAGTTTAGTTTTAATTAAGAGTTTAGAATTTTAGCTTAGAGTCTTAGCTTAGAGTCATTGTTAGAGTTCTAGTTTATTTTAATTTTAGTTAAGAGTTTTTAGCTTAGAGTCTTAGCATAGAGTTTTTGTTGAAGTTCTAGTTTAGTTTAGTAATAGTTAAGAGTTTAGAGTTTTAGCTTAGAGTCTTAGCTTAGAGTTTTTGTTAAATTTGAAGTTTAGTTTAGTAATAGTTAAGAGTTTAGAGTTTTAGCTTAGAGTCTTAGCTTAGAGTTTTAGTTTAGTTTAGTTTTAGTTAAGAGTTTAGAGTTTTTTAGCTTAGAGTCTTAGCTTAGAGTTTTTGTTAGAGTTCTAGTTTAGTTTAGTTTTAGTTAAGAGTTTAGAGTTTTTAAGCTTAGAGTCTTAGCTTAGAGTTTTAGTTAGTGTTCTAGTTTCGTTTAGTTTTAGTTAAGAGTTTAGAGTTAGTTTAGTTTAGTTTTAGTTAAGAAATTAGAATTCTAGCTTAGAGTCTTAGCTTAGAGTTTTTGTTAGAGTTCTAGTTTAGTTTAGTTTTAGTTAAGAGTTTAGAGTTTTTAGCTTAGAGTCTTAGCATTGAGTTTTTGTTGAAGTTCTAGTTTAGTTTAGTAATAGTTAAGAGTTTAGAGTTTTAGCTTAGAGTCTTAGCTTAGAGTTTTTGTTAGAGTTCTAGTTTAGTTTAGTAATAGTTAAGAGTTAAGAGTTTTAGCTTAGAGTCTTAGCTTAGAGTTTTTGTTAAAGTTGAAGTTTGGTTTAGTAATAGTTAAGAGGTTTAGCTTAGAGTTTTAGTTTAGTTTAGTTTTAGTTAAGAGTTTAGAGTTTTTTAGCTTAGAGTCTTAGCTTAGAGTTTTTGTTAGAGTTCTAGTTTAGTTTAGTTTTAGTTAAGAGTTTAGAGTTTTTACCTTAGAGTCTTAGCTTAGAGTTTTAGTTAGAGTTCTAGTTTAGTTTAGTTTTAGTTAAGAGTTTAAGGTTTTACCATAGAGTCTTAGCTTAGAGTTCTAGTTAGAGTTGAAGTTTAGTTTAGTTACAGTTAAGAATTTAGAGTTTTAGCTTAGAGTTTTACTTAAAGTTGTAGTTTAGTTAAGTTTTAGTTAAGAGTTTAGAGTTTTTTAGCTTAGAGTCTTAGCTTAGAGTTTTTGTTAGAGTTCTAGTTTAGTTTAGTTTTAGTTAAGAGTTTAGAGTTTTACCTTAGAGTCTTAGCTTAGAGTTTTAGTTAGAGTTCTAGTTTAGTTTAGTTATAGTTAAGAATTTAGAGTTTTAGCTTAGAGTCATAGCTTACAGTTTTAGTTAAAGTTATAGTTTAGTAAAGTTATAGTTAAGAGTTTAGAGTTTTACCTTAAAGTCATAGCTTAGAGTTTTAGTTAGAGTTCTAGTTCAGTTTAGTTTTAGTTAAGAGTTTAGAGTTTTAGCTTAGAGTCTTAGCTTATAGTTTGTGTTAGAGTTCTAGTTTAGTTTACTTATAGTTAAGAGTCTCGAGTTTTTAGCTTCAACCCTAACTAAAACTCTAATCTAAGACTTTAATGTGAAACTCAAAACTCTTAACTAAAACTAAACTAAACTAGAACTCTAAATAAAACTCTAAGCTAAGACTCTAAGCTAAAACGCTAAACTATTAACTAAAACTAAACTAAACTAGAGCTTCAACAAAAACTCTAAGCTAAGACTCTAAGATAAAACTCTAAACTCTTAACTAAAACTAAACTAAACTAGAACTCTAAGTAAAACTCTAAGCTAAGACTCTAAGCTAAAAACTCTAAATTCTTAACTATGACTAAACTAAACTTCAACTTCAACAAAAACTCTAAGCTATGACTCTATGATAAAACTCTAAACTCTTAACTAAACTAAACTAGAACTCTAACAAAAACTCTAAACTACGACTTTAAGCTATAAACTCTAAATTCTTAACAATAACTAAACTAAACTTCAACTCTAACTATAACTCTAAGCTAAGACTCTAAGCTAAAACTCTAAACTCTTAACTAAAACTAAACTAAACTAAAACTCTAACAAAAACTCTAAGCTAAGACTCTAAGCTAAAACTATAAACTCTTAACTAAAACTAAACTAAACTAGAGCTTCAACAAAAACTATAAGCTAAGACTCTAAGCTAAAAAATCTAAACTCTTAACTAAAACTAAACTTAACTAGAATTCTAACAAAAACTCTAAGCTAGGACTCTAAGCTAAAATTCTAAACTCTTAACTAAAACTAAACTAAACTAGAACTCTAACTAAAACTCTAAGCTATGACTCTAAGGTAAAACACAAAACTCTTAACTAAAACTAAACTAAACTAGAACTCTAACAAAAACTCTAAGCTAAGACTCTAAGCTAAAAAAAACTCTAAACTCTTAACTAAAACTAAACTAAACTAAAACTCTAAGCTAAGTCTCGAAGGTAAAACTCCAAACGCTTAACTATATCTAAACTAAACTAGAACTCTAACAAAAACTCTAAGCTAAGACTCTAAGCTAAAACTCTAAACTCTTAGCTATTACTAAACTAAACTTCAACTCTAACAAAAACTCTAAGCTAAGACTCTAAGCTAAAACTCTAAACTCTTAACTAAAACTAAACTAAACTAGAACTCTAACAAAAACTCTAAGCTAAGACTCTAAGCTAAAATTCTAAACTCTTAACTAAAACTAAACTAAACTAGAACTCTAACTAAAACTCTAAGCTAAGACTCTGAGGTAAAACACTAAACTCTTAACTAAAAGTAAACTAAACTAGAACTCTAACTGAAACTCAAAGGTAAAACATCAAATTCTTAACTAAAATTAAACTAAACTAGAACTCTAACAAAAACTCTAAGCTAAGACTCTAACGTAAAACTCTAAACTCTTAACTAAAACTAAACTAAACTAGAACTCTAACAAAAACTTGAAGCTAAGACTCAGCTAAAACTCGAAACTCTTAACTAAAACTTAACCAAACTATAGCTTTAAGTAAAACTCTAAGCTTTGACTCTAAGCTAAAACTCTAAATTCTTAACTGTAACTAAACTAAAATTTAACTCGAACTAAAACTCTAAGCTAAGACTCTATGGTAAAACTCTAGACTCTTAACTAAAACTAAATTAAACTAGAACTCTAAATAAAACTAAGCTAAGACTCTAAGCTAAAAACTCTAAACTCTTAACTAAAACTAAACTAAACTAGATCTCTAATTAAAACTCTAAGTCTAAGCTAAAACTCTAAACTAAAACTAAACTAAACTAGAATTTCAACAAAAACTCTAAACTAAGACTCTAAGCTAAAAACACTAAACTCAACTAAAACTAAACTAAACTAGAACTCTAACAAAAACTCTAAGCTGAGACTCTAAGCTAAAACTCTAAACTCTTAAGTAAAACTAAACTAAACTAAAACTCTAAGCTAAGTCTCTAAGGTAAAACTCCAAACTCTTAACTATAACTAAACTAAACTAGAACTCTAACAAAAACTCTAAGCTGAGACTCTAAGCTAAAACTCTAAACTCTTAAGTAAAACTAAACTAAACTAAAACTCTAAGCTAAGTCTCTAAGGTAAAACTCTAAACTCTTAACTAAAACTAAATTAAACTAGAACTCTAAATAAAACTAAGCTAAGACTCTAAGCTAAAAACTCTAAACTCTTAACTAAAACTAAACTAAACTAGAACTCTAATTAAAACTCTAAGTCTAAGCTAAAACTCTAAACTAAAACTAAACTAAACTAGAACTTCAACAAAAACTCTAAACTAAGACTCTAAGCTAAAAACACTAAACTCTTAACTAAAACTAAACTAAACTAGAACTCTAACAAAAACTCTAAGCTGAGACTCTAAGCTAAAACTCTAAACTCTTAAGTAAAACTAAACTAAACTAAAACTCTAAGCTAAGTCTCTAAGGTAAAACTCCAAACTCTTAACTATAACTAAACTAAACTAGAACTCTAACAAAAACTGTAAGCTAAGACTCTAAGCTAAAAACTCTAAACTCTTAACTAAAACTAAAATAAACTAGAACTCTAACAAAAACTCTAAGCTAAGACTCTAAGCTAAAATTCTAAACTTTTAACTAAAACTAAACTAAACTAGAACTCTAACTAAAACTCTAAGCTAAGACTCTAAGGTAAAACACCAAACTCTTAACTAAAACTAAACTAAACTAGAACTCTAACTGAAACTCAAAGGTAAAACATCAAACTCTTAACTAAAATTAAACTAAACTAGAACTCTAACAAAAAAAACTCTAAGCTAAGACTCTAAGCTAAAACTCGAAACTCTTAACTAAAACTTAGCCAAACTAAAACTTTAAGTAAAACTCTAAGGTATGACTCTAAGCTAAAACTCTAAATTCTTAACTGTAACTAAACTAAACTTCAACTCTAACTAAAACTCTAAGCTAAGACTCTAAGGTAAAACTCTAAACTCTTAACTAAAACTAAAATAAAGTAGAACTCTAACAAAAACTCTAAGCTAAGACTCTAAGCTAAAACTCGAAACTCTTAACTAAAACTTAACCAAACTACAACTTTAAGTAAAATTCTAAGCTATGACTCTAAGCTAAAACTCTAAATTCTTAACTGTAACTAAACTAAACTAAACTAGAACTCTAACAAAAACTCTAAGCTAAGACTCTAAGCTAAATAACTCTAAACTTTTAACTAAAACTAAACCAAACTAAAACTCTAAGCTAAGTCTCTAAGGTAAAACTTCAAACTCTTACCTATAACTAAGTTGTGGGTGAAAAGGATGGGAACTTCAACTTGTAAAATGGGTTTAGGATGGTCGTTAAGAAAAGAACTCGTTCTGAAATGCCTTTTGAAAAGTATTGCTTGGTGTTGGGCATTCAAAAAGCTGTAAAGTAAAGTTGTGGGTGAAAAGGATGGGAACTTCAACTTGTAAAATGGGTTTAGGATGGACATTATGAAAAGAACTTGTTCTGAAATGCCCTTTGAAAAGTATTGCTGGGTGTTGGAGCATTCAAAAAGCTGTAAAGTAAAGTTGTGGGTGTAAAGGATGGGTACTTCAATTTGTAAAATGGGTTTAGGAGGGAGACTAAGAAAAGAACTTGTTCTGAAATGCCTTTGAAAAGTATTGCTTGGTGTTGGAGCATTCAAAAAAGCAGTATAGTAAAGTTGTGGGTGAAAAGGATGGGTACTTCAACTTGTAAAATGGGTTTAGGATGGACATTAAGAAAATAACTTGTTCTGAAAAGATATAATAAAGCCATAAAAAAGTATTAAAAAATGGGGGCTCAGGGGCCTTTGGGGCGTCGGGGGTCCTTTGGGAGCCCGGGGGACCTTTGGGGACCGGGGGCTTCCTTTGGGGTTGGGGTAGGGGGATCGGAACCCTTTGGGGTTGGGGTAGGGGAATCAGAGCCCTTGGGGGCTGGGGTAGAGGACCTCACAACACTGTTCAAATACAACTTGTGTATTATAACGACCACAGAGTTTCACCATCAAATCCTCTTCTAAATCCTCTTCTAAAATCATCTTTTAAAATGTCTCTAACTGTTTCGCCCAAATAATTCCCTAAAATGTATAAAACGGTTTCGCCCAAATAACCCCTAAGCGTAATTTATGCGTGTTCCTTTTGTTTTTGGCATCCCTGCGCTGTCACATTTGAAATTACTAGGAAAGTCTTTCCCGCGTTAATCTCTTCATCTCTTAGATCAAAACATTCGCCCGAAAACAATTCCCCTTTTGTGACAAATCAATCAACCTTGACACCACCTGTCAGACATTTATAAACTTCACCCGGAAACAATTTGATCAACCTTGACATCACCTGTCAGACATTAATAAACTTTGCCCGGAAACAATTTGATTAACCTTGACATCGTCTGTCAGACATTAATAAACTTCCCCGGAAACAATTCTCCTGGACAAACTCCAATTTCTCGGAAACGTGTTCTCCCTGAGGATTCCATGCCCATATTTGGTGCCCCATCACGACTGACAGCACAGGTGTTCTCCCCCTAGGGACTCTATGCCGATATATGGTGTTCTCGTGGGAGTATAAGATAGCTTTCTACTGCTAAACTTTGACTGTTCGTCCCAATTTTTAAAACCAAGAAGCATTTGTTATATTATAAATAGTTTGTCATTTTATCAAAAGTCTAACAAAAAAACGACACTTTTCGAGTTTGCTATGGCACGTTCCTATTTGGTGTTTTGCGGACATAACAGAAAGTTAATCAACCAATGAAAATTGGAGGATACTGTATTATTCAGCGAAACGCAGGGAAACGGAATTCAGTTGGCTGATCCATTTTGTATTTTACTCTTTAAAGTGCCAAATGAAAACGCTGCTTTATTTATCTTCGAAACGATTTTGAAGTCAATTTTGAAAATATAACGTTCAACTAAGATAGCTTAATCGAATTGCATAAATTAGCATAATCTATTTTAAAGGTCTTCATAAATAATAAGACAAACGACCTTTCGGTCGAAAATCAATTTTCTGCGTAACACAAAATGGTCTTCATTTTAACGGTCTTAATAAAAAATAACGGTCTTAATAAAAATATTAACGTACCTATTAAAAAATAACGATTTTAAACGGTCTCAATACGGTCTTAATGATTTTAACGGCCTTAGAAAAACGATAAGACAAACGACTTTTCGGTTGAAAATCAGTTCTGTTTGAAACATTTCATCGAACTTGGAATCTAATTTGTTTGCCAGAATATTTAAATCTCTACCCGTTAGAAAATGTTTACATATAAAGAATGTTCATATCTTTAACCGTCAAGAAAAAAAAAGTTGCCAGTCTTCTTATAATGACATTTATAGAAAGTTGCTTCGTATTTCCATGTAAATATCAGTACATGCCGCATTTTCCTTAATTCCGTATTTCTTGTAAATCCATATTTTAATTCCGTATGTCATGTTAAATTGTAAGAACGGATTATGGCTGCTTTTTGTTTAAATCAGTGGGGTTTGTGTGGCCAAAGACATTTGTTTATGTGGTGTTTATGTGGCCAGTGGCCACAGGGGTGGCTCGAAGCACTCACGCCAGGGGGGGGGGGGTGAGAACCCTCATTTAAACGACTTGTCGATCAGATTCTACGACTCGTCATTACCTACAAATTTCATAGACAGTAGTGTTTTATCATTTATACTTATCTACGGGAACAAAGAAGGACAAAAACGGAACACTACATGCGCAAATACACAACTAAGAAAAGCTTAAATCTGGATTCGCCTTTTCTTCAAAATGGACCAACGGTGAACAATCTTGTTTAAGTCTATACCATCGGTGATGTCTTTCTCACTCGCCAACAGCATGAGGGAATCCAGTCGAGAATCAAGCATGGCAGTTCTCAGTCAATTCTTCACAAACTTGAGTTTGCTGAATGTTCTTTCGGCAGCGGCAACTGCAACAGGTGCAGTCGCTGCCAATTTGCAGAGACGACTGGCTTGCTTAAGCTGACGGTTCCGGCAATGTCCTTCACTAAGGACTTCTCTGAAGCAAGCAGCGCCCTGGAAAAACTGGAACAAAACTTCAAGCTCTACTTGAAGAGCAGTAGCGTCTGGAGTTCTTTCCTGGTTTGGGAAAAACTTTGTTGCTTGCTCAATATCTGCAACTGAGATACTTTTGTTCAAAGGAGGCTGCAGTAAGGTGCAAAATGGCAGAAAATCGGCAAGGCAAGCTCTGAGATTATCTCCCATCATTGTAGTCAACTTGTCAAGCAAGATTCTGAAATGTTGTCTATAGAACTGATGCATTGAGATATCGGCTTGACTTTGAGCTTGGCTGTCATAACGAGATGGTCCAAGTCTCCGACGATGGGGTCTGATGAAATCAGTCTCTGGGTCCACTTCCATTCTTTTGGCAAACTGTGCTGCACTGTCAATTAAACTGTTCCTTTCCTCACAAGATATTCTTTCAAAAGTTTTTTCGTAGCGTCTAGCATCTCCATTGCGTCGATTTTGTTCATCTCCTCTTCTTCAAGCTTTTCTGTTGCAATCCTGGCCTTGTACATGATATTTTTCATAAACATGAGGCAGGCGATAAAATTGAAGTTGAGAATCCTTTTCAAGAGGCCGCTGGCTTGTGCTTTCGTCTTCGTATCGGTGTTCTTCATCTGTTTTATTTCGTCAAGGGCTGAGACTATTGCTTCAAACGAAGTAACCACTGCTTGTATGGTTTCAGCCCTTGCGGTCCACCGGGTCCGTGATAAGTTCCGGAGATTAAGGCTGTTTTCAATCGAAGAGAGTTTTTCTTTAAGGGCGGCAAAACGCTTTGTAGATGAGGAGAAGAACACATACATTTCTTCGAGGATATTGAAAAGCTC
>CM051257.1:58625078-58673894 GCA_027921565.1 Artemia sinica | reverse complement strand
AATTGAACAAAGTTGCCGTCTTGTTCTTTCGTTCTTCTAAATGCAATGCCTTGTCTCGCTAGGGTTCTTGCAACGTCCAAAAGAATTGTCACAATTTTTCTGTTTGTCTCTTCATCTTTTGCCTGCTGCAAAAGCTTAGCTCGAGTTTTTTATCAAGTAGGAAATCAACATGATCATTACTGCTGACGAAGTGACAATAATCCGACAAAGCTGCTTTGTGTGACCCGGAAGAGAAGTGACTAGCCAGTTTTCATTTCTTTGCTTTTCCTTGGCTCTTCATTTTGTGCCATTGCCGCACGCCGTCTTCCGCCCAAGCGTTTTCGGACTGGTCTCGCCCCTGACCACTAGGGAAAAGCGAGCAAACGAAGCAGAAGGCAGCATCTTTCTCGATACCGTACTCTAAGAACTGGTAATCTTCATACCAGCTGGGGTGAAAACGACACTGTTTCTTTTTTGATATTGACGGATCAGCTGGGTTGATTAGGGACCAGCTTTGGTTGATTAGGACCACATGAAATCAGGTATTTCCTTTGGTTTTCACTAGAGATTGGCTTCCTCATTCCAGGATCCTTGTGAACTACACTTTCGGAGTCGTCACTGTGATTTTCGACAACAACTCCACTAGTTGCCGAAATGTTAAGAAGTTCTTCAGTGCAATTGACTGTTAGTTCCTTTCACAGCTCAAACACAGAAGATGATGTAGATTGTATTTCCACCAAGATATCTCTTGCATTCAACGCAGAATTTTCCCGGATGGTCTTAACTATGTCATTGGAACCAGCAACTACTGATATAATGTACTCCAGCTTGGCGACACATGAAAAGAGTTTCATGTTGTGTCTTTGATCGGAGACCTCTTGCCCTATATTTGACTCCTTCTCATCATTTGTGTTGACCGATGGCATGAAGTCTTCTCCGGTTTCGAATTTATCTCTCGTTTCTGTCGCTAGTGGTTCTGTCAAGGTCGGTGTTCTAACGCCAAGTGTTTCCTTGGTAATTGTAACATGCATTTCCTGAAACAAAATTGTCAGTAAACACAATTTCGCCGGAGACCGCCGCAAAACCGGTTTTGGCCGGATTCTGGGTGAACTACTTGTCCGGTAAGAATGAGGCTGAAAAACGGATTCAGAATGTCTCCTTACCCCTATATCAACCCTCTAATCAGCTTCAGGAACAACTTTTACCTTCTTCCAAACCGGATTCCGGGCGAAATCAATGTTCCGGCGTCAAAATAAATTTCAAGTTTGGATTCAGCATGTCTACTTACCTCTATGTCGACCCTCTAATAAGCTTCAGGAACAACTTTTACCTTCCGCCAAATTACCGGTTTTGGCTTTCCGGGCGAACTGCTTGTCCGGTAAGAAAATGAAGCTGAAAACGGATTCAGAATGTCTCCTTAATCCTATATCGACCCTCTAATCAGCTTCAGGAACAACTTTTACCTTCTTCCAAACCGGATTCCGGGCAAACTGCTTGTCCGGTAACAAAATGAAGACAAAAAAAGGATTCAGAATGTCTCCTTACCCCTATGTCGACCCTCTAATCAGCTTCAGGAACATCCTCCAAATTTCCGGTTTGGCCGGATTCTGGGCGAACCAATTGTCCGGCGTCAAAATAAATTTCAGCTTTTCTTCACCATTTCTACTTACCCCTAAAGTGACTATCTCATTGGCATTTAAAAAAATATTTGTTCGCCCCTTAACTTGAAACCCCCTCCCTCACACCCAAATATAGAGCTAGGGAGCCCATCTACGAACTTCACCTTTACTTTGACCAAAAGGCACCAAGTTTGAACAAAATATCTCAACCCCTTCGAGAGTTATAGTGCTAACAGACGGACAGACGGACATATTGGTATCCGTAACTAACGTTTTGGGATCCCAAAAAAACGTCCACGGCTAAAATATAATAATATTCTTTCAAAGCGGATTAATTTAAGACCACGAAATTTTGTAGTGTGTCCTTTGTTCTTTTTGTGCTATATCAGTTGATCTCTCGTTTGTTTTCATGTTTGTGACATAACTCCTTGATCAGGCTTTTCTGCGATATTTAGTTGATTGATTTTTTTTATCTTTCTGATTGGTTTTATCAAAGCATCAGACCCCGCCTTATCTTACTTACGTCAGACTCTGAGATCTCGAACTTCTTAGGCCATTCTTATCCACCCTAACGGAACTACACTGATTTTTGCATTCTCCTTGTTTGACTCTTTTCGAGCCAGGTTAGGCTTCCCACTTTTTCTGATCCTAAAACGTTAGTGACGGATACCTAGCAAGGGATTGAGATATTTTGTTCAAAATTGATGTGAGAATCCTTTGGGTCAAAGTACAGGTCAAGTTTGTAAATGCCAAAACCGGGAATTTGGTAGAATTAAAGTTTATTTCTAAAGTCGATTAGAGATTCGATATAGGGATAAGGAGAAATGCTGAATTCATTTTTGAACTTTATTTCTTTGACGGATAAGCAGTTCACCCGGAATCCGGCCAAAACCGGAAATTGGCTATAGGTAAAAGTTTCTTTTGAAGTCGATTAGAGATTCGAGTTCGGAGTAAAAATAATACTGAATCCGTATTAGCTAAACTTTATTTTTTTCACTGGACAAGCAATTCGTATGGAATCCTGCAATCCGGAAATTTGATAAAAAGCTAAATTTAATTCTGAAGTCGTATAGAGCTTTGATTTGGATTGCGATGCAGAAGTAAATTTTCAGGCGGTTAATAGGGATAAATGTTAACATGTTTACGGAGTCTGGCGATGATTGGAAATCTACAAGACCCGATTGTCTGGACAAAGAAGTCTAATAAATATTCCACTTTTTGGGATCCCATCGAAACCTTTGGTCTGCTTGACTACGAGGAGACAGTTAATCAGAAATACCGGGTTTTCAAGATTTCCGCAGTAAATACAGAAAGCACTGCTACTACTGCAACCCTTGCTTTAAACGACCTAGGATCACTAATGTACGAGGCCAGCCAAGGACAAGACTGTATATTTTGAGGGAAACGGTGAATATCCTACGCAACTGGTCCCACATCCGCTTTTTTCGTGCCTATAAGACTGTTCCTAAATATTCGATGCAAAATCTTAAAATTTTGGGATCCCAAACGTAAGTGACGGGATATCTATGATTTTGTACAATTGTCCGTCTGTAACCATGATAACTCTCGAAGGGGTAGGCCTATAGATGTTTTGGTCAAACTTGGTGTGAGGATTCTTTGGGTCAAAGTATAGGTCAGTTTCGTAGATGGGCTATGTAGCTCTATATCTAGGGGTGGGGGTTAGTTAAAGATATTTTAAAAGTAAATAACATAGTCGATTTAGAGGTGTAAGGAGACATGCTGAATCCATATCTGAAACTAATTTTCTCGCTGTACAAATAGTTCGCCCGGAATCCAGCCAAAAACGGAAAAAATGATTAACAGTAAAAGTTGTATCTGCAGTTGGTTAGAGGTTCGATGTAGGGGTAAGGACACATACTGAATTCGTTTTCGACCGTTTTTTCTTCCCGGACAAGTATTTAGCCCGGAATGCGTCCGAAACTGGAAATCTGGAAGAAATAAAAATGTGTCTGCAAGTCGATTACAGATTCGGTACAGGGTTAAAGATACATGCTAAATCTGTATCTGAAGTTTTTTTGGGCCGGACAAGTAGTTCGCTCAGAATCCTGCCAAAACGGGAAATTTGTTAAAACGAAAACAAAATCCGAAGTCTAAGGGGTAAGGAGACATACTGCATTCGTTTTAACCGGAAATTTAGCGTACTAGAAATAAAAGTTTGTTATGAAGTCGATTATAAATTTGAAATAGAGTAAAATTGAATATTGAATCCATACTTGCTCATCCGTCACTTTATATTTTTGCCGGACAATTAGTTTGCCCGGAATCCGGCAAAATGGTAAAAATATTTTTCTGATCTTAATTAGAGTTTCGATATAGGGGTAATGAAACACGCTGAATCTGTTTTTTGAACTTTATTTTCCTGCCGGACAAGTAATTCGCACAGAATTGCTAAAATCGGGAATTCAGTAAAAGTAAAAGATTTTTCTAAATTCGATTGTCGACTAGAGATGATATTTAGGCGTAAACATAGCTGCTGAATCCATATCTGAACTTGGTCTTCTCAGCGGAATAGCCGTTTGGTCGTAATCCGTCGAAAACCCTACTTCGGTATCATTTTTGTTTACATTTTCAAGCGGTTGATTAGGGATAAATGCTAACATGCTTAAGGGTCTGGCGAAGACCGGAAATCTACAAACCTGATTGTCTGGACCAAGAAGTCCAATAAATATTTCCATTTTTGGGATCCCATCGAAATCTTTGGTCTTGTTTTTACTTCGACAATACGCCTATTTTTTTATTTTATTTTTTTAAATCCCACCTCCTCTCCTCTCAGTGACAACAAATTTACTTTAAGCAACAAATCTAATTCTTAACTTTTATGCGTCACCTACAATTTTTTAAATATCAATTAGCAGCCGAACTGGACACACAATAAGTCACCATACACTACCTAAAACTTTTCATTATATAAAAAACTTGCCTTAACCGTAGAAAAGGGTGTCGTTCCCCCACAGGAAACTCTTCTTACGGTGGCTATCTCTTACCAACTCATAAAAACTTTTCCAAATAGTGACCCTTCATGTCCCCCCCCCAAAAAAAAGGAACTAAAACAAACTATTAAATTTAATAACAATAACAAAACCTAAAGAAAGATTTCTATCATTATAACTTTCTGTAACACAAGAAACCACCATAATATATACGCAAAAACAAAAAAAAACATCGAAGAAAGTTATAATGATAACACTTTTTAATTTACCTTTTCTTCTTTTCACTTTAAAAACAAATTCGGCTGCTATTTAACGACAATGCACCTTAAGACCAAGGCGAAACCCCATATAACTCATACCCGTTCCCTTGTCCTCCGCCAATCTTCAATGTTATACAGGGTTAACCCATTTCTCCCCCCAGATGTTATGCTATCCCTTTATTATGCTTTTATTTTTCCTTACCTTTCTTATTGCTGTTTTGTCTGGGGTAGTACTAATAAATCTCTTCTCTGCTCAATTCAAAGAGCCCAAAATAGGGCAGTGAAAGCTACTTTTCTTCTACCTCGTATTTACCCTTCCTCTGATCTTTATAATGATACCGGAATAGCTCTGCTGGATCGTATTTTGGGTCAAAGTTACCTTTATTTAGCGCATTCTGCTTTTCTAGGTACACTTCCACCGTCTCTGCAGCAGTTTTTTTCTTTCTGTCAGGCTCAGGTAGGTACTCTTCTTTTTTACGTAGCTCTAATCGCAGATTCATTTTGCCTAAACGATCATCAACAGCAGGTCAGAGGTCTCCTGTTTATCAATCAATTTACTATTTAACTCCATCCCTCCTGATGTCCCTCTATCTCTTTCTGCAAAGGCAGTTTCTCACCGGGCCTTTCCAGTATAGTAATTTGTTTCCCCTTTTTTTTTTTTTTTGAATTCCATCCAAATTTATGTCTCTCTTTCTTCATTTTTTTTTTTATCCAATCCTAATTTTTAATCTCTTTTCTTCGTTTAAATATTTTTTTTCAGTTATATGTTAAGTTTCCTGCTAAATCCCCTATTTTCATAAATGTCTCTTGGTCCAGTTTTTTTTTTTTTTTTTTTTTTTTTGTATATGTATGTTTTTTTTATGTGCTTTATAATAGTGTCTTATTTTGTTTTGTTGGCCCTTTACAAGCTGAGCTTCTTGGGCGTGTAAAAACCTTACGTTTGTAATTGTTTTTTTTTTTAGTATTAATAAATTGACTGATTGATTGACCACAAATTTTGAAATATATTAAGGAATTGTTTCTATTTCAGTAAACACTTTTTTTCCTGATAGGCTTAAAGACAAGCTTCGTTGGAACTCCAATTTGGCAAACTGGTTGATAGTTTAGGAAAATTTGCACTGAATATCGCTAATATAGAAAAAGTATAAGTAAAGTCGTTTAATAGTGAGGAATTTACTATTTTAGAATCAAAAATATATCAACATATGTTCAATTACTATCGATTAAAGTGAAGTACAAAAATAGCACGAAATTGAATCCAAAAATTAAGGCCCTATTGTAAAAGAAATAATACCATAGTCAACTGAACACACATATTACTCTTTTATTAAAGACACTTTAAGTTCCTGGTCCCTTAGTAAAATTTTGGTGTGCAAGGTATGTTTCGTATGTTAGATATGTTAGGGGTGGTATGTTTTTTCTGCAGTTTCTGAATATGACTATTTTACAATCATTCGCTGAGATTAAGTTTTCTTCATATTTAAAATTTTTATAGTGAAAAATATGCTCAAGAGATGCGAAAACATATGCATGTAGAGAAATCCTACTATTAATAAGCGAGTTTAGATCACGCTTTAAGAAAAAAAGTGTGAGTAAGATCATTATTCTGACCACTGAATGGATAGATCTGAAACTATTGAATTGAATAACATTCGTTTTAATTATATCATTGCAGCAGACAAAGCTGCAAAAAGAATGATACTAACACCAATAAGTAACTAATATTCAAAATCCTTTTTTGATCAATTGACTTGCATTAGCAAACAATATGATTATTTTCCGATTACTATTGGTTTCGCATTTCAATTACTTATTTGTATTAATTGTAGTTTGTTGGCTGAAGAGAGAATTCGTACATTTTTTGCGCAGCTTAGACACGACATCGATGATTCTACGGTAACAGAACTAGAACTCCAATTTTTATCAAGTAAGAAAATTTATTACACCCATTTCACTTAAAGGAAGTGGTGTAGCTGAAAACAAATCGTTCCTGAGAAGCAAAAGGCTTTTTTCCAAAGAAAATAGTATTATTCTGTTACACAGGAATTCTTAATGTTAATGAAAGCATTTGGTTGTTATGACTGCACTGAGCTAAGCCCATTTAATTGAAACTAACGAGTGACTTCCATGGTTGAAACTTAAATCGGGACATCATGAATAGCATAATCATACTAATTACACTTTTCCATAACATCATGGGCGATTAGTGAAAACAAACAAAGAATTGTTTGATTAGTGAAATACTTCTAGATAAAAATTATCTCCAAGCACAGTGGGGGAAAAACAAGTGTCTCGAAGAGGAACGCCAAATAAACTAAATAAAAGACATAAAGTAAATAAATAGAAAATAAATACGTAGAATTATAACTAACTTGAAACCACCTAACTAATACGTTATGCGACCAAGACAAAATGCATAAGATTGCCAACTTATTAAAATACAATTTACTTGCTACGTTAAGGGAATGTAAAACTTGTAAGAGTTCAATCTTCAGCGAATCAATATGGAAAGATAGGGATTAAAAGTCATTAGCGCCACTTGTGTAGCGGCTAAAAGTAGGAAATTTCAAAGAAAATTTTATATTTGCTAAGATTAATCTGCATTGCAACAGGACTAAAGCTGAGGTTTCTCTGTAAATGCTAATTAATCAGCCTTTTTTATTTTCTATAATTAATAGTCAAAATGCAGCATGCAAAAAGTAGGCCTAGTTGACTCCAAGCTTTATGAGTTTTATATTCATGTATGCTTTATTAGCTTTACAATCAAGCTTAAAAAGATCTATCGATCACACGACGGTCTACAGAAGCAATGTTGCCACATACAATTATTACGTTAGGGATGCATGCAAAAACTTCCCAGCATTGAAGTGATAAATTACTATATGGAGAAAGAGAATCCAAAACAAACTTCATTTTTCTGAAAGTTTTTCTTATGTCCCGAACTTGATGCCCAGTTTCTTAAAAATTGTATCTAGCAAAAGTGATATCAAACTGATTTGTTGAAAGAGCTGTTGGAGTGGCCGCATAAGAGTAAAATGAACAAAAAAAAACAAAAAAAAAAAAAAAAACGGCCTAAAGGATAATTAGCCAATTTGCAAATTATCGAGTTCTGGATGGAGATAATTTTAAATGCTTTGCTGCCATCTTGTTATGTTAAGTTTCAAGCCTAGATTGGATAGAAAATAGGCTACTGGCTACCATCAAAACCCAAATTCAGGGACAGAATTCCACTTTCTTTAAGCTCCACCAGGGTCTTTACTAGCTAAAATGTTTGGGAGGGGTGGGAGGAGGAGAGCAAGAGATTTTACCGACTGGCTGGTCCTTTTTTCCGACTCTTTTTTGTCAATAATTATTATAATGTTTGTTTCGAATACCATACGTAAAATCACTGCACGAGTCGGTAAAACTGCTGCATTTACCGACCAATTTCGAAATTTCTGTAGATGTTATTATTTTCGTGTACTTTAGTGTTTTCTAAAATGCACAAAACATGTTAGTATTTTGGTGGTCTTTATTGAACCGAGCAAAGAATTTTACCGATTTCTATTTTTACCAAGTGAAAAAAACATTGGGAGGGGGCGTCCCCCTACTAACTCCCCCTCCCACCCATACGTGACGGCTCTTAGCTCCTTTAAATATTAAAGTGCCTAAAAAGACAAGTATGCTGCAAATAGAACAAAGTCGTCAAACACTACATAGCATTATCGATTTTATTTTACGGTGCTAGCACCAGTTTCCACTCTTGTAAGTTTCCCGGTCTCTTAGATAGATACAACATTCAATATATTAACTGAATCTTGAACGTTTGAAATATATCTAGCCTATGCATAACTAAACACAACAAGGGTGATTAATTCTCAAAAATATGTCCACCAGATAAAATCTAACTTCATAAATTAAAGTGCATCACTTAATCAAAACAGACTTTTACAAATCCAAGGGACATGTTGAGTAGAAAAAATAATATAGACAAAGATATTGGCAACAATGTTATTCAGTGCAACTGGATCACCAAGGGTCGCTTTGGATATCGCATCATTTAACTACCATCTATAAAAACGACAAACAATACACAAAAGCCAAACCCCATGATGATATTCAAATGCGTTTTCCGAGAATTTTGATTTTGAGATTTCATTCCTTGCTGAAATAGCTATAGTCGAAGTTCATGCGGTAACAACAATAAAAAACATGTGGTCCCATTAGAAACAAAAATTTTAATGCTTATACTAATTTGGCAGAAGTGGTACCTTCCCAATTGCCTAAGTTCAAAAGCCAACATAAAAAAAGAATATACTAAAACAGTTTAACAGGTTCATATACAAAGTTTCTTGTTACATTGTATACTCATAAACAATCATTGGAAATTGGTTACAAATTACAACAATGTTATCACACTTGAACCGAGATATGTATGTAAGTACATGGGGAATGGCTTCAATTGCTCGCAAGAAATGACATTATTTTCGTGATTTCATTATAAAACTTAAATGCAATAACAATGTAAATATTGATGATGACGAAAAAAAAGCAGAGAACATGATTTGAGCTGCAAATGACATAAATGAGAAGGTCAATTTTCGTGGGGGGGGGGGGGGTGAAACCCGAAGCTAGGATTGGAAGTTGAACATGCGCCTTTCTGTATTATCTCTGAAGAGAGAAGCGTGTTAACAATCATATTTTTTTAAAACAAATATTACTTTATTTATTTTAATTTAACTTAACAATTGAAATAATAATTGAATAAACATTAATTTTTGTATAAATAATATAAAATAATATAAACAATAAATTAATTAATAAATAAAAATTCAAAAATAATAATGATATATGAATTGTTTAAAAAGTAAGTTCATAGAGGCCTTGGATTATCATAAAAGAAATACGCAGAATAAAAATTGGAATTTCACTTCAAGAAGGAAGTTTCTAGACACTCATGTGTATTCCTTCTTTCTTCTTTTATTTATTTTCTATTTTTTATCAAGATTACAATAAGTGCTGTCCAGAACCAACATCTTCAAGTTAGCATCCATTCAATTAACCCACGATATAGTTTTTACTGTAACTCAGGATTGTCTAATCTGTTTAGACTCTTCGCAGTCTCTTTTGATCTTCACAAAAGACGAATTTTGTGACAACGGACTTACTATTCGTGAAAACCAAGTGTACAACATAATACTCATCGACAACCGGGATACAGGGAAAGGGGGAGGTACCTTTCCCTGTATCGGGTGCAGTTTACTAGTTTCAATTTTTTAAGCTACATTTATCAAAATCTGATTTGTCAAAAAATGATGATGGTATAAATCAGCGAGGAAACAATACGACTTTCAAAACTGAAAGGTCAGCTATAACTACACTCGTTACTGATAGGACTGCAGGTGTTTGGTGACTAGATTACAAAATATTATAGGTGGACAACATTTCCGATTATGATTTTTCATGATGGCTCCTGATTTTACCGAAACAGTTGTATATCTAACTTGATCCATATATCTCCTGACATAACTCCATAAAGCGTCAATTTTTTCAGAAGTGGTCTGTTTACCAGGAGACATTCCGCTAACATGTCTTGAATACGTATTTCAGCCCTCCCAAGATACTCTGGAAACAAAAAATATATGATTAAAAGATACATTATTTATAAAAACGTTAATTATTATAATAATCTAAAATAAAACCAATAGGTTTATTAGGTTTTCAAGATATATAATAATAATTAATTCGTTATCAAACAGTTCGTGGTAACGAACTGTAAGTAAGGAGCGACCCGGCTCAATGGTAACCGAAACTCTAGAAAACGGGTTTTTGATACCAATAGATATGTCAAAAGAATCAGATTTCAATGCTGATTTCAAATATATAACTTTCATCAAGTTTAGAGCTACCCATCAAAAGTTACGCGCCTGAGAAAATTTGGCTGATTTTCAAAAAAAGGGGGAAAGACCCCCTAAAAGTTATAGAACCTTAATGAAAATCACACCATCATATTCAGCGTATCAGAGAACCCTACTGTAGAGGTTTCAAGCTCCTATCTACAAAAATGTGGATTTTTGCATTTTTTGCCAGTAGAAAGATCACGGATGCGTGTTTATTTGTTTGTTTGTTTGTTTGTTTTTTTTTTCCCCCAGGGGTGATCGTATCGACCCAGTGGTCCTAGAATATCGTGGGAGGGCTCATTGGAACGGAAATTAAAAGTTCTAGTGCCCTTTTTAAGTGACCAAAAAAATGGAGGGCAACTAGGCCCCCTCCCACGCTCATTTTTTTCCCAAAGTCACCCGATCAAAATTTTGAGATAGCCATTTTGTTCAACATGGTCAAAAATATGATAAAAATGTCTTTTAGGATGACTTGATCCCCCAAAGTCCCCAGGGAGAGGGCTGAAAGTTATGAACTTTACTCAATGTTAACATATAGTATTGTTATTGGGAAGTATACAGACTTTTCAGAGGAGATTTTTTCTGGTAGGTGGGGGAAGGAGAGGGTCGGGGGCTATATGGAAGGATCTTTCCATGAAGGAAGTTTTCATGGGGGAAGGGACATTGCTATGAAGGGGGCGCCGGATTTCCCAGCATTATTAAAGAAAAAGATCAGGAATTAAATAAAAAAAAAAAACAAGTTTTTCAACTGATCACTGATTGTGATTAAGAGGTCATTTTTAAAGAACTGGAAAAAAAATTCGAACTATAGTTTAAAGAGCAGGGTATTGACTAGGGGGCGAACCCCCTAATATACGTGTTAAAAATTTATGAATATAGAAGTTCGTTACGTAAGTTAATTCTAAGTTACGTATATTCATTACTAATAAAAACGTTCGTAAATAAAATTAAACAAGTTTCGAGAAAGCCATTTAACCAAATATAATATGCAAATTTTGTTTAATTATTCATGTACGGTGAGCCAAAATCAAAACCTGCATTAATTCAAAAACGTTCAAAAATTAAATAAAAAAAACAAGTTTTTTTAACTGAAAGTAAGGAACGACGTTAAAACTTGAAACAAACAGAAATTATTCCGTATATGAAGGGGGCTGTCCCCTCCTCAACGCCTCGCTCTTTACGCTAAAGTTTGACTTTCTCACAACTCTATTTTTTAAACAATAAAAAAACTTTAGCGTAAAGAGCGAGGCGTTGAGGAGGGGACAGCCCCCTTCATATACGGAATAATTTCTGTTCGTTTTAAGTTTTAACGTCGTTCCTTACTTTCAGTTAAAAAAACTTGTTTTTTTTTATTTAATCCATTATAAGGAAGTACACCTGTTACTGGCACACTACCATTTCAACCAGCACTTTGTATTGCCAATTATCAGTATTTTTTAAGGTTTGCAGTCAGTGGCGCTAATTGAGAGGGGGAGTAGGAGGCTCCCCAAAATACTCCCCTAGATTATTTGGCCCTTCCCTACATTTTGAAAATACCCTTGTAGGATAATTTAATTGGAAAATGCCTTTTTTAGTACTTTCACTGAAAGAATTGCAAATCTACCCCCTCCCCTAAATTTTCGTTTACTGACAACACTGCTGAGAGTACGTGATTCACCCACGACATATTGTTTGAGAAAATCATAAACTAAAATGGCGATGCGTTTACAGAAGCTTTAAATTTTCAGAATCTCCGATTTAAAAATTTGAGAAGTATGTACTTTACAAAGCTACATGGTTGTTGAATTTTAAAAGGCTTTGGGTCGAACTTTGTTATTTAAAGTCGAAATTAGTCTTTAGGTGCACATGTTCAGTAGAGCACAAACGAGCACAGATATATATACATATATATATATATATATATATATATATATATATATATATATATATATATATATATATATATATATATATATATATATATATATATATATATATATATATATATATATATATATATATATATATATATATATATATATATATATATATATATATATATATATATATATATATATATATATATATATATATATATATATATATATGTGTGTGTGTATGTGTGTGTGTGTGTGTGTGCACAAACGAGCACAGTAGAGCACAAACGAAGAAAAGAAAAAAAAATAGATACATAAGGACAATATACACACTTTCACAATCACCTGACAATTTTATAATCACAGTTTTCATCGTGAAAAGCATAACTTAATGTCTAAAGAGAATACAGCTTAAATTGAAAAAAAGAACAATAAATTGGGTTAGTCTGTTTAAGGAGTTCGTAAATAAAGATTTTCTGAACTGGCTATAATTAAAACAAACACTTAAAATAGGGCCCGTCTAGTTTCGTCGTCACAATAATAATAAGTATTGAACAAACTAAACTGAACCGATTATACGAATTTTATGAAGACCTGCGCTGGTATAATAAACGATCCAAATGAAATTGGTCCTTCAGTGTCAGTTGGTCTTTTAGATATTTTTGATCTAAAACCGTGAAAGCAGAACACTCTGGAGTCCAAGAAACTAAACACTCGAGGATATGAGATGTTAATCCATACATGGGTTCAACTACATAGTGGAATGTCGACCTTTTCCGTAAAGGTTGGGCCCGAAAGGGGTCCTAAGGTTCCAGACCGTTTTTTAGTATTAACACTGCCCATTTTTGGGGCACTTACAAGTCCATTGACCATTATGAAGAAATTATCAAGAATTGTAGTATCTTTATGAAGAAATGTTAATACTGTCAATTTCGGAATTTTTCAATATTGCTTCCATTTTAAAACCCCACAACATTCCAGTGTAGTTTTCTTCCTTCTTCTTCATCTTTTATATCATTTATGACTCTATGTTCTTCCTAGGTGGTCTCGTTCAGTAGTTGGTTTCCCCCCCCCCCATTTTCTTCTTGACCTAAGGAATAGAGGCGGAATTAATAGTAGCATAATAATATATTGTAATCAAGTTAAAAATTAAATCAAGAGCAAACCAGAGGGAAACTTCCGAGAATGTGTTGTTAAACAAGGTCAGCGAATTCCTGTTATTTTAGGAATAAAATAAACTATGAAAAATTTAGAATAAAACAACTAGAACAGTCATAGTATAAAAATTGTAACTCTTTTTCTAGATTTAACTCTAGATTTAACTCTTTAACTTTAATATTTTTGGGTTTATTTATAACCCCTACGTAACACACTTTTACCATTTGGTGCTTTTTGCCATTCCCAAACTTATTGGCCTTGTTTATGCTAGCATATTTTCTTCGTTATGTCCATTAGTTTTGATAGTTTGCATAATCCGTTGATTTTGAATTAAAGTTGTCAAGTATTTGCAGTAAGTGGCATAGGTTACATCAAGACATGGCCAATTGTAGACAGAGAAAAGCCAAGACAGATAGTCCAAGTATTTGAGAGGCAAATGTTTAAATGGCTGGTACACGGGTAAATGGCAAGAGTAAATCACGGGTAAATTTCAAATAATTAGAACAAACAGTAGAACTAAGTAAATTGACTTTTTCATCAATAAAG
The DNA here is from genome assembly GCA_027921565.1 of Artemia sinica. Classification (NCBI taxonomy): domain Eukaryota; kingdom Metazoa; phylum Arthropoda; class Branchiopoda; order Anostraca; family Artemiidae; genus Artemia; species Artemia sinica. Next base: position 58,659,646 of record CM051257.1, on the reverse strand, counting down.
TAAATAAAACGAAAAAAAACACTGAAGAATACCATCAGGCTTGAAGGAGTCTTTTCCGTACACAGTCAAACACAAGACGTCCTCCTTTTGTTTTTTAATTAAAAACTGCATGGATGTATTAAACCTTGGGGCTGTTGAGCCTTTGACAATGGGCGTCTTTGCAATTGCGAGCCCAGGGTAACCTGACAATAACTGTCATGCTTTTCTGAAATATCAATAAATTTCAGTTACCAGTAATCTAGTTAATGTAATAGCTCGATAAAATACCTCAAAAAGAATAGTTAGAAATATTATATGAATCGTCCAAAAGCTGCACCAGGTGTAAAAAATAGAGAAAATTAAAAAAAAGAAGATTAATTCGTAGAGAAAGAGGGAGGGACCTTGCCCTGTGTCAGGCGCAGTTAACAAGTTTCAATTTTTAAGTTCGATTTAGCAAAATCTGTTGGCCACACTCAAAATCTGATATCAGAATCTAATTTATCAAAAATGACGATAGTATAAATCAGCCAGGAAACAACACGAGTTTCACAACTGAAAGTTTCTGCTATAACTACACTCCTTACTAAGAGGACTGCAGGGTTTGGCGACTAGATTACAAAATATTATAGATAGCAAAAATTGTCGACGGACAAATTGGTGGGAAAAAAAAATTCAGAACTTTTTATTATATGCTAATGTACTTGAGTAGAGTGAATATTCTCAAGAGTATTAAAAAATAGATTTGGCCAAATTGGTTGATGAAAATGATTTAGAATTTGAGGGCCAAACAGTATTGCTATTTTGTAGTATTAATCTTTATTTCTTTAGAGTTCTCTTGTAAAAATGTAACGGTACGAGTCAATCAAGAACTCTTACCTTACATCCTAAAGATGCAAGAAGTAGACACAATTAGAATAGCTCCTGAAAGGCTTATAGTAAACCTAATACGAAAAGCATTATCTAATAAGAAATGCGGTAGATAATGAAAAAAAAACACAGCACAAGATAAAAAATATTATTTAGTTTTGGGTTGAAAGGGCATTACGAAGAATGTAAATTTAAACTAAGTCCATTAGAAAGGTGTATTGAAATTTTATAAGAGAACGGAAAAAATTTTTTGAATAAATTGGCAACAAAAAAAAAATAACTCAAACTCAATAATAAAAATATGCAAGAAAAAAAGAGGGCATCGTTTAATTAAAAAAAAAAAGTCTCATAAAGCATATCCTCGAACAATTTGTGGAAAAGGCTATTCTTCTGAATTTTTACTTGAACGCCATGCAGGCTAGTTCCAAATGTTTGAGTCAAATATCAATACAAAAGTACTTGGATCACAATACAGTTAATTAGTACTTGAATTTCAAGTGACTTGTATAGTAGTAGCCTACTTGGAATACTGTTCAAGTAGGCACGAAAAGCTTTGATATCGGATACTTTTAAGTTTTAATCACTGGGTCCTAAAATGAAAAAGTCGTTAGCCTGGAATTTTTCAACTGATTATAGCTCTTTGGACTACTAAATATAAGATCTGTTGTTCTCTGTTAGTTTAAATTCTTAGATCCCCTTACCTATATTCTCTTCTTTTAAGAATCGATGCAGCAAAATAAAAATTTTACAACCTGACCTGCACCTGTCTTTGCATCAGCCCTTAGATGTACAAAATACTTTTATGCGCAAACTTTTGCGCATGCGGCTACAAACAGAAACACTTTCACCCTTTTGGGTACGTTCTTCAAAAAGGTTGAGAAATAATTATGTAAGGCCGTTTGGTTCAGACTAATGCTGAAGCTAAAACGAGACTGTTCACAAATAGACTTTTGTACTAAGCTTACAGCAAAATTCTCTATGATTTCTTCTTATTACTTTAGCGTTTGTAAAAATAAAAAATTTTAAAAATTAGTGTTTAGTTTTATTTATATAATCCAGGGGTAGACTTGAAATAGTTTAACATATATGCAAAAACTGATATCGCATTCAGACTTGTATATAAAATAGGCACTATATCCCATAACTAAATACAAAAAAAACATATAAAAGGCTGAGAATATTTTGCACTCATAAGCCGATGTAAATCTGCCTCAATTTAATTTAGTTTTCAACAGATTAGAGTGAAATGGCGTTAATCATGCTAGCACCATGTATAAGAAAAAAGAAAAATAGTCCTGGTAAACATGAGCAACTCTGGTGACTTTTAAATTAAAACCACAAAACACACCAAAAGAGCTCATGACGTTAGAAATTATGTTGGTATCAAACAGTTCGTGGTAACGACTGTATAAGGAGCGACCCGGCTCAATGGTAACCGAACTCTAGAAAACGGGTTTTTGATACCAATAGATACATCAAAAGAAATCAGATTTCAATGCTGATTTCAAATATATAATTTTCATCAAGTTTAGTGCTACCCATCAAAAGTTACGCGCCTGAGAAAATTTGGCTGATTTTCGAAAAAAGAGGGAAAGACCCCCTAAAAGTTATAGAAACCTAATGAAAATCACACCATCATATTCAGCGTATCATAGAACCCTACTGTAGAGGTTTTAAGCTCCTATCTACAAAAATGTGGAATTTTGCATTTTTTGCCAGAAGAAAGATCACGGATGCGTCTTTATTTGTTTGTTGTTTTTTTTTTTTTTTTTTTTCCCCAGGGGTAATCGTATCGACCAAGTTGTCCTAGAATATCGTGAGAGGGCTCATTGGAACGGAAATTAAAAAGTTCTAGTGCCCTTTTTAAGTGACCAAAAAATTGGAGGACAACTAGGCCCCCTCCCACGCTTATTTTTTTCCCGAAGTCACCTGATCAAAATTTTGAGATAGCCATTTTGTTCAGCATGGCCGAAAATATGATAAATATGTCTTTTAGGGTGACTTAATCCCCCGAAGTCCACAGGGGGAGGGCTAAAAGTTATGAACTTTGCCCAATGTTAACATATAGTATTGGTTATTGGGAAGTATACAGAAGTTTTCAGGAGGGTTTTTTTTCTGGTAGTGGGGGTGGGGTCGGGGGTTATGTTGGAGGATCTGTCCATGAAGGAAGTTTTCATGGGGAAGGGAAATTGCCATGAAGGGGGCGCCGGACTTGCCAGCATTATTTATTGGTTATTGGGAAGTATACAGACATTTTCAGGAAGGATTTTTTTTCTGGAGGGGGGGGGCTAGAGGAGGGGGTTACTCTGGAGATTCTTTCCGTGGAGGATGTTTCTTTGGGGTAAGGGAGATTTCTATGAAGGGGGCGCCGGATTTCCAAGCATTATTTAAAAAACGATCAGAAATTAAATATAAAAAAAAAAACAAGTTTTTTCAACTGAAAGTAAGAAGCAACATTAGAACTTAAAACTAACAGGAATTATAACGTATGTGAGGGGGTTCTCCCCCAAGTCAATGCCTCGCTCTTTACGCTACAGTTTTTTTTAGTACTTTCAAAAGAGCTATCTATTCTAATTAAACGGCCTTTGTGATTCAGGGGTTAGTGAATCAATTTGTTTTTTAACTTTTAACGTAAAGAGCGTGGTATTGACTAGGGGGGAGAACCCCCTCATATACGTAATAGCATATACGTTCTAAAAAAGAAACAATAAAAAAAAACAAGCGATACGGCTCAATAGTAATCGAAACTTTTAAAAACGGAATCTTGATGTCAATAAATGTATCAAAAGAATGTGTTATAATAATGATTCTAAATATATAAATTTTATTAAGTTTAGTATTACTCATCAAAGGCTACGAGCCTGAGAAAATTTACCCGATTTTTAAAGAGGGGGGAAACATCCCCTACAAGTGAAAGAATTTTAATGAATATCACACCGTCAGATTTCAGCGTATCAGAAAACCCTATTAGGTTTCAAGCTCATATCTGCAAAAATCTGCAACTTTGTATTTTTTGCCAGAAGAAAAATATACGAATATAGAAGTTAGTTAACGTAAGTTAATTTGTAAGTTACGTCATAACCATATTTAGAGACACCCATTTAGCAAAAGAAAAGTAAAATTTTTATGCAAATTTTGTTTACTTATTCAATGACGGTGAGCCAAAATAAAAGCTGCATTAACTAAAAAACGATCAGAAGTTAAATAAAAAAAACAAGTTTTTTAAACTGAAAGTAAGGAGCGACATTAAAACTTAAAACGAACAGAAACTATTCCGTATATGAAAGGGGCTGTCCCCTCCTTAGCGCCTCGCTCTTTACGCTAAAGTTTGACTCTGTCTCACAACTTTATTTTTTAAAACAATAAAAAACTTTTAGCGTAAAGAGCGAGGCGTTGAGGAGGGGACAGCCCCTTTCATATACGAAATAATTTCTGTTCGTTTTAAGTTCTGTTCGTACTTTCAGTTTAAAAAACTTGTTTTTTTTATTTAATTAACTCAGAGGCGAAGTTGAATTCAAATTATTTAGCTTCACATCTTAAAAAGCAAACACAATAAAGATAAACTGAGGTATATTTGAATTCAGCACCGCAGAAATACCCTAAAACAGCTGATAATTCCATGACACCGAAAATTGTGTTGGGCTGATACTAGGAGCGAAGGTGGATTACTTACAATATATTAAATTACAAAATTGAACCTAAAGTACACATTTAATTATAGGATTAGGTATAGTACAAAATAAAAAATTAAATAATGTACTAAAATTTTACTAATTTGTTGTGAAACTACGGCAGCCTACTCGCCAAGAATCCACTTTTCTTTTGGCGGATGACTCAATCCTAGACCCCAAAGTTTTTGTTCATTTTCAAGTTATATAAAGTTAAATGAACAATTTTTGTAATAGTATTTTGAGTATTTTGATTTTCTGGCGGGCTAAGAGAAGGGGGCTCATGAGGCAAGCCGGATAGAGACAATGACACAAGTTATTTTTTCATTTTCGAGAAAATGGGGCTATTGGACCTTTCCTTGGCTATTGGACCTCGTGTAAACTGTGCCAATCATAGCAGAAAAACTATTCTAATCGTTACAGAAACTACACCAAGCGTAGCGGAACTGTGCGATACACAGAGCGCTCTCAGACCTACAACAGGAGGGCAGAAAGTGGGCACCCCCTAGCAACTGAGAAAACAAGAAAAAAATTCTACACTTGATAGGTTACTTTGGAAACAATTCAAACAAGGATCTGAGAAGAGAACAACTTGCCTCCATTAGGGTCCCGTTGCATTTTATCACCATCCTTAACAAGAAGTCGCAAGTAACCTACAGGTGGCCTTCCGCGAGCTAAAAGCGTTAAAAAGAATTGCAATTAACAAAGCATAGCATACTAAATATTAGCCAAAGCGTGATAATCAAGCAACTGTGCACTTTGTCGCAATCATAGAGATAGGAAAAAATAAGACAGTTTAGATTCTATAGAATTTCGTTATCAGGTTTTCCCGATAACCCAGAGTCGTACACCAAATTAAAAGGTAACGTCCTTTTCACCAATTAAAAGGTTCTACTCCTTTTTCTATCTCTATGATTCTAATAATTGTCCATACCCTTAATCTAATTTGGTTGACAATTATTGTGATCTTAAAACAAAGGACGAATAGTAATTACACGAGAAGGTAGTTTTTTAACCAAAGACCCATCAAATTATGATACACAACATACACCGGGGGTTTGTGCGATCTCAAAGTGTTGTTTCTTCTGTGCCAGCTATAGAAATGGAAAATTTAAAGCTAATCTCATGAAATTCGAACTTGTAAATAGTCAATATTCTCCATTAACGAGCAATAATAATGAATGGGTTCGACCTACTGGTATGAAAAAATGGCTGGTTAATTTAAAAATAACCCTTACTTTATCATAATAAACACTTTACCACTTATTTTTAAAAGAAAAGTTGCCTTGTGATTATACAAAACTAGCTCTTATTGACAAAAATCTGACCGTTTACCCCAGGCATATTTGTGATAATTTTCCTATTAGTTACCTGGCATCAGCCAGCCTGTAGGCCTTAAATTGCTGGGAACAGGCAGCTCGAGTACTTGCACTTCCCACAAGCTAATCAAAATATGTATTATGTCATTGAATCCATTGCGAATGTTGTATTATGTATTATTTGCAGTGCATGTGCAATATGTTATTAATGTAATATGTGCATTATGTATGTAAAATGTGTAGTTGGAAGCCGAAAGGAACCCGTTTTAGGATTTCAGGTGCTTTTTAAAAGAAGAAGAAGAAGAAGAGCATAACTAAGAAGAGCATAACCTGCTGTTAAATAGAAGAAGAAGAGAAGAGGAAGATTGCTGAAACATGTCTGGCCTAAATCTTTCTTCTGGCTAATTGGTTAAATGTTCGCCAATTCGAGATTAGGGTGAAACGTTGCCTTCAGGGAAGCTATCGATTTTTTCTCTTTTAGTTTGACTATTCTTTAATTTATTTTTTGATTTTTTTTTTAGTTTTGTTATTCGTTATTTTGGTTATGTCACTTTTTATTTATATACGAAGTTAAGAATAAAAACTAATTGGAAAAATGAAAACAACCATCATAAACTACCCAATGGGTTTTCCCTAGTGGTTTTCAACAGATAATATCAGTATTGTTTTGCTAATAAATTTATCTTATAAAAGCAGTTCTTCAGTTGTGGTCTTTTTTTTGATGAAAAATTTGGCATTGATGACAATCTGTAATTCTATAACATGGCTCAACATTTTGAAGCATCCACAAATAAAATCGGTGAAGAAAAAAAAAACTAAACTAGGAAAAGCTCTAATAAGAAAAGAAAGAAAATAAGTCAAATGCTATGGAAGATTGTTCTCTACTTTAAAAACAACGAAATTGTTCTAAAAATAACCGGAATGGAAGTGTGGCATTAGACGAACAATACGTTTGGTGACCTATTTTTTCCCTAATATTTTTAGGGATATCAACTCCATGAGAAACTAACTTCTCTACAGAAATTACATCCTGAATTAGATTGATATTTTTTAGCTGGCTTACTTCTGTCAACAAACGCTTGTATTAATATTACTGTCCTTGGCAGTGTTCACTTAAGCTGGACTATTTATAGAAGGTGTGAACAACTCTTCAAAAAAAAGTTCCAAAAATGAATTGAATTCTAAAATACATATAAGAAAAAAACTTGCATAAAATAAATCGTAACCATTTTAAGATTTCATGTCGGACAAGCCCGAAGTTTCCACTCAGGGTTGCCATCCGGTGACAAAAAAATCACTAGACTTTAGTGATTTTGTGGTTGATTTAGTGATTTTGTTCAGTAATCTAGTGATTTATGTGCAAATCTAGTGATTTTTTTGTTTAGGCAATATAAAAAATCACAAGATATAAAGACATATCAATAGGGATGGCAATCCTGGCCCCACCTCCGCATTAGTGCTAGCTTGACAATGCATTTTACGTTGTCATTGTTATCTCCAAAATAAAATAACGCAATCTGTTGGTTTTCATTTTTTTCTTTGCCATTATCGAAGAAGAACGTAACTTGAGAATCCATAAAAAAAGGATAATAGAAAAAGGAAGAGCTATTCTAAAACCAAATCATGCAAAAAAAACCAAGTGTTCTGAAGCCATTCTGTTTTTTGGCATAAATTCTTCAATAAAACCTACTATTTGGTATCCACACTAGAGACAAGGCTTCATTTATCAAACAGTTCGTTGTAACGAATTGTAAGTAAGGAGCGACAGTAGAAAGCTATCTTATACTCGTGATGGGGCTCCATATATGGGCATAGAGTTCCTTAGGGAGATGGTTTTCTCACTGAGAATGAAAAAACAGGATTTTTCTCACTTGAAAAAACAGGAATTTTCTCACTTTTATGGATGTTTCTTGGACGGTTATGAGTGTTGGTCAATTTATTTGATGTTTTTCATGGATGTCAACATCAATTTATGTCTGTTTTTTATGGTTTTTGTCAGTGAGAATGAAAAAAACAGGATTTTTCTTACTTTGATGGATGTTTCATGGTTTCGATGAAATTGATTTACATAATCGAGGGGAATTATTGATTCACGAAAGGGGATAGAATTTCTGAGAACTTGATTTACATAATCGCTAGGGGAATTATTGATTTACGAAAAGGGGAATAAAGAAACAAGTATGGCTTCCTTGATCTTAGGTCTGAGGGATAAACGTTCTTTAGGTCAGAGAGAAAAATTAATATTCTATTTTTAAATAGGGCTTCATTGATCTTTAGTGTCAGGAATTAGAAATGACATCACTTGTTATCTTGGAATTATGCGGGAGTCTAAAGAGATAGAAATTCTATTTTTAAATACGGCTTCACTGATCTTTAAGTCGGAGAGATAAATTGATATTCTAACGAAACCTTAATAGTGTAGCTAGGAACATTTATGAGATGAAGAGATTAACACAGGAAAGAGTTTTCTAGAAATTTCAAATGTGACAGCGCAGGGATGCCAAAACAATAGGAACACGCAGAAATTACTTTTAGGGGATTATTTGGGCGAAACCATTTGAAACATTTTAGGGAATTATTTCGGCGAAACAGTTAGAGACATTTTAAAAGATGATTTAGAAGATGTTTTAGAAGAGGATTTGAGGATGAAACTCTGTGGTCGTTATAATACACAAGTTCTATTTAAACAGTGTCGTGAGGTCCTCTACCCCAACCCCAAAGGGCCCCGATCCCCCTATCCCAACCCCGAAGGAAGCCCCCGGCCCCCAAAGGTCCCCCACGCTCCCAAAGGACCACCCGGCTCTCAAGGGCCCCCCCGGACCCCTAAAGGTCCCCCCGGCGGCCCCAAAGGTCCCTGAGCCCCCATTTTTTAATACTTTTTTAAGGCTTTATTATATCTTTTCAGAACAAGTTATTTTCTTAATGTCCATCCTAAACCCATTTTACAAGTTGAAGTTCCCATCCTTCTCATCCACAACTTTACTTTACAGCTTTTTGGATACCTCAACACCAAGCAATACTTTTCAAAAGACATTTCAGAGCAAGTTACTTTCTTAATGTCCCTCCTAAACCCATTTTACAAGTTGAAGCATCCATCCTTTTCACCCACAACTTTACTTTACAGCTTTTTGGATACCTCAACACCAAGAAATACTTTTCAAAAGACATTTCAGAGCAAGTTCCTTTCTTAATGTCCCTTCTAAACCCAGTTTTCAACTTGAAGTACCCATCCTCTTCACCCACAACTTTACTTTACAGCTTTTCGGATACCACAACACCAAGCAATACTTTTCAAAGGGAATTTCAGAACAAGTTCTTTTCTTAATGTCCCTCCTAAACCCATTTTACAAGTTGAAGCATCCATCTTTTTCACCCACAACTTTACTTTACAGCTTTTTGAATACCTCAACACCAAGCAATACTTTTCAAAAGGTATTTCAGAGCAACTTTTTTTTTTCTTAATGTCCCTTCTAAACCTATTTTCCAACTTGAAGTACCCATCCTTTTCACCCACAGCTTTACTTTACAGCTTCTTGGATACCTCAACACCAAGAAATACTTTTCAAAAGACATTTCAGAGCAAGTTCCTTTCTTAATGTCCCTTCTAAACCCATTTTCCAACTTGAAGTACCCATCCGTTTCACCCACAACTGTTTTACTTTACAGCTTTTTGGATACCTCAACACCAAGAAATACTTTTCAAAAGGCATTTCAGAGCAAGTTCCTTTCTTAATGTCCCTCCTAAACCCATTTTCCAACTTGAAGTACCCATCCGTTTCACCCACATGTTTACTTTACAGCTTTTTGGATACCTCAACACCAAGCAATACTTTTCAAAGGCATTTCAGAACAGGTTCTTTTCTTACTGTCCTTCCTAAACCAATTTTACAAGTTGAAGTACTTATCTTTTTCACCACAACTATACTTTACGACTTTTTGCATACCAACATCATCAAGCAATACTTTTCAAAAGGCTTTATTATACCTTTTCAGAACAAGTTCTTTACGTAATGTCCTTCCTAAACCAATTTTACAAGTTGAAGTGCTCATCTTTTTCCCCCACAACTTTACTATAAGGCTTTTCGAATACCCCAACATCAAGCAATACCTTTCAAAAGGCTTTATTATATCTTTTCAGAACAAGTTCTTCATGTAATTTTCTTCCTAAACCCATTTTACAAGTTGAAGTACTTATCTTTTTCCCCACAACTTTACTTTACAGCTTTTTGAATACCTCAACACCAAGTAATACTTTTCAAAAGGTATTTCAGAGCAATTTTTTTTTCTTAATGTCCCTTCTAAACCTATTTTCCAACTTGAAGTACCCATCCTTTTCACCCACAACTTTACTTTACAGCTTTTTGGATACCTCAACACCAAGAAATACTTTTCAAAAGACATTTCAGAGCAAGTTAATTTCTTAATGTCCCTTCTAAACCCATTTTCCAACTTGAAGTACCCATCCGTTTTCACCCACATGTTTACTTTACAGCTTTTTTGGATACCCACAACACCAAGAAATACTTTTCAAAAGGCATTTCAGAGCAAGTTCCTTTCTTAATGTCCCTCCTAAACCCATTTTCCAACTTGAAGTACCCATCCGTTTTTTGTCACCCACATTTTACTTTACAGCTTTTTGATACCTCAACACCAAGCAATACTTTTCAAAGGCATTTCAGAACAAGTTCTTTTCTTAATGTCCTTCCTAAACCAATTTTACAAGTTGAAGTACTTATCTTTTTCATCACAACTTTACTTTACGACTTTTTACATACCCCAACATCAAGCAATACTTTTCAAAAGGCTTTATTATACCTTTTCAGAACAAGTTCTTTACGTAATGTCCTTCCTAAACCAATTTTATAAGTTGAAGTACTCATCTTTTCCCCCACAACTTTACTATAAGTGCTTTTCGAATACCCCAACAATCAAACGAAACCTTTCAAAAGGCTTTATTATATCTTTTCAGAACAAGTTCTTCATGTAATTTCTTCTTCCTAAACCCATTTTACAAGTTGAAGTACTTATCTTTTTCCCCACAACTTTACTTTACGACTTTTTTGCACACCCAAACATCAAGCAATACTTTCCAAAAGGCTTTATTATATCTTTTCAGAACAATTTTTTTTTCTTAGTGTCCTTCTTAAACCATTTTTACAAGTTGAAGTAGTTATCTTCTTCACCACAACTTTACTTTACGACTTTTTGCACACCCCAAGATCAAGCAATACTTTTCAAAAGGCTTTATTATATCTTTTCAGAACAAGTTCCTTTCTTAATATCCTTCTTAAACCAATTTTACAAATTCTAAATTTTTTCTTTAGGAATATTTCAGTAGTGTTTTTGTTATGGTTTACCTTGTCACAGTTACATTCTCTTGATTTTTTCAAAGTTCATTTATAAATTTCTTTCGTTGAAATGCAAGAGTTGGAATATTTCAGTAGTGTTTTTTGTTGTGGTTACAGTGTCACAGTTACATTCTCTTGATTTTTCAAAACTCATTTTGAATTTCTTTCATTGAAATGCAAGAGTTGGAATATTTCAGTAGTGTTTTGTCGTGGTTTACCTTGTCACAGTTACATTTTCTTGATTTGTCAAAGTTTATTTTGAATTTCTTTCACTGAAATGCAAGAGTTGGAATATTTCAGTAGTGTATTGTCGTGGTTTACCTTGTCACAGTTACATTCTATTGATTTTTCAAAGTTCTTTTGAATTTCTTTCATTGAAATGCAAGAGTTGGAATATTTTATTAGTGTTTTGTTGTGTTTACAAATTGTCACAGTTACATTCTCTTGATTTTTCAAAGTTCATTTTGGTTTTCTTTCGTTGAAATGCATGAGTTGGAATATTTCAGTAGTGTTTTGTAGTGTTTTACCTTGTCACACACTTACATTCTCTTAATTTTTCAAAGTTCATTTTGGTTTTCTTTCGTTGAAATGCAAGAGTTGGAATATTTCAGTAGTGTTTTGTAGTGGTTTACCTTGTCATAGTTACATTCTCTTAATTTTTTCAAAGTTCATTTTGGATTTCTTTCGATGAAATGCAAGAGTTGGAATATTTCAGTAGTGTTTTGTCGTGGTCTACCTTGTCACAGTACATTCTCTTGATTTTTCAAAGTTCATTTGAATTTCTTTCATTGAAATGTAAGAGTTGGAATATTTCAGTAGTGTTTTGTTGTGGTTTACCTTATCACAGTTACAGTCTCTTGATTTTCAAAGTTCATTTGGATTTCTTTCGTTGAAATGCAAGAGTTGGAATATTTCAATAGTGTTTTGATGTGGCTTACCTTGTCACAGTTACATTCTCTTGATTTTTCAAAGTTCATTTTGGTTTTCTTTCGTTGAAATGCAAGAGTTGGAATATTTTAGTAGTGTTTTGTTGTGGTTTATCTTGTCACAGTTACATTCTCTTAATTTTTCAAAGTTCATTTCGGATTTCTTCGCGGTTTACCATGTCAAAGTTACATTCTCTTGATTTTTCAAAGTTCATATTGAATTTCTTTCATTGAAATGCAAGAGTTGGTATATTTCAGTAGTGTTTTGATTGTGGTTTACCTTGTCACAGCTACATTCTCTTGATTTTTCAAAGTTCATTTTGGTTTTCTTTCGTTGAAATGCAAGAGTTGGAATATTTCAGTAGTGTTTTGTAGTGGTTTACCTTGTCACACTTACATTCTCTTAATTTCTCAAAGTTCATTTGGAATTTCTTTCATTGAAATGCAAGAGTTGGAATATTTCAGTAGTGTTTTGCCATGGTTTACCTTGTCACAGTTACATTCTCTTAATTTTTCAAAGCTCATTTTGAATTTCTTTCATTGAAATGCAAGAGTTTGAATATTTCAGTAGTGTTTTGTCGTGGTTTACCTTGTCACAGTTACATTCTCTTAATTTTTCAAAGTTCATTTTGAATTTCTTTCGTTGAAATGCAAGAGTTGGAATATTTCAATAGTATTTTGTTGTGGTTTACCTTGTCACAGTTACATTCTCTTAATTTTTCAAAGTTCATTTTGAATTTCTTTCATTGAAATGCAAGAGTTGGAATATTTCAGTAGTGTTTTGTTTGTGGTTTACATTGTCAAAGTTACATTCTCCTAACTTTTCAAAGTTCATTTTGGATTTCTTTCGTTGAAATGCAAGAGTTGGAATATTTCAGTAGTGTTCTGTTGGGGTTTACCTTATCACAGTTACATTTTCTTGATTTTTCAAAGTTCATTTTGAATTTCTTTCATTGAAATGCAAGAGTTGGAATATTTCAGTAGTGTTTTGTTATGGTTTACCTTGACACAGTTACATTTTCTTGATTTTTTCAAAGTTCATTTGGATTTCTTTCGTTGAAATGCAAGAGTTGGAATATTTCAGTAGTGTTTTGCTGTGGTTTACCTTGTCACAGTTACATTCTCTTGATTTTTCAAAGTTCATAGTTGGAATATTTCAGTAGTGTTTTGTTGTGGTTTATCTTGTCACAGTTACATTCTCTTGATTTTTCAAAGTTTATTTTGGATTTCTTTCATTGAAATGCAAGAGTTGGAATATTTCAGTAGGGTTTTGTTGTGGTTTACCTTCTCACAGTTACATTCTCTTGATTTTTCAAAGTTCTTTTTGGAATTTCTTTCGTTGAAATGCAAGAGTTGGAATATTTCAGTAGTGTTTTTTGTAGTTTTACTTTGTCACAGTTACATTCTCTTGATTTTTCAAAGTTCATTTTGAATTTTTTTCGTTGAAATGCAAGAGTTGGAATATTTCAGTAGTGTTTTGTCGTGGTTTACCTTGTCACAATTACATTCTCTTGATTTTTCAAAGTTCATTTTGAAATTTCACTCATTGAAATGCAAGAGTTGGAATACTTCAGTGGTGTTTTGTCGTGGTTTACCCTGTCACAGTTACATTCTCTTGATTTTTCAAAGTTCATTGAAATTTCTTTCATTGAAATGCAAGAGTTGGAATTTTTCAGTAGTGTTTTAGTATGGTTTACCTAGTCACTGTTACATTTTCTTGATTTTTCACAGTTCATTTTGAATTTCTTTCATTGAAATGCAAGAGTTGGAATGTTTCAGTAGTGTTTTGTCATGGTTTACCTTGACACAGTTACATTTCTTGATTTTTCAAAGTTCATTTGGATTTCTTTCGTTGAAATGCAAGAGTTGGAATATTTCAGTAGTGTTTTGCCGTGGTTTACTTTGTCACAGTTACATTCTCTTGATTTTTCAAAGATAATTTTGGTTTTCTTTCACTGAAATGCAAGAGATGGAATATTTCAGTAGTGTTTTGTTGTGCTTTACCTTGACACAGTTACATTTTCTTGATTTTTGTTAGGTTAGGTTAGGTTAGAATCAAATTAGGTTAGGTTAAGTTAGGTTAGGTTAGGTTAGGTTAGCCTACGTACGCGCGCGTACGTAGTAGGTAACCTAACCTAACTTAACCTAACCTAACTTAACCTAACCTAAACTAATTTGATCTAGCCTAACCTAACCTAACAAAAATCAAGAAAATGTAACTGTGTCAAGGTAAAGCACAACGAAACACTACTGAAATATCCCAACTCTTGCATTTCAACGAAAGAAAACCAAAATTATCTTTGAAAAATCAAGAGAATGTAACTGTGACAAAGTAAACCACGGCAAAACACTACTGAAATATTCCTACTCTTGCATTTATATGAAAGAAATCCGAAAAGAACATTGAAAAATCAAGAGAATGTAACAGTGACTAGGTAAAACCCATACTAAAAACACTACTGAAATATTCCAACTCTTGCATTTCAATGAAAGAAGTTTCAATGAACTTTGAAAAATCAAGAGAATGTAACTGTGACAGGGTAAACCACGACAAAACACCACTGAAGTATTCCAACTCTTTGCATTTCAATGAGTGAAATTCAAAATGAACTTTGAAAAATCAAGAGAATGTAACAGTGACAAGGTAAACCATGACAAAACACTATTGAAATATTCCAACTCTTACATTTCAACAAAAGAAATTCAAAATGAACTTTGAAAAATCAAGAGAATGTAACTGTGACAAGGTAAACTACAACAAAACACTACTGAAATATTCCAACTCTTGCATTTCAACGAAAGAAATCCCAAAAAGAACTTTGAAAAATCAAGAGAATGTAACTGTGACAAGGTAAACTACAACAAAACCCTACTGAAATATTCCAACTCTTGCATTTCAATGAAAGAAATCCAAAATGAACATTGAAAAATCAAGAGAATGTAACTGTGACAAGGTAAACCACAACAAAACACTACTGAAATATTCCAACTATGATCTTTGAAAAATCAAGAGAATGTAACTGTGACAAGGTAAACCACAGCAAAACACTACTGAAATATTCCAACTCTTGCATTTCAACGAAAGAAATCCAAATGAACTTTGAAAAATCAAGAGAAATGTAACTGTGTCAAGGTAAACCATGACAAAAACACTACTGAAACATTCCAACTCTTGCATTTCAATGAAAGAAATTCAAAATGAACTATGAAAAATCAAGAAAATGTAACTGTGATACGGTAAACCCCCCAACAGAACACTACTGAAATATTCCAACTCTTGCATTTCAACGAAAGAAATCCAAAATGAACTTTGAAAAATTAGGAGAATGTAACTTTGACAAGGTAAACCACAACAAAACACTACTGAAAGATTCCAACTCTTGCATTTCAATGAAAGAAATTCAAAATGAACTTTGAAAAATTAAGAGAATGTAACTGTGACAAGGTAAACCACACCAAAACACTATTGAAATATTCCAACTCTTGCATTTCAACGAAAGAAATTCAAAATGAACTTTGAAAAATTAAGAGAATGTAACTGTGACAAGGTAAACCACGACAAAACACTACTGAAATATTCCAAGTCTTGCATTTCAATGAAAGAAATTCAAAATGAGCTTTGAAAAATTAAGAGAATGTAACTGTGACAAGGTAAACCATGACAAAACACTACTGAAATATTCCAACTCTTGCATTTCAATGAAAGAAATTCCAAATGAACTTTGAGAAATTAAGAGAATGTAAGTGTGACAAGGTAAACCACTACAAAACACTACTGAAATATTCCAACTCTTGCATTTCAACGAAAGAAAACCAAAAATTACTTTGAAAAATCAAGAGAATGTGGCTGTGACAAGGTAAACCACATCAAAACACTACTGAAATATTCCAACTCTTGCATTTCAATGAAAGAAATCCAAAATGAACTTTGAAAAATTAAGAGAGTGTAACTATGACTAGGTAAACCACGACAAAACACTATTGAAATTTTCCAACTCTTGCATTTCACCAAAGAAATCAAAATGAACCTTGAAAAATTAAGAGAATGTAAGTGTGACAAGGTAAACCACAACAAAACACTACTGAAATATTCAAACTCTTGCATTTCAACGAAAGAAAACCAAAATGAACTTTGAAAAATCTAGAGAATGTAACTGTGACAAGGTAAACCATGACAAAACACTACTGATTTATTCCAGCTCTTTCATTTCAATGAAAGAAATTCAAAATGGACTTTGAAAAATTCAGAGAATGTAACTGTGACTAGGTAAACCACGACGAAACACTATTGAAATATTCCAACTTTGCATTTCATCGAAAGAAATCCAAAATGAACTTTGAAAATTAAGAGAATGTAACTGTGACAAGGTAAACCACACAAAAACACTACTGAAATATTCCAACTCTTGCATTTCAACGAAAGAAAACCAAAATGAACTTTGAAAAATTAAGAGAATGTAACTGTGACAAGGTGAATCACGACAAGACACTACTGAAATATTCGAACTCTTGCATTTCAACGAAAGAAATTCAAAATGAACTTTGAAAAATCAAGAGAATGTAACTGTGATAAGGTAAACCACAACAAAACACTACTGAAATGTTCCAACTCATGCATTTGAACGAAAGAAATCCAAAATGAACTTTGAAAAATTAAGAGAATGTAACTATGATTAGGTAAACCACGGCAAAACACTATTGAAATATTCCAACTCTTGCATTTCATCGAAAGAAATCCAAAATGAACTTTGAAAAATTATAGAATGTAAGTGTGACAAGGTAAACCACAACACAAAAGTACTGAAATATTCCGACTCCTACATTTCAACGAAAGAAAAAACAAAATGAACTTTGAAAAATCAAGAAAATGTAAGTGTGATAAGGTAAAATACGTCAAAACAGTACTGAAATATTCCAACTCTTGCATTTCAATGAAAGAAATTCAAAATGGACTTTGACAAATTAAGAGAATGTAACTTTGACAAGGTAAACCACGACAAAACACTATTGAAATATTCCAACTCTTGCATTTCAATGAAAGAAATCCAAAATGAACTTTGAAAAATCAAGAAATGTAACTGTGACGAGGTAAACCACAACAAAACACTACTGAAATATTCCAACTCATGCATTTCAACGAATGAAAACCAAAATGAACTTTGAAAAATTAAGAGAATGTAACTGTGACAAGGTAAACCATGACAAAACACTACTGAAATATTCCAACTCTTGCATTTCAACGAAAGAAATTCAAAATGAACTTTGAAAAATTAAGAGAATGTAACTGTGACAAGGTAAACCACAACAAAACACTACTGAAATATTCCAACTCTTACATTTCAATGAAAGAAATTCGATAGAACTTTGAAAAATCAAGAGAATGTATTTGTGACAAGGTAAACCACGACAAAAACACTACTGAAATATTCCAACTCTTGCATTTCATCGAAAGAAATCCAAAATGAACTTTGAAAAATTAAGAGAATGTAACTGTGACGAGGTAAACCACTACAAAACACTACTGAAATATTCCAACTCTTGCATTTCAACTAAAGAAAACCAAATGAATTTGAAAAATCAAGAAAATGTAACTGTGACAAGGTAAACCATGACAAAACACTACTGAAATATTCCAACTCTTGCATTTCAATGAAAGAAATCAAAAATGAACTTTGAAAAATCAAGAAAATGTAACTGTGATAAGGTAAACCACAACAAACACTACTGAAATATTCCAACTCTTACATTTCAATGAAAGAAATTCAAATGAACTTTGAAAAATCAAGAGAATGTAACTGTGACAAGGTAAACCACAGCAAAACACTACTGAAATATTCCAACTCTTGCATTTCAACGAAAGAAATCCAAATGAACTTTGAAAAATTAAGAAAATGTAACTCTGTCAAGGTAAACCACGACAATACACTACTGAAATTTCCAACTCTTGCATTTCAATGAAAGAAATTCAAAATGAGCTTTGAAAAATTAAGAGAATATAACTGTGACAAGGTAAATCATGACAAAACACTACTGAAATATTCCAACTCTTGCATTTCAACGAAAGAAATCCAAATGAACTTTGAAAAATCAAGAAAATGTAACTGTGTCAAGGTAAACCATGACAAATAACTACTGAAATATTCCAACTCTTGCATTTCAATGAAAGAAATTCAAAATGAACTTTGAAAAATCAAGAAAATGTAAATGTGATAAGGTAAACCCAACAAAACACTACTGAAATATTCCAACTCTTGCATTTCAACGAAAGAAATTCAAAATGAACTTTGAAAAATTAGGAGAATGTAACTGTGACAAGGTAAACCACAACAAAACACTACTGAAATATTCCAACTCTTGCATTTCAATGAAAGAAATTCAAAATGAACTTTGAAAAATTAAGAAAATGTAACTGTGTCAAGGTAAACCACGACAAACACTACTGAAATATTCCAACTCTTGCATTTCAATGAAAGAAATTCAAAATGAGCTTTGAAAAATTAAGAGAATATAACTGTGACAAGGTAAATCATGACAAAACACTACTGAAATATTCCAACTCTTGCATTTCAACGAAAGAAATCCAAAATGAACTTTGAAAAATCAAGAAATGTAACTGTGTCAAGGTAAACCATGACAAAACACTACTGAAACATTCCAACTCTTGCATTTCAATGAAAGAAATTCAAAATGAACTTTGAAAAATCAAGAAATGTAACTGTGATAAGGTAAACCCCAACAAACACTACTGAAATATTCCAACTCTTGCATTTCAACGAAAGAAATCCAAAATGAACTTTGAAAAATTAAGAGAATGTAACTGTTGACAAGGTAAACCACAACAAAACACTACTGAAAGATTCCAACTCTTGCATTTCAATGAAAGAAATTCAAAATGAACTTTGAAAAATTAAGAGAATGTAACTGTGACAAGGTAAACCACACAAAACACTATTGAAATATTCCAACTCTTGCATTTCAACGAAAGAAATTCAAAATGAACTTTGAAAAATTAAGAGAATGTAACTGTGACAAGGTAAACCACGACAAAACACTACTGAAATATTCCAACTCTTGCATTTCAATGAAAGAAATTCAAAATGAGCTTTGAAAAATTAAGAGAATGTAACTGTGACAAGGTAAACCATGACAAAACACTACTGAAATATTCCAACTCTTGCATTTCAATGAAAGAAATTCCAAAATGAACTTTGAAAAATTAAGAGAATGTAAGTGTGACAAGGTAAACCACTACAAAAACACTACTGAAATATTCCAACTCTTGCATTTCAACGAAAGAAAACCAAAATTAACTTTGAAAAATCAAGAGAATGTGGCTGTGACAAGGTAAACCACATCAAAACACTACTGAAATATTCCAACTCTTGCATTTCAATGAAAGAAATCCAAAATGAACTTTGAAAAATTAAGAGAATGTAACTATGACTAGGTAAACCACGACAAAACACTATTGAAATATTCCAACTCTTGCATTTCACCAAAAGAAATCCAAAATGAACTTTGAAAAATTAAGAGAATGTAAGTGTGACAAGGTAAACCACAACAAAACACTACTGAAATATTCCAACTCTTAAATTTCAACGAAAGAAAACCAAAATGACTTTGAAAAATCTAGAGAATGTAACTGTGACAAGGTAAACCATGACCAAACACTACTGAAATATTCCAACTCTTTCATTTCAATGAAAGAAATTCAAAATGGACTTTGAAAATTCAATAGAATGTAACTGTGACTAGGTAAACCACGACGAAACACTATTGAAATATTCCAACTTTTGCATTTCATTGAAAGAAATCCAAAATGAACTTTGAAAAATTAAGAGAATGTAACTGTGACAAGGTAAACTACAACAAAACACTACTGAAATATTCCAACTCTTGCATTTCAACGAAAGAAAACCAAAATGAACTTTGAAAAATTAAGAGAATGTAACTGTGACAAGGTAATCACGACAAGACACTACTGAAATATTCGAACTCTTGCATTTCAACGAAAGAAATTCAAAATGAACTTTGAAAAATCAAGAGAATGTAACTTTGATAAGGTAAACCACAACAAAACACTACTGAAATGTTCCAACTCATGCATTTGAAACGAAAGAAATCCAAAATGAACTTTGAAAAATTAAGAGAATGTAACTATGATTAGGTAAACCACGGCAAAACACTATTGAAATATTCCAACTCTTGCATTTCATCGAAAGAAATCCAAATGAACTTTGAAAAATTAAGAGAATGTAAGTGTGACAAGGTAAACCACAACACAACACTACTGAAATATTCCAACTCCTACATTTCAACGAAAGAAAACCAAAATGAACTTTGAAAAATCAAGAAAATGTAAGTGTGATAAGGTAAAATACGTCAAAACAGTACTGAAATATTCCAACTCTTGCATTTCAATGAAAGAAATTCAAAAATGAACTTTGAAAAATTAAGAGAATGTAACTGTGACAAGGTAAACCACACCAAAACACTATTGAAATATTCCAACTCTTGCATTTCAACGAAAGAAATTCAAAATGAACTTTGAAAAATTAAGAGAATGTAACTGTGACAAGGTAAACCACGACAAAACACTACTGAAATATTCCAAGTCTTGCATTTCAATGAAAGAAATTCAAAATGAGCTTTGAAAAATTAAGAGAATGTAACTGTGACAAGGTAAACCATGACAAAACACTACTGAAATATTCCAACTCTTGCATTTCAATGAAAGAAATTCCAAATGAACTTTGAGAAATTAGAGAAATGTAACTGTGACAAGGTAAACCACTACAAAACACTACTGAAATATTCCAACTCTTGCATTTCAACGAAAGAAAACCAAAATTAACTTTGAAAAATCAAGAGAATGTGGCTGTGACAAGGTAAACCACATCAAAACACTACTGAAATATTCCAACTCTTGCATTTCAATGAAAGAAATCCAAAATGAACTTTGAAAAATTAAGAGAGTGTAACTATGACTAGGTAAACCACGACAAAACACTATGAAATATTCCAACTCTTGCATTTCACCAAAAGAAATCCAAAATGAACTTGAAAAATTAAGAGAATGTAAGTGTGACAAGGTAAACCACAACAAAACACTACTGAAATATTCCAAACTCTTAATTTCAACGAAAGAAAACCAAAATGAACTTTGAAAAATCTAGAGAATGTAACTGTGACAAGGTAAACCATGACAAAACACTACTGAAATATTCCAACTCTTTCATTTCAATGAAATTTCAAAATGAACTTTGAAAATTAATAGAATGTAACTGTGACTTAGGTAAACCACGACGAAACACTATGAAATATTCCAACTTTTGCATTTCATCGAAAGAAATCCAAAATGAACTTTGAAAATTAAGAGAATGTAACTGTGACAAGGTAAACTACAACAAAACACTACTGAAATATTCCAACTCTTGCATTTCAACGAAAGAAAACCAAAATGAACTTTGAAAAATTAAGAGAATGTAACTGTGACAAGGTGAATCACGACAAACACTACTGAAATATTCCAACTCTTGCATTTCAACGAAAGAAATTCAAAATGAACTTTGAAAAATCAAGAGAATGTAACTGTGACAAGGTAAACCACAACAAAACACTACTGAAATATTCCAACTCATTGCATTTGAACGAAAGAAATCCAAAATGAACTTTGAAAAATTAAGAGAATGTAACTGTGATTAGGTAAACCACGGCAAACACTATTGAAATATTCCAACTCTTGCATTCATCGAAAGAAATCCAAAATGAACTTTGAAAAATTAATAGAATGTAAGTGTGACAAGGTAAACCACAACAAAACACTACTGAAATATTCCGACTCTTACATTTCAACGAAAGAAAACAAAATGAACTTTGAAAAATCAAGAAAATGTAAGTGTGATAAGGTAAACCACGTCAAAACAGTACTGAAATATTCCAACTCTTGCATTTCAATGAAAGAAATTCAAAATGACTTTGAAAAATTAAGAGAATGTAACTGTGACAAGGTAAACCACGACAAAACACTACTGAAATATTCCAACTCTTGCATTTCATTGAAAGAAATCCAAAATGAACTTTGAAAAATCAAGAAAATGTAACTGTGACGAGGTAAACCACAACAAAACACTACTGAAATATTCCAACTCATGCATTTCAACGAATGAAAACCAAAATGAACTTTGAAAAATTAAGAGAATGTAACTGTGACAAGGTAAACCATGACAAAAAACACTACTGAAATATTCCAACTCTTGCATTTCAACGAAAGAAATTCAAAATGAACTTTGAAAAATTAAGAGAATGTAACTGTGACAAGGTAAACCACAACAAAACACTACTGAAATATTCCAACTCTTACATTTCAATGAAAGAAATTCGAAATGAACTTTGAAAAATCAAGAGAATGTATTTGTGACAAGGTAAACCACGACAAAACACTACTGAAATATTCCAACTCTTGCATTTCATCGAAAGAAATCCAAAATGAACTTTGAAAAATTAAGAGAATGTAACTGTGACGAGGTAAACCACTACAAAACACTACTGAAATATTCCAACTCTTGCATTTCAACTAAAAAAAACCAAAATGAACTTTTGAAAAATCAAGAAAATGTAACTGTGACAAGGTAAACCATGACAAAACACTACTGAAATATTCCAACTCTTGCATTTCAATGAAAGAAATTCAAAATGAACTTTGAAAAATCAAGAAAATGTAACTGTGATAAGGTAAACCACAACAAAACACTACTGAAATATTCCAACTCTTGCATTTCAATGAAAGAAATTCAAAATGAACTTTGAAAAATCAAGAGAATGTAACTGTGACAAGGTAAACCACAGCAAAAACACTACTGAAATATTCCAACTCTTGCATTTCAACGAAAGAAATCCAAATGAACTTTGAAAATTAAGAGAATGTAACTGTGACAAGGTAAACCACGACAAAACACTACTGAAATATTCCAACTCTTGCATTTCAATGAAAGAAATTCAAAATGAGCTTTGAAAAATTAAGAGAATGTAACTGTGACAAGGTAAATCATGACAAAACACTACTGAAATATTCCAACTCTTGCATTTCAACGAAAGAAATCCAAAATGAACTTTGAAAAATCAAGAGAATGTAACTGTGTCAAGGTAAACCATGACAAAAACTACTGAAATATTCCAACTCTTGCATTTCAATGAAAGAAATTCAAAATGAACTTTGAAAAATCAAGAAAATGTAAATGTGATAAGGTAAACCCCAACAGAACACTACTGAAATATTCCAACTCTTGCATTTCAACGAAAGAAATTCAAAATGAACTTTGAAAAATTAGGAGAATGTAACTTTGACAAGGTAAACCACAACAAAACACTACTGGAAATATTCCAACTCTTGCATTTCAATGAAAGAAATTCAAAATGAACTTTGAAAAATTAAGAGAATGTAACTGTGACAAGGTAAACCACGACAAAACACTACTGAAATATTCCAACTCTTGCATTTCAATGAAAGAAATTCAAAATGAGCTTTGAAAAATTAAGAGAATGTAACTGTGACAAGGTAAACCACAACAAAACACTACTGAAATATTCCAACTCTTGCATTTCAACGAAAGAAATCCAAAATGAACTTTGAAAAAATCAAGAGAATGTAACTGTGAAAGGTAAACCATGACACAAACACTACTGAAATATTCCAACTCTTGCATTTCAATGAAAGAAAATTCAAAATGAACTTTGAAAAATCAAGAAAATGTAACTGTGACAAGGTAAACCCACACAAAAACACTACTGAAATATTCCAACTCTTGCATTTCAACGAAAGAAAATCCAAAATGAACTTTGAAAAATTAAGAGAATGTAACTGTGACAAGGTAAACCACAACAAAACACTACTGAAAGATTCCAACTCTTGCATTTCAATGAAAGAAATTCAAAATGAACTTTGAAAAATTAAGAGAATGTAACTGTGACAAGGTAAACCACACAAAACACTACTGAAATATTCCAACTCTTGCATTTCAACGAAAGAAATTCAAAATGAACTTTGAAAAATTAAGAGAATGTAACTGTGACAAGGTAAACCACGACAAAACACTACTGAAATATTCCAACTCTTGCATTTCAATGAAAGAAATTCAAAATGAACTTTGAAAAATTAAGAGAATGTAACTGTGACAAGGTAAACCACAACAAAACACTACTGAAATATTCCAACTCTTGCATTTCAATGAAAGAAATTCCAAATGAACTTTGAAAAATTAAGAGAATGTAACTGTGACAAGGTAAACCACAACAAAACACTACTGAAATATTCCAACTCTTGCATTTCAACGAAAGAAAACCAAAATGAACTTTGAAAAATCAAGAGAATGTAACTGTGACAAGGTAAAAACCACATCAAAACACTACTGAAATATTCCAACTCTTGCATTTCAACGAAAGAAATCCAAAATGAACTTTGAAAAATTAAGAGAATGTAACTATGACTAGGTAAACCACGACAAAACACTATGAAATATTCCAACTCTTGCATTTCACCAAAGAAATCCAAAATGAACCTTGAAAAATTAAGAGAATGTAAGTGTGACAAGGTAAACCACACAAAACACTACTGAAATATTCCAACTCTTAAATTTTCAACAAAGAAAGAAATTCAAAAAATGAACTTTGAAAAATCTAGAGAATGTAACTGTGACAAGGTAAACCATGACAAAACACTACTGAAATTTATTCCAGCTCTTTCATTTCAATGAAAGAAATTCAAAATGAACTTTGAAAATTCAATAGAATGTAACTGTGACTAGGTAAACCACGACAAAACACTATTGAAATATTCCAACTTTTGCATTTCATTGAAAGAAATCCAAAATGAACTTTGAAAAATTAAGAGAATGTAACTGTGACAAGGTAAACTACAACAAAACACTACTGAAATATTCCAACTCTTGCATTTCAACGAAAGAAAACCAAAATGAACTTTGAAAAATTAAGAGAATGTAACTGTGACAAGGTGAATCACGACAAGACACTACTGAAATATTCGAACTCTTGCATTTCAACGAAAGAAATTCAAAATGAACTTTGAAAAATCAAGAGAATGTAACTTTGATAAGGTAAACCACAACAAAACACTACTGAAATATTCCAACTCATGCATTTTCAACGAAAGAAATCCAAAATGAACTTTGAAAAATTAAGAGAATGTAACTATGATTAGGTAAACCACGGCACAAACACTACTGAAATATTCCAACTCTTGCATTTCATCGAAAGAAATCCAAAATGAACTTTGAAAAATTAAGAGAATGTAACTGTGACAAGGTAAACCACAACAAAACACTACTGAAATATTCCAACTCCTACATTTCAACGAAAGAAAACCAAAATGAACTTTGAAAAATCAAGAGAATGTAACTGTGATAAGGTAAAATACGTCAAAACAGTACTGAAATATTCCAACTCTTGCATTTCAATGAAAGAAATCAAAATGACTTTGAAAAATTAAGAGAATGTAACTTTGACAAGGTAAACCACGACAAAACACTATTGAAATATTCCAACTCTTGCATTTCATTGAAAGAAATCCAAAATGAACTTTGAAAAATCAAGAAAATGTAACTGTGACGAGGTAAACCACAACAAAACACTACTGAAATATTCCAACTCATGCATTTCAACGAATGAAAAACCAAAATGAACTTTAAAAAATTAAGAGAATGTAACTGTGACAAGGTAAACCATGACAAAACACTACTGAAATATTCCAACTCTTGCATTTCAACGAAAGAAATTCAAAATGAACTTTGAAAAATTAAGAGAATGTAACTGTGACAAGGTAAACCACAACAAAAAACACTACTGAAATATTCCAACTCTTACATTTCAATGAAAGAAATTCGATAGAACTTTGAAAAATCAAGAGAATGTATTTGTGACAAGGTAAACCACGACAAACACTACTGAAATATTCCAACTCTTGCATTTCATCGAAAGAAATCCAAAATGAACTTTGAAAAATTAAGAGAATGTAACTGTGACAAGGTAAACCACTACAAAACACTACTGAAATATTCCAACTCTTGCATTTCAATGAAACTAAAGAAAAAACCAAAATGAACTTTGAAAAATCAAGAAAATGTAACTGTGTCAAGGTAAACCATGACAAAACACTACTGAAATATTCCAACTCTTGCATTTCAATGAAAGAATTTCAAAATGAACTTTGAAAAATCAAGCAAATGTAACTGTGATAAGGTAAACACAACAAAACACTACTGAAATATTCCAACTCTTACATTTCAATGAAAGAAATTCAAATGAACTTTGAAAAATCAAGAGAATGTAACTGTGACAAGGTAAACAACAAAACACTACTGAAATATTCCAACTCTTGCATTTCAACGAAAGAAATCCAAAATGAACTTTGAAAAATCAAGAAAATGTAACTGTGACAAGGTAAACCCTGACAAAAAACTACTGAAATATTCCAACTCTTGCATTTCAATGAAAGAAATTCAAAATGAACTTTGAAAAATCAAGAAAATGTAACTGTGATAAGGTAAACCACAACAGAACACTACTGAAATATTCCAACTCTTGCATTTCAACGAAAGAAATCCAAAATGAACTTTGAAAAATTAGGAGAATGTAACTTTGACAAGGTAAACCACAACAAAATGCTACCGAAATATTCCAACTCTTGCATTTCAATGAAAGAAATTCAAAATGAACTTTGAAAAATTAAGAGAATGTAACTCTGTCAAGGTAAACCACGACAATACACTACTGAAATTTCCAACTCTTGCATTTCAATGAAAGAAATTCAAAATGAGCTTTGAAAAATTAAGAGAATATAACTGTGACAAGGTAAACCATGACAAAACACTACTGAAATATTCCAACTCTTGCATTTCAATGAAAGAAATTCCAAATGACCTTTGAGAAATTAAGAGAATTAAGTGTGACAAGGTAAACCACTACAAAACACTACTGAAATATTCCAACTCTTGCATTTCAACGAAAGAAAACCAAAATGAACTTTGAAAAATCAAGAGAATGTAGCTGTGACAAGGTAAACCACATCAAAACACTACTGAAATATTCCAACTCTTGCATTTCAATGAAAGAAATTCAAAATGAACTTTAAAAAATTAAGAGAATGTAACTGTGACAAGGTAAACCATGACAAAACACTACTGAAATATTCCAACTCTTGCATTTCAACGAAAGAAAACCAAAATGAACTTTGAAAAATTAAGAGAATGTAACTGTGACAAGGTGAACCACCACAAGACACTACTGAAATATTCCAACTCTTGCATTTCAACGAAAGAAATTCAAAATGAACTTTGAAAAATCAAGAGAATGTAACTGTGATAAGGTAAACCACAACAAAACACTACTGAAATATTCCAACTCATTGCATTTGAACGAAAGAAATACAAAATGAACTTTGAAAAAATTAAGAGAATGTAACTTTGACAAGGTAAACCACATCAAAACACTATTGAAATATTCCAACTCTTGCATTTCAGCGAAAAAAATCCAAAATGAACTTTGAAAATCAAGAGAATGTAACTGTGATAAGGTAAACCACAACAAAACACTACTGAAATATTCCAACTCATGCATTTCAATGAAAGAAATCCAAAATGAACTTTGAAAAATTAAGAGAATGTAACTATGACTAGGTAAACCACGACAAAACACTATTGAAATATTCCAACTCTTGCATTTCATCAAAAGAAATCCAAAATGAACTTTGAAAAATTAAGAGAATGTAAGTGTGACAAGGTAAACCACAACAAAACACTACTGAAATATTCCAACTCTTACATTTCAACGAAGGAAAACCAAAATGAACTTTGAAAAATCTAGAGAATGTAACTGTGACAAGGTAAACCACGACAAAACACTACTGAAATATTCCAACTCTTGCATTTCAATGAAAGAAATTCAGAATGGACTTTGAAAAATCAATAGAATGTAACTGTGACTAGGTAAACCACGACAAAACACTATTGAAATATTCCAACTTTTGCATTTCATCGAAAGAAATCCAAAATGAACTTTGAAAAATTAAGAGAATTTAACTGTGACAAGGTAAACTACAACAAAACACTACTGAAATATTCCAACTCTTGCATTTCAACGAAAGAAAACCAAAATAAACTTTGAAAAATTAAGAGAATGTAACTATGATTAAGTAAACCACGACAAAACACTATTGAAATATTCCAACTCTTGCATTTCATCGAAAGAAATCCAAAATGAACTTTGAAAAATTAAGAGAATGTAAGTGTGACAAGGTTAAACCACAACAAAACACTACTGAAATATTCCAACTCATGCATTTCAACGAAAGAAATCCAAAATGAACTTTGAAAAATCAAGAGAATGTAACTATGATTAAGAAAGCACGACAAAACACTATTGAATATTCCAACTCTTGCATTTCATCGAAAGAAATCCAAATGAACTTTGAAAAATTAAGAGAATGTAAGTGTGACAAGGTAAACCACAACAAAACACTACTGAAATATTCCAACTCCTACATTTCAACGAAAGAAAACCAAAATGAAACTTTGAAAAATCAAGAAAATGTAAGTGTGATAAGGTAAACCACGTCAAAACACTACTGAAATATTCCAACTCTTGCATTTCAATGAAAGAAATTCAAAATGGACTTTGAAAAATTAAGAGAATGTAACTTTGACAACGTAAACCACGACAAAACACTATTGAAGTATTCCAACTCTTGCATTTCATTGAAAGAAATCCAAAATGAACTTTGAAAAATCAAGAAAATGTAACTGTGACGAGGTAAACCACTCCAACTCTTGCATTTCAGTGAAAGAAATTCAAAATAAACTTTGACAAATCAAGAAAATGTAACTGTGACAAGGTAAACCACGACAAAACACTACTGAAATATTCCAACTCTTGCATTTCAATGAAAGAAATTCAAAATGAGCTTTGAAAAATCAAGAGAATGTAACTGTGACACTGTAAACCACAACAAAACACTACTGAAATATTCCAACTCTTGCATTTCAACGAAAGAAATTTATAAATGAACTTTGAAAAATCAAGAGAATGTAACTGTGACAAGGTAAACCATAACATAACACTACTGAAATATTCCTAAGAAAAATTTTAGAATTTGTAAATTGGTTTAAGAAAGATATTAAGAAAAGGAACTTGTTCTGAAAAGATATAATAAAGCCTTTTGAAAAGTATTGCTTGATCTTAGGGTGTGCAAAAAGTCGTAAAGTAAAGTTGTGGTGAAGAAGATAACTACTTCAACTTGTAAAAATGGTTTAAGAAGGACATTAAGAAAAAAACTTGTTCTGAAAAGATATAATAAAGCCTTTTGAAAGTATTGCTTGATGTTTGGGTGTGAAAAAAAGTCGTAAAGTAAAGTTGCGGGGAAAAAGATAAGTACTTCAACTTGTAAAATGGGTTTAGGAAGAAAATTACATGAAGAACTTGTTCTGAAAAGATATAATAAAGCCTTTTGAAAGGTATTGCTTGATGTTGGGGTATTCGAAAAGCCTTATAGTAAAGTTGTGGGGGAAAAGATGTAGTACTTCAACTTGTAAAATTGGTTTAGGAAGGACATTACGTAAAGAACTTGTTCTGAAAAGGTATAATAAAGCCTTTTGAAAAGTATTGCTTGATGTTGGGGTATGCAAAAAGTCGTAAAGTAAAGTTGTGGTGAAAAAGATAAGTACTTCAACTTGTAAAATTGGTTTAGGAAGGACATTAAGAAAAGAACTTGTTCTGAAATGCCTTTGAAAAGTATTGCTTGGTGTTGAGTATCCAAAAAGCTGTAAAGTAAACATGTGGGTGAAACGGATGGGTACTTCAAGTCGGAAAATGGGTTTTAGGAGGGACATTAAGAAAGGAACTTGCTCTGAAATGCCTTTTGAAAAGTATTTCTTGGTGTTGAGGTATCCAAAAAGCTGTAAAGTAAAGTTGTGGGTGAAACGGATGGGTACTTCAAGTGGGAAAAAGGGTTTAGAAGGGACATTAAGAAAAAAAAAAAAAAAGTTGCTCTGAAATACCTTTTGAAAAGTATTGCTTGGTGTTGAGGTATTCAAAAGCTGTAAAGTAAAGTTGTGGGTGAAAAAGATGGATGCTTCAACTTGTAAAATGGTTTAGGAGGGACATTAAGAAAAGAACTTGTTCTGAAATACCCTTTGAAAAGTATTGCTTGGTGTTGTGGTATCCGAAAAGCTGTAAAGTAAAGTTGTGGGTGAAGAGGATGGGTACTTCAAATTGTAAAATGGGTTTAAAAGGGACATTAAGAAAGGAACTTGCTCTGAAATGTCTTTTGAAAAGTATTTCTTGTTGTTGAGGTATCCAAAAAGCCGTAAAGTAAACATGTGGGTGAAACGGATGGGTACTTCAAGTTGGAAAATGGGTTTAGAAGGGAGATTAAGAAAGGAACTTGCTCTGAAATGTCTTTTGACAAGTATTTCTTGGTGTTGAGGTATCCAAAAAGCTGTAAAGTAAAGTTGTGGGTGAAAAGGATGGGTACTTCAAGTTGGAAAATAGGTTTAGAAGGGACATTAAGAAAAAAAAAAGTTGCTCTGAAATACCTTTTGAAAAGTATTGCCTGGTGTTGAGGTATTCAAAAAGCTGTAAAGGAAAGTCTTGGGGAAAAAGATAAGTACTTCAACTTGTAAAATGGGTTTAGGAAGAAAATTACATGAAGAACTTGTTCTGAAAATATATAATAAAGCCTTTTGAAAGGTATTGCTTGATGTTGGGGTATTCGAAAAGCCTTATAGTAAAGTTGTGGGGGAAAAGATGAGTACTTCAACTTGTAAAATTGGTTTAGGAAGAACATTACGTAAAGAACTTGTTCTGAAAAGGTATAATAAAGCCTTTTGAAAAGTATTGCTTGATGTTGGGGTATGCAAAAAGTCGTAAAGTAAAGTTGTGGTGAAAAGATAAGTACTTCAACTTGTAAAATTGGTTTAGGAAGGACATTAAGAAAAGAACTTGTTCTGAAATGCCTTTGAAAAGTATTGCTTGGTTGTTGAGTTATCCAAAAAGCTGTAAAGTAAACATGTGGTGAAAACGGATGGGTACTTCAAGTCGGAAAAATGGGTTTAGGAGGGACATTAAGAAAGGAACTTGCTCTGAAATGCCTTTTGAAAAGTATTTCTTGGTATTGAGGTATCCAAAAAGCTGTAAAGTAAATATGTGGGTGAAACGGATGGTACTTCAAGTTGGAAAATGGGTTTAGAAGGGACATTAAGAAAGGAACTTGCTCTGAAATGTCTTTTGAAAAGTATTTCTTGGTGTTGAGGTATCCAAGAAGCTGTAAAGTAAAGTTGTGGTTGAAAAGGATGGGTACTTCAAGTTGGAAAATAGGTTTAGAAGGGACATTAAGAAAAAAAAAAAAAAAAAAAAAAAAGTTGCTCTGAAATACCTTTTGAAAAGTATTGCTTGGTGTTGAGGTATTCAAAAAGCTGTAAAGTAAAGTTGTGGGTGAAAAAGATGGATGCTTCAACTTGTAAAATGGGTTTAGGAGGGACATTAAGAAAAGAACTTGTTCTGAAATGCCCTTTGAAAAGTATTGCTTGGTGTTGTGGTATCCGAAAAGCTGTAAAGTAAAGTTGTGGGTGAAGAGGATGGGTACTTCAAGTTGTAAAAAATGGGTTTAGAAGGGACATTAAGAAAGGAACTTGCTCTGAAATGTCTTTTGAAAAGTATTTCTTGGTGTTGAGGTATCCAAAAAGCCGTAAAGTAAACATGTAGGTGAAACGGATTTGTACTTCAAGTTGGAAAATGGGTTTAGAAGGGACATTAAGAAAGAAACTTGCTCTGAAATGTCTTTTGAAAAGTATTTCTTGGGTGTTGAGGTATCCAAAAGCTGTAAAGTAAAGTTGTGGGTGAAAAGGATGGTACTTCAAGTTGGAAAATAGGTTTAGAAGGGACATTAAGAAAAAAAAGTTGCTCTGAAATACCTTTTGAAAAGTATTACTTGGTGTTGAGGTATTCAAAAAGCTGTAAAGTAAAGTTGTGGTGAAAAAGATAAGTACTTCAACTTGTAAATTTGTTTAGGAAGGACATTAAGAAAAGAACTTGTTCTGAAATGCCTTTGAAAAGTATTGCTTGGTGTTGAGGTATCCAAAAAGCTGTAAAGTAAACATGTGGGTGAAACGGATGGGTACTTCAAGTTGGAAAATGGTTTAGGAGGGACATTAAGAAAGGAACTTGCTCTGAAATGCCTTTTGAAAAGTGTTTCTTGGTGTTGAGGTATCCAAAAAGCTGTAAAGTAAACATGTGGGTGAAACGGATGGGTACTTCAAGTTGGAAAATAGGTTTAGAAGGGACATTAAGAAAGGAACTTGCTCTGAAATGTCTTTTGAAAAGTATTTCTTGGTGTTGAGGTATCCAAGAAGCTGTAAAGTAAAGTTGTGGGTGAAAAGGATGGGTACTTCAAGTTGGAAAATAGGTTTAGAAGGGACATTAAGAAAAAAAAAAGTTGCTCTGAAATACCTTTTGAAAAGTATTGCTTGGTGTTGAGGTATTCAAAAAGCTGTAAAGTAAAGTTGTGGGTGAAAAAGATGGATGCTTCAACTTGTAAAATGGGTTTAGGAGGGACATTAAGAAAAGAACTTGTTCTGAAATGCCCTTTGAAAAGTATTGCTTGGTGTTGTGGTATCCGAAAAGCTGTAAAGTAAAGTTGTGGGTGAAGAGGATGGGTACTTCAAGTTGTAAACTGGTTTAGAAGGGACATTAAAAAGAAAGGAACTTGCTCTGAAATGTCTTTTGAAAAGTATTTCTTGGTGTTGAGGTATCCAAAAAGCTGTAAAGTAAAGTTGTGGGTGAAAAGGATGGATGCTTCAACTTGTAAAATGGGTTTAGGAGGGACATTAAGAAAGTAACTTGCTCTGAAATGTCTTTTGAAAAGTATTGCTTGGTGTTGAGGTATCCAAAAAGCTTTAAAGTAAAGTTGTGGATGAGAAGGATGGGAACTTCAACTTGTAAAATGGGTTTAGGATGGACATTAAGAAAAAAACTTGTTCTGAAAAGATATAATAAAGCCTTAAAAAAGTGTTAAAAAATGGGGGCTCAGGGGCCTTTGGGGCGCCGGGGGGACCTTTAGGGGTCCAAGGGGCCCTTGAGAGTCGGGTGGTCCTTTGGGAGCCTGGGGGACCTTTGGGGGGGCCGGGGGCTTCCTTCGGGGTCGGGATGGGGGGATCGGGGCCCTTTGGGGTTGGGGTAGAGGACCTCACGACACTGTTTAAATAGAACTTGTGTATTATAACGACCACAGAGTTTCATCCTCAAATCCTCTTCTAAAACATCTTCTAAAATCATCTTTTAAAATGTCTCTAACTGTTTCGCCGAAATAATTCCCTAAAATGTTTAAAATGATTTTGCCCAAATAATCCCCTAAAAGTAATTTCTGCGTGTTCCTATTGTTTTGGCATCCCTGCGCTGTCAAATTTGAAATTTCTAGGAAACCCTTTCCTGTGTTAATCTCTTCATCTCATAAATGTTCCTTAGCTACACTATTAAGGTTTCGTTAGAATATCAATTTATCTCTCCGACTTAAAGATCAGTGAAGCCGTATTTAAAAATCGAATTTCTATCTCTTTAGACTCCGCATAATTCCATGTCTTTTGATAACAAGTGATGTCATTTCTAATTCCTGACACTAAAGATCAATGAAGCCCTATTTAAAAATAGATATTAATTTTTCTCTCTGACCTAAAGAACGTTTATCCCTCAGACCTAAGATCAAGGAAGCCATACTTGTTTCTTTATTCCCCTTTTCGTAAATCAATAATTCCCCTAGCGATTATGTAAATCAAGTTCTCAGAAATTCTATCCCCTTTCGTGAATCCATAATTCCCCTCGATTATGTAAATCAATTTCATCGAAACCATGAAACATCCATCAAAGTGAGAAAAAATCCTGTTTTTTCATTCTCACTGACAAAAACCATAAAAACAGACATAAATTGATGTTGACATCCATGAAAAACATCAAATAAATTGACCAACACTCATAACCGTCCAAGAAACATCCATAAAAGTGAGAAAATTCCTGTTTTTCAAGTGAGAAAAATCCTGTTTTTTCATTCTCAGTGAGAAAACCATCTCCCTAGGGACTCTATGCCCAAATATGGAGCCCCGTCACGAGTATAAGATAGCTTTCTACTAGCGACCCGGCTCAATGGTAACCGAAACTCTAAAAAACGGAATTTTTGTACCAAAAGATACATCAAAAGAATCAAATTTTAATTCTGATTTCAAATATATAAGTTTCATCAAGTTCAATCTTACCCATCAAAAGTTACGCGCCTGAGAAAATTTGGCTGATTTTTGAAA
Organism: Artemia sinica; assembly: GCA_027921565.1. Taxonomy (NCBI): domain Eukaryota; kingdom Metazoa; phylum Arthropoda; class Branchiopoda; order Anostraca; family Artemiidae; genus Artemia; species Artemia sinica. The sequence goes on along the minus strand of CM051257.1, from coordinate 58,625,184 downwards.
AAAGGGGAAAGACCCCTAAAAGTTATAGAACCTTAATGAAAGTCACACCATCATATTCAGCGTATCAGAGAACCCTAGTGTAGAGGTTTCACGCTCCTATCTACAA
>CM051257.1:58565078-58615078 GCA_027921565.1 Artemia sinica | reverse complement strand
TCGGGATGTGTACAGAGTGAGGCTTTGAATAGATTGGGATGTAGATTTAAAAGTCTGCATTTAAGTCAAGCATCAACAGAAACAGATCAATTTTTTAGTTTTATATTAATCTTTATAGTACTTTTATATTACTAAATAGTACCTTTATGATACGAAATGGCTTATTTTTTAGTTATTACCGTCATTAAACTTCATTTGGAAAAATCGGCTCCAATTTACCCCCCCCCCCCAGGATTTTGTTGAAATTAAGCCACTGCTGATAAGTAATACTAGTTATAAAAATTCGAAACACCGTCAACAGTTCTTATTTATACATTTGAAATCAGAGGTATACGCAGGGGAGCCGGGCTTCTAACGCACAAAATTAGAATAAAACATACTTTTTATTTTATACTTTAATTGTTTTTAATTGGCATTTTTAGAGGACAATGCTGTCCACAAACAAAGGGTACAAGAAAAGAGTATGACTACCTTACAAGAGTTGAAACTGGCGCCAACGTCAACATCTAGCATTTGGCGTTTCTTGGCATTTTTTCGGTGTAATAATAAGGCAAAATAAGTGTAGAAAGAAATGTCTGATCTTGGTTTCTGATCAGTAAACAACAAAATCAAAACGATCATAATATATAGGAGAAAGAAAATGAAGTTTTCTGAGCAAGACTTTTGTTTGAGGATTGATCTAATTGCGAAAAAAAAAACATTTAGGTTATGGAGTATAGCTGTACAATGTGGCTTCATTTTAGTATATTGCACAGCACATAGTATTTTGTAGTGTCTCAGCTCAATGCACACTTGTGTCCACATGACGGCTACTTCCTCTTATCTCCAATTCAGTAAATATATCTCTTCCAATGCGACAGTGGGTAAAGACCTACTCGAGGATTATTTCTTACTTTTTAATTCATTTGCACAAAAGTTTTAGATATGTCCAATTTTTTGGACAGAATATTTTATTGCTTGATTCCTTAAAAGTCAGCATTTTTGTACTACCCTCTATGCCCTGTTGTGCCTTTCTTACCGTGTCATATTAAAATCAATCTATTTTATTATGATTCGTAATGATGTATTTTTATAATTGATTTCATTTTGACTTTCTTCAATTTCAATATAAGATAAGTTCAAAAGTTGAAAGGCTTCAGCGTAGGTTTCAAGCTACTTGAGTTTCCTAAATATAAGCTACAACAAACTGATAAGGTTTCTTTTTCAAATAAATCGTATATACGTACTTTTGTCTTCTGTAAGAGAACGGGAAACACGTTTTTTGTCACACAGTAAAATCAATGCCATTTCAAACCGTATTTCTGGCATGAAGTGATTTTCTTGGTTGGCTGATTCTAAAAAGAGTTATGGATAATCAGGGCCGAAAGATGTCGAGGTGGTTATCTTGGAAATATCTCATCATAGTTTTTTGTGCTATACATTTTTCAATCACCGTCATAAGTGTGACAAAGAAATGTCATTGTTTTTACTGCCACGGGACAGAGCGTCGTTGTTTTATTTTTTATAGAAAAATGTAATCATTTTTCTGTCAACAGAGACAAAGTCATTGCAAAATGTGTCATTGTCTCAATGCGTCATTTGCTAGATGTTTTCCAGAGAAATTGCCTATCGATTTTTTGGGGTATCTGGCTAACTGACCGTATTTCAAATAGTAGGCTGTATAAAAAGTGGGGCTCAATCCCGCTTTCTAGGGCTATAATGAGAGAAAGGATGAGATGGCTAGGGCAAGTTATCAGGATGATAGATTGCCAAAGATTGTCCTTTTCGGCGAACCATATAGGGCTAAAAGGAAAGTAGGTCGTCCACAGTTGGGGTGGGAGGATATCATAAAGAATGAACTAAGGAAATAAAACTTCCTGGGAGGGTGTAAAGAGGTATGCTTTGAATAGATTAGGATGGAGGAGGTGTGTGCGTAGCTGTGTTGGCCTCAGGCGGCTTGGTGCTGCGGTGAGTTATTAGTAGTAGTAGTAGCAGTACCATTTTTTTAAGCCCATTCTTAAGGCTCTACTTATTGCAACAGTAAACAAAATATTTAAGGCTTTATGTATTCAAATACATTCACAAAGATTGCATCAAGCGAGATACTTGATAGCAGAAAATAATTGCACCCATAAAGGAGACACTGTACCACGTACTATTCTACTTAACTTATAACTTTTATTTATACATTCAAAATGTGTAAAAAGCATAGATTTTGCAATGACATGTAAAAATTGAATAATCTTCTTCCAAATACACAAAGAAAGAAAAAAAAAAACTAGAAAAAAAAAAAAAACAGCAACACTTTTAACAATGACATGTGTCCGATGACAGATAAGAAGTATGACACTCTCTATTTATACTTTCAACTATTCTTGTGATAAAATGCCACAAAACCGTAATGAACTACCAGCACGCTTAGAATGGATGGGAGAGATGCATGTTTGGCTTTTTGTCCCAGGTCAAATTAGCATAAACCTCGGGGAGAGGAGGTCCTCTGGCAATCGCAAAATCACCAGATGCAATGAATATGGACTTTCTAGTCTAAAATCTTACCCTTTCCCACCAGTAAAAAAATTATTCAAGACCGACTTTTTGCTGTCTGTTATCACCGAGGTTAAACCTGGTACTACTTGGTGGTAAGAAAAAATTAGCTACGTTACGAACAAACAAACTATAGTCAATAAATGTTCCTTGGACACCTCATTTCTATGGCCACCTGTCACCTATGCTAACTCCTACTACTACTATTGCTACCAACAGCTCACTGCAGCGTCAAACTACTCAAGGCCAACACAGCTGCATACACTCCTCCTTCACCTCAAATTATTAAAAGCTTCTTTTTTACCCCACCCATGAAGTTCCCATTTCCTTCAATCCTTCCTTGTGACTTCCTCCCTCGATCAAAACCCACAGGAATTGTAAAGGTGCAATAAATCCAAATTAGAGAAATATTACCAAATTGATGTAGCTAGTTGGTTGTCCTTTTAGTTAAGTTTATACGCGAATTTAGCTACGTTCCAGATTTAGAAACGAATAACCCAATTGTATTTTGATCTTGACCTTGGCTCTGCTTCTATGTTACAGTTTCTTTTAGTTCTTTAAACTCCTAGATTTGCTGTTTCAAAGTCCACACTGTATTACTGTTTTCGTTGTTGGGTTTTCCGATTGCAGGCAAAAATATTTAAGCTATTTTTTCGCTTCTGAATTTCAAGGTTCTCCCAATTCTGAGGATAAAGAGGTGCCCTGGGTCCTGATGAGGCTCGCAAATAAATCTGAACGCTGAACGCATTTGAACACTGAAGGCTATAGCCCCTGGAAGTCAATAGAGCATGCATAGGTTCTCTGACAGCATCGAAGATGGGGCCGGTAAGACTTCTGGAGTAGACATATATAAACATTCATTGATTCATTTAAGATTATTTGTTGCTATTTTTTTTTGTTTTTTTTAACTTGAAACGCAGATTCGGCTCTTTTGTAGCTTGTGATATTTGATCTTCAGTCTCACATCATGTTTTGGCACTATGCAATCTCAGAAAAAGGCAAGGAGGGAGCCTTGTTGCACCAATCCCTCCCAACATATTTGTAACTGTAATTTTAGGGAGGATACAGTGAGTAGGAAAAACACAGAATCCTTCTAGTCATGCATGACTGCATCAGCTTTCAGCTTTCAATTCAGAATACTTTCTTCTAAAGTTTACAAATTATTCTCTTTGTCTAGACATTTATTCACATTAGGATAAAAAAGGGAGGTCCTTTAAATTCTAGGATTGTTTCGGGTAAAATTTCTGTACGATCCGAGTTCTAACAATGTATAACATTCTCTCTTTTCTAATGCATTCCACCCATACAATTTTGATTTGAAGTAAGTCATTTGCATAAGCTGGGGTCAATTCTCCAAAATTTCTTTGAAAACCTAAAAAAAAATATCGCCAAAATATCCGTAAGATCCTCAGTTTAATAATTTTTAACAGTCATATCTTTATTCGATTATTTATTTATAAATCATTCTACTGAAAACGAACAACTCTCACAGTTCTGGGCCACTGCCTGGGGCTGCAAGAGTCACACTTCCCTCAGAGATACATTTTTTTTCACATTTCGACATTTCTGATTAAAATTGCTTCCTTAAAATTTTAACATGACATGAGGCTATGAGATGCCCTATGGGAGAAAAAATGGCACAGGAGGTGGCCTAAAAATAAGCTCCATGACACAATAAAATAGGAAACTTGGCGTTGATCATCCAGGTTCTTGATCATCCAGAATTTGATGATGCAATGCTAATCAATACCGGGTAACTTTTGGTTTATTGTTTCTTCCCTTTTCTGAAGCTGATAAAATTTACTTATGCTAATAACTTCTAGTGCGTACCTTTAAACTGTGAGCACCTTATCACTTGGTTACGGTAACCAAGATTCGAATCTTGAATTGGAATTTTTTTGACAGACACATCCTCTTTCAAGCGTATATTTACTCCCAACTTAATTTTGTATCAAAAATTGGTAGTTTGCCCAAAATTCAGTCGATAAGATGAAGATTTACTAAGCTCCAAATAGCTTGACAGACATAAGCCTTGAAACCAGGGGCGAAAAAGCTCTTAATGAAGAGATATCTAATTTTCCTTATCAACAGAAGACTTCGTTTATATATAAGCAATACAAAACTTCAAAAAAACAAATAGGACACCTAGCTTTTCAAGCCTGACTTGGAGGTTACATTTGCCACAGTATTGGAGCCCCCAATGCGTATCTTCGGGGTAATGTTCATAGACTGTAGTTCTTGCAACAGCAACTTGCAGGCATAGGGCATTGTAGTTTCTGTCAGATGTTTGCTAGTTTTACAGGTCCAACATAGTTTCTTGTGAGAAAGGAAACCGCAATTCGAACAGATGAAGACATTGAAGGCATCAGCGGAGATCATCAAACGTTCCTTCAATAAATTCCTACAAGGGAAATAGGGAGATGATTTGCAAGGACATTACTAGCCGGACACTGCAAATAGTAACGGATTAAAGACGCTTCTTGGCTACTAAGGTCCTTTCGTCAACCCGCAGTATGTTGCTACAGCTGGGTTTGAACTCTGAGTCCCGTATTACCAAGCTGAGATCAAACCCACTGCGCCACCGCACGACACAAAAAATAGTAATATCAACGAGAATTAAAGAAAATCAACAAAAACAAAAATTGATAAAATATTTTGGCTCTACTCACAACTCAGTCATTCAAGAAGAAGAAGAAAAGAAGAAGGGGCAAAAATATCAGAAGTATAAAAACAAAAAGTAAATCAGATTTTATTGAAAAGTTTAAATTAAAAGTAAGGCATTTAAATGTACACTAAAAAAAGACAAATAAAAAGAAGAAAAAACCTTCATAACCATTCAGAATCAATTCATATATCGCACTTTTTCTGAGCTAAAACAGATCGATTGGATGATGTTTTGATCAAATTTTATACAAACCTATAGATATTTTTCTTTTTTATTTTATTGGCTTTTAGACAATCACCTCATTATAAATCATTATAGAAATAACTTTAGAATTTATTATAATATCATTTCCAGTGATTATTCTTATTATGAGTGATTAAATAGCGTAATTTAGTAAATCCTTTCAAATAAACAAAGAATATTAGATAATGTTGAAAAAAGAGTTAATTTTTAGTAAATCTACGCTCTAAAGCTAAACTCAGAACGAAAGCTGCAAATTTATCAACCGAATACGACAAGTGACATTCTTATTAAAAATCTCTAGCTGGCATATTACATCGAAAGCGACATTTCTCAAAACAAAAATTCAAATTAAGGGAAAAATAATAAAAAAAACAGCGTTATTACTCTTAGGACTAGGATGGGTATATATGATTAAAATAGAAATTATATTTTTTCCGAAAAAATTTCTCTGAAAGAGAAAAAAAAAAAATCCTTGAATATTTATCTATACAAAAACACCACCAATAATCTTTTTTGAAAGTCATTTGACCGAGCCCATATCAAATTGCACTCAAGCGAATTTTTCATACTCAACCAAATCAGCAAACACAACGAAGCTTATTAACATTTTATTGCAATTAATTGCAGCATATTATTGAATAAGAGTAAACACTTTTCTCTATTTCAATCGGTTTGAACATCAAAATGGATTTTTACATATATATATATATATATATATATATATATATATATATATATATATATATATATATATATATATATATATTATATATATATATATATATATATATAAGATATATATATATATATATATATATATATATATATATATATATATATATATATATATATATATATATATATATATATATATATATATAACTTTAAAAAATAGAATTAAATATGTAAAATTAATTAAGTTTAATTTTACCCATCAAAGGCTATGAGCTGGAGAAAAATTTGCTTGATTTTCGAAAAAGGGGAAAAATATACACCAAAAATTTCAAGTGATCTTAATGAAAATCACACCAGCAGATTCAGAATATTAGACGACCATGTTGTAGAGGTTTCAAGCTCCTATCTACAAAATGTATAATTTGTATTTTTGGCCAGAAGAAAGATCCGGATGAGTGTTTATTTTATATTATTATTATTCCCCAGGGGTGATCGCATGGAACCAAAGGTCATAGAAGATAGAAAGAGAGCTCAATCGGACGGAAATCAAAAATTCTAGTGCCCTTTTTAAGTGACCAAAAAGATTGGAAGGCAACTAGTCCCCATTTTTCCCCAGACATCCGATTTTTTTTTCTAAGACAGCCATTTGATGGCCTTCTCATATATGAAATTATTTCTGTTCGTTTTAAGTTTTATTATTGCTCCTTATTTTCATTCTAATTTTTTTCTCTTTGTTTAATCAAACAGTTCGTGGTAACGAACTGTAAGTAAGGAGCGACCCGGCTCAATGGTAACCGAAGCTCTAAAAAACGGAATTTTGATACCAATAGATACATCAAAAGAATCAGATTTTAATTCTGATTTCAAATATATAAGTTTCATCCAGTTTAATCTTACCTATCAAAAGTTACGCGCCTGAGAAAATTTGGCTGATTTTCGAGAAAAGGGGAAAGACCCCTAAAAGTTATAGAAACTTAATGAAATTCACAGCATCATATTCAGTGTATCAGAGAACCCTACTGTAGAGGTTTCAAGCTCCTATCTACAAAAATGTGGAATTTTGCATTTTTTGCCAGAAGAAAGATCACGGGTGCGTGTTTATTTGTTTTTTTTTTTTTTTCCCAGGGGTAATCGTATTGACCCAGTGATCCTAGAATATCGTAAGAGGGCTCATTGGAACGGAAATTAAAAGTTCTAGTGCCCTTTTTAAGTGACCAAAAAAATGGAGGGCAACTAGGCCCCCTCCCACTCTCATTTTTTTCTCAAAGTCACCCAATTAAAATTTTGAGATAGCCATTTTGTTTAGCATAGTCGAAAATCTAATAAATATGTCTTTTACGATGACTTAATCCCCCACAGTTCCCAGGGGAAGGGCTGCAAGTTATGAACTCTGCCCATTGCTTACATATTGTATTGGTCATTGGGAAGTATACAGACATTTTCAGGAAGAATTTTTTTTCTGGTGGGGGGGGGAGGGGGGCTGGAGGAGGGGGTTACTCGGGAGAATCTTTCCGTGGAGGATGTTTCTTTGGGGTAAGGGACATTTCTATGAAGGGGGCGCCGGATTTCCAAGCATTATTTAAAAAACGATCAGAAATTAAATTAAAAAAAACTAGTTTTTTCAACTGAAAGTAAGAAGCAACATTAAAAACTTCAAATGAACAGAAATTATTACGTATATGAAGGGGTCCTCCCCCCTAAGTCAATACCTCGCTCTTTACGCTACAGTTTTTTTTAGTGCTTTCAAAAGAGCTATCTATTCTAATTAAACGGCCTTTGTGATTCAGGGGTGTGTGAATTAAATTTTTTTTTAAACTTTTAACGTAAAGAGCGTGGTATTGACTAAGGGGAAAACCCCATCATATACGTAATAACATATACGTAATAAAAAAAAAACAAAAAAAAAAAACAAGCGATACAGCTCAATAGTAAGCAAAACTTTTAAAAACAGAACTTTGATGTCAATAAATGTATCAAAAGAATAGGCTTATAATGCTGATTCTAAATATATGAATTTTATTAAGTTTAGTATTACTCATCAAAGGCTACGAGCCTGAGAAAAACTTACCCGATTTTTAAAGAGGGGGAAACATCCCCTACAAGTGAAAAGAATTTTAATGAAATCACACCGTCAGATTCAGCGTATCAGAAAACCCTATAACATAGGTTTCAAGCTCATATCTGCAAAAATCTGCAACTGTGTATTTTTTGCCAGAAGAAAAATATACGAATATAGAAGTTCGTTACGTAAGTTAATTTGTAAATTACGTCAGAACCAAATTTAGAGACAGCCATTTAGCAAAAGAATAGTAAAATTTTTATGCAAATTTTGTTTACTTATTCAATGACGGCGAGCCAAAATAAAAGCTGCATTAACTAAAAAACGATCAGAAATTAAATAAAAAAAACAAGTTTTTTAAACTGAAAGTAAGGAGCGACATTAAAACTTAAAACGAACAGAAATTATTTCGTATATGAAAGGGGCTGTCCCCTCCTCAACGCCTCGCTCTTTACGCTAAAGTTTGACTCTGTCTCACAACTTTATTTTTTTAAACAATAAAAAACTTTAGCGTAAAGAACGAGGCGTTGAGGAGGGGACAGCCCCTTTCATATACGGAATAATTTCTGTTCGTTTTAAGTTTTAATGTCGCTCCTTACTTTCCGTTTAAAAAACTTGTTTTTTTTTTTATTTAATAACTAGTAAGAGGCGACCTTGAGAGGGAGTAATCTCGTCCACTTCTGAAATTAAAGCCACTATAAAATAGGTGAAAATGAGTTACATGGAAATAAATCAAATAAACAAATGTGTATTTTAAGCAAACGAATGAGCAAACTAAAAGTACTGAGATAATTAAAAATGTCACTTCCTGTCCTCAAAATCTAAAAAAAATTCTACTTCACTCGAGGTAGAACTGAAATTTGTATTTCTCTTTTTTGGTTACCATTTGATATTTTGTATACGTACTTGTAATTTTGTATATGCTTCATTCTCTTTAAGTTGAGGATTATCGCTAGAATCTTGTTAGGTGTATTCTAATTATTAAACACAATCTGGGAAAACCAAATTTTTCGTTTTTGTTGATAGCATGGAAAACACACGAAGGTAGTTAAGCCTGATATAATACCGAAACGATTTTAACATTTAAACTGAAACCAAAAAAAGATAGAATCTTCAAAACCTGGAAAATAAAATTTCTTCAAAAAATTCAGAACAACAGATCTGAAGTTTTTTTTTTGTAGCTTTAACAGAAAATCGTGAAAAAAAAAAAAACAAAAAAAAAGCTTTTTTGAAAAGTTATAGTGCCCGCTGGTTTTCCCATTCCTATTAATAAAAAAAAAAACCATTTTGAAGTTTGGACGCTCTTAGCGAGAGGTTTGTCCGAAGGGGGTTGCGATTTTCAAAATTTAACAACACTCATTTTATTAAGGTTGGCGTTACAACTCAAAATCTATTTACAAAAGGATTTGTCGGCGAGCCACAATTTCCCGAGATGGATTCTAATGCAAGTTGTTTCTTTTCTGGTAACTTTACACTGGATATAGATTACATGCGCAGAAACAGATCAAAAAACTAGATTTGTTTTCTCAAGTAAACTAAAAAAAAAAGCAAGTTAGACTAAAACTCATAATTTTAAGGTCGATTCTAGAAAATATGTCTACTAAACAAAGATCATTCCAACTTAGTTTATTTTCTTTTATTTCTGAACCAAAGAAACGGTGCTGAAGATTTTTTAATTTTTTTGACGATGAACAGCTTTTTGAATTGAAAAACAACCGACTGTATCCAACAGCAGTAACTAACATCAAAAGGACAAGATGCTTATGTCGTTGGATTCACTAGTCTCAGATCTACGCATTCATCGAGTCACAATTTTGATATTAATTAGATTTTGTCTTGAAGTAGGAAACTAACTTTAAAAAATGAGAAATTGTTTCTTTTTCAACAATTTCCAACTAATATTCAATGTATTTTCAATCTAAAATACCATGTACAACAAATTAAAAAACAAATTAATTGAATAAATAGTAGAGCTAAATTTCAGATATGGAACTTGTTGTCTTTTGTTGATATACCAAAACCGTAGGAGAGTAGGAAAAATAGTATACCGAGATTGTAGAGGGAACCTTAACTAGAGGAAAAACATATAATTTATTTGCTGATGATAAATATTCACCTTTTATTCACTCTAGAGTTGCCAATAGAAAAACAACTTGCATTTGAAAATATGTCGGGAGAGATGGGTCCCCAAAATTTCGGATTGCGTATTTTCACACGAATTTCTACTGCGCACTTTTAAAGGATTTTTTTTTAGATCAATATCGAATGAGACATTTTTCTCATTATTTCAAGAAACAAAAAGTTTAAAAAAATAATAATTCTTCAATTAAATATAAAAATTCTCCAATAAACTTAAGACCATTCAGACATCATATTTTTTTGTGAAATGAGAAAACGCTCGGACAAGGCAGCTTTTCGGAGAAATCTTTTTTCTTTTTTGTTGCATTGTTAATAAATGCTTAGATGAATTTACTTTATTTTTAAGATTACAATTACTGTACGGCTTCCTTTAATAAGAAGCTTTAACACAAATTATAATGTCTGCATCGAAGTCATTAAAGATCAGCTTGAGTTCAACTGAAAATTTTTAAGAAAGTCTATTTGACCTAACAGAAGACATTTCCTCCACCAACAGAGATTGACTGCCCCCCCCCCCCCCCCTCCCATTCTGCTGGTGTTCACGTTATCAGGAGATATTCATCTCTCAACCCCCAATCAATCTAAAAAATAAATTGGCATGTACTTTAAGGGTCAAAATGAATGTTTTAGCATTCAACTATATTATTCTTTTTGTAATCGCGCTTTAGGGTAGAAGTGGCGAAGAGCGACTTTTGCAAGCTTTAGATATGGTTGTATTAGGCAAACGAGACGGTGCTTTTGAAGGTGGTAATGGGGGATTGGACCATGGCTACCATGATCTAATTTTGGCTTTGAGTCCATTCTTGATAGTCCCTAAAACACAACATCATTTGGAGTAAGCACAAAGCTGAGATGTTACCAATCAATTATATAATTATAAATTAAACGAAATTTATTTTGCAAATAGAAGATGAAGAAGATTTTGCCACCTACATTTGCCACCTACGGGTAATATTAAAAAAAAAAAATTACAACTTAAGACTTTGGATGAACTAAGTTTTGAACTCTCTCAGGCAAATCTAGTAAGTGAACCGGAAGTAGTTATTTTGTTCTGTACAAATATATTAGTTTTAATTTAAATGATTCCGTATATCTGCTGATATCACTGTATATGTGGTCAAAATATCCCGACTCTTGTATCTGTTTCCACTGTCTAATAAATGTACTTATCCCTGTTTAAACGTTTACTTGTTGGCATAGAAAGGTAGTGCGGTCTTGGAAAAAATACTGAATTTAAGGTATTATGTCGAAAATGCACAGCTACTATCTGTTTCAATGAACAGATATGAACAGGTTCAAAGGTGGAACCTTTGGATATCAGAGCCTCTGTGGATGGCTCCTGCGAAACCGCTTGAACCATTTTTATTTAGGGGAATAAAGAAACTTAAAAAAATGGGCTAGGTATTTTTACCTACCGAAACTGATATTCGGGTAAATAGGAGGTACAATCATGACTCTTCAAGTAAAACTTAACTGACTCAATTTTTCCCGACAGACTGAACACATTGGGGATAGACTTACCATCCACACAATATTTTACATCTCTGACTTTCAACATGGCGATCACTGTATGTGGTCAAAATATCCAGACTTTTGTATCTGTTTTCTCTGTCTAATAAATGGACTTATCCCCATTTGAACGTTTACTTGTTCGTCATAGAAAGGTAGTGTCGTCTCGGGAAAAAATATCTAATTTAATGCATTACGTCGAAAATGCGCAGCTACTATCTGTTTCAATGAATTGATATAGAGGTGGAACCTCTTGATATCAGAACCTCTGTGGATGGCTTCTGTGTAACCCCCTGAACAATTTTATTTAGGGGAATAAGCAAATTTACACAGACCGGAACAATGTAATAAAAGGTAAAGTAGGTAAAGGATATACGGCACTAGACTCTTGAAGTCCAAACCGGCGGTGCTGATCTCCATCTAAAGGCCCATCAGCCAAGAAGTCCAATACGGGTTGGGAGCCAGTCATCCTGTGCTTTCGCACACCCTTCTTGCTCACCTCCCCCAAATTTTTCCAGGTACCCATTTAAAGCTGGGTCGACTGCGGCTAATCTTAGAGAGTCACGCCACTGACCCCCGTCCGAAATCAAACAACTGACCACACCAGCAATCGAACACTCGCCCTTCGGACAAATGATTACAAATCCAGCGCAATGTAATATTTTACATATACATTTCAAAACAGAACAATGTGACACATTCCAGAACAATGTAACACATTACATTTTCTTTTTGTTCATTTAGATTATCTCTTTTAATAAAATTACACTGTAGCATTCTTGTACGACAAATCCAGTTTTATACAACATTTTGTGAAAAAACAAGAGTGCCTAACCAGACTACAGAAATGATAATTAATTCATCATAATCTACCATAAATGAATCTCGCTTCAAATAACAGTATTACTTAAACAAAGACTATTCGCTCTTTTATTAGTTCAATCTTTATAATTATGATTAGAAACTATTTGATGTAAAAAGAAAATGGAAGAAAATGAAATGACGGGGAGGGAGGAATGTAATCATTATAGCCAACAATATAGAATTTAATGATTTAATATCACTTACTTGACCCTTGTCTTTCTAGCCTCGTCTTTTCTGTCACTTTATAATTTCTGCACGCATCTTCAATTTTTCGTTTCCATAAGTTCTTTTCGTTCAGATTCCCACAAGACATATAAATCTGTTGATCCAAAGCAGAGCAGTACAAGTTCAGCTCAGGTTTGAGAGATGAATCTACATCTTCTGATAGTAGTTTCAAATGTTCCAGTATTATTGGCTGAAATTAAGTTAACAGTAATACTGAAAGCCATTCTAAGCAACCAAATCTCTTACAATCATAGAAAAAGAATATAAAGTGTAGACAAAATAGGTTTTAAAACATAATTCAAAATTTTATTGTCAAAAAATAAGTGCGACGCCCTTTCAGTTTCGATGCACTGTGATCCGAAATTTAATCAAATTGGTCTGGTGTTAGAGCCTTTTTTTATTGAACATCGCGGAAAGACAAAATTTAGCACAAAGAGCTGAGATTTTAGGAGCGTGGCCACCGCCTTCATTTATAACATAATTTCTGTTCGTTTAATTTTTAATATTATTAATTAATTTCACAAAATGATTTTTAATTTAATCTATGTCTTTTTTTGTTATCATACTTTGAAATCCCTTTTAATTATGCTGCAGTTCAAATTTAGTATTAAGTTATATAACACACATTTAGGTGTTAACTATATATGATAAATACGATTTTGCTAAATATAAGGGAGACTATTCCATCCATTAAGCCTTTTAAATATAAAGCCTTTTCATTTCTTTTTTACGATTCTTTAATATGAAAAAAAAAAAAAATTCCGTTATAAACTCTTGTTTTTACAATAATAAGGGAGCTGTTCTTCTCTTGAAGACCCACATTGAATGCTTAACCTGAATCTATTCTTCCAAATGAAGGGGTGGGAATAGGTCAGGGTATAGTCTTCTCCCCTCCATGTTTATTAGAAAGATCCACCAAAAGAAAATTTGAAACCCTGAACCAAAAAATACATTTTTGAGTCATCAGATAACCAAAAAAGCTCTACCATAGTAGCAGGTACGAGCTATGTAATACTATAAAACTATTAGTAGAAAAGGCAAAGAAGCCATTTTATTTGTATGGAGGGGATATAAGTTTAGGTATAAATGGGTAAACAGCCAGTACAGGCAGCTGTCAATAGGCAGCATGGCCTTTGAAACTCGGAGGCTCTATTGGTAGCGTTTTAAACTGTTAATAATTTTAATATTTTCAATCGATAGCATTTTGGACCTATTTAAGCAAAGTGTTGTATGGCAGAAATAACACTTCGCAACTCCTGAAGGTCTTTTTTACAAATTGCCTCTTCTGCTGTTTTAGAGTTTTTGTTCAAATGAGCCTTTTTACAAAATTCTATGATAACCGGCTAGATGCGATCAGCTGTGGGGGGGGGGGACCCGATAAACAGACATCTGGGACAGTCTTTCTCAGGGAAAATACGGACTTCCACATTTTGTGGATAGGAGCCAGAAGAATCTGATCTAGGGTTCTCAGATTTGTTAAATTTCATGATGGGATTTTCATAAGATTAAATTTTGAATAATTGAAATTAGTACAAGATATTTTTTTGTGGATAGGAGACAAAATAATCTGATCGAAAATCTCACATTTTTTAAATTTCATGAGGGGATTCTCATCAAGATTTAATTTTGCATATTTGAAATTAGCATAAACTATTTTTTTTTTTTTTAATTTTCATTATTTTCTAGCAGTCAAATGAAGATCAAATTCTTAAGATTTTTACAATTTAAGTAACACAAAAACCAAACAGAAAATGTGTACTCTTTTAAGGCAGAGAGTAGTGGCCACGCATAGCAAAGGCAAATCCTTGGATGGGTTGCGTTATCAAAGAAGAAACGGCTAAAAATAAATAAAATCATGAAGAGAATATTCGAGGGCAAACCTGGTTTTCACTAGCATGTTTAAGCAACAAACACTGTTTTCAGAAAACCCACTGTCTTGAAATATTAAACGAGCGATAGATGTAAATCTGTAAAAAAAAAATTCTCAAAAACGGCACAGTAATTTTTCTTAAAATCGACATACTAGCATTTTCCAGGTCAGAACTTGCAAATTTTTTTTTTCCTTGTAGCCCTCTTAATATTTGTCATAAATTGTCTGCTGATTGACATGAGAGACCCCTGTTGTTGAAAGCATTGAGCATAAGTAGAATCATAGGCAGCGCGCTAGCGCTGTCTAAGTAAAGAACGATGTGGGCACAATGTGTTTTTTTTTTTCTCCATACCCGGGCACTTCGTATCGAAGGAGTTGTCGTAGAAAGTTCGAAAAGGGCTCATTCGATTGCAAATTGGAGTGGCTAGTGCCCTTTTTAATAGTCAAAAGTGATTGGAGGGCAACTAACCCCCCTCCCACGCCCATCATTTCCCCAAACACATCCAATCAAAACTTTGAGATAGCCATTTTGTTCAGCTTAGTTGATTTCCAGATAGAAAATATCTTTTTGATAAGATAAATGATAAGATAAGATATTTATTTCAAAAAATCACTATCACAAGCCCACAAAGGGCCGAATTCGGACTTTGGAGTCGACAACATAAATGGTTACACTAAAAATGCAAAGAACAACAACAAAATAGAGAAAACCATAATGAACAATCATTTAAAAGTCAATAATTAAAACTTTAAAAAGTCAATTAAAAAATTAAAAAGATAAAAAAAACTGGTCAAACTAAACTTAGAGCGAAACATAAATGCATTAAAAACTGGTCAAACTAAACTTAGAACGAGACATAATTGCATTTAAATTAAAAGGGATACCAAGAAAATGTCAATAATTCAACTACAGTAATAAAAGAGTAAAAACAATAAAAGAGTTAAAAACAAAAAAAACTGTCAAAAACAAAAAAAAAAAAAAAAAAAAAAAAAAAAAAAAAAAAAAAAAAAAAGGGGGGGGGGGCAAGCAAATGAGTGCAAGAACCTGGGCAGTACCATCAGCTAATAATAAAAAAAGAGGGGGAGAAACTATTGAGACATTTTATTTACTTTTTCTGTAATGAAGGGGATAAAAGTTTTTTCGTATCTGGAAGTAATGCAGCGAATGGGGGACAAAGCAGGGATGGGCTCAGAAACAGCTCGAGGCGGCCTTAATCTGGATGGGGAGTGACGTTTGGGGAAAATACTTGCCGTCCGAGGGTTTGTTATGGCATTTTTTGCAAAACGGAGGCACAACGAAATCCTCCTTTGCTCCAGGGTTTTCAGACTAGCTTTTTTTAGGAGCAGAGAGTATGGCACCTTGCCTTCTTTGAAAATTATTCGCAAGGCCCTTTGTTGAATTGATTCGATTTTTTCCGATTCTTCACGAGAGATACCAGGGTGCCAAACTGGACAAGCATATTTTAGATGCAGGCGGACAAAAAACGTGTAAATTCGTAAGGAGTGTGAAGGGGGGACGCTGAATTTATTTAGGAGCTTAAGGAGGGCGATAGACACATTAGCTCTATGGATGATCTCTTTAATGTGGATATCCCACTTTAAATTTGAAGAAATTGTGACGCCAAGTAGTTTAAATGAGGACACAGAAATTTCAGGAGGGATAGGATTAAGAAAATAGGGCGAGGATTCGAGGAAACAAATGGGCATTATCATGGACTTGGAGGCGTTTACTGTCATGTCTAAGTCTAAGGCCTCGTCTCCAATTTCATTGAGAATACTCATAGGGTCACTTGTTAAATTTCTGAAGCAAGTTTCAACAACCGTTAGGTCATCAACAAATTTCCATCGGTCAGGAAATTCCTTTGCGAGGCTGTTGATCATTACTGAAAAAAGGAGGGGACCTAGAAGAGTACCTTGGGGTATGCCGTTGTGGACAGGGAGAGGATTTGAACAATGGTTTTGGTATTTGACAACTTGCGATCTATTTGTTAAGAAGGAGGCAACTAATTTCACCAGTAAGGGATCAATATTGAACTCGTTGACAAGTTTCTCAATTAAAATATTGTGGTTAACAAGCTCGAATGCTTTCTGAAGGTCAATGGAAATTAAATTTAGCCAGGAATTAGGCTTTTCAAGGGTTTTCCCGATGTGATCAATAAGAGAAACGAGGTAATGGGAAGTAGAGGTGGATTTTAGGTTCCCAAATTGTTTCAAGTCAGTAAGAGGTAGGATTTTTTTCCTTTAGCCAATCTGCAAGTAATCCTTCATAAAGTTTCGAGAAAATAGTAGTAAGAGTTATAGGCCGAACGCCTTCAAAACCAGGCTTTCCGTTTTTCTTTTTCAAAGGGGCTATGAAACCCTGTTTCCAAATTGTAGGAATATGCCCAGACTCGGTAATTTTGTTAAACAGGAAAGACAAGGGCTTAGACAAGAAATCACCGAAGGCGCACTAATAAGAGGAAAGGGGATATCCAAAGGACAAATACTTGTCTTTCTTAGTTTTTGAATTCTTCTTTCTATCTCAGACGGGGAAACAGTGGGTAAAGAAGGGGAAAGGGCTCCTGATGGTAATTGGTCGGACAGTGGTGGAAGGCTCTGGACAATGGAAGCGAGGAATTTATTGAGATTATTGGCAGTAATATCAGGGGACTCGGGTAGATTGAAGTTAAGCTGTTCAAACCTCCTGCCACATAGCTTTTTAACCTCAGAATACCAGTTTTTTTGGGTTTATTAGTGAACAATACTTCGACCTTATTTTTGTAGTACGATCGTGCCAATTTGCGAATTTCTCTTTTAATTGATTTTCTTAGTTTATTGGCTTCATCTTGTTTACCATTTTTGAAAAGCTTCAATTTGGTTCTAATTAGTGTTTTTATAGTTTGGTTAATAAAGGGTTTATCACTGGAGCACTTTTTAATTTTTTTTTTTCAGGGAAACAAATTTGATATTTGTCAATTAGCTTTTTGTGGAACAAAGCCATTTTCTCATCAAGATTTTTTAAACTATAAACATCGGACCAATCTTCAGTATTCAGCCACATACCAAAAGAAAGAAGACCAGAATTTTGAAGAGGGCGATAACTGCCATAAGTTATTGAGAAAGAATGCTTAAAATTGAGGAGGGGGCTAAAAGAATCAAAAGATGATAACTCCCACCTAATGGAGGCAAAGCTGAGGGAGGGTTGTAAAAATTATACATATTAGTTAAAATAACATCAAGAGAGGTATTTCCCCGAGTCGTTGGTATTTTAACAATTTGCTTAACTTTAAGTGAGGAGCAAAAAGAATCCATTTTAAGGTCATTTGCATCGCCAACTAAAAAATAGACCAGCATTCGGGTATTTAGAAATAACAAAATCAGCACTTGTCTGCAATTGCTGGATGAATTTACGTTTTGACTCGATATTTTGATTTGGGGATTAATAGAAAACAGCTATTGCAATAATATTAAATGGACGAGGAAGAACTTTTGGTCTAATACTTAGCCAGAGGATTTCATCATACTCGGATAAACTAGGGACTCGAATAAGCTTTGGGTAAAGGTTACTCTTAGTAAAGAACAAAACACCGCCACCTTTTTTTTCCAAGTGGGTGGTCTAAAGGACGGAGTTTAATAAACTCCGTATAATTTGTCAGGCGCAGAGACCCTGGGTCATGGGACTGTACTTCCGTAATAGCTATAATATCGATTAGATTTGATTCTGAAACCACCTCGAGTTCGGTAAGCTTTTGAAAAGTAAGACTTTCAGCATTAGTAACTAAAAGTTTAGGAAAAACAAACCGATTGGGGAATCTCGACAGGGATACTTGGTGTGTTTGAGAATTTCCTGGATGGGGTTTCAATTTAATATTATGATGCTGTGGAGAAGTAGGGTAAGAGAAGGATTTACCTTGGGGATTTGGAGGTGGAAGGAAGGGCGAGGATACAGACCAAGCATGATGAGGAAGGTGCGACTTGTTTTCAGTTGTCGGGAAGTGCGAACAATTAGGATTTAGTACAAGACAATTATTAAATGCAAAAGGGACTCAGACCTGAGTCACACTGGTAGGGTGGGCACGCGGGGTATAACGAATGGGTCGGAGGCGGGGTATCGTGGATATAGGGTAAGAAGTAGTTGAATCGGGAGGATTTTTGGCAGGGAGGAAAGGGGGAGATGGGAAGGTAAGAAGGTGCTGGGAAATGGAAGTGGGGTGGGAACTTTCTGGGAGGAGGGAGGTTGGATTTACTTTGGCAAATGACGGATTTAGGCCAGAACAAGTCAACAGCATCTTGGGCACATGGAGCGGGTAGGGTATGCAAGGGGGCTTGTGACTGGGAGGGACATGAGTAAGAGGGGATTGTGGGAGGGTTTTGGTGCAGTAACGTCTGTGATGATGATTTGACTGGTCGTGAGTAAAATTTCGGGTTGGAGGGGCGTTTCGGGTAAAGGATGCCTGGGGCATGTTGCTTTGTAAGGGATAGGAAGGTAGGTAATGAGGGGTAATTAATGAGGTAGGAATGGGGTCCGTAGTGCTGCCTAAAAAAAGGGGCTTTCCAGTGTTGAATCCTTGACTGGTAACAGCTGGGACCTTGCCCCTCGGGGCAAGGGATTTAAGTTATGCCCTGGGGGCATATAAGGTTTTTATAGAAGGCGTTGTCGTAGAAACTTCAAAAAAAGGCTCATTCGATTGAAAATTCAAAGGACTAGTAGTACCCTTTTTAACAGTCAAAAGTGACTGAAGGGCAACTAGCCCTCCCCCCCTCCCACGCCCATCATTCCCCCAAACACATCCAATCAAAATTTTGAGATAGCCATTTTGTTCAGCGTAGTTAATTTCCACATAGAAAATATCTTTTTGAGGAGGAAACTCCCCCACAAACCCCCGGGCAAGGGTTTTAAGTTATGCCCTGGGGGCATATAAGGTTTTTATAGAAGGCGTTGTCGTAGAAATTCAAAAAAGGCTCATTCGATTGGAAATTCAAAGGGCTAATACCCTTTTTAATAGTCGAAAGTGATTGGAGGGCAACTAGCCCCCCCCTAATTTCTGAGACCACACTGGATAATCATGATTGGTGTGTTTTTATTTTAAGCTTTGTTTTTTATATTTTTTATCAGTTTTTATTCTGCACTGAGGACAGTCAAGCGGAGGTCTTGACCGAAATATTTGCATAATTTTTAAATTTTTTCACTGGCTGTTAATTGTCCTCGTTTTCTTCCTTTCTTCGCGATTTTTTGCTTTACTAGCCCCCCCCCCTCCACGCCCATCATTCCCCCAACACATCAGATCAAAATTTTGATATAGCCATTTTGTTCAGCGTAGTTGATTTCCAGATAGAAAAATATCTTTTTGAGGAGGACACTCCCCCACAACCCTCGGGGCAAGGGTTTTAAGTTATACCCTAGGGGCATATAAGGTCTTTATAGAAGGCGTTGTCGTATAAACTTCAAAAAAGGCTCATTCGATTGGAAATTTAAACGGCTAGTGCCCATTTTAATAGTCAAAAGTGATAGGAGGGCAACTAGCCCCCCCCCGCGCCCATCCTTTACCCAAACACATCCGATCGAAATTTTGAGATAGCCATTTTGTTCAGCGTAGTTGATTTCCAGATAGAAAATATGTTTTTGAGGAGGACACTCCCCTACAACCCTCGGGGCAAGGGTTTTAAGTTATGCCCTGGGAGCATATAAGGTTTTTATTGAAGGCGTTGTCGTAGAAACTTCAAAAAAGGCTCATTCGATTAGAAATTCAAAGGGCTAGTGCCCTTTTTAATAGTCGAAAGGGATTGGAGGGCAACTAGCCCCCCCCCCACGCCCATCATTCCCCCAAATACATCCAAACAAAATTTTGAGATAGCCATTTTGTTTTGCGTAGTTGTTTTCCAGATAGAAAATATATTTTTGAGGACGACACTCCCCCACAACCCTCGGGTCAAGATTTTTAAGTTATACCCTGGGGGCATATAAGGTTTTTATAGAAGGCGTTGTCATAGAAACTTCAAAAAAGGCTCATTTGATTGGAAATTCAAACGGCTAGTGCCCTTTTTAATAGCTAAAAGTGATTGGACGGTAACTAACCCCCTCTCATGCCCACCTTTTTCATAGACAGCGCGCTAGCGCTGCCTTAGTAAAGAACGATGTGGGCACAATGTGTTGTTTTTTTTTTTTTTTTTCTCCATACCCGGGCACTTCCTATCGAAGGAGTCGTCGTAGAAACTTCGAAAAGGGCTCATTCGATTGGAAATTGGAGTGGCTAGTGCCCTTTTTAATAGTTGAATGTGATTGGAGGGCAACTAGTCCCCCCCCAAGCCCATCATTCCCCCAAACACATCCAATCAAAATTGGGATAGAAAAAAATATAAATGTTTTTACTTTTATAACCTTAATAAATCAAATAATTTTAACATTTTGATTACTAAATATCAGTATATGTATATTAAACTGACAATGCACATTCATTTGTATTTTTTTTCAGTGAAGTGCAAATTTTTTTCTGGCCTTGGGAAGGCATAGGGATTTTGCGCCCAACTTATGCTAATTTCAGCTCGTTTTGAGTTTGACTCTGTTATTTATTTTAATTTCTGTTTGTTCCGGGTTTAATTTATTTATCGATGCTGATTTGTGGTAGTTTCGAGCTTGGTAGATTATTTGATTTTATTTTTGCTCATTTTTTGTTTAATGGAGTTCTTTACTTTTCTTTGAAAAACTTATTTTGTGGGAAAAGTTTTTTTAATTAATAATACCGGTATAGAATCACATTTTTGTACCACTCACTGTTTGAAATAGGATCAGATATAAAGATATCATGTCTAAAGATATCATGATCAGTCTGGTGGCCGACGTTCACCCCCCCCCCCCCCCCCGGTGATTACCCCCTTGGAAAATCCCCCCCCCCCCCCCCTTGGAAAATATCAACGATATACTTCTTTGTATTTTTTTTACCACAAAATTTATTTCTCCTCCACTCTCCGCTATTCTGGTATCTGCCCCCCCCTGGAAAATTTTCTGCGGGGCCTGTTGTCTTTAAAGAAGTCCCCCTGCGCATCACCATTTTATAGCATTTCTCCCTACACCAATATCTCATATTGGTTTATCAAAGTTATCCCTACAAAAGTTGGTAGTCTTTTTTTCGTCTCTTATGATGGAGAAATACTACATTGACTTTGCCAACTCTATATAACCACTTTGCATTTCTAAAAACTTATTTTTCAGTTATAGTAGGCACAGTATCTTAAAATCTGTTCTAATTTTTGGAAAACTTCTAAGATTTACACAAATAAAAAAAAACTTTGAATGTGTCACTTTAAAGATGTTAAGCACTCAGTACTTTACTACCAATAAGTTCGCAAAAAAAAAATAAGTGTCTCTTTAACCACGCATGCCACTAGTAATTTTCACCAGGGGGCAAGCACTACCAGTTTTCGGTGGAGTTTTTATATAGTTATACACTGAAAAAAAGGTTGAGCAAGGATAAATGTAACGCCCATATGCCACAAATACTGACAGTTGGACACGTTTTTGACACCCGCTGATGCACTAGGCATATCATATTTCATTTTAAAGTGTCTTCTGAAAATAAAATTTAATAACCATTTTGTAAGGAATTAAAACAAGGAATAAATCACCAGAACTGAACAAGTTTCATCAGCATTAGTTCATAAAGTATAGAAAAACATCTACTTTCTAGAGATCTGGAAATGATTGATAGGGAGTCTATCCCACAATTAAAGAAGTCTATCCCAAAATTACAAAGGAAAACCCAAATTTAGTGAACTGAGATGTTATGCACAGCTTCATAGATGTGGAAAAGTGATACTGTACTTTGTCAGGGCTAAATTTCTTCCATAGCAGATATGACCAAAGAAGACTCGTCAACATGCACCCTTGTTGAATAATAATTACACGACCTTGATATATGCTGAAGTCCTTTAATTTATTGCATAAAATAGGATATTCATTTTACTGCAACCCCAAGAAGGGATATGACGGTGCTTTTCCAGCCTTAATACCCTTATCTTTACATTTTCCTGTGCTTAGAAGTGTTATTAGAGCTTTATAGGAGACGGTAGAGAGATATAGAATCATTCGGCCATAAACTAATGCTAGGACTGTAGGAAACTTTCCCTTACTTTAATCACTTGTTGAGAAAGCAATTTTGAAACTTCCAATTAAACACAAAATGATCATTTACAAGGATAATATAAATGCTCGATCACTAACGCTTAAGGTTGTCAACTGATGAAGGTAAGCCCACTTGGCGAGAATCTTACTTGAGCTGAACACTCTCAAATGAGAGATGAACACTTTTGGGTTCCAGTGACTGTTGTTTTTCTGGGAAAGAAGCAAAATTAAAACCAAGTTAATTAAATCATATAAATAGCTTTGCCAAAAAATTGTAGACAATTGCTAAAATTTAAGTTACGCGATTTTCAAGTATCTAGAAGTTTAAGTTTTGAATTGAGGTCCCCGAAAGTCCCGAGTCCAAACTAGTCAACTGAAAAATTTTTTTTAGCTGTCACGAGTATATATAGGAAGATATTATTTATCTCTAAAATATATCACCAGTCTGAAAGTCCTGATGATTCACGTTTGAAATATGGTAGATACCAAGTTACAGAGAAGACATTGGAAATACCATATCCTAATTTTTAGTTATTTTAGCGCGATTTTAAATAAAAGGGAAGTACCTGGTACTTCTAGGTAAACTTTAATCAAACCCCTTTATAGTAAAGCATACAGGAATGTATGTAATAGCTAAGAATATTAGCTTGATTTTGGTACGAAAACAGATTGTTAAGAATTATAATACGTACAAGACTAAGAGATGTTCTAAGCTAGTATTTGGTGTGCAGGCGCGCTATGTTATAAATTACAACAGTCAAAACAGTTTATAATAATCGCTCATTATATTCAGTTTTCGATGGTGTTTACTACAAAATACGCCATTGCGTGGCAGTTTAGCCTCTGAAGCCGGGAGGTACTACCAATAATCTTCAGATATTAAACGACTCTAAGGAAAAGAATTTTTGAAACAATATATAGACCCAAAAAAGTTCTGCTCTATGCTGGTTTAGAATATGTACAGTCTGTTAATTTAAAACGTACCCGTTATAAGACATTAGCATAAATCATTTTGCATAATTTGGGAAAAGGGAAGACCCCCCGCCCCCCCACCAAAAACAAGTAATTCAATCTTGACAAAAATTACAGCTTCAAATATTACCCCATGTTCAATATAGTTTATTACAGTTTATTAATTCTAATGAACTGGGGGGGGGGAGAAGGCCCCCCCCCCCACCAAAAAAAGTAATTCAATCTTGACGAAAATTACAGCTTTAAATATTGCCCCGTGTTCAATATAGTTTATTACAGTCGACTACAATTGCTTTCGATAAGCTATATGGATCGGAGGGCTAGGTACCCAGCAGAGCTTCATACCCATCAATACAAAACGCGAAGTTTAGACTTTTGCTATTTTCTTCACCAGGGTTGATCGTGTCAAACCAAAGGCCTTGGAATTTCGTGAGGAGTCACTTTCGAATGGAAATTGAGTTTTAGTGCCTTGATCAAGAGGTGTGCAAGTCTTCAGGAGGCAAATAATTTCCTCTAACGACATTTTGTCACCCCATAAACCCATTGGGGCGAAACATGGGATTGCGTCGAAATTTTAAGGTAGCACTTTTAGTTAGAAAGTGTAAAAACTAGCTCATGTCCCTAGTCGTAGCATAAGCGTAGCATAGCCGTATTCAGAGAATAATAAAAATTTAATAAAAAAGAAAAAAAAAACTCAACACTGAGCTTTGAAAACAACTCATGACGACCATTCATGGTGTCACGTTTTATACTAACGCATCATTTGGAATATAATTTTTTTTGTCTCTTGAGTTAAAGCCTAAATACTCATTTTCTGATGTTTTTACTAGTTTTCAGACGAGAAAAAAATTTTTTTTTAGTTAGGTTATAAATATTTCTCAAAGCGATTGGTTCACTTAATAAGGTTATTTACTCAGCACTTATTACAATTTTTTAAAATTATTGATGCAAGTTTTAATCTACGAAACATAAAGTGAATTCAGTGAGCGCTAATAATTATTTAATAATTGTAAAAACAAACCTATAAAACTTGCAAAATTAATGCACTGCAACA
This sequence comes from Artemia sinica, assembly GCA_027921565.1. Taxonomy (NCBI): domain Eukaryota; kingdom Metazoa; phylum Arthropoda; class Branchiopoda; order Anostraca; family Artemiidae; genus Artemia; species Artemia sinica. The sequence continues at coordinate 58,590,182 of CM051257.1, read as the reverse complement.
AAATAACATAAAAGAAAGAACATGTAAAAGCCAGGTCCTTAGCAGGTATACACTTATTTATGCCTCTTCCTTTGGAACAGCATGGAAGGGGAACAGCTTATCACCTCTTCCAAGGTTTCACATAAGTCGCGTTCACACACTTGTTTGTGCTTCATGAGATCAAATTTAGTGGGGTAAGAGGTGTCACAAACATTGCATTTCAATAACGGCCCCACAAGGTGGACAAATCGGTGCTTGAACAAGGACGAGTACTCAACAAAAGCTTTAGAACATTCCTGAAAAAAAGCAAAGTCAGAAACATATCTTTTTAGAAACTTATCGATTAATCCTATACAAAAAAAAAAAAAAAAAAAAAAAAAAAAAAAAAAAAAAAAAAAAAAAAAAAAAAAAAAAAAAAAAAAAAAAAACTCATTTCACCTGGAATGTACAAGGCAACAGTAAAGTTGTTAGCAAAGATGCTCAGGATGGGCCTTCTGTGGGATCTAATAATTTTTCTGGGGAAATGCAAAAAAGAAATCCTCAAAGCTAAGGCTTTTAATTTTTCAGGAGAAAAGGACTTCTAGTCAGTCTCAGGGGGGGGGGGGGGTCTACATACATGTGCAGGTATGGTAGCTGCTGCTGTAAAGTAAAAATCACGCAGAAATATTTAAAATGTTATTCCAAAGCCCCATTATTTTCTTACTGCTATTATAAATGTATATGTATACACATATGTATCTTCTATGTAATATGTACATTTCCAAGCATATTACGTAATTATTATTCAGTAAGTATTATTCACTTTTTGGTAATTGTTGAGCAGAACAATTGTCAGGTTTCGAATTTAAGCTATCCTGATTTTAACTATTTGTCTATGATGAAAGTACTGGGAAAACGGCTCTCAATAAAAAGCACTGTATGCTCAAAGTTGCACTTGAATCAACTGATTTGAATATGCAATAACTTCAATTAGAAATAAGTGAAGTGTTGCTACTTATTCAAATAAGTTGATTCTAAATATCAATTAGATCAAGAACGGCCACCATGGTCGTATTTCAAGGAATTAAATTAAAAAAACGAATGAGCCCTCTCGCGATATTCAAGGACTACTGGTTCGATACAATCATCCCTGGAAAAAAAAAAAAAAAAAAAAAACGCATCCGTGATCTTTCTTCTGGCACAATACAAAATTCCACATTTTTGCAGATAGAAGCTTGAAAATTCTATAGTAGGGTTCTCTGATACGCTGAATCTGATGGTGTTTATTTTCATTAAAGTTCTATTACTTTTACGGGTTGTTTTCCCCTTTTTTCAAAAATAAGGCAAATTTTCTTAGGCACGTAACTTTTGATAAGTAAGACTAAACTTGATGAAACTTATATATTTAAAATCAGCATAAAAATCTGATTCACTTGATGTATCTATTGGTATCAAAATTCTGCTTTTTAGAGTTTTAGAGTTCGTTACCACGAACTGTTTGATTTTACATAAATGGTTAAAGAAACTAAAAAAGAAGAGTAATATCATGGGAATGATTGGTTTAAAGAAGATGTTGGTTAAAGAAGCTGCCCAAGGAATACTTTACTATTTTGTGTTTGCGTTGGCAAAACACAAGGTAGTTTAGAAAATAGGCTAAAAAAAAACAAAAAAAAAAACAGCAATATTCCCCCTAAATGCAAAAAAGACAAGGCATCTTCAATTTAACATTTATAGAACATTTATTTCAGCTTCTGGATTAGAATATAATGTTCAGTAAATAAAATATAATTGATAATTTATGGTATTGTTGTAAAGTTACCGTAAAATAAAAACCCGGTCAGTAAAATTGGTAAAAGAAGGTACTCCCCAGGAAATATAGGGTAAAATTGCTGTTTTAGAATTGCCCTGTAGCTAGAAGACCAGTTGAGCATTTTTTTTTCAATCATTTTTTCAGTTTATACTGAACTTTTTTTTAGAGATTTTTATTTTACAAGGCTTAAAAAAGTAATACTTCTCCTCTATTTTAAAAACCAATAGGAATCAATTTTCTTGACGTAAATGAAATTAGGTTTTGTTGAAATACTATTTAGTTTAGGGCAAATACATTTTATTCAGATTCATTTTATTTATTTCTAATAAATAGAGTATTATTTGCTTAGGGTGAAAGGCAGGGGGGTCATTTGGGCCCAATCCACTGACGTCTCAAACTTCTTTGAATTTATGGACACTTCAAGGTTTCAAGGGGGCGCCCCTCCCCGCCCCCCTCGGGACGCCCCTGCTACACGGTACTGTAAAATACCGGTAAAATAAGTAAAATAGGTAAGATACCAATTTTACGGGGTCCGTAAAATTATGGCAAATGCTTAAAAAACGCCCAATTTTATCATTTACAACACTAATTTATGGGGACTACTGAAAAGTGTTAAGAGTGATCCTAGAAAAAAAAAACTATATAAATAGAAACAAGGAAGATTATAAATTAAATCCCAATTGTACTAATTCAATTAAATAACAAGCCTGGGACTCGTATAATTCTAATAATGAAAAATAAAAAATTCCAGAAGGCAATCTAAAACGGTTTGAACTTACTTAATAAAGTTAAAAATGGCGAAATTAAACTATATTAACGCTCACTCGAGGTCAACGCATATCGACCAAATTAGCATAAGTAAAAAAAAACCTTTCAGTTATTCAAATATTATTATCTTGAAAGACATTTGATCTTTCCTGATTTTTATATTCAATTTTTGGAAATTAGAAAATTAGTCATGAAAGAAGATAAATCGTTAAAAATTACGTGAAATGCTTAATATCAGATATCAAGAACAGACATACGACGACAAAAAAGATTTCTTTACTTTTTCTTATAAATTAAAGTATTCAATTCGCTGATCATCTCTCTACTTCCTAATTTAAAAGATTGCAGAAGAACATAGAACTTATATTCGTTCGTTTTCTATTGTAGCGAGGCCTATTGTAAGTTTGAACTATGACCCAAAGCTTGAAACTATATTTTAATGGGTGTACCTTCCCCACCTTCTTCAGGTCGATTTTCACGTGATCTTGAGAATCGATCATTGTCATACCAGTACAATGACTCAGATCTTCAAAGAATCAATTCGACGGATATCGAAATTTCATTGATGTAAATAGATCAAAGACCGCTAAACATAATTTTATACACTATGAGTACGTTCCAGCTTCGACAAAAAGTTAAAAATATCTGACAAGAGTAATTTTTCGTTCCAGGTAAGACCTAATTAACTGCTGGAATGATCGAAAATTAACTTCCTATTAAATCCTGTGATTACAGTTAACAACCATCGTTTATGTGCATTAACTTTTGCACAATCATCAGCAAATTGGGAAAAAACGAAGAGAAATGAATAAATTTGCGAGAATTAACGAGCATTAAGGCATTATCACTCATAGCTCACATTTTACTCCTTACTCATTAGAATTACTCATATTTTATTAAATTAATGATAAAGGCGTAATAAGACATTAGTTAATAAACCTTCCCAGGTTCACAGCTAATTCGTATTAAATTTGAAGTAAATGCGTATTAAATCAAAATTTCCTCTTGAACATAACCATATGTGAAATGTGTCTACTAATTCACCAGGCTGTACTTTCTTTAGTCTATAAAAATCGTTTTGACGAGTAGCGACTAGAATACAACCACCCTAGAAGGGTTATGTGTCCTTACCTTAGGCTTATGGGATATTGGGGCTCTGATGCTTTCTAAAATTTATAATCTAAAAAAAAAAAAAAAAAAAAACTGAAATTCAAAAAAATTAAAAAAAATCCAAAATTCAAGAAATATTGGAACCTGTTGCGTTAATGTGTAGAAAAGCAATTTGTGACTCGAGAGTGACAACTTACAAAGAACTCAGCAGAACTAAAAGACTTCACTTAAAGTATAAGTTTTTTTTAGCCTACACATGTTTTATATAAGCAACGTTTAATTTCTAATTCCCCCCCCCCCCAAAAAAAAAAAAACTAGCACAAAACCATTACTAAAAAGACAAGGTATTCGCGGTTTATCTTACTCTAGATGATTATTTTTATAGTTATTAATTAAAAAAACTATTACTAAGTTTTAACTTAATTAAACTATTAATTAAGTTTTTTCAAAGAAAAGTAAAGAACTCCATTAAACCAAAAATGAGCCAAAATGAAACCCAAAAGGAACAAAAATTACAATAAATAACCGAGTAAAACTCAGAACTAGTAGAAATAAACATGAGTTGGGCTCAAAACCCCTATGCCTTCCCAAGGCCAAGGCCAACATAATTTGCGCTTTACTGAAAAAATATAAATGTTTTTACTTTTATAACTTTAATAAATCCAATAATATTAACCTTTTGATTACTAAATGCCAGTATATATATATATATTAAACTGACAATGCACATTAATTTGTATTTATTTCAGTAAAGTGCAAATTATGTTCTGGCCTTGGGAAGGCATAGGGGTTTTGAGCCCAACTCATGTTAATTTCTGCTCGTTTTGAGTTTGACTCGGTTATTTATTGTAATTCCTGTTCGTTTTTGCTTTCATTTTTACTCATTTTTGGTTAAATGGAGTTCTTTACTTTTCTTTGAAAAACTTATTTTGTGAAAAAAGTTTTTTAATTAATTTCTGTTCGTTTTATATTGACATAGTCTTTTCAGGGAAAAAGAAAATAATACTTTAAATCTTTCGGTTTTTTTTTTTTTAGACTTTAGTATTTAATTTAGTTTCATACCTCCTCTAGTTGACCTGAAATGGAAAACTTGATACCATTCCAAAAAAAAAATTGTTTACTTTCTTTGATAGCTTGCATACACTTACGCTATTTTGATTTGGTCAAATTTTAAGGGCAGAAGTAGCCAAGAAAGTTTGAACATAATACCCTCAGTCGTTCTTGAGATATTGCTGAGATGCCTTATTGGGAATTAGCATTAACACAGTTGCATTTTGATTTAATCTTAAGCCAACATTTAGTTTTTAAAACATAATGGGCAAATGGAAGGATGGGCGTGGGAGGTGAGAGTAGAGGGAAGATTAGTTGCCCTCCAATCACTTTCGACTATTAAAAAGGGCATCAGCCCTTTCTATTTTCAATCGAATGAGCCCTTTTTGAGTTTCTACGACAACGCTTTCTATAAACACCTTATATGCCCCAGGGCATAAATTTCAACCCTTACCCTAAGGGCTGTTAGGGGGATTGTCATCCTCAAAGACCTAATTTCCAGAACTTTCAACTACGTTAAACAAAATGGCTATCTCAAAATTTTGACTGGATGAGTTTGGGGAAATGGTGGGCGGGAGAGGGGCGTTAGTTGCTCTCCAATAACTTTCAACTATTAAAAAAGGCATCAGCCCTTTCAATTTCAGAACAAATGAGTCTTTTTGAAGTTTCTACGACAAAGCTTTCTATAAACACCTTATATGCCCCCAGGGCATAAATTTCAACCCCTTACCCTAAGGGCTGTTAGGGGGATTGTCATCCTCAAAGACCTAATTTCCAGAACTTTCAACTACGTTAAACAAAATGGCTATCTCAAAATTTTGATTGGATGTGTTTGGGGAAATGGTGGGCGGGAGAGGGGCGTTAGTTGCTCTCCAATAACTTTCAACTATTAAAAAAGGCACTAGCCCTGTCAATTTCAGAACAAATGAGTCTTTTTGAAGTTTCTACGACAAAGCTTTAAATAAAAACCTTATATGTCCACAGGGCGTAACTTACAACCCTTGCCCTGAGGGCTGAGGGGGGGGGATGTCATCCTCAAAGACCTAATTTCAAGAACTTTCAACAACGTTGAACAAAATGGCTATCTGAAAATTTTGATTACATGTGTTTGGGGGGATGTTGGCCGTGAGAGGGGGGTTAGTTACCCTCCAATCACTTTTGACTATTAAAAAGGGCACTAGCCCTCTCAATTTTAAATTGAATGAACCCCTTTTGAAGCTTTTACGACAACGCTATCTATAAGAACCTTTCTACATGCCCCCAGGGCATAACTTAAAACCTTTGCCCTCTGGGCTCTGGAGGGTTTGTCATCCTCAAACACATAATTTCCAGAACTTTCAACAACGTTGAACAAAATGGCTATCTCTAAACTTAGATTGAATGTGTTTGGGGATATGGTGGGCACGAGAGGGGGGGGGGGGTTAATTACTCTCCATTCACTTTCGACTATTAAAAAGGGCACTAGCCCTTTCAATTTCCAATCAGTTGAGCCCTTTTTGAAATTTCTACAACAACTTTCTATATAAACCTTATATACCCCCAGTGCATAACTTACAACCCTTGCACTGAGGGCTCTGAGGGGATTATCATCCTAAAAGACCTAATTCCCAGAACTTTCAACGACGTTGAACAAAATGGATCTCAAAATTTTGATTGGATATGTTTGGGGAAATGGTGGGCGTGAGAGGGGGGTTAGTTGTCCTTCAATCACTTTCGACTATTAAAAAAGGGGCACAAGCCACTCTAATTTCCAATTGAATTAGCCCTTTTTGAAGTTTCTGCAACATCGATTTCTATAAAAAAAACCTTATATGCCCCCAGGGCATAACTTACAACCCTTATCCTGAGGGCTGTGGGGGGTTGTCATCCTCAAAGACCTAATTTCCAGAACTTTCAACTACGTTGAACAAAATGGCTATCTCAAAATTTTGATTGGATGCGTTTGGGGAAAAGGTGGGCGTGAGAGAGGGGTTAGGAGTTGCCCTCCAATCACTTTCGACTATAAAAAACGTCACTAGCCCTTTGAATTTCCAATCGAATGATCCTTTTTGAAGTTTCTACGACAACGCTTTCTATAAAAAAAAAAAACCTTATATGCCCCCAGGGAATAACTTACAACCCTTGTCCCGAGGGCTGTAGGGGAGTGTCCTCCTCAAAAACATAATTTCTATCTGGAAATCAACTACGCTGAACAAAATAGCTATCTCAAAATTTTGATTGGATGTGTTTCGGGAAATGGTGGGCGTGGAAGGGGTGTTAGCTGCCTTCCAATTATTTTCGACTATTAAAAAGGGCACAAGCCACTCCAATTTCCGATTGAATAAGCCCTTTTCAAAATTTTTTACGACAACTTCTTCGATACGAAGTGCCCTGGTCTAAAGGAAAAAAAAAAATACATTGTGCCAACATCGTTCTTATATGCCCCCAGGACATAACTTAAAACCCTTGCCATAAGTTCTGGGAATATCAAACTACGCCGGAAACAAAATGAATGCTGTGCCGGGGCCGGTGCCCTGTGGGCCCCCGAGCTGTCCTAGAAATGGAAAAAGGAAAAACATAAGTTAACTTAAAACCCACACTCCCTGGGAAATCAAAACATAAGTTCGGGAAATCAACTGAACAAAATGGCTATCTCAAAATTTTGATTGGATGTGTTTGGGGAAATGGTGGGAGTGGAAGGGGTGTTAGCTGACTTTCAAACACTTTCGACTATTGAAAAGCGCACTAGCCATTCCAATTTCCAATCGAATGAGCCCTTTTCGAAGTTTCTACGACAACTCCTTCGATACGAAGTGCCCTGGTATGGAAAAAAAATTAAAAAAAATAATAATACATTGTGCCAACATCGTTCTTTACTTAGGCAGCGCTATTGCGCTGCCTATGATAAATTTCCAATTATCAATGGAAAAAACAATTCCAATCTTATATAGTTTGCAATGGAAAGTGCTCTATTTTTTATCAGAGAGGGTAGAAATGGGAAAAAGACAACTTTTCGCCATAATTTTTCAAAGGCCATGAATATCACGGAGAATTAACCCACCTATGTGCAGATTTATGGTAAGTTAACTTGAATTATTTTTTTTATGTATGAACAATAAATATATATATATAACTATATATTATATAAACAATCATATATATCATTCATTTATTCTTATTTCTTTTGAAAATAGGAAGACATTCCACGACTTAAAATTTCTGTTACTGAATTACAAATCCTAATTTTGTCCGAAATTCAGACGGAAGGGGGTATAACAAACCCAGATATAACTTAAGATCTACTGAATATTTTCCCATATTTATCGGATATTTTAATTGTGGTGCGGTTTCCTAAGAAAAAATTTATTGGTTAAAAATGTTAAAAAACTTGGGTTGTGGTTTCTGTTATTATTCCGTTTCTATATGATAATTCAATTATTTATGAGACCAAAAGCTTGTTTATATTTATTTTGTTCAAAACTCTCTGCTTGACTATCCTCTTCCATTGAGCTTTTTTCATTTTGTGGTGACTATTTGTATAAATAGCGATTTACTTTACCTAGCTAAAACTCAATAAGTGGAAACCTTGCACAACTTACTTGCACTGGACAAACATACGGCTTAATATTAAGATGCTTATTCCTATGATTATTCAAGTTCCAATTGTTTGCAAAACGTTTCTCACAGATATCACACTCAAAATTTTTAACGTTATCATGAACGCTTTTTATATGAGACTTCAGACTCCTGATGGTCTTGAAAGATTGAGTACAGGAACTACAAGAGTAAGGTCTGGAATCTGGAAAAAGAAAACTATCACAAGGCTGAATATTCAAAGTGAAAATAAGTCTAATGCAGAGCTTCAAAAGATTGCCAAACATGGTCGTTTTCGGCTGTTCTTTTAGGATCATAAAAAAAGCAGATCGTCTTCCAACGGGTTGGGGAGATATCCTCAGAGCGTATTTATAGGGAATTTGTTATTTTTGTAGAGTAAAAGAGGTGAGCTTTGAAAAGACGGGAATGTACACCATGGGCGCCCATATGGGGGGGGGGGCAGGGTGGGGGGGGCTCTTGCCCCCCCTGGCTGAATGATGCTGCCTTATTTTTATATTTTTGTTCTGAGATTTCTATTATATAGCATTAAAAGTAGCAATTAGACGAAGTTTGCCCCCCCTGGAATTCAGCTTATGGGCGCCCATGATGTACACTGTATATAAATAATAGACAGTATGATCTTTCACTACTCTCAACCATTATAAAAACTCGGACCGAGATGCAAGTGCTCCGGAGAACATTTAAACAACTATAAACATAAACGACATTCGATTTTTTCACGGGTAGACAAATCAGATTTCTCTTGAACGAGAAACTTGGCTTCAGACAAATCAGATTTCTCTTGAACGAGAAACTTGGCTTCAACGTTATAACACTAAATTTTAAAGAATTAAATTTTATATTAATTTATTCCAATACATATATGAAAATCAGTAATTAGTAGTGCAATGTTATATATATATATATATATATATATATATATATATATATATATTATATATATATATATATATATATATATATATATATATATATATATATAATCTATATATATATATATATATAGTAAAGGCCATATTAAACTTAAGATCAGCAGACATAGAAGCCTACAATAACTCAAACTCAAAACTACCAGAAATTATTATATAAGAATGAAGAAGGAAAGGAGAATAAAAGATATGGCTGTAACAAAGCATATAAATTTATATAAATGTGTATATACAGTGGGCTGTAATAATGCAAATGGTAAATATAACATCGGTTAAAGAATGCAAAGGAACGCAAAGAATGAAATTTACAACGATAATCAAGTTAAAAACAAGTTTTATTTGAACAATGCTATAACGTGATGACATTTGATTATGAAATTTGGCGCTTCGCATTGATATTTCAGTTCCAAAGTTTTATCAATTTTTTCTCAAAGGAAAATTACGTGTGGGCATGAATGCAGACTTGCAGCTAAATTAAATACAGTCACTTCCTTTTTTCACATATGTTTATTGATATTGGTTTGATTTTTATTATCTGTAGTACTGAGGAGCTCATTAAGGAGATAATCAAACACAAGTTTTAAAAATATTGCCGCTTTGTTCAAAAAAAGGGATAACTAAATATTTAAACTACTAAAACTAGAATAATTACTTGACAGTTTATTTTAATTGATAAGTATGTCTCTCGATTTCCTAATTCTTAAATTTTACTTCGTAATATGCACGTGTTCGCAAAAAAAAAAATCCGGCTTACCAAATTTCTTTCTGCTTTCGCAATTACGAATAATACAAATTCGCACCATTTTTCACTGACTGACAAATACACACTGACACGCTAATGTCAGAGTAAATGGGAGGAGCTGTTTGTACGCGCCGAGAATGAAGCGCCAAAAATCATCAGCTGTGATCTTACTGTTATATTATCTACATACGGTGGGGATGGAGGAGGAGCATGCGCAAATGTGTTGGACTCAGGCGGCTTGATGCTACAGTGAGTTGTAACTTACTCCCCTCGCCGTTGCTACCCTGGTGCCCTCCCCCTGCAATATTTATGGCGGGCGTCCAGGCTTGATTGGGTGGTTCAATTGCAGCATAGAATCTTTTACGGTCTAGGGTAGTTGTTAAGTAAGCGAATGAAATTTTACGGAATAGATATTCTGCTCAAATTAGGGCTCGGGAATTTTTTTTCTTCAATATCTAGGGCCTACCTCCACAACTTCTAATGCTTGAGAAATTCATAACCCTGTACGAAGGTTAATTCTGAGATAAAAACAGTAGAACTAAAAAAAAAATTGTGGTAGAATTGGATTTGCCATTCAGAACTTTTCCTAAATATAATCTTCTTACCGTAAAAATTGCAACCCCTCCCTCTGACCCTCTTAATGAGACAAAATCAGGCTATAGATTATATTCAAAATCGGGGAATTAAAATTAAAAAATTCGGTTATAATTTCTAGATTTTTTTTTTTTTTTTTTTTTTTTTTTTTTTTTTTTACAAACGGTTGGTCTTTATTTCTTACTCTGCTACCTGATCTGTGTTTGATTGATTGATCAAACAGTTCAATGTAATGAACTTAAGTAACTCGACCCAACAGGAACCAAAACTCTAAAAAGAGCAACTACAAAACAAAAAAGAGCTGTTTTCGTTTTTTGATATTCTTTTTTTTTTACCAGGTGATGTATGTCTTCTAAAATATCTCTTCTCATGAGGTATCTCTTCTCTTCTGCAAGATGAGATGTATCTTTTCTCGTGATGCTGCTTTTTAAAACCTGTTCAAACTAAGTTTCAATGTCGCTATGTGAAAATTTACTTTTAAGTCGTTGTTATTCTTCGTCCTTGTGGACAAGTTTTTACTAACTCCACTTCCCTTCAACTGAAAGCAAATACTTGTCCAAATCTCGAACAAATAGCCAAATTCTCTCAAAACTGTTTATTCGTCAGTTGAAAGAATCTTAAAAGGGCTGGTATCTATCAAGGTGTACATACAGTTAAAGCAGGTGATGGGAAAGCTGGAACGTGGAAGATTAGTAGCCTAATATAGCCACACTACAATGGACAAAAACTAATATCACAGCTTCATAATGCATGTGACTGCCAGGCTGCCAATCAATATTGTTCTCCCAGAAAATCAAATGGTGCTTTTTATAGTTTTAGTATAGTGATCAATGAGTATCAAGCATGCAGTTGGGTATGCATTATTTTTATAATACCAATAGCATTGGTGTAAACAACTCAATCCATAAAGTAACAGCAGTAAGCTATATACAGTATACTTTAGACTTTGAATATTATACTCCACTAGCATTATTAGAGCAAATATGACACAGCACTTTTGATAAAATGGTACATATAAAATTATGGAGTATGATATTTATGTTTAGTATATGGCTTGCCACTAAATTAGATTACATTGTTAATTGTGATTCAGAAAAAACTATTGATATTTCTAACTGCAAGCTATACTAAGTTACTTTTATTACTTTTTAGCAAATTTTACTTATAAAAATACTTTTGCTCGAAGCAAAGCTGTCAAAACACAAGTTTTGCTGCTAAAGCATTGGCAGCTTTTGGAATTCTGCTATTGGCAGCTTTGGAACTTTTTGCACACACATGCTTCTAACTTTCAATAACAAAGCCCTGTGATGTCATTTAGCAATATGCATTTACTTCAACACTTGTGTATCTGGATAGTAATATTTAATTTAATAAAATTTAGGAGTATTTGTTTATCTCCTGATCCACAGCCAAACTGTTTTAACACAAGACGTTTTTTTTTTAACACAAAGGGGCAAAAGGTGTTTTTGTGGCACTTTTTGAAAAAAAAGTATTTTCACTCTCCGTGGTCTGAGATAAAGATTGTTGTGTCTGAGATATTTGTCTCAGACACAATGATTCTATTGGTTGGTTCCTTCTTGCAACCAAAAAGATTGGGAAATGGGACCATTTTTGGTTTGGGCCTTTTTCTCTCTTTTTTTTTTTAAATTTACTGTTTATGTCAATCACCTTCAAACTTGACAAATTTTACGTATTCAAATTTGCCATAACAATCAGATTTTTTATATTTATTTTGTTGTTAAAACCTTTGTTTTAAGGTTTTTAATTGCTACTGTCAGGGTCACTTTTTACTATGATTTCCTTACCACGAACTGTTTGTTTAGAATCTCTAATAAGCATTTTAAGGATTAAGTACCAAAGACAAAAAATTTTAAAAAGTAGACAGAAAATACTGCATGCCCAACTGTCTGGTCAAGCTAGTTCAGAAAAATCAGATATTTTCTTCTGTGAGTATGTATTAAAAGTTGTGCAATTTTCTAGATTTTTCCAAATATGTTGGGAAGGAAGTTGTACCTCTTACGATGACATATAATGAAGTAATTGCTGGTAGAAGAGATGATGGGTAAGTCCTTTTCTAATATTTGTCTCTCTTTCACATAATATTTAGGATTTTTCGAAAGTTTTGACAAGGAATATTGTACCCGCACGCACGCATGGCATTTTTTTGGAAGCGACATATTTAAAAAAACACATAAGCACACGAATATGGATTGAATAAAAAATAAATCATCCTTAAACATGATTTATGGGTAAAAGCTAGTTATGGCTCTTTAAAATGGAATATCTCTTATCAGAGAGCAGCGTCCAAATGAGGCACTTGTGACAGACTCGTTCATATAGAGGCAAAAAATGAGGCTATTTGAATTTGCTCCTGTTATATTTTGAGTTGAATATCTTGATATCCTATTTTTTTCAAATTTCTATTCATATAATAGAAATATATGGAGATTTTCGTGGTAGTGTCCTGGTCCTCCATTTACCCTTTATTTTTTTTCAATCTTTTTCTTTAAAATTGATGTTTCAAATAGTAAATGGGAGAAGACTTGATATTTCTTATTGTTGTCCTATAGACTGCTTGTCACTTTCGAAATGCATCAAATTTGATCTTTTCTTACTAATGAAAAGTAGTTTTGAAAATATCAATATCAAGTAGTATTAAAAAAAAAATCTGGATATAAATATTTGAAATAAGCATTACTGCGTTAGTACTATACTTTTTTTCTATAATGAGTTTATTTTTAAGTTGTTCAGAGATAGTTATAATTATTGATTAAAATCAATAATTCAATAACAGCCTTAGGAACAAGTTTCAAATGCTGTGAGCAAGTTTGAACATTTTGAAACAAAATGGCAAAATCACTGTGCAATTTTGCAATAATTTTTTTTCGTGTTCCTCGTAGTATTTTTGCTCAAATTTATGGATCACCAAAATTACATAAACAAGCCATTCTCTTAAGATGTATTGTAGCTTGTACAGAATCAGTAAAATGGTTATGCACTGCATTTAAACCTCTGCTATACTCCAAAAATCGTATATAAAAAGGATGTAGAACAGTGCGGTTTTAGGAAGGGTAGAGGATGTCCCGACCCAATCTTCACTCCGAGGTTAATAACTGAGAAGTAGCCTACTTGAGTCATCAAACACCTTTAGTCATCAGATTATGAGCAGGCGTTCGATTCAGCTGGTGCAAGAGCTTTAGCAATAGTCTTATCTTTGTATGGTATACCCGACAAAGACATTAAAATGATTAGTGCTATTACAAGAATAACACTGCTGCCGTTAAGATAGGTAATGAGTTCAGTAGCTGGTTAGGAACAAGGTTCAAATAATAATTGAGGGAAACTTGATATTTCTTATTTTTGTGTTCTGGACTGCTTGTCATTTTTTTAAAACTGCATTAAGTTTTATCGTTTCTTACTTTATTGTGTGTACTTTAAATATGTCTGGGATTCATTTATTTTATCGTTTCTTACTTTAATTATGTTTCGGGAGATAACATTGATAGGCTATAAAAAATATCAATGTCAACTCCCGGACATATAGCAGCAAGCTTCCACAGCAAATCTGGCAACATTCAGTCAGTACAGCACATTAAGTATAATTAACACACAAAATATTGTGCGCTAATAAAAAAAAAATAATTTTGTTTAATTTTCGAATATTTGTTTAATATAACTTTGTGAATATTGTTAAGTTGTTTGGGAAATGTTTACTTAATGTGTTTTTTTACTTTGGACCTCTTTTCTGCAGGTATTGGTCTTAGATTCGTAATCAAATAAGCTTAGAAACCCTTCAATATCAACTTTCGTATAGTTTGTGAATCAAAGCTCGGGTCTCTAAATCCCATGGCTTCCCTACTCCAGGGGGCTCAGCTTGCAAAGCCAAAGCCACACAATGACCCTTCCCCCCAAGCCAGGACTTGAAATTGATGAGTCTAGAACTCGAACCTGAGTCTCAGCGTCCACTCGGCTAGGGTGGATTAATCTTGGCGATCTGTCTACATTACAAATAAAAAAAACACTTCTTTTTTTTAGGACCGGTAACTGTATTTGTTGTTCCACCGTACAATGGTTTTAAACAATGATGATTCTAAGGGCCTATTTTTTATTCCGATCTGCTGTCATTTTCTAAGGGTTTCAGTGTTTTTTAGAACTTCCTGAAATTTGATTTCGTAACTGTATTTTGCTATTGTGACTAAATGGGATAATAATTACCATTTTTGCCTTGTTACAAATAGGAATTTCTTTTTTGACTCAAAGACTGGCTTGACTCAAAATCGGGCTGGTCCAATCAAATTCTATCTGAAGTTAGTGACAATTACCCAGTCTTATATGCACCTGGAGATGATGTGGGGATACTCCCAGAAAATACCCATGAAATGGCATTGAAGGTCATTCAGAAGCTAAGACCTGTCCCAGACCTTGAGAAGACTCACTGTTTGATGATACAAGAGAAAAAAAGTGAATATTGCCGGTAATATTTCATAATTAATGCTTGTACTTTTGCTTTATTCCGTTAGGCTATTTTTTAATTGTATTGTTGGTACCACAAAGCCTAGGCAAGAGGAACAAGGACTGTCATGCATTTTCTTAGGGTGATTCTGAAAGTAAAATAAGTTTATAACCCTTAATTGTGGTTTCCTATTTCATCTTAGTGTTGTATACACAACACTAAGATGAATAGGAAACGACAATCTATGCCTTAGGTCACAGTTTTCATTGACTATGCCTTGAGTATTGAAAATCCGCTTTTTTTTCAGGGGTGATCGTAATTTTTTTTCAGGGGTGATCCTATCGACCCAGGGGTCATAGAATATCGTAAGATGACTCATTGGAACAGAAATTAAAAGTTCTAGCGCCTTTTTTAATTGACCAATTACAAATACCAATTACAATTACCAATTTTTTAATTACAAATAGGAATTTCTTTTTTGGATTAGACTATTTTTATTCTAAAGACTTCTTTTAATTTTCAATTACTGATGACCTTGGATCACTCTTCACTAGGCTGTAGATATTGCTGCCGTCATTGAGGTCATATAAATATGTTGACAAGGAAACTACGTTTGGTTTTTTTTTTACTCGTGCTTTCCTAGCCATGGGCACTGCAGCTTTTGTGTATAATTCAATACCTATGCATACATATCTTGTATTATATATTCTAGTCAATGCACGATTCAAATTAGATTGTCTTGGAAAGACTGGCTTGACTCAAAATCGGGCTGGTCCAATCAATTCTATCTGAAGTTAGTGACAATTACCCAGTCTCATATGCACCTGGAGATGATGTGGGGATACTCCCAGAAAATACCCATGAAATGGCATTGAAGGTCATTCAGAAGCTAAGACCTGTCCTAGACCTTGAGAAGACTCACTGTTTGATGATACAAGAGGAAAAGGTGAATATTGCTGGTAATATTTCATAATTAATGCTTGTACTTTTGCTTTATTCCGTTAGGCTATTTTTTAATTGTATTGTTGGTACCACAAAAGCCTAGGCAAGAGGAACAAGGACTGTCATGCGTCTTCTTAGGGTGATTCTGAAAGTAAAATAAGTTTATAACCCGAATTGTTGTTTCCTATTTCATCTTAGTGTTGTGTATTGGTCACAGTTTTCATTGACTATGCCTTGAGTATTGAAAATCCACTTTTTTTTGTCAGGGGTGATCGTAATTTTTTTTCAGGGGTGATCGTATCGACCCAGGGGTCATAGAATATCGTGGGAGGACTCATTGGAACAGAAATTAAAAGTTCTAGCGCCTTTTTTAATTGACCAATTACAAATACCAATTACAATTACCAATTTTTTAATTACAAATAGGAATTTCTTTTTTGGATTAGACTATTTTTTTTCTAAAGACTTCTTTTAATTTTCAATTACTGATGACCTTGGATCCCTCTTCACTAGGCTGTAGATATTGCTGCCGTCACTGAGGTCATATAAATATGTTGAAAAGGAAAACTATGTTTGGTTTTTTTTTACTCGTGCTTTCCTAGCCATGGGCACTGCAGCTTTTGTGTATAATTCAATACCTATGCATACATATCTTGTATTATATATTCTAGTCAATGTACGATTCAAATTAGATTGTCTTGGAAAGACTGGCTTGATCCTGCCAGTCTTCGGTTTTTTATAACATAATCAATAAGGTTTGCTGTCGTACCATCACATGAATACCATGTTAACTTTATGACCAAACACCGTATTGCTTATAACAATATTGTTATACCTACAAAATTGCACGTCTGTATCCATTACTGTTTTCTTTTCCTACACCAAATTTACCTACGCTAGGATACCATCTATCCCTATTTCTACCGACCTGGGCGTTAAAATCTCCTAGTAAAAAACCCATATTTCTACCTGGAACCCTGTCTATTTGCTCCTGTAACTATAAGTAAAATTCATCTGAGTCACTAGTATCTCCGTCAATCGGTTCTACAGGGGCATATACTACTATAAATGATACCCTGAACTTTTTAGTCACAAAATGAGCAATTAATATTCTATTATTAATACCTTCCCAGCCAAAACGAAGCCCCCTCTGTAGATTTTTCAGGTCAGACGGACAAAATATGCTCCCATTTTGAAATTAGCCTAATAAAATAACTTTACCCCACCATTGCTACAAACTTTTCATTTAAACGGAATTGTTTTCTAATTTTAAACTGTCGTAGCATTGAGAAGAACGACTGTTTTCCCATGTTTTTGATTTGGCTTCCTCTGCAAATATTTCGTAACCTCAAGTCACTTAAAAATCTTTCAAATCGACAGGCTGTAAAAAAAAGGAATATGACAATTTATTCTATTATCTCTAGTAATCCTATAACAATAAATTCACTTGTACATTTATACATCTCTCGTAATCTAATCACAATTAATTCATTTGTACAGACAGCACACAGACGATTTAAACTAGAATCTCCGGCTTTGACTCCTTTATTGACATAAAAACTTCACTACCATCTAAAAACAATAGGCTGAATTAGTCACTTACCAATTAAAATTCATTTTGCTAATTTGTCAAATAACGAGCAAAATAAATGAATAGAGACTTAAAGTTTATTTCACATATATCAAAGACCCCATTTTTCCTGAAATCTTTCCTTGAATCTTTTGAGCAATAAAACCAAAAACAAAAACGGTACTTGTATGATAAACCCACTACCGCTCAAGTCGCTCATTCATTGACGCATTATAGAACCGTTTTTCTTTTTCGTTAGTTTCTTTCATCTTAGCGTGAAACAAAACAAAGAGAAGTGACAGAATAGATGGAAAATATGTAATTTGGGCTATATATTTGCAAATTAGGGGGGGGGGGGTAAAAGTGTTTGGACAGTGTGAAGTCAGAAAACAATTCTTACTACATAATATGCAGAATAATTGTACCTAGCACATTAGGCATGCAGACCCCTATACTTTACCCCTATCCCCCTAATGTGCAAATATATAGCCCAAATTTGTTTCTAAAGTATTATATTTTTATCTTAGTTTGGTATATTTCATAAGGATTCAGCATCAGAGAAACAAATTAGAAGAATATTAGGTAGGGGGTATATCATACAAGTACCACAAAACTTACAAAATGATGACTACTTACCTTCATGAGTGATTTCATGGACGTTCCTATCGTTTGAAGTTTTGAAGGACTTATCACATTTTGTGCATTTATAAGGTCGCTCGCCTGTGTGAATACGCTGATGGACTTGCAAAGCATACTTTGTAGTAAAAGACTTATCACAATCAGTGAATTGACAAACAAAAGCCTTTTCACGGTTATGAATCTTTGAGTGGACCTATAAAGTAATGCCTTATTTTTCCTTCTTAAATCAAAGAGAAAAAGAGAAATTGCTGTCCTATAATTCTCTCTTAAAATAGTGGTTTAATGGCACTGGTTTATTTTTCAAGACGCCATCCCATTTTCTTTTTTTTATGAGCCAATCTTATTATTCTTTAACAAAGGGAAGCCAAAGAACTCCGCCTTGTAACGTCAGTCGTTGTAATTTTTTTTTTTAGCAAACCAGCATTACTCCTTAAGCGTTTTTCAGAAGGCAAGCGAGATAACCCCGCCCTTTTGTCTGTTATTGTATTTATCATTATTGCTGCATGAAATTTCGAGCCAGCAAAAACAACTCAAAGTTTGGTTGGCTTTTTGTATCAAAAGTTAAAGCAAGTAAAAAGAACAAATCCCTTTGGCGCAAAACATTTTTTAAAAGTAATTATTTGTTTACTTTTTAAAAATACATTAAGAAGCCTGAGTAAAACATGAATACTCTGTTTACGCTGGCTTTACTTACGCTGGCATACTTTTTAAAAAAATATTTTCACTAGAAAGTTACTAAAGATTTTGCAAACTTTAGAGCAACCGTTCTTTTCTATTTCACGATCTCTATATCAGAAAAAAAAGTTTCAATTTTTTTATCTTTGATGGTCTCCCAGGTAGAGATTACTGATTACGCGAAAGAACTTGTTCAAAGCAGTAGAATTACTTGGCAACAAAATGATGTATTGCTATAAAAAACTTCAATTACTTGGAAATTGATTCCGGTGATGAGACTAAGCGATAGCGTCTCCATATTAATCCAAATAAGAAAAAAGGAAGACATTTCAAGATTTGAAATTGATCTTGCTCAACATCTCAATTATTTTGGTAGGGAAATTTTGTTTTAACTTGCTACTATAGTGAAAAAACTACTGTGAAAAAAAAAATCTTCCGGCAAGTTCAGAGTAAAGTGTTAGCAAACTGCTAGCAAAACTGTTGAATCAACTAGGTCAAAGTAATGAAAAGTTTCAGAGCCTAATTAGACTAAAGCCAAGACAGATAGATAATCTCCGTGAGAGGGAAAGCTGGCATAACTTTTTTCAAAGTTGTATAACAATGATTATGTTCACTTGTTGATGATAGTCTATCATCCTAGGGCAGAACTAAGGCAGATAGTCATACAGTAAGGGTAATTGAGATAGGGTAATTCACTCTGAAGAATGAAAGGATACCTATTACTCGGCTTCAAATATGTTAACGAGATTTTTTTTTTTGGGATTCCAAAACTAAAAAGCATAACCACTATTCTAAAACAAAGCTATTGTGTTTCTAAGAGAAACACAATAATGCATCGTTCCCCACTGGGCATTTATACTGATTCGTATTTACTTCACACAAGGTAGGCAAACCCGTAAATGATTGGGATAAAAATGTTTCAGTACCTTTAGCTTAAATACTAATAGACACAGCTTCATTTTCTGCATATTCAAATAAGCCCAGACAGTTCAACTACATTCAGTAATTGACGTAGCTGTTGTTCTGTTCGGAAAGTTTAAAAAACATTATTTTCAATCTCTTGTATAAGAGATTATACAACACATTATTAATTATAACACAATTATAACACGTTATAGATGTTTGCGTTCTTTGGTTTAGACGTTTTAGGCTATTACGTCCAATAGCCACCATTAATGTTGCCAAAACAAGAAGAAAGAAAACTAAACAAAGAAAACAGTAAATCCTTAAAGAGAAGTTAGAATATAAAATGAGATGGGTGGGATACTTAAAAAAATAATATTAAACAAAATAAATACATTAGACAAAAATTAAATAATTCATTTTTAACTTTTAAATAAAAATTAAACACGTAATCAGATTCCTATGCCCTTATAATCTTGTCGATATTCCTGTTACCAGGAAATAATATCAAACTAACCGTGGTGATTCGCGAATAATAAAAGATTTTTCTAATTTTCTCAAAAACGATAAAGATTTTTGAAGTGATTCTAGTTATTTTCGGAAAGCAAAATATTTTACTGATTAATCAAAAATGACAAAGATTTTCGAAGTGATTCTTTGGCGATTTTCGAAGTGATCCTACGGTGATTTTCGAAATGATTCATTGGTGACTTTGAAAATGGATTCTTTGGTGATTTTCGAAGTG
Organism: Artemia sinica; assembly: GCA_027921565.1. Taxonomy (NCBI): domain Eukaryota; kingdom Metazoa; phylum Arthropoda; class Branchiopoda; order Anostraca; family Artemiidae; genus Artemia; species Artemia sinica. The sequence goes on along the minus strand of CM051257.1, from coordinate 58,569,700 downwards.
AAGCTTGGGTGATTTTCGAAGGAATTTTTTGGTGACTTTCGACGAGCAAAAGATTTCGCTAATCAATCGAAAACGGCATATATTAAGGAATAAAATTTTAAAAAAAGGAAGAAGCAAACAGGCACTACCAAACTCAAGGTAAAGAAAAAAAAAAAAAAAAACTTACCAGTGGGTTTAACCCCCCCCCAAAAAAAAAAAAAAAATTTTTTTGTCTGAATTTTAAAAGCATGACAAAAATGCATGTAAACAAATTTTCGATGCGTTTTTAAAGTTTTTTTGTACCCCCCCCCCCCCAAAGAAAAAACCTCTCCACCCGAACTAGGCCTAATCCTGGATACGGCCTGAATCTGAGCAAGGCCATATCCGGGGGATTTAAACCCCCTCCCCCCCCAAAAGAAAAAAGAATTGTCCGACTCGTAAAAACGTAACAAAAATACATAAAAACAAATTTTTTATGTGTGTTTTAAAGTTTTTTTTGTAGACCCCCTCCCATCCTGAACAAAAATTCTGGATACTGGCCTGAATCTAAGACCTGGATACTGGCCTGAATCTAAGAATCTAAGACTCATGAGACTTCTTAAATTTGTCCTACAATATCGTACATTTTCCGTATAATTCACCTATTTTTTGAAGTTATGTTCCCTCCTAAATAAATATTTACCGGGGGGGGGGGGGGGGGAGGGGGCCTCTGAGATAAAATCCTGGGTACTTTCCAGGTCGTATTCAGGGAAAACTTACGTATATCATCATAAGTGCAATAATATAGATCAGAAAAAACGTTTCTTCAAAATATGTTACCACAAAACTGAACAAAGATATTACCCTAACTTCATTAGTGGATTGAGGAAAGGTAACTTTCTTAACTGAAGGTAAAGATTTCACCTTACAATCAATTGTTCCGGGACATAGTACAAAAAATATAAAACGGGTCATCCAGATCCCATTAAAAATATTTTGAACACTAAATGCTGAAGTTGCAACTTAACTTTGTGAAATAAATCTTAATCATAATAATAAAAAAAACAGACAAAAAAGAAGTATTGTCAAACAATAGCCATCATTTCCTTATTATTAAGTTAATCTGTTTCATAATAAGACGGCTGATTCAGTAGTACCGTTGTTTTATAAATATAATTATCGAGTCTTAGAGTTCAAGTCCTAGCTTTGATTGAATAAAATAAGACGTCGTTTAAAAAAAAAAGCTAAAGTACACAGTGGAACCATTTCAGGAATCAGAAACATTTACCCAATATTACTACTACTCTTACATTCCTATCTGTTCAAACTTTCCCTCTTTACACCCTCTCAAGTAGTTCCAATTTCCTTTAAATCCTTTCTTATGACCTCTTTCCACCCATTGGGTAACGATTAGATCAATCAATTGGATAGATTTACTTTCCTGGGTAGTATTATTAGTAAAGATGGTGGATGCTGTGAAGATGTTAAAACTAGAATAGGCAGGGCCCAAAGTGTTTTTTTCATATTCGGAAAAAGTTTGGAAGAATAGGAATTTAAGTCTGCGAACTAAGTTTAAAATATTGGAAACTATTGTAATGACATGGTCAAGTATGGTTCTGAAACGTGTATGCTGGGGAAGAACAGAGGAGAAATTTGCTAGATGTTTTCCAGAGGAATTTTCTACGGATTATTTTGAGTACCCGTCTGACTGACCGTATTTCAAACTGTAAGCTGTACAAAAAATGAGGTTCCATCCCATTTTCTAGGGCTATTATGAAAGAAAGGTTGAGATGGATAAGACACGTCTTGCGAATGAAGGATGACAGATTATTCAATGCTGATCCTTTGGAAATTCCCGATTCTCCTGACACTGATTCCTGATTCCAATTCATCATCCCATCACCGGCAAGGGGGTTTCTACTGATTATATTATTATAGATTAAATGCATAACTATTATACCAGGTGAATATTAATAATTAGTTAGCTAATTGGTACGGATGGTTTATTAATTAGGTTATAAATAATGTTCTAAGGCTCTAAAATGTAGTAATTAGCTAGTTGATTTTTCCAGGTCATTATATATTGGGTAGGCTACTATGTATCAACTAGATTGGACTGTCGATTAGTTTCAAAGGCACGCGATAACTTTTGGAAAGTTCTAAAGAAGAGAGTGCGCCATTATTGAGGGAATTCTATCTTCTGCTAATATTGTGGTTTATGAACCTACAGAATTTTCTATTTTGTCATTTTTATCGACTTAGAAATGTTCATCTTTGAGTTCGAATTTATGAAAATAAATATTTGAAACCAATAAATAATAAAAATACAAACTTAAACGGGATCACAATCCTTTGTTGCGCTTTTCCTAGCTATAGTTCTACCACTGTTGAAACCAAACTTTAACATCCTGACATTATGAAACTTTTGAGCATGTTTTTCATTATCGGTTTTTTTAAGCCTAAAACTTGGAAGGAGCAATTGATTAATTGTCTACAGCCGTATCGGAAACATGTCTAATCCTCGAACTAAACTTGTGTTTAGTTCAAATAACGAATTATTAATCTGAACACTTAAATAGTAAATTCTTAAACTCTTGATTCCTCGTTAATAAGCAAATGTGAATAGACAAGCGCTACCTATTCTAAATTTTACGCCATTTGCATAGAGAGCACTTTAGCAATCTAATTGATTTTTGTTGTTGTTCACTAGATGGTACAAAAAGTGGTGTTGCAGCTCCGCTCCTAGGTGAAACTAAATGTCCAGAGAATAGACTGAAACCAACAACATCGACCATTACTATTACGCCAACTAAGGAAGATGACGGTGCCAGATACAGATGTATCGTGTTCAATAAAGCAATGATTATGCTTCCAGAAAAGAGTTCTTTTACCAAGATCAACTTACTCAGTATTTATGTTTTTTTGATTTTAGTTCTAAGAACGAAACCTGTGTTGTAGTAAAAAAAAAAAAAAAAAAAAAAAAAAAAAAAAAAAAAAAAAAAAAAAAAAAAAAAAAAAAAAAAAACTTGTATCGGAACAAAAAAAAAAAAACGATTTAGAATTAGAATATTAGATTACGGTAAACTTATGGGAAACTGGCACTAGTGTCGAAAAAAATTATCAGCACCATGTCCGTTTGGAAACTTTTTTTATTTTGAAATGCTGCACATTCATCTTTTTAGGTACATTAAATGCAAGGGAGGACAAAGAAGCAGAATTATGTCTCCGATAGGCCTACCACCTTCAAGTCAACTGGGCCTACTTTGTGCCAACTGTATTTCGACCAATAATTTTTAAAAGCAAAAAATGCTGGATAATTATCACTTAAAGAGGAATTTCAGCTTTAATCCTATTGCATTACAGATTAATATTATAAAACATCCATTTTTATTTTATTTTATGCTTTTTAGATGGAGTCCCCAGATGCTACACACACCCCACCCCAGCCTCAAGGGCTGTAAGTTATGCAAGTTGCTCATTGTTAACATATAAAGTTTTGTACAAATGCAGGGGTAGTTGTACAAACTTCGAATTGGGTATCATCCGACTGGAAATCAGAAGCTCTAGTGTCTATTTTAAGAGTCAAAAATGATCTGAGGCAACCAGAAACTTTTAAGGGGTTAGAAACTTATAATTTCTATCTTCCACATCAAGTTGCTGAAGATCTATCTCTCATGAAGATCTATCTCAAGTTTCCAATTATTTTTTATTCAGATTAGAAACGAAATTAAGAAAATGTTTGAAACCTAATCCTAACGAAATCAACTAATTAGTTACTAACCCTTTAGACCACTGGGCATGTGTTCTGAAATATTTAGCTACTACTTATATAATAAATCAGAGAACTTACTGATACAGGAGTGAATTTTGTTTTTATTGGTCAGCTTTAAACTCTGTTGGTTAGCTTTTGTTCTATTGGTTAGCTATTAACGAAATACATGGCCATGAAAATAAAAGACAAAAATCCGCAAACCGACTGTTTTGATTCATCACGTTCAACCAATACTATATAACTTCTTAGTTTAACCATTAAGGGAATTTATTCGGCATCATAGCCTTCGCTGTATGAGCTGAGCCAATGATAAAAAGTTAAATGTTAAACTTTTTTAATTCATAGCATGGAGCCTGGAAAACTTTTAAGAATTAATTTTTACAGTTGATGCATTCGACTTCTAGTTGCATCAGTGATTTGTGACCAAGTCCTCTAACGTAAAAAAAAAAAAAATTCATATAAAAAATATTATAGAGCATGAATGGTTTAACCCTGATGTTTTACCCAATTAATAGCGACCTGCATAATTATGGAACTAGGAAAAGTGATAATATAGTGGTTGATTTGCGCCGTGGTGCCAGGTCTTCATTTTCAATGAAACACCTGGGTCCATCTGTAAAGAATGAGCAAATATTGAACATTAGGGCGATAGAACATGTACCTCAGTTTAAAAGAATTTAAAATATTTTTTTTTTTGGGGGGGGGGGCAGATAATTGTTGAATTTTATTATGGGTGGCAGGGTGAGTAGGGGAGGAAGGGTGAGCTGGGAAGCTATGGGTGGGCTGGGAAAGTAAGGGTGGGCTGGGAAAGTAAGGGTGGGCAGGGGGTAAGGTGGGGTTGGGAGGGGGGATTTGTTGCAATTATTTTTCTCTTTTATATTTTTATTTATCT
>CM051257.1:58512578-58560078 GCA_027921565.1 Artemia sinica | reverse complement strand
TTCAATCGAATGAACCCTTTTTGAGTTTCTACGACAACCCTTTCTATAAACACCTTATATGCCCAAAGGCCATAAATTACAACCCTTGCCCTGACGGCTGTGAAGGGGTTGTCATCCTCAAAGATCTAATTTCCAGAACTTTCAACTACGTTGAACAAAATAGCTATCTCAAAATTTTGATTGGATGTTTGGGGAATGGGTGGGCGTGAGAAGGGCATTAGTTGCTCTCCAATCACTTTCAAAAATTAATAAGGGCACTAGCCGTTTCAATTTCCAATCGATTGATTCCTTTTTGAAGTTTCTATGGCAAGGCTTTCTATAATAAAAAAAACCTTATATGCCCCAAGGGCATAACTTACAAGCCTTGCCCTGAGGGCTGTGGGGGGAGTGTCATCCTCAAAAACATAATTTCCAGACTTTTTAACTACGTCGAACAGAATGGTTATCTCAAAATTTTGAATTGGATGTGTTTGTGGAAATGGCGGGTGTGAGAGGGGTGTTAGTTATCCTTCAATCACTTTCGACTATTAAAAACGCACAAGCCCTTCTAATTTCCAATCAAAATGAGCCCTTTTTGAAGTTCTACAACATCACTATCTATAAAATCTTATATGCCCCCAGGGCATAACTTACAACCCTTGCCCCGAGGGTTCTGAGGGGGTTGTCATCCTCAAAGACCTAATTTCTAAAACTTTTAAATACGTTCAACAAAGTGGCTATCTAAAAAATTTTGATGGGGTGTGTTTGGGGAAAAGGTGGCGTGAGAGGGGGGGTTAGTTGCCCTTAAATCACTTTCGACTATTAAAAAGGGCACTAGTCTTTTGAATTTCTAATCGAATGAGCCCTTTTTCAAGTTTCTATGACAAAGCTTTCATTAAAAACCTTATATGCCCCCAGGGCATAACTTACAACCCTGAGGGCTGTGGGGGGGGGGGGGGGGTGTAATCCTCAAAGATATAATTTTGGACCTTTCAACTACTTTGAATAAAATGGCTATCTCAAAATTTTGATTAGATGTGTATGGATAAATGGTGGGCGTGGAAGGGGTGTTTGTTGCCTTCCAACCCATTTCGACTATTAAAAAGGGCAGTAGCCATTTCAATTTCCAATCAAATGAGCCCTTTTTGAAATTTCTACGGACAACGCTTTCTATAAAAACCTTATATGCCCCCAGGGCATAGATTACAACCCTGCCCTGAGGGCTGTGGGGGGTTGTCATCCTCAAAGACCTAGAGACCTCTCTGACCTCTCAACTACGTTGAACAAGATGGCTATCTCAAAATTTAGATTGGATGTTTTGGATAAATGGTGGGCGTGGAAGGGGTGTTTGTTGCCTTCCAACCCATTTCGACTATTAAAAAGGGCACTAGCCATTTCAATTTTCCAATCAAATGAACCCTTTTTCAAGTTTCTACAACAAATCTTTCAATAAAAACCTTACATGCTCCCAGGGCATAACTTACAACCCTTACCCTGAGGGCTCTGGGGGGAGTGTCATCCTCAAAGATTTCATTTCCGGGACCTTTCAACTACTTTGAATAAAATGGCTATCTCAAAATTTTGATTGGATGTGTTTGGATAAATGGTGGGCGTGGAAGGGGTATTAGTTGCCTTCCAATCCCTTTCGACTATTAAAAGGGCACTAGCCATTTCAATTTCCAATCAAATGAGCCCTTTTTAAAGTTTCTACGACAAAGCTTTCTATAAAAAACCTTACATGCCCCCAAAGCATAACTTACAACCCTTGCCCTGAGGGTTGTGGGGAGGGGGGGAGGGTGGTCATCCTCAAAGACCTAGACCTCTCAACTACGTTGAACAAGATAGCTATCTCAAATTTAGATTGGATGTGTTTGGGGAAAAGGTGGGTGTGAGAGAGGGGTTAGTTGCCCACCCAAATACTTTCGACTATTAAAAAGGGCACTAGCCTTTTGAATTTCCAATCAAACGAGTCTTTTTTGAAGTTTCTACGACTACGCTTTCTATAAAAACCTTACCCTGAGAGATGTGGGGGAGTTTCCTCATCAAAAAACATAGTTTCTATCTGGAAAACAACTACGTTGAACAATATGGCTATCTCAAAATTTGATTGGATGTGTTTGGGGAAATGGTGGATGTGGAAGAGGTGTTAGTTGCCTTCCAATCACTTTCGACTATTAAAAACAGGCAAAAGCCACTCCAATTTCAATCGAATGAGCCCTTTTCGAAGTTTCTACGACAACTCCTTCAATACGAAGTGCCCTGGTATAAGACCAAGAACCAAAAAAAAAAAAAAAAAAAAAAAAAAAAAAATAATAACACTTTTGTGCCAACATCGTTCTTTACTTAGGCAGCGCTATTGCGCTGCCTATGACTGAAGCCATCCTGACTCCGTTGACACCCTGAGTATGCACGGATCTTAAGCCACCATTTTATGAAACACATCTTTTTCCGTAATATATTGTTGTAACTGTTTGCTTGTTTAATAAATCCATGCGAAGGTCATTTATATGATAAAAAGGGTTCTGTTTTCTTGTCTTAAAAAGGACATGGCGAATCAAAACAGCAGATTTGTTTCCTTAGTTCTTTTCTTGACTGAGATTCCCTTAGTATTAAAAATTCAATAAAGCTGTCTATATGGCCTGAAATATCAGAGCAGATAAGCATTAAATGATTCGATTTTCCATACAAAGAATTAATGTATCCACGTTTTCCTTCCAAAATTTGTCTTTTTCGATAAAGTCCACGTGGTCCAGTCTATTTACCCTGAAGGTTACAAGCTGATCTTTGAAAAAACTAATGTCTGGCCTATTCTGGGGTTTCACAAACCAGTACAAACCACTTTTTCTACGATCCGTTATTTTCCCCTCAGATTTATTTTGCCCAGCAAGTCGCAAGCCAATCAGAAACAAAATAACTTCAGCCTATTTTGGGTGCCTTGAATTTATATATATATATTTTTTTTGGCTTGTGGAGGTCCCCCTGTCTCTGTCTACATGCCATGGAGGCCTAAGCTAATCTGAGAAAAAACGAATTGTTGGCCCAGTTTAAGGCGTTGAACAGTTTGTGATAATGAAGTATAAAGAAAAGCAACTTGGCTCAATAGTAAAAATACCTCCAAAACGGGTAATAGATCAAAAGAATCGACTTTTTATGGTGTTTCCATTAACAAAAGATTAATCAAATTTAACGTTACCCATCAAAAGCTACAAACTGGACAAAAGCTTCCAGATCATAGGCATCGCAATAGGGCTGCCTAGGTAAAAAAGAACGATGTTGGCACAATGTATTTTTTTGTTGTGTTTGTTCCTTTAGACCAGGGCACTTCTTATCGCAGGAGTTGTCGCAGAAACTTCGAAAAGGACTCAATATCTAACCCCCCTCTCACGCCCGCCATTTCCCAAAACACATGCAATCAAAATTTCGAGATAGCCATTTTGTTCAACGTAAGCGATAGTTTTGGAAATTAGGTTTTTGAGGATGATAACAACCTCAGAGCCCTCACGGCAAGGGATGTAAGTAATGCCTTGGGGGCATATAAGTTTTTTATAGAAAGGGTTGTCGGAGAAACTTCAAAAGGGACTCATTTGATTGGAGATTGAAAGGGCAAGTGCCCTCTTTGAATAGTCGAAAGTGATTGGAGGGCAGCTAACCCCCCTCTCACGCCCACCATTTCCCCAAACACATCCGATCAAAATTTTGAGATAGCCATTTTGTTCAACGTAGTTGAAACTCCTGGAAATTATGTCTTTGAGGATGACAAACCACCCAAACCCCTCAGGTCAAGGGTTGTAAGTTATGCCCTCTGGGCATATAAGGTTTTGTATAGAAAGCGTTGTCATAGAAACTTCAAAGAAGGCTCATTCAATTGGAAATTGAAAGGGCTAGTGCCTTTTCTAATAGTCAAAAGTGGTTGGAGGCAACTAACCCCCCCTCTCATGTCCACCATTTCCCAAACACATCCAATCAAAATTTTGAGATAGCCATTTTGCTCAATGTAGTTGGAAATTCTGGAAATCCCGTCTTTGAGGATGACACCCCCAAAGCCCTCAGGGTAAGGGTAAGTGCCCTAAGTTTTTATAGCCCGTGGGGGGCTCATTCGATTTGAAATTGAGAGGTTGATCTTTTAATAGTCGAAATTGGAAGGGCAACTTGCCCTCGTAGAAGGTTCAAAAAGGGAAATCAAATCGATTCAAATTGCATCTGTTACCCTTAGCAAATGATTTAGAGGTAGGGTTTTGAGAAAGCAAGATGGTCATGCTCTTTTAATAGTCGAAGATGATTTTGAAGAAGGAGAAGCAAAGCTACAAATTGCCTCCCTTAGCAATGCACGCCCAGAAGCGATTGGTCCCCAAACTTAGCACCCTGCAATCAAAGCATCTGAGATAGCCTTTTATTTTGTTGGTCGACGTAGTTTAGAAAGTACTAGAAAGCAAATTGCATGTCTTTGAAGCAATGCATATGGTCTTAAATTGAGAGAAGCAATCTGCATATGTCAAAATTGCCTTAGCAATGTTAGATGATTTAGAAGCAAGGTACTTAGCTTTCCTTAGTTTTGAGAAGCAAGGCATGCTGCATATGGTCAAATTGCATCTGTTATCCTTAGCAATGTTAGATGATTTTGAGGTACTTAGCTTTTAGTTTTGAGAAGCAAAGCTGTATATGGTCAAATTGCATCTGATATCCTTAGCAATGCTTAGATGATTTAGAGGAGAGGTTTTAGCTTTTAGAGAAGCAAGCTGCATATGGTCAAATTGCATCTGTTATTCCTTAGCAATATTAGATGATGTCGAGGTACTTCAATGCATATGGTCAAATTGCATCTGTTATCCTTAGCAATATTAGATGATTAGAGGTACTTAGCTTTTGTCCTTAGCAATGTTAGATGATTTTAGAGGTTTAGCTTTTATTTTTGAGAAGAAGCAGGTACTTAGCTTTTATTTTTGAGCATATGGTCAAATTGCATCTGTTATCCTTAGCAATGTTAGATGATTTTGAGGTACTTAGCTTTTAGTTTGTTATAGTGACCATACTTTGTTCTTGATCTGTATTGAAGCCGGTTTTATGTGTCCACTTGGAGATAATCAGCTAAGCCTGAGTGAGATAATTGTATCTATGTCAGTATATTTTAATTAAATATTTAATCTATGGAGATAATTAGGTTGGGTGTTTGGTGTTCTGGGCGGCCTGCTTTCCATAATTCTCTGTTGTAGTTTCCATAGTTTTGTTACTAAGGTATTATATTTTCACCATATTTTGGTATATTTCGCTGTGACTAACTTCACTTCCTTGGCGTGGTTGCTATAACAAGTAGCCTAAGTACAATAATTTCTATCGCGTTATGGAAATCTGCTTTCATTTTATTGTTTTGGCTTTATTATCTGAACTAATCCTCCTGACCTCCCCCAGGCCGCTCAGCGTGTCCCCAAGTGGCGATAGGGGAATGCCCTACAGATATGTAGGGTACCTCCACAGGAGGCACTGACCAAGGGGGGACCTTGTCCCTGAGGGTCCATAATAGAAACTAGGGTACCCTCACCTGGGGTCATAAATACAGGCGGAGGAGAAAGATGGCCCCTTAAATGTACACTCCATAGGGCCCACCGGTGTGTCCACAAGTCCCATGAGTTACAAACCTTCTCCCAGTAATGGGTTAAATCGCACGGTGATGCAGAACAAACATCGTGGGAGGATCCTCTACAGGAAGAAAAACTGCAGCAAGGCGTAAGATTTAGATCTGTGGACAACGGCCTCTGCAAAGGGCTGCCTCGACCTTTTCGGGGTACCTGCAAGATTGGGGACTTGCATTCAACTCTATTCCCACTTGAAGAGTGGCGCCCCTCGAGGAAATTACAGCCTAGTAAACGACACACCATTAGCATGGGATTCTGATTAATGGTTAAATTCTTCCGGGCTTGGTATGCTTTGACGGGCGTCTTCGGGCTGAAAAACAACTTCCTAGCTAATTTATCTACTATGGGCTGCTTCCCCGTAGTAGCATAATGTTTGTAGGCATGAATATATAATTAGTCGGAGGAAATAGGCTTGAGATTGTCTGTGTAGGATTCCGACTCTTGTTGATAGAAGAGCATCGCCAAGTGCTGAAAAAACCATGTTGTGACCAAGATGGGCCTAGGATTGCACAAAGCTTCCATTCATGGAGGTTCCAGAGACTTCTTGCTGTCCGGTTCTAAGCCGGCTTAAGCACTTCGGTGTAAACTTGAGAAGATATGTGATCCCCGTCCTGCACTAGTATCCGGGATCATTGATTTTACTGAGGCCAAAATAATTTCAATGATTTAAAAAACATGAAAGGTAGAAATATGATGTTTTTTACTAGGAGATTTTAACGCCCAGGTCGGTAGAAATACGGACAGATGGTATCCTAGCCTAGGTAAATTTGGTGTAAGAAAAGAAAACAGTAATGGATACAGACCATACGGTTTTTGGCTCATAAAATGGCTCATGGCTCAAAATATCCGTAGCAAGGTACTGCATTCAGAATACCTCGGGATCATTTACGCTCACAAAGATTACGACGTTTCAACTATTCCCAACCTAATTAGCGGTGTTTCTCAAGCCAAGTGCTTTGGAAATTCCTCAGTTGTCCGGCTCAGGTTCGTTACTAAGATTGACTTCGATCAGGCTCTCAAGTTTGGAATCAAAGTGGGATACACCATGTTTTCTGTGTCAAAGCCCCTTACAAAGCCGCTGCAGTGCTATAAATGTCAAGGTTTTGGTCATTGTGCAAACCAGTGTCAGAAGGACACTGAATGTAGCAAGTGTGCCGGTGATCATAGCTACTCCGAGTGCACCTCAAATTTGCCAACTGTGGATCCAACCATGCAAGTAACAGCTATCGGTGCCCGAACCTGAAAAATACAGCTCGTGGTACAACTCCAGACCAAGCTGCACCAAATAACTCAAATCGTAACCGGCTCAATAAATGGCGAAGTACGTGTGTTCTGTCAAAACATAAACGGTGCTAAAGAAAAATTAGACATACTTCAAATAGTGTATGGTGCTTTCGATATAATTTGTGTTAATGAGCATCTGCTTATGAAGATAATAGCAAAAGACTGATTACTTTTTCTGATCATCAGTTTTTTATCCGCCCAGCTAAAAGTACTGGGGGTCGACCCTCGGGGGGCTTAATCATAGCTGTTAGAAATAAGTATAATTGTAATCTGTTTGAGTCTAATGATTTATGTCTTGCGGTAGAATTTAGTGGCTTTATTGCTGTTTGTGTTTATATGCCTACAAATTATAGAAATGACCGATTGAGTCAGAAGTTTGTGCCTGCCTGCTCGTCATTGTCGAAACTAATTAAAAGAATAGCTCTTACCCGTAAAGCTTGTGTTATTATGGGTAATTTTAATACGGACATTAATGACAACACCATTGGTCACTCACAAGTGTTAAATGCTACATTGCCGCAAAATTTCTACTGTCTAAAGAAAAATAGATCGTTTACCTATGTACATAATAGTGGTAGCACTTCTGATCTCGATTTCGTGTTTACTAATATGGGGATCTCCAGTGGCAGATAGTTAATGTTTCTGACGACTTTCTTTAAAGTGACTATTCGCATCTTGAGTTTCATCTACCACTCAGTTCTTTTGAGACATATGCTCCCTCTAGACCCAAGTGGTTCACTAAACAGAACTGGAGTCGTATTGATATATTTACTTACCAGATGCTACTTGATTCGTACTTAGATAAGATAGGTGTTCCGTTTCATTTGCTCTCGCGAGTAAAATCTGACCGGCTTCTCAATTTGAAATGTTATTTGCTTGAATTGGTGCATAGTATGAAAACGGCTACATTCGTTACAGTTCCGTCGGAAAAAAAATAAAGCTGAATACCCGTAAAGAGAGGCTGGTCAGATTTTCCTGATTTGAAGGTTGAAAAGTTCCGCCATGTGTTTCGGAGACAAATTTGGGGCTGATTGTGATAGACCACGTTCAGGATGGGTCTTCAAAATTATGACGTCGAGTAAACACCAATATAAAAAAAAAGTGATTTCTTGGAAAAGAAGTCAGGTTAAGGAGCTATCGCGGGAAATAAAAAATAATCCTCGTCAGCTATGGCGAGAAGTGTGTAAACTTATCCATTCTTCTTCGTCGTCGCCCCGATAGAATTGAAGCAAATATACGGTTTGAACATTTTTCTTCGATTTTTGCGGCTGATCCTCCATCATTAGAAAGTAATTTCCGGGACATTCTTATGCAGCATTTGATCGACTAAACAAATACAGTAACTTGCTTACTATTACCCCGTCGTGTGTTGAATCTTTTGTTCGTCCTCTTCCTTTAGGAAAATCCCCTGGGGCAGATGGTATTCAGCTGGAACATCTGAGGTATAGTACCCCTAAACTGTTTAGTCACATAGCTTTATTGTTCCAAGCAATAGTACCGCAAGAGTCTGTCCCACAAGGTTTGTGTCAGGGGGTCGTTAACTGTATACATAAGAAGGGGAAAGACCCTAAAGATTGTTCTTTGTACAGGCCCATCACTATTTGTTCAGTTCCAGCAAAGTTATTGGAGAAGATACTGTGCCCTATAGTGGCAGCGCGAGCGGATGTGGGTGACAATCAGCTCGGTTTCCGGTCCGGTCTCGGTGTTGAGAATGCATATGCAATTTTTATTTCAATTGTTGAAAAGTTTAAGAAACGAAAAATTCCGTTATTCGTCTGCGCAATAGACATATCTAAGGCGTTTGATTCTGTACTACATTCGCAGGCAGTCCTGTCACTACTAAGGGCAGGTGTTTATCCCTTTGTCTGTAAATGTCTATGGCAATGGTATCGAAAATCTCAAGTAAGAATTTGGTCTGCAGGACAGCTTTCTGGACCTATAGAGATACGTAGGGGTGTTAAACAAGGCTCAGTAATCAGCCCTGTGATATTTAACAATGCAGTACATTCTGCGACAAAATCGATAGAAGAATTTTTTGATGGATGATGGAATTGATGCTAGTCATCTATCTTACACAGATGATCTACTTTTGATAAGTGATAATTTAGAATCTTTACAGAATGCTATTAATGCCGTGTCGTCTGCAATTGGAGATATTGGGCTAACAATAGAGCCGTCTAAGACTGAATTCGTCGTTTTGAACAACGAGACATTGCCAAATCGTGTTGTTGATGTTTGCGGGAAAAATCAGTTCTCCAAAAGGATAAGTTTGAGTATCTCGGACTCCGATATGGGAATTCTATCAAAGCTACTAAAAATCTAGTTACTGCGGCACTTAGAGAAAAACTGTGGAAAACTTACAGTATGCTAGCACCAACTAAAGGTCAATTTGAAAAAAATATGCTCGGTCGTCTCTGTAATGCCATGTTCGCGCCACATGTCCTTTTTTAACCCCTTTATGGAATTGCTTTAGTAAAACTGAATGTAACCAAATTCGTTCAAATTTTTTTTCGGCATTGCAAATATTTATTTGGAATTCCCATATGGTTCAGAAACTCTTATGTTTTGCAGAGGTACTATATTTTTGAGATAAGTAAGAAAATAGATGAGTTGTCTACCCATTTCAAAAGTCAAAATAGAACAATCCATGACTTTCCATTGGCTAGTCTTGTGCATTAAAATCGTGATTTTGATTTTGTTTGTTTTTCTCTCTTCTGCAGTTATCGCAGTTTAATTTTGTTTTGTAGTGTTTTGTGATTTTTTCATTCTTTTTTCTTTCGTTTTTATAACTCCCTTGAGCATTTACACTATATTTGTATGAAGGGTTGAAATAAAATTATTATTATTATAAGTTAACATGGTATTCACATGATGGTAAGACAGCAAACCTTAGATTATGTTATAGTGAACCGAAGACTGGCAGGATCAATACAAGATACTAGGGTATATAGGAATGCTGCTATTGATGTTAAAACTAAAGTACACCATCTAGTAGTGTCAAGGGTTAATTTAAAGCTGAAATTTCGGAAGTTTAACTACCTCCTGGGATGTTATGATGTTGGTAAAATCCAGGATGAGAATTTAAAAGAAACTTTCCAGGAAGAGTTGAATACTAACTTGAGAGTTTAAAATTTGATAATGTGGAAGATGGTTGGAATAATTTTAGAAAAATAATTAGTGAAGTTGCTGAAGGTGTCTTACGGAAGAAAGCTAGGACTGCAACAAAGAATGTTAGTGAAAAAGCTTTATGTTTAATAGAAAAGAGAAAGGACTTGTACAAGAATTATCTGAGTGATAGGTCATATGAAAACAAAAGGAACGTAAAGAAAGTGGAGAAAGCATTAAAATATGAACTAAGGAGGTGTGAAGTGGAGGTGATGGACAAAATTGCCAAGGATCTGGAAGATGCAGCTAGACGGCACAATAGTAAAAATTGTACTGGCATGTTAATAAATTGAGATGGAGTAGTCAGTCCAGACTAGTCCCAGTTAAAGATAGGAACAAGGCCAGAATTGGCAATAAGGATAGAATTAAAGAAAAATGGGCAGAAGATTTTGAGGATTTGCTAAACCAAGATAGAGTTGCAGAGAAAGATATAGAGGCAACTTTCCAGGTTGAGTCAAGGATAAGAATTTTAGAGAAATTTTCCAGGAAAACAGTTGAATACTAAATTTGAGAGTTTAGTATTCAGCTAATTTTACTTGAGAGAAAAATTTGATAATGTGAAAGATGGTTGGAATAATTGTAGAAAAATAATTTGTGAAGTTGCTGAAGGTGTCTTAGGAAAGAAAGCTAGGACTGCAGCTAAAATATTAGTGAAAAAGCTTTATGTTTAATAGAAAGGAGAAAGGACTTGTACAAGAATTATCTGAGTGATAGATCATATGAAAAAAAAAGGAATGTAAAGAAAGTGGAGAAAAGCATTAAAATATGAACTAAGGAGGTGTGAAGTGGAGGCCATGGATAAAACTGCAGAGGATCTGGAAGAAGCAGCTAGATGGCATAATAGTAAAAGGTTTGTACTGGCATGTTAATAAACTGAGAGGGAGTAGTCAATCCGGACTTGGCCCAGTTAAAGATAGGAACAGGGCCACAATTAACGATAAGGAAAGAATTAAAGAAAGATGGGCATAACATTTTGAGAATTTGCTAAAACGAGATAGAGTTGCAGGAAAAGATATAAAGCAAAATGAAAAAGTTTTTGATACCTTGGATGTGAAGGAAGATTTGTTTCGTGAGGAAGGATTAACAACAGTACTAAAATGATTAAAAAACAATAAGGCTTCAGGTGCTGATAGGGTGGTAATTAGTTCCTTAAATAGGGTGGCTCTGAGGTTAGAAATAAGCAACTGAAGATTATGAATATAAATTTTGAAAAAGGGGAAGTACCTAACAATTTTAGGAAAACCTTAATTAAGCCACTTTATAAGAAAGGTGATAAAAGTGATTGTGGTAATTATTGAAGCATTAGTCTGGTCTCTGTAGGTAGCAAATTACTTAGTAATATGATACCTTTTGGACACATCCAATCAAAATTTTGAGATAGTCATTTTGTTCAACGTAGTAGAAAGTTCTGGAAATTATGTCTTTGAGGACGACAAACCTCCCACATCCCTCAGGACAAGGGTTGTAATTTTTGCCCTGGGAAAATATAAGTTTTTTTTTTATAGAAAAGCGTTGTTGTAGAAACTTCAAAAAGGGCTCATTGAATTGGAAACTGAAAGAGCTAGTGCCTTTTTAATACTCAAAAGCGATTGGAGAACAACTAACCCCTCTCTAACGCCCACCATTTCCACAAACACATCAATCAAAATTTTGAGATAGCCATTTTTTTCAACGTAGTTGTAAGTTCTGGAAATATAGTCGTAGCTGTAAGTTAAGGAAATTAAGCAACCCACAACCCTCAGGGTAAGGGTTGCAAGTTATGCCCTGGGGGGGCATATAAGATTTTTATAGAAAGGGTTGTTGTAGAAAGTTCAAGAGGGGCTCATTTGATTGAAATTGAAAGGGCTAGCGTCCTTTTTGATAGTAGAAAGTGATTGGAGGGCAACTACCCCCCCTCTATCACGCCCACCATTTGTACCGTGAGTAAAATGCGATATATTTAAAATACAAAAATAAAGTTCCTTCTTTCTAAAGATAATTCCGACTTCCTCTAATTAAGTTTAAATCTAGTTTCAAAAAAAAGAAAAGTCCTTAATCAGCAAAGAGAAAAATTGCATCTTAGCCTCAGACAAAGAACGGCGCTATCCAGCTTTGGATTTCGCTAAGATAGTGAGCAATAAAAAAGATGCTACACACACAATGTTTCTCAGGAAGTTTAAATTATAAGAGCCGTGTGAACGTTTGAATCATCAGAAATATTTAAGACAGATTATTGGACGGAGGGTTTGGCCCACCTCAGGACTTGGGCCAATTGTGAGTCGTCAATTAGAGCGCAGGACAAAAAACTACGTTTGATAGTGGGGTAAAAGTGCTTTTTGGAAGGATTCGTAAATCAGATTCAGGATCATTTAGAGCAGAATTATATTGGCATTCAGGCATTGCGATTCAAATTATTATACAGTCATTGTAGAGACTTGGTTATTATTTGCCGTCAATTGAAGTGAGCCCTGTTGTGCACCTAAAATGTAAGTTACAATAAATCTATTGCTCTTCTATTTGTTTATTTTGTTTTATATGTCTGTATCTAGTCGCACGACAGGTAGCTAGTTCGCATATCTCCAAAGTACATTCCCAGGGATCTGATCTCCAGATAGCTCGAGGAAAAGAGGTTACACTTATATAGCTACACATCTTATTTTCTCTCAATAATTGAGGATGGCGTGGTCATAAATTTACTTTACTCCCCATTGCTGTGGCGCGATCATAAACTTAATTTTCTCATTATTTTTATAGCTTGCCTAGCCTTTTAAGTAGCCCAAGAAAAATCACCCCGAAGAACTGGTGCGATTGGTACACCGCTTTTAATCATAATATTACAAATGGCACAGTCCTTGGCGCTATAAGTGGCGCTATCGGAGAACTTATAAGGTGTAAGTTCACAGCTTCAAAGTACAATTTTAGACTTGACCCGGTCAATCTTCATTACCGCAATTGTCTCAGTCCTTTCTTTTATCGCTAAAAATTTCTTTTATCGCTACAAATGGCACGGTCGGAAATTGGAGGAAAACTTGCGAACTAGTTAGGCTACAAACCTTGCAATTTAAATTTCATCATTGGAAAGATACAGACATATAAGAAAAGTGATTAGACCTATTGCCGCTAAGCTATTACAGGGAAACCCTTTAGAATATCTCATAGGAGATAAGAGCCTCCCCCAAAATAGGTTAAATGAAATAATAAATTTATTTTGAGTTAATTCAAACGCAAAAAAAAAATGTCGGAAGACCTAAGCGATTTATTAATGGCGCAAAAGTTGGTCGCGAAAAATATAGAAATAGCAAAGTCTATCCCGCAGTACAATGGTCAATCAGATATTGACGAATTTAATATCCAATTGGCCCAGTTTGTAGAACTAACAAAAACAGAGCTAGAAACGTTAGTCGACATGCTTCTATTACGATTAAAAGGCCAGGCCTTAACCTTTCTAAAGCAGATTAAAACATACCATAGGTGACGACGCCAGCTTGCCAATAAATATGGTGGACAAATTGTTAACGGTATTTAAAGATAGATTTATCGAAACCAGTTCCATAAATAAATTAAAACACGGAATGGTGTGCTTTGACTATTCACAAAAATATAAGAGAATATCTTGATAATATACGCATTTCAGTAGAGGCAAAATACGGAAGAGGTTCAGGACAACTGTATGAAAAAGTCATACTAAATACCTTTTTGCAAGGGCTACCCCCAAAACTATATAGAATGGTAATATCCAAAAATATTCAGACGTTGGATCTTGCAGTTCAGTAGGTAGATCGATTGATCGAAGTCGACACAATGGTCGCAAATCACAGTAAAGCAAAAATAAATAGCCTAGGCGATTCGAACGCGAACATAATCTTCAAGGGCGATCAGGCGTCTCCCAATTTCTTTTCAAGGGATAACTCCCCAGTGCCACAAAGAAATAAAACGCAAGAACCCGCTAGGCAGAAAACAGTGCGTTTTCAGCCCGTCAAACAATCTAATTATGAAAATAACCATACAATAATAAGATGCTATATTTGCAATCGACCTGGGCACATCGCGAGGGAGTGCCGTTATGTCCCCAATAGCAAACCAAGAATTGCTGTTGGCAGTATGCAAAATTATGGCAACCATTTGTTCGGAAGAACAAATTTTAGCGCCAGTGGTGCACTAGGCTATAGCCAGGGAAGACTGCGCCAATTAGTACCCTACAACGCGTACCAACCAAATTTGTATAACCCTCCCCCCAATGGACAAAATAATTATTGGCCGACGGGAAATGAAAATTTTTCAAGCCAACGACATTGGCAGTCAGCGCCATCTGCCGCCACTGGCGCAAGAAATCCAAACTATCGTAATAATACCTGGCAAAATCGACAAAAAAATGTAAATCAATTAGATATGCCTACGGAATTTCACGTGTCTGAATCTCTACTGCAGACACCGACGTATGAAACAAATCCACAGGAAACGTTTCAGGCCCCTCAGAAATATAAATTGGACCCAGAGGGTGCCCAGAATATTTTATAGGTCCAAAACAATAGTAGTACTGTCTTGTAGTGATAGTCATAATAAGTTACCTATATTTAATGACTTTTGTGTGGCAAATATTTACTTTAAAGCCTTAATTGACTCAGGTGCTACTGCGAACATTATAAAACTCATGCGTATTTGATATGTTGCCTCCCCATATTAGACAACAAAGAAATTTTAATAATCCCAATCTAACTAGCGTGACAGGGCATAAATTGAATGCAAGAGGTTCAATTCGCCTAAACGTAAAAAGAGACAATAGAATCTTTCCGACAAATTTTATAATATGCGATAACTTTCCGTATGAAGCAATTATAGGCGCAAATTTTTTAAGGTCTAATAGAGTATTATTAGACGTAGCGAACGAAAGGCTTGTCTACCCGGCTAAGGTAGGGGAAGGAATTTCTACCTTAAGAAATTGTAACAGAGGTTACGAAGACAACGTAACAGTAAATAGAGTTTCTGGCGGTATAATGTCGCAATCTTTTGAACCTCATGTCTCGCGAGGAGGAAAAGGAATATTTAGAAACTTGTCCAATTATTCTGAGAGACATTGCAGAGATGAAGTAAATTTAAAAAATAAGGGTATTGAATCTGCGAAAATAAAAATAGGAGATATGCGACAGTACAGGTCAAACGAAATCAAGAAAATAGCGGAATTATGGAAAAACATAGTAAAACCAACGTGACGCCGCAAGATGCCGCAATGGCGCAGCATAGCGCCAGTATGAATATAATAAACAATGAAAATAAAGAGAAATATTACGGATTCGCGATAAGGAAAACAAAAGTCCCTCCCAAAACGATGCAAAAAATTCAAATATCACAGATGATTGAACCAGTGGTTAGCAAATCCAAAATATGGTTTGCGACCCCGTCAAATGAAATTCCTGAAAATCTGCTATGTGAGGAACAGATTATATCTTTCGACAAAGGAGAAGGTTTTATTTGGGTAACTAATAACCACGAAAATGATACAATTACAATAAAAAAAGGGGACGTGTTTAGTTCAAATCCAAATTTTATTGGAGAATGATTTAAATAGATGGGAAAATTCTAAAAGAAACCTAGTTAACGGCATTAAAACCTCTAATAACAAATATCTTCTAACTAAATCGCAATTTTTAAACAAATTTAATATGGATCATATTACGGACTTGGAACTTAAGAAAAAATTATGCGAATTATTATGGAATTTTAAAGATGTATTTTCCGCATCTGAAGATGACATCGGACTGATACCATTTTATGAACATTCAATTTTAACGACTGGTAATCCTGTAGCGAAACAGCCATATCGCGTGCCGTATAAGCACAAAGAGTGGTTAAAAAATAAAATCCATGAATTAGAAAAAAAATGAAATTATACGCCCCAGTATAAGTCCGTATTCTGCACCAGTGATCTTGGTACAAAAGAAGAATGGTGACCTTAGACTTGTAGTAGACTATAGAGCCCTTAACAAACAAGTAGATAGCGATAAATTTCCTTTACCAAGAATAGATGAAATTCTTGACTCAATTTCAAGCAAAAACTAAATTTTTACTTCTTTGGACCTCACCCAAGGCTACCACCAAGTGAAAATAGCCGAAAAGGATGTCCATAAAACTGTATTTTCAACAGCTGAATGTGGTTCATATGAATACTTAAGAGTACCTTTTGGACTTAAAACAAGTTCAAGCGCGCTATGTAGACCCCTATTACACCTGTTAAGAGGATTATAAAATATCATTCATTTTGTTGATGATATCATATACGTGGGAGAAAACGCTGAACAACACTTAGCAACATTAGCTAAGGTCTTCGAGAAGTTCAGACATGGCAATTTAAAATGCCGGCCTGAGAAAGTAAATTTATTTCAACCTAAAATTAAATTTTTAGGAGTAGTAGTAACACAAGGAGAGATATCCCCAGACCCTGATAAAATAAAATGTGTTGAAAACCTCAAACCCCCTAGAACCATGAAAGAATTAAGAGGAATTTTAGGTCTTACTGGCTACTTTACGAAATTCGTGCGCAATTACGCCCAAATTGCGAAACCCCTCACGAAATTAACTAAAGGGAACTCCCAAAATGTTACCTGGTCCCAGGAAGCTCAAACTTCCCTAGACTGTCTCAAAATGGCACTCACTTCTGAACCGATAATATCGCTTCCTGATTTCGAAAACGGACAATTTGTGGTCACAACCGATGCCAGTTCAAAAGGCATTGGGGCTATTCTTTCGCAAATAATTCCCATAGGAAACCCTGATCCTTTACAAGGACCTTCTAATCAAAAAAAAAAAAATAGAAAAAGTTATATGCTATTCGAGTAGAACCTTATCAAAAGGCGAAAGTAGTTATTCCGCCACAAACTTTTATTATCGCCACGAATTATTATCTATAATCCACCACTTGGACAAATTTAGACACTATTTAGTTGGTAGAAAATTTATACTACGATCAGACCATAAAAGCTTGCAGTACCTGCGCACATTTAAAAACCCCACGGGCATTCTAGCTAGATGGATTATGAAAATCCAAGACCTAGATTACGAATTTGAATATTTAAAAGGTAAATAAAATGCAGCTTGCGACTTTTTGATTAGATACCCAGAAAATATTCCGTCGGAAAATGAGGAAAATGAAGTCAACGCTATCAATGCTAAGAGTAAACATAAATGTAAGAAAAACAAAGTCAAAGACACAGTAAAGGAAAATAAGGTTAACTATTGTACCCTGTCTTTATAAAATATAAAAAGAAATAAAAAAAAGGACGAAATGTGTTCAGCGATTATTAATTATTTTTTGAATGACGATGCGTTACCGGATAAATTCAAAACTCTTAGAAAAGAAATAGATAATTATTACTATGATCTTGATGAAGAAATACTATATAGAATCGTGACTGCTGAGACAAATAGAAACCAAACCTCAATAATACCTGTGTTACCACAAAAATTAATAATACCTGCGTTCGAATATTTTCATTCAGATACAGGTGGACACTTAGGAGTAACGAAAACTTTCCATAAATTAAAACAATATTTTTACGTGCCGTCAGCAATAACAAAACTTTAAGAATTGTAAGTACATACGAAGCGTGTAACTTAACAAAAAAAAACAAGCTTATCCTAATCCTCCAATGGGAAGGGTCCCGGTAGAAAAGTACCCCTTCGATATTGTCTCATTTGACTTATATGGAACCAGCGGAGGCTTGCCTGTTTCCAACAGAGGCCATACTTGTATTCTTTCAGTTATAGATCGCACTTTTCTGGATTTACTTTTGCAAAAGCATTAAAAAATCCAGGTGATTACGCCACCAGTAAGGCGTTAGCGAAATTATTTTTACAATTTGGCGTTCCAAATAAAGTTTTAAGTGACAACAGAAGCAATTTTGTTTCAAAAGTAACAAAAGACTTAATGAGTTTTCTTAATATAGACAAATTGGTAACATCTCCGTATCACCCACAAGCTAATGGTAAAATAGAAAATAGGCATAAAATATTTTCGAATGTATTAAGCATTTATACAAAAGACAAAAGGAACGATTGGGATCAATTCTTACCTTATTTAACTAACGTAATCAACACTGCTTACTCAGAAACAACCAAAGACAATCCATTTTATTTACTTTTTGGTCGTGATTTTAGAATCCCGCATAATGAGATTATTGAATCTCGGCAGTATTATAATAACTCGGAGGATTACAAACAAGAATTCATAAATAGGATGAGGAAAACTTATAAAATAGTTAAGCAAGAGTTGGAAAAATGTAAAATAAACCAAAAGCTAGAAACCAACCCAAAGTCAAGGGGAGTATAGATTTCAAAGTAGGAGACTGCGTCTACCTAAAGAACGAGGCAAAAACGGAAGGCAAAAAACTTTCCAACAAATATTCTGGACCGTACAGAATAGTCAAAAAGTACGATAACGATTATACTTTTAAAATGGAAAACCCCGGTAGTGGAAGAAATTACAAGGCGTTAGCCGAATAAAAAGAGCCAAATTTCCAGAGAGATGGGTATCACATCCCTCCTCTACATATTCGTCAGATGCAGAAAATGAGCCCCCTAAATCAAGATTTGCAGAGCTAAAACCCTTTAATTTCAAGCAAGACTATTTCGAGGATGAGAGCGATGAGGAAAATTTTGAAGAATTTTTAGCTATGAAAAATTTAGTTATTCCTAAAGGAAAATCTCTACTACCAGAGAGAGTAGAAACGCCAAAGATTCGAAAAGTTCATCATCAGAGAGCGCGGGAGAATTGGATTATACAATATCTCCAAAAACGCAATTTTTCCCCGATAGAATTTCGACCCCTTGTCCCCCCAAAAGATTCCAGACGATATGGTTTCCCCTGCAACACCAATAGAAAGGCCCCTGTCTTTACAGGAGGAATTAAACAGAGCTGTAGAAACCCCCGGTATTACTGTAAAGAAAACTCCTCCCAAAGATTCAACTAAAACAAATCTGCGAGAAGCTATGGATTTAATAAATTTTCCCATAAAAACGAGTCAAAGTACATTGTCTAAGAATAAAAACTCCCAAGGATGACCAGCAAGGACAATATCATGATATAATGTGTCCAAGGTCAAACCTAATCAATGGACTTCATGGAGGGAAACACTAGTGCAAAGAATGCCCCATCCCCCTGGTTAAGACATGGCATTTAAACAGTGGAGGAACCCCACAAAAACTCTTGATTCCTCTCAAAGCTCTCAAGAATCTTTCAAATCTCCCGAGTTGAAAACTCAAGGCGAGGATTTAGAGAATAAACCTTCTACTTCCAGAGGAGTAGAAAATACGAAGGAAGGGGAGGTGATACCTCAAAAACGCGAGGTGCAACCTCTAAAAGTTCTAATGTGGAATCATCGGAAACCAGTTCCGAAGAGTCTGACGGCGAATCAGACCATATATTAGTTAAAGAAATAGGGAAATCAAAACCGACTTCAGCAGCTGCGCACGCAAAAGAAACAGTATTAAAAGGGCAAGAATTTTTGAAAAAAAAAACAATACAAAAAATTTGATCTCATTTCGCTAGCAAAACCTAAAAAGAAAAAAACCGCAAGAAACAGAAGAAAAGTAACGACACAGTCAGGTAGAAACCGTTAGAAACCGGACAGATTAAAATACCCATAAAAATACAAAAAAAAGATTTTAATGGATAGGCGTCATAAAGAAACAATAATTTAAAACTTTTAGCTCACAAGTAAAAAATCATACAATTATAAAAACGCTATAGAAAAATTTTGTTCAACATATATCAGTTCCCGAAAACAAATTCTAATTAAAAAGCCACATTGCATGTAATTGATTCGAACAATTTTCTTTATATAAAAGTCTACCCGTACCATTCCAGTACGATGTATCCAGTCCAACTGAACGAAGCCATGATAGGAAGTACTAAGCGAGAAATATTCATACAACTTAGAAATGATCTTTGGTTATTTTCTGTTCCAAGAGAAACTGTTGGAACTTTGTCTAGTTACAATAATACAGAAGAATAGACCCAAGTTACAAAACAGAATTACTGTTACAAGATGTGGGTACGATAACCATAAAACAAGGATGTTGACTAGAGAGTCAACTGTTCGAACGCCGTTAATTACTACGAGCACAAAGATAATAAGTCACAAAATAATCAATTTCAAGGCCATTAACCTGTCGTACACTGTTCCCAATATAGAAAACGAGGAAATGAAAACCTCGATATGGCCCAAAATAGAAAAGAATAAAGGGACACTAAAACTTAAAAAAATAAGAGAAGCATTAGACTCCCAGATCCCCCTGTTTACGAATGAAGACCAGAGATTAACGTATGTGGATGATAGATACGGATTATTCTCAACCAATTTTTGGTGGAACATACTATTGACCGTATGTTTCGTATTCGCGATTTCCCTGACCATGAGAACCTTACTGACTTTTGATTATGGAAAAATCCTGAGACTAAAAAGGCGAAAACCAAGAGAAGAACACGGGGAAACAACTGAAATGCAGAAGTTAAACCCGGAACCCCATGAGAACGTCTAAGCCAAGAAATAGGGAAGACATTAGAAAACGAGTGGGTATAGAGGTCTCCATCGTCCTTGCTATGTCCTGTTCCCTCATTGTAAGGTTGTTTACGTAAAACCGTGTGGTTATGACGCTGCAACATGCGTTTCTTAAATAGCACGGACGTGCGTGAACAATGCAGGCATGAAATATGTTGTAAAATTAGACCTCAAACTTAATAATGCAGAGTAACTTATGTTTAAAGGATTGTTTTAAATCTAAGGGAGAATTTAATAAGTATTGAAGAATTAAATAAGCCTTTTATCATTGCTTCCTTTCTCAAAACAAATTTGAAGACATCTCTATTTTAGATTTCCCAATGGGAATTGTACGTGTATGAAACCAACATGATAATAATGTCGTTTTATGTAGTAATATCAGTGTATCTTTATATTGTCTTGTAGGGTAATCTTCACCCTGAAATGCACCTACTTGTATTGTTTATTATTATATTTATGACGATTTGTTTTAAAGAACGTGTGATTCTGCCTCGTTGTTTTTATTACAGGAAGTGGATCGACATATTGGAAATCGATTATTACAATGCGTAGTCCAGCGCAGATACAACCTAGTAGCATCTATTTTCATCATACCTCAACCAACGAAGAGTACTCACCATACACTCCAGGCAATTTTCATCCCAGCTTCGTCTACGAAAATAATAGTTACCTTTGATCGCTGTTTCCTCGACCACGAACCATATTACGTATCAGGTAACATTATATTTGAATATCAGTATCCAGTGCATTATCGAACTATATAATCACATAAATCCTGAGAACCCCATCGACCAGTACAAGATAAAAGTACCTAAATATCACCCATGATAATCCTTATGGACACATGAACCATTTGACTGTTATAGTTATGATATTTGATGATCCGAAAAATTATTTATATGATGCAGATTCACGCGTCGAATCCCTTTCGACCATCTCTCGAAATCCATCCTATCCCCTCTGTGTGAAAAGTTCATATCTCTGTTATCCCATAAATATTACGAGATAATTTCTGAAAAATGGACCTGGCAACCAACCATTGAATTACAGAAACCAAAATTAACCACAGTGACTAACCCCTCAGTGACAATATACCCCTCCTACAAGTTAAAGACAATATGTTGAAGGAGTCACTATAGTTTGATGTCGACCTGTTCCAAATCAAAACTTCAATTCCCCCGTGATTAACCTAGGAATCACCGCAAAGGTTAATAGACGCAAGCCATGAACTAACAATTTTATAAGAGAACTGTGATCCCTAAATGCACGAATGAACAATTTTATACGAGAATACATTCTCTATGTGCCTCAAAATATCCCAAAAAATGATATGCTGAGAAGAAAATAAACGCACTCCCAGTGTTCGACGCCTTAATGATAAGGCACCCTATGAACTGTCAAAAAGCAGGTGAGAATGAACTCTGATAGCATATTCCCACACCTGTAGTTGGAAGCATCATTTCACAGTTGACAATTAGAGAAAGCTTGTCGTGTGAACACAATCGTGCTTGAACTGTTCCATGAAGAAACCATATCGTAAGTGCTTTAAAAATTTTGCCAAGACGAAAAGAGTGAAGGACAATAATTTACAACAGAAGGATTGAGTACGCTAAAGACTCGAAGGTGATGAAATAGGTGTGAATTTACATATGTTACTTCTTAATAACTTTGTAACTCAAAAATTCCAATATCCTATCATTAATATTACATAGCAAACATCCCCAGTGAAAGTGTTTTAATGTTACCAGTGAACATGGTAAACCCAATATTGTGTGTTTTAAATCGTTCTTGTATGTAGTGTTAGACGTCCAGATAGAGTTATGTGTAGCGTTGTCGAGCTATTCATTTAATGTAGCGTAGAGAGAAAGCAGTGTGCCATATAGACAGCAAAATAAAAAAAAAAAAAAAGCCTTGTAAAAAGTGAATTCAAAAAAAAAAAAAAAAAAAAAAATCTTATGTAAAGGTAGAATAGCCCCAACCTTGTTGGAAATGTAAAAGTAATCAGTGTTAGATGTAGAAAAAAAAAAACTCTTTAGTATAGTAGCTAGGCTAGAACCATGAATAATCTTAGTCCGGTAGACGAATTTTAGATAGGGATGTAGAATAAAAATAAGAAAAGTAATAGAGAAAACTTTTAGCACTCCTGAGTAAGCCAAAATAAAATATGAAATAATACAATGTCAATCAAAATTATGTAGAATAAATAATTAATAATTGCGACCATTTCAATAGCCAAAAGGCAAGCAAGTCCTAATGACGGGACGTCATTAATTAATGGGAAGGGTAATATGTACCGTGAGTAAAATACGATATATTTAAAATACAAAAATAAAGTTCCTTCTTTCTAAAGATAATTCCGACTTCCTCTAATTAAGTTTAAATCTAGTTTCAAAAAAAGAAAAGTCCTTAATCAGCAAAGAGAAAAATTGCATCTTAGCCTCAGAAAAAGAACGGCGCTATCCAGCTTTGGATTTCGCTAAGATAGTGGGCAATAAAAAAGATGCTACACACACAATGTTTCTCAGGAAGTTTTAAATTATAAGAGCCGTGTGAACGTTTAATCATCAGAAATATTTAAGACAGATTATTGGACGGACGGTTTGGCCCGCCTCAGGACTTGGGCCAATTGTGAGTCGTCAATTAGAGCGCATGACAAAAAACTACGTTGATAGTGGGGTAAAAGTGCTTTTTGGAAGGATTCGTAAATCAGATTCAGGATCATTTAGAGCAGAATTATATTGGGATTCAGGCATTGCGATTCAAATTATTATACAGTCATTGCAGAGACTTGGTTATTATTTGCAGTCAATTGAAGTGAGCCCTGTTGTGCACCTAAAATGTAAGTTACAATAAATCTATTGCTCTTCTATTTGTGTTTATTTTGTTTTATATGTCTTTATCTAGTCGCACGATAGGTAGCTAGTTCGCATATCTCCAAGGTACGTTCCCAGGGATCTGATCTCCAGATAGCTCGAGGAAAAGAGGTTAAACTTATATAGCTACACATCTTATTTTCTCTCAATAATTGAGGATGGCGTGGTCATAAATTTACTTTACTCCCCATTGCTGTGGCGCGATCATAAACTTAATTTTCTCATTATTTTTATAGCTTGCCTAGCCTTTTAAGTAGCCTAAGAAAAAATCACCCCGGAAGAACTGGTGCGATCGGTACACCGCTTTTAATCATAATATTACAAATGGCGCAGTCCTTGGCGCTATAAGTGGCGCTATCGGAGAACTTTTAAGGTGTAAGTTCACAGCTTCAAAGTACAATTTTAGACTTGACCCGGTCAATCTTCATTACCGCAATTGTCTCAGTCCTTTCTTTTATCGCTACAAATTTCTTTTATCGCTTTTATCGCAAATTTCTTTTATCCCCAACCACATCCAATCAAAATATTTAGATAACAATTTTTTTAATGTAGTTGAAAGTTCTAGAAATTATGTCTTTGAGGATGAACCCCCCAGAGCCCCCAGGGCAAGGCCGTACCCAGGATTTTTTTTCGGAGGGGGTTTTACTCAAAAAATTTTTGTCGGGGGGGGGGGGGGGGGGGGGGGGGGGGGGGGGGGGGGGGGGGGGGGGGGGGGGGGGTACACAAAAAAAAACTAAAAGCCGCATACAGAATTTGTTTATATCCATTTTTGTTACAATAAAATAAAAGTTCAAAATAGGGGTAAAATCCTTTTTAATAGACAGTGTATAGAAAATTCACAAAAAATACCAGATATTTCGGTCACATATACAGTTACAGTTTTGAGTATTATTGCTGATGACGGTCACTGTATATGTGACCAAAATATCTGGTATTTTTTGTGAATTTTCTATACACTGTCTATTAAAAAAGATTTTATCCCTATTTTGAACTTTTGTTTTATCGTCATGGAAAGGCAGTGTGGTCTCCGAAATTATGTACATTTTTGTTACGTTTTACAAGTCAAACAAACATTTCGGTAAAGTACTAATTATATTCTGGCTTTTAGAAAGCATAGGGGTTTTTAGAGCCCTACTCATATTAATTTCGGCTCGTTTTGAGTTTTACTCTGTTGTTTATTGTAATTTCTGTTTGTTTTGGGTTCCATTTATTTATTGATACTTATTTGTGGTAGTTGTAAGCTTGGTAGATTATTTGATTCTATTTTTGTTCATTTTGGGTTTAATGGAGTTCTTTACTTTAAAAAAAAAACTTAATTTGTGGAAAACAAAATTTTAATTAAAATTCTGTTTGTTTTATATTGACATAGTCTTTTTCAGGGAGAAAAACTGAGTCTCTTCTAAAGTTAAACAACCATCCCTTCTATAAAAAACCTTAAATACCCCCTCGGCATAACTTACAACCCTTGCCCCTAATCTCTGGGGTTAGTTTCACCCCGAAAAGCCTTGTTATATGATATTTAGACTATTTTGAATAGAATAGCTATCTCAAAATTGCTATTAGATGCATTTCAGGACAATACGACGTGTGTGTATGTGGTGGGGGTAGCTGTCCTCCAATCACTTTGACTCTTAAAAAGAGCACTGGAGCGTCTGATTACCAATCCAATGAGCCCCCTTCGAAGTTTATGTGACCATGCTTTCTAGAAAAACCTTATATGCCCCCAGGGCATACCTTACAACCCTTGCCCTGAGAGCTGGGGGATTTGTAATCCTCAAACAGTAAATTTTGAACCTTTCATTGGGCCAAAAAATGTTGATCAGGTTGGGGAAATGATGGTTGTTGGTGGAGGGGGGAGATTCTCCCTCTGATTACTTTCAACTTTTAAAAAGGGCAATAGCCCTCTCAGTTTCCAATCAAATGAGCCCTTTTTGAAGTTTTTAAGACAACGCTTTTGATAAAAATCTTATATGTCCCCAGGGCATAACTTACAACCTTAGCCCTGAGGGCTGTGGGGGGGGGGTGGGGGGTCATACTAAAAGACATAATTTCCAGACCCTTCAACAAAATGGCTATATCAAAATGTTGATTGGAAGTGTTTGGGGAAATGATGGGTATAGGGGGTATTTGCCCTCCAATTGCTTTAGAATATTAAGAAGAGCACTAGCCCTCTCAATTCCCAATGAATGAGCCCTTTTTGAAGTTTCTACAACAACGCTTTCTATAAAACCTTATATGCCCCCAAGGCAAAACTTACAGCCTTTGCAATGGGGGTTTGTCATCCTCAAAGACATGACTTCCAGACCTTTCATTTACATTGAACAAAATGGCTATCTCAAATCTTGATTGAATGTGTTTGGGGAAATGGTCGGCGTGAGAGGGGGGTTAGTTACCCTTCAATCACTTTTGCCTATTAAAAAGGGCACTAGCTCTTTCAATTTCCAATCAAATGA
Source organism: Artemia sinica (assembly GCA_027921565.1). Taxonomy (NCBI): domain Eukaryota; kingdom Metazoa; phylum Arthropoda; class Branchiopoda; order Anostraca; family Artemiidae; genus Artemia; species Artemia sinica. The sequence continues at coordinate 58,534,162 of CM051257.1, read as the reverse complement.
GCCCCTTTTGAAGTTTCTACAACAATATTTTCTATAAAAAACTCATTTATAGAAATGCTTTCTATATATGCCCTCATTGCATAACTTACAACCCTTACCCTGGGTTGTCCTAACTTACAAACCTGGGTTGTCATCCTCAAAGACCTAATTTCCAGAACTTTCAACACTGTCAAAAAATTTACTATCTCAAAATTTTGATTGGATGTGTTTGGGGAAATGGTGGACGTAAGAGGGGGTTAGTTGTCCTCCAATCAATTTCTACTATTAGGAAGAACACTAGCTCTTTCAATCTTCAATCGAATGAGCCCTTTTTGAAGTTTCTACAACAACCCTTTCTATAAAAAACCTTATACACCCCCAGGGCATAATTTACAACATTACCCTGAGGGCTGTGGGGGGAGGGGTCATCCTCAAAGACCTAATTTTCAGAACTTTCAACTAACAAAATGGCTATCTCAAAATTTTTGATTGCATGTGTTTGGGGAAATGGTGGGCCTGAGAGGGGGGTTAGTTGCTTTCCCATCACTTTTGACTTTTAAAAAGCGCACGAGCACCTTCAATTTCCAATTGGATGTGCCCTTTTTGAAGTTTCTATGACAACACTATCTATAAAAACATTATACACCCCCAAGGCATAACTTACAACCCTTACCCTGAATGGTGTGGGGGGGGGGGGTTGTCACCCTCAAAGACCTAATTTCTGGAACTTTCAACTATGTTGTTCATAATTGCTATCTCAAATTTTTGATTCAATGTGTTTGGGGAAATGGTGGGCGAAAGAGGTATGTTAGTTGCCCTCCAATCCCTTTTGACTGTTAAAAAGGGCATTAACCCTTTCAATTTCCAATTGAATGAGCCGTTTTTGAAGTTTGTACAACAATCAACAATACTATCTATAAAAACCTTATATGCCCCCAGGGCATAACTTACAACTGTTGCCCTGAGGAGTGTGTGTGGGGGGGGGGGGGGGGGGTTGTCATACTCAAAGACCCAATTTCCAGAACTTTCAACTATGTTGAACAAAATGTCTATCTCAAAATTTTGATTGGATGTGTTTGGTGAAATGGTGGGTGTGAGAGGGGGGTTAGTTGCCCTCAAATAACTTTTGACTATTAAAAAGGGCACTAGCTCTTTGAATTTCCAATTGAATGAGCTCTTTTTGAAGTTTCTACAACAACACTTTTTATAAGAACCTTATATGCCCCCAGGGTATAACTTACAATCCTTGCCGTGAGGGGTTTCATCCTCAAAGACCCAATATCCAGAACTTTCTAGTATGTTGAACAAAATGTCTATCTCAAAATTTTGATTGGATGTGTTTGGGGAAAATGGTGAGTGTGAGAGGGGGGGTTAGTTGCCCTCCAATCACTTTTGACGATTAAAAAGGGCACTAGCCCTTTGAATTCCCAATCAAATGAGCCCTTTTTGAAGTTTCTATAAAAGCCTTATATGCCCCCAGGGCATAACTTACAACCCTTGCTCTGAGGGCAGTGGGGGGAGTATCCTCCTCAAAGACATAATTTCCAGATCTTTAAACTGCATTGAATAAAATGGCTATCTCAAAATTTTGATTGGATGTGTTTGGGGAAATGGAATGGGTGTTAGTTGCCTTCCAATCGCTTTTGGCTATTAAAAGGGCACCATTCCTTCCAATTTCCAATCAAATGGGCCCTTTCCGAAGTTTCTACAACAACTCCTTTGATATAAAGTGCCCTGGTCTAAAAGAAACAAAAAAATAATAATGCATTGTGCCAACATTGTGCTTTACTTAGGCAGCACTATTGTGCTCCCTATAATATTCCTTGACTTAATGAAAAGTTTAGAAAAATTTTACAGAAACAAAACCGTTCTGTCCCCTTCAAAAACAAACTAAACATTGAATTTTTCTTCAATTCTGGGAAAGACAAAACTGGTTTTAGGCTTTGGAGTGGTGTCTACAGAGTTTTGTCTGTGAAAAGTTTTACAGTGGCAGGGTACTTAAAACTTTTCTGCTCCAAATCATGTTTTTTGCATCAATTTTGTGTTTTCAGTAAAGGATTAGTTTTTCAGAATTCTACAGATTTAGGGAAATTTTACATGTCAGTTTATTTGAACCAAGGTTGCAGATATATGTTACATAAACAGCAAAGCAATAATTTTTGTTTATTTTAAGTTTTATATTTACTCTTTAATCCCATCAGAACAACTTTTTTGGAATTTATTAACAAATAAGTCATGACACATCACAAGATGAAAACAAAGAATAAGTATATTATTTAGGGCTATGCCTTGGACTATCAGGGGGAGGGGTGCATTGTCAGAAAAGTGACCATGATATTTGGAAAGAGCATAAAATAAGAAAGCAGAAATAAGCACAAAAAAAAAAATATTGACAAAACTGCAAGATCATCACAGTTCCATACAAGCCATGAATCCATCCTTATTAGGTTAGGCTGATACACAACTACAATGACAGCAAAGACTGCAAATAACTTGGAAAAAGGGTTAAGTCCAAGAGCATAACCATATGTAAAGAAAATATGTAAACAAAATAAAAGCAGGCCAGTTCTATCAGATTCCTTATTTTATGCTCTTTCCAAGTATCAGGGTTGCTTTTCCAACAATGCACTGTGCCCCCTCTCCCCTGATGGTCCCAGATATAGCCCTAGGATATATACAAAACTAAAAAAAAAAAAATTAGTAAAACAATGAAATTCATACTTTATAAAACATTTTATGTTTCTACTATTTAGATTATCTTGTTTCTTTCCATTATTATCCACATCTGTAATGATATTTTTTTTTTGAATAATTCAATTGTAATCTCTTAGACCAAGCATTTTCACACAGGTCAAGAACACAAGAAACCCATTAACAAATAAGACACGACACATCACAAGATGAAAACAACAAAGAAATATATTACTTAGGAGTAGGTGTATATATGGGGTCACCAGGGGCAATTAGGTACATTGTTAGAAAACCAACTATGATAGTTACAAAGAGCACAAAATAAAGAATCTAAAAGTGTTGTTTTTATTCATGAACATGTTTCCTTTAGATGTGCTGGTCAATATATGCAACATTTCATAGCTGATATGGGGACAAGGTAAACATACAACTTGATGCCTTATTTTATGGTCCTTCCAAATGTAGTAATCAATTTAGTTGCAAATGCACCCCCTCCTGATGCTCCCATATATAGCCTTAAAATGTATTTCTGTTACATCAATGCAATCATATGTTACAGCTCTTATATTAAACTGGTCATAGTTTCAGTCAGCAATTTATTTCCATGTGTGAGAGAATGCATAATTTACCTTAAACCTTAAATTGCATTGCCCAGTGAAATAAAGAATAATCCTGTAGAGCTGCTGGTCAGTGATGATGGGATGCCATTCACCCAATGGCACCCTACTCTGTCTCCCATGGTTAATTAGACCAGCTCTTGTCAACAGTAATCTTAAAGGCATCAGCAGAGCAAAGGGTGACGACAATATCAGGAAGATTGTTCTAATGGGCTGTGATAAATCACTCTATTAGAGAAGTAATGATAGTGGACTCTGGTATCTGCCCTTTTCCAGGACAACTTCTTACTATCCCCTTTTAGCTTCTATGATTTATCAAAACATTATTTAAAATGATGGTCCTAGCTATAATTACTCCTCCTCAGAAGTTAACACTGTAAAATTCCGATTTTTTTTTTAATTCTAGAATATTTACTTATATCATTCCCAAAAGCACTTCAATTTACTTACCCCCCCCCCCCCCCCCCCTCTAATGTGCAAAGATATATTCAGGTGAATTCATTATTATATTTGGAAAGAAGGCAAAAAACATAATTAAGTAATGCACTATAAGGTTTTTGTTATGGAATCTGGTATGTATTGACTGATGTTGTGCAGTAGAACTTTACCACAAGGAAAAATGAACAGAGAATTTGGTATCAGTATGCAATTAACCCTGTTAATTTACCTTAAATCACACTTGCCAGCAAAAGGATGATATATCATCCTATTGCTGTTAAGCAAGAGACATGTTAAGAAAAAAAAATTCTTACATAATAATATGCAGGGAAACTGTAGTTAATCATTCTTAAAGGCAATTAACCTTGCTTTATCCCCCTCCTAATATGCAAACATAGGCCAGTCCAATATTATATAGGCTATTTCCTAGCCTAGGCTATGCATTTTGCCACATGTTAGCCAACTCTTTTGCTTCAGCTTAATACCCATAAATTGAAGCAACACTGATAAAGTTAAAGCACTGAAAATGCATGGAAAACATTTGATTTGGGCCTGGCTATATATTTGCACATTAGGAAGGGGGCAGTTAAAATGAAGTACTTTTGAGAATGATTATCTAGCCTATAATTTTTCTGCATACCATGAAGTGAGAACTATGTTCTCAGCATGTTTGCTTCTCAACAGGCCTAACTGTAGCCTACACAGACATTAAAAGTTTAATCGTAGGCCCAAGCCAAAATTTCTCTTTTTGTAGGCTACATCATTTTTATTCCATACTGTACTTTTACCTAATTTTTAAACTCTAGAAATGGGGAAGGAGTAGAAATAGGCTTCCCATGGCATGATTCTAGCTCTGGATTTATTCCTGTAAGGTTCATTTTCCTAACTCAGCTAGCAGACATCCACCACATGGCTAACATGGGAGTGAAGTTAATTTGTGATGCAAATGGATGTTATATTTAGATTGAGGATGCAATTCTAGGTATATATTGGCACATTAGGGGGGTGAGGGTATATTCTGCAAATATATAGGTTCTAAGAAATTCATGAATTTCTTAGAAAAACAAGGAAAGAAGTGAAGATAAAGGCTCTCCCCCCTGCAAAATGTGTTAAATAGGATTATTAATTTATTTATTAATACTGAGATATGGTAAGCTTCAACAAGATTGTTGCACTAAACAATTATAAAAAAGTCTATAACAATGTCAATGACATAACAAAAACACACAGTAACTGAAAACATTGAAAACAATATTACTGAAACATACAATAGCATACCAACTTAACTGAAACATATCTGTTAATAATTGAAACCTACCAAAAAGTAAGCCTACAAAATAACTGAAAACACACAGTCACAAATTAGCTAATAAAAAAGTAAAAATATTCTCAAAATGGATTGTGATAGGACCCAGTATAGAAATCTGTAGAGGCTAAACTACTTTTGAAAGACTGGACCATGGTACTTGCAACTATTTCTGATGGAAGTGAATTCCAAGTCTTCCACACTTGGCTAGACAAAGAGTTTTGGCCTAATCTTTTCTGTGAAAATGGTGGGCAAATTTTGTGTTGGTGTTGATGGGTACTACTGTATTCTGTAAAAGTGAAAAAGGGAGTTGGGGTGGTATTAATCAATATTCCTAAAAATGCGGAATGTATTTATTAGGTTGGCTCTATCATGTCTGAACTGGAGAGAAAGCAATTGTAGTCTTTGCATTCTCTGGTGGTAAGGTAGATGACTCAGGTATGGTATGAGTTTGGTGGCCCTATGTTGAACTCTCTCAACCCTCTCTCTATCTCTCTTATTAAGGGATACCATACTGATGAGCAATACTCAAGTACTGGACATAACAGTGGATACATAAAGTGAAATCAGTGAATGAAGATTAAACTTAGAAAAAGTATGCCTTAGACATAGTAATTGGTAATTTGCCTTATGGGTGATATCCAATACATGTTTATTAAATTTGAGACTTGAATCAAAACAAATCCCAAGGCCATGAACATATTCCACACTTGAAATTAATTTACCAACAACAAAGTAATGGTAATGTTGAGGGAGTCTATGCAAATAGTGCACAGCATTGCACTTGGTTTCATTAATGAACATAGAGTTTGCAGTACACCACTGGCCCAGAGCAACCAAATCCTCTTGAAGTAAAGAAATCTCATTTTCACTCATGACTGAACTGTAGATTTTTACATCATCTGCAAACATTTTTATGGTCGAATTCCTAAAAACGCCTGGCAAATCATTGATAAAAAGGCAGAAGAGTACTGGCCCAAGACAACTGCCTTGTGGAACTCCACTTATGACAGACATAGGTGATGACAAAGCATCACCTACTGCAACCTCTTGGGTTCTATTTGTAAGATAATCTGTTATCCATGCTTTAGTTTTGGGTGGAAAAGCCTCAAACAAAATATATCAGCCATCAATATAGTTGACATTGTTTATCAGAAGTGGAAATGGAAAATTTTTTCCTCAAATGCTTTGGAAAACTCAATATAAATACAATCAAACAAAATAAATTGGTCATTATCAGCCATCAATTGAAAATCATGAATCACCTCAAGAAGTTGCGTGTTACAAGATTGTCATTATGGAAACCATGCTGAGCAGAATGCCATAAATTCTTTTCCTCAAAATGTGCCTGGATTCTACTACTCACCACAATTTTCTCCATTATACAGGAAAAGATTGATGTATTTGAAATTGGTCTGTAGTTATTGAAATGGAACTTTGAGCCATTCTTGTACAATGGCCTAATGATAGTTCTTTTCCAAGCTGAAGGATATTTACCAGATGAGAGACAAAGATTAAAGAGATATGTGAGCGGTCCAGCAAGCACTGATGCAAGTTCACATAACATCATATTGGAAAATCCATCAATATCTGGTGCCTTTCCTGGATCAAGATTTCAGAGCTTGACTCCTAAGCTGTCAGATAAACCTGCTGGACTGTAACCTCTGAATCAACATATTCTTTTGTTAAATCTAGAGGAGTAAACTGAATGTGTGTTTGTCGGAAAAGTAAAACTGAAACCAAATACCTTATTGAAAAGTTGTGATTTTAAAAAAAAAATTGTCTATATGTGAAAAATTTTGGGATCTATTTGAAAGGAAGTGGATGATGGGGATTGTGAAACTTGATTCCTTCTCACATATTTCCAAAATCTTTTTGGGCAACTTTGGACTGATGCTATAACATTTGTCTCCACCTCTTGGCAATTTAAACAAAGGAATTTAGTTGTTCTATTTCTAGCTCTTTTATAATTTAACCAAGAATCTAAGGTTTTAAATCTTAAATGATCATGCTACCTAATCACCCTTTTTCTTTTAGCATTTGTACAATATACCAAGGAAGGATCTGTCTATTTTTGAAAAAACTGTCTACTAGTATACATTGGTCCCGGGATATTGATCTTACCTTCTATAAGGGCTGCTTAATAAAATCAAAGATGTATCAACAGCAGCATTACGTTGCTGTAACTCCTCTTGTATAGAAAAGAGATGAAATATAATCTGAAAATGCAATGTAATTTTTCCTCTATCATAATCATATTTGGGAGAATGATTTGAAATATCAGAACAACCTACAACACAATTTAGTGATATCACCAATACCAAATGATCACTTTTTCCTAGTGGTGGCAAAAACACTCAACACTAGCAACAATCCGGGAATAGGTTTTTTATGGAGAGTAGCATTTGCATAGGCCTATTATGGAGTAGGCTAGGCTAAGAATTGTTTTCTTAATATGTTTCCTTAAGTCCAGCTTGACTCCTAAGCTTAAAATACTGGTTGATCAGTTGGCTAATTCAAAAATTTGTTTTTATATATATATATACACTGTCAAAATTAGCCATCTGGTGGTATCCCCTCAGCTAGCCTAGGGCTTACTTCAAATCGAAAGCAAACAGCTAAGCCTACTCATTTAGCATTTTACTCCATTTCAATACAGTCTACACTATAAACAGGAAAAAAAAATCTACTTGCCATGCTCAAATGAAAAAAGAACATCTGATGAACACAAAGATATATCAAGGTTTTGATGCAAAAACATTCATCACACTTAGCCATTTTAAAATAGACGCGAAAAAAATGGGATGTTAATGGTCAAGTTGTCGGAAAAGCGGATTGTGCGAGTTTTTTTTGGTAAACAGCTGACAAGACAACCATGATAAAATATCTGCATTTTACTTCCTTGTTCCTGAGCCATCTGTAAAATAAAAAAAAAGCTTATAGATATCACTTCACCTAATTAGATAACATTACAATAGTAAAGTAGATTATCTTGAAAACAATTTGAAAATTAGACCTCTGACGTGTGACTTGAAAAATTTTCCTTTCCCCGTTTCTGCTGTTGCTGCTACTCTTTTTCCAAATGTTGGGGAATCTTTGGTGCATTAATCAAAAAAGCTTCTAGAAGAGAAGTCAAAACTTGGTATCCGGTAAGGCTCTATCTTTACTTAAGCTTAGCCTATTTTGAGGGCTAGACTATTACTAAGGGCTCCCTTAATATTTTACAGTATGTGCTGGGGAGATGGGAATTGTTAAAAACCTTGTAGTTTAGAGTATCATTTTGCTAGGGTAAAAAGACTAAAGTAGAATTTTTTTTAGGAAAGGGGGATTTTCACCACTTTTCTTCAGCATTCTGGAAAAAAAAAAAAGAGATGGGTTTTTGGACTAGGCTACCCTATTTTATTAGAGCATAATGTAATGTGAGTGTAGGATATAAATGTATAACCACTCCAGGTCATTTTGAGAATATTTTTGGAGGATTTTCAAAAAACTTTGAAAATCTCTTCCCGTAGCACTCTATGAGACATGTTTGTAAATTTTCCCGTGATACCAAATCATATTATTGACTTACAATATAAAAAAGTGAATAAAATAGGCCTACCATTTCATGCCTTTTTTTGTTTTTATTATGTCTTAGCGCTTTATTTACTTTAAAAAGCTTCTTAGGGAGTTTGGGGGAAGGAGGATTTTCAAATTTGATAAACTTACGTCGATTCTGATCCTCTATTATTACATCAAAAATAAAATTTACCCTCTTCCCGTGATATAACCCCTAATGTGAAACAGCGCTCTAATAAGAAATACCTAAAGTGAATTTTGGAGTATATTTTATCTTCCCGGGGTGGGGTTTTTAGCAATCTATTAATGCTTCCTAAACATTTCCTATGACAAATTTGTCAAAAATGATTATTATTTTTACTGATCTCTCTTGTGAAATCCTTTCCCTAAAAAAACAAGTTTAAATGGTATCAACAGAGTTGTACCCTTAAGGGTAAGGGTGTTCATAAGGCAAGTGTGACATCACATAACCGGTTTCATATACCATAAAGATTTGAAAATTAAATGGCTTAAAAATTTTTGGACCAAAAAGCAGAAGTTGTTAAGCAAAGCAATTCTACTTCAAAATATAGGATGAAATATGAGTTAAAAACAACTAAATAATAATTTACCATTATTTATGCCCAAAGTACTTCCCGGGACAAACCTAGCATACATCCATCCCTGAAAGTTTCATTTTCCTACAACTCCTTTCCAGAGCCAAAAGTACAGGAGAATTTTAAAAAAGAAAGTGAAAATTCTGAAAATATAAAAATTACACTTCTAGCAAAAAGGACAACAACAACAATTAGCTCATAATACTCAATAACTCAGTACATAAATGTTAAGCAAAGAATTCTTACTTCAAATAGGCCTAATAATAATTTATTTATAGCCCTCTATAGCCTGCATACATGATGTACACAGAGGAGTACAGGAAATAAATGACTTCAGCAAAAAGGACACAACAATTAGCTCATAATACTCAATAACATACATAACACTCATAAATTAACACATAAATTGCTGTTTTATTAAAGCAATGTGAAAATTAAGGGGAAAATTTATTATATTTTCTCTAGATTGTCTAAGAAATCAGTCATATTGTTGATCCATTTTAACATTAATATCAAATGTTCTGAATTTTTGTATAATATACCTATTTTTGAACCATAGTGGAATTCCAAGAAAATATTTACAAAACCAGAAAAAGTACATGTGGATATGCTTTTTATCACTTTTACTTAAAAACTTCAAAAATGGAACAGTGAAAAATATATGAGGTGCAAACATTGAATTATAAATTATAGCAAGTGTTTGTTTATCATAACAAACTTTCACCCTGACTAGCAGGCCATAAGTTTTCTCAGTACAGACAATAACACCAACTCCTGCATAGCTTTAATTGTCAGGCCAAAAGGCAACCCAAGGTATTTAATGGAATCATTATTAAAGATATTAAGTGATGCCATCCTAATTGAATGATGCTGGAAATTGCTGTTATTGCCTGCCACTAGGAATTCTGTTTTAGTAGGTTCAGTCTCTAATCCTATCTCCTGTAGATGTGAATGTAATATATTAATTGCATTCTGTATTGATATTAAGTTGTCAAAAAATAAAAAAAAAATATCATCAGCATACAACAAGTGGCTAATATCAATACTGTCAATCACATATGGGGGTAGGTACCAGGTGGCTGTTCTAATCACATTATTAAATTTAACAGGGCTTAGAACTGACCTAAAATATGCAAAATAATCCTAGTTAACATATTTTCCAGAGGGAGCACCTTTGTCTTCACTATTTTCACTGTTGTACAAACTTTTTTTTTTTTAACAAAATTGTGAAAAATAAACAAATTTGGGTATAAATTTACAAGTAGTCCTGGTCATAAGGAGACATGTTAAGAAAACAATTCTTAATTTATAATTATATAATGATCCTAGTTAACATACTATCCAAAGGGAGAACATTTATCCTCACTTCTTTCCTTCTTTTTCCAACTTAAACCCCCCTAATGTGAAATTTATACCCATAATTACATTCTGAATCTAAATATAACAAAATGAACTTTACCCCAACCCCTAAATATATCCAAATCAGGGTATATATTTGCACATCATGGGGGGGGGGGGATTTAAATTCATTTGTGATGCAAATGAAGGTTAGATTTAGAATCAGAATGCAATTTTAGATATATACTTGCACATTAGAGGGATGGGGATATATACTCTTTTAATATATAGGTTCTGAATTCATGAATTTCTTAGAACCATTTTTTTTTTTTTTTTTTTTTTTTTTTTTTTTTTTTTTTTTTTTTTTTTTTTTTTTTTTTTTTTTTTATAAACAAAACCAAGAACAGCTGGGATGAACCTCATCTATAAAATAAAAAAAAAAATTATTGCACACATTTCAAATTATATAAAATATTTGGTTGAAAGCATGGCTTTTTTGTATTTTTTTTTTTTTTTTTAAGTTGGAAAAAGAAGGAAAGAAGTGAGGATAAAGGTTCTCCCCTTGGATAATATGTTAACTAGGATCATTATTCTAGATCAATATCATTATTCAGGAATTCAACCTTAAAAATGTTTACAGATGATGTGAATGTGAGATTTCTTTACTCCAAGAGGATTTGGTTGCTCTGGGCTGATGGTGTACTGCAAACTCTATGTTCATTAATGAAACCAAGTGCAATGCTGTGCACTATTTGCATAGACTCCCTCAACATTACCATTACTTTTGATGGTAAATCAATTTCAAGTGTGGAATATGTCTCTGAGACCTTGGGATTTGCTTTGATTCAAGTCTCAAATTGATAAACATGTGTCAGATATCACCCATAAGGCAAATTACCAATTACTATGTCTAAAGCATACATTTTCTAAGTTTAATCTTCATTCACTGATTTCACTTTATGTATCCACTGTACATCCAATACTTGAGTATTGCTCATCAGTATGGTATCCCCTTAATAAGAGAGATAGAGAGAGGGTGAGAGATTGCAACATAGGGCCACCAAACTTATACCTTACCTGGTCTTCAGTTCCAACATGATAGAGCTGAGCTAATAAATACATTCCACATTGTTAGGAATATTGATAATACCACCCCAACTCACTTTTTCACTTTTACAAAATACATTAGTATCCATCAACACCAACACAAAATTTACCCACCATGTTCACAGAAAAGAATAGGCCAAAACTCTTTGTCTAGCCAAGTGTAGAACACTTGGAATTCACTTCCATCAGAAATAGTTGCCAGTACCACAATCCAGTCTTTCAAAAGTAGTTTAGCCTCTACAGATTTCTATACTAGGTCTTATCAAAATCTGTTTTGAGAATATTTTACTTTTGTATTAGCTGATTTGTGACCAGTATGTTTTCAGTTATTTTGTAGGCTTACTTTTTGGTATGTTTCAATTATTAACAGATATGTTTCAGTTATTTTGGTATGCTACTGTATGTTTCAGTTATTGTGTTTTCAGAGTGTATGTTTCAGTTACTGTATGTTTATGTTATGTCATCAACATTGTCATAGACTTTTTTTTATAATTGTTTAGTGTGACAAGCTTGTTAAAGCTTACTGTATTTTAGTATTAATAATTAAATAAATTATAGGCTACATATTATAAAGTAAGAATTGTTTGCTTAACATGTCTCCTTATGGCCAGAACTTGTTGTAAATTTATACCCAAATTTGACTGCATTTGTCCATTTTCAAATAGTATATACATGAAAGTTAAACACCATCACTGTCATCTACCAAAAAGATACAAATAGGCAAATATTGATAAATTTAGGTTAGGTTAAATTAGCTAGATGGCTCTTGGCTGTTTGTTCTATAAATGTTTTTCAAGACTTGGAGAATATACATAAAAATGAAGAATGTGATTGAAAAACTGGAAAAAATAAGGAAAATAGTGAGGATAAAGGTGTTCCCCTTGGAAAATATGTTAACTAGGATCATTTTGCATATTATGAAGTAAGAATCGTTTTCTTAATGAGTCTCCTTATGACCTGGAGTGGTCACATATTTATACCAAGTGTTATAACAAGATCTCCACCTTCTTGGTGAAATTTTCACCAGTAATTCATCATCACAAATTCAAAATGTGGTCTCAGTTTTGACAAGCAATTGAAAATAAAAATAAAATATTTAATACTTACTATTCATAGAATAAATATCAATCAATTAAACTTACATTTTTAGAATCAGGAGACAATCAGCTTTCTGTTAGTATGTGAATAAAACTGAAACACTGAAAGGATATGTACATCAAAATAGCATAATTGATATTTCCAAAAACAGGCCCGTCTGATAAGTCAATGAACTAATAATTTCAAGCCTTTGATCTTAAAGAATTTTAATAATAACCATATTGATGCATAGCTTAGATTTTTGGTATAAGCCTAGGAGATCAGCCATACATAAGGAAACATGTTAAGAAAATAAATCTTACTTCACATCATGCAGAATAATTCTAGTTAGCACATTTTGCAGGGGTTGGGGGGGGGGGCTTTATCTTCACTTCTTTCACTGTCCTACATTTTTTTTTTTTACAAATTTCAGAAAAATGAACATGGATTTGACTCCATTGAGAGAATAGACACAAATATTTAGAAATGTGACAGAAATACAAGGAAAGAAGTGAAAGATAAGGGTTTTTCCCCCTGCAAAATATGTTATCTAGGAATATTCTGAATATTATGAAGTAAGAATTGTTTTCTTAACATGTTTCCTTATGTATAGATGGTCTCCTAGACTTACACTAGATTTTTAGCTATTTATTGATGTATACAATTCTTCTCAATTCCTATTTGGTAACAAGATGTGAGGGTTTAAGTTTTACATAATTTTGCTCAATTCCATACTGTTTTTTTTTTTACCCTGGTCATAATAGTTAAATGTCACTAGCCTATGAAAACAAATTTGCATAAATTTATAAAAAGAGCAAAAAGCCCCTAGAAAATTACCTCAGTTTTGCCATGATGTCATTTTGAGAAGTTTTGGGCTCTTTAAAAACCCCTGCAAATTTGCTTTACTATTGAGATTAATTAAAATAATAATCACTATTTCACCTTGTGAAAGCAAGAATGTTGTAACTGACACCCCATGTTAATTGAGGTATGAACCCTATTAGCATTATTGTTTTTGAACTTTCTAATCGTGTAATTTGTTTGTTTTTTATATGATACCTCTCAGTTGAGCAAATCAGCAATTTACCTTTATTGTAAGTGTTCCCCACTTTTGTGAAAGCAAAGATTATCATACAACCAGGGCATTAACCTGGGATATTTGTTGTAAGTGTATAGCTTTAATCACAGACATCCAAGAAGAAGAAGAATAAGAAAAAAGAATTGTTAGTATATAAATATGAATAGGAGAAATGATATGTCATTTGTCATGAAAAAGGCTGGCATTTTCTGAAGCACTCAGCTGGTCTGCCTCCCTGAGGTAAGTAATTGGCCTTTTATCTTGACATTTTGTAAACTTATGGTTTGAAACATGGGTGATTTTTCAGTATTTTGGTGAACAGAAGGATCTAAGAGATAATCAGACAGTATTTTGAGTATACCAGAAAAGAGAGCAAAGGTTCAGTTATATACTGGTGCATAATTTTTTAGCACAGTTCATTAATTTCAAAACAGAATAAGGTTTGGAAACTCAGTGCACAACAGAAGAAAATGTACTACCTGAAAACTGTGAATTGTGATCAAAGGAAACAGAAGACAAAGGTTGAAACTTGCAGAAAGTTTCCTAGAGATACTATTTAACAGGAAAGGGCATTGCAAGAAGAGTTTGTAAAAACTTTTATCTGTTAATTCTTGATATTTCTGAACAATGAATGTACTGTTGTCAGAGGGATAGTAAGATAACTTTTACAGGCACAGACAAAACAAAGGCAGACGACACTTACACTGAAAAGGCATGCTAAATCCTTTCCAAAAATAGAGTATCACAAACCTAGGTCAGACTTGAAGAAAGAATATTTAGTTGCAACTTTGAATGTTTCCAAAATGTATGAATATTATCTAGAAGTCTGTAGTGATGAAGGAAGGACTCTGGTATCTTTATGAATTTATAGGAATATTTTCAACCAAAATTACACTCTGGGCCTCCATAAGCCCAAGAAGGACTTAAGTGACACATGCAAGGAGAAAGATGTTGCCAAAAAAACATTGTATTGAGCTGCCAGAACCAAAAAAGAAGAGTATTGAATAACATGTCCTCCTAATGATTGAAAGTATTGTGTACCTATTCTGACATTTCTAAAGTTATTGCTTGTTCCTTCCCTAACTGTAAAAGTCTAAAGCCTATTGCATCATTGGTGCTTCCCTGAAAACGAATTATAGTACAGATATTTTCTTTTCCAGTTATTATAGCATTGAAAATGGCAATAAAAATTGCAGTTAAATAAAATCTTGAACTGATTCCTTTTCAATAAATAATATCATTATATATCAACTGTTCAGTTTAATTTTATTAGTTCTTTCCAAGACTGTTCAAGATACACAAGGCCATATCCAAGGGGAAGATTGTCCTTTTTGGCCAACTATCTAGGGTTAAATGGAAAGCAGGTCGTCTGCAGTTAGGGTGGGAGGAAGTCATAAAGAAAGATTTAAAGGAAAAGTTCAACTTTAATACTGTTTGATTTTAGGCCATATTTTGATTTAAGTGATTCATTTCTACTTCATATTCAAATAAATCATAATTAATTCCAAGAGAAACATTGTACCCTAGCTGCCTTCATTATTTGAAGGCAGTCTTGATTATATGATCTTAAAGAAAAAGTGACAATGAACTGAACAAACTTGTATATACGAACTTGTATAACCATATACAAGCAATATACTGAGCTAAGGGACCCACACTCACATATATACACACGCACTGCTAGTGGAAGGATATACAGGGTTGGATTTGATGCTAGGGGGGGGGGGGGGATGAGGCTGGCAGTGCAAAACCTTCACATGTTTTTGTTTGGGGGGGGGGGGGCATGAAGGGAAGTTATCTCCCATGGTTTTTGGAACGAAATATCGCTAATAAGTTTTTTTTTTCTGGGGTGGGGGTTGGTTCATGGATGGTGGACCAGGTGTCAGCTCCCATGCTTTTTGGAATAAAATATCGAATTTTTTTTTTTTTTGGGGGGGGGAGGGTAGGCCATGGAGGGAGGGCCAGGGGTTAGTTCTCATGATTTTTAAAATAAAATATTGTTAATAGGTTGTTTTCTTGGAGGGGGGGGGGGGGGGGTCGGGCAGAGGTGAGCTCCCCTGATTTTTTTGAATTAAATATTGTTAATAAGTTGTTGTTTTTTTTTGGGGGGGGGGGGGGGGGGGTAGGGATACGAGGGAGGGCAAGGGGTCAACTCCCATGATTTTTGAAATAAAATGGTGTTAATAAGTTTTTCTCTTTTTTTTGGGAGGGACAGGGCCAGGGGTCAGCTCCCATGATTTATGGAATAAAATATCGTTAATAAATTGATTTTTTTGGGGGGGGGGGGGGTGTTTCAACCCCTGGAGTTTTTTTTTATATGATCTTTGGTCTATTTTGAACAAAATAGCTATCTCAAAAATTGGATCTCATCGATTTTGGGAAAAGAGGGCATGGGGAAGGGGGCTAGATGCCATCCTGTCGCTTTTGACTCTTAAAAATGGAACTAGAACTTCCAATTTCCAATCAAATGAGCTCTGCGAAGTGTATATGACCACCCCTTCCATATAAACCTTATATGCCTCCAGGGTATAACTAACAATAGTTGCTCCTGGGGGGCTGTGTTAGCCCTGGAGTTTTGCTATATGATCTTTGGTCTATTTTGAACATAGTGTCTATATCAAGAATCCATTTGGATGCATTTGGGGAAAAGAGGACATTGGGGGGGGGGGGGTTAGTTGCTCTCGGATCACTTTTGACTTTTAAAAGGAGAACTAGTACTTTCAGTTTCTGATCATTTGAGTCCCCTCCAAAGTTTATACGATTACCCTTTCCATAAAAACCTTATATGCCCCCAGGGTATAACTTACAATGTTTGCCCCAGGGCAAGCAGGGGGGCTGTGTTGACCCCAAAGTTTCTGTTATCTGATCTTTAAACCGTTTTGTGCAAAATGACTCAAAATTTTGATCAGATGCACTTGGGGAAGAGACAGTGTATGGGGGAGGGACTAGTTGCCCTCTGCTTACTTTTGACTCTCAAAAAGGGAACTAGAACTTTGAATTTCCAATCCATTGAGCCCTCTCTAAAGTTTATACAACCACCAATTCCATTAAAAACCTTATGTGCCCCCAAGGCATAACTTACAACATCTGTCCCTGGGCTCTGGGGGGTTTTGTCAACCCTGGAGTTTTTGTTATCTGGTGTGTTTGGGGAAAAACGTTGTTGGGAGGGGGGGAGCTGGTTGCTTTCCGTTCTCCTTTGACTCTTACAAAGTGAACTAGAACTTTGAATTTCCAATCAAATGAGCCCTCTCTAAAGTTTATACAACCACCAATTCCATTAAAAACCTTATGTGCCCCAAAGGCATAACTTACAACATCTGTCCCTGGGCTCTAGGGGGTTTGGTCAACCCTGGAGTTGTTATTATCTGGTGTGTTTGGGGAAAACGTTGTGGGGGGGGGGGGTTGGTTGCTTTCCGATCTCCTTTGACTCGTACACATTGTAAAAGAACGACAACATGAATTTTTTGGAAATTTCCAGTACTGAACTACCTCCCGCTATATTCTTGTTCAGTACAACATTTCTCTTTTTTCTGTATAGAAGAACCATATTCGGCTCTATGCTCGTGAATGTTGTAAAATTGGGATCGGCAATAATTCGTGCACATTCTTTGGGGCATGTTACGACGTCACAACGTGATCTGTTTTGTACGCTTTCACACATTTTTCCGAAAGCTGAATTTAAAATAAGTTTGTACATTTCTTTTTCAACTTTACTTTTTGCCATTGAGCTTTTACTGACAAAGATGTCAATAAATGTTTTCAAGTAGGGTTTCTGATTGAATTGCAGGACCCTGTGTATTTTTGCAGGGATCGACCGCAGTCACTTTTTGTCACTTTTGTCACTTTTTTGGGACCTGTCACTTTTTGTCACTATTTCTGTCATTTTGTCACTAAAGTCACTTTTTTCGACTTTTCGGACCTAAATTTTTTGGTGAAACAGTATGTTATAGTTGACTGTCGACTGTTGCATAATTCATAAAAAAGGTAAGTCTTTTTTTTGATGGTTTGGACTGTATTTCAAGACGCACAATGTATATGGCTGTGATAAACGTGGTTAGTATGTGTGTGTGTGTTAAGATCTAGGCTTTTGCAGATAAGATGATAGATTGAATTAGTTCTACCATACCATAACTGCCTATGGTTCTTTTCAGGCCCTTGGTTTACTTAGCATACTTTCTTGCCTGGTTACTTAGCAAATAGACAGTTAGGCCAAGATTCCTTCTGTATTTTTTCAGTGTTAGCCAGTTTCTTTGATTTTAGACCGCTTCCTGCAAAAGGCATGCTTGCCCACGGGTCGGGTCTGAGGACGTCAAAAATGTAAGATTAAATTCGTGTTTTCATTGGTTTTGTCAGTTTTTATTTGTATTAGCTTTATATGTTTTCGAATTCCGTCCTAAAACCCATTCTTATATCAGATCGCTGTAAAATAATGGGCAAGACAAAATTTTTGGAGAGCTGGCTCAGTAGGGAAGCCGGTGCTGGGCATAAAGTTAAAAAGTGGTGCACAAAAGGGAGTGACAGCTCGTTCTATTGTAAAGTTTTCAAAAAGACACTCAGCTGCCAGAAACGGTTCCAGGCCCTTCTTCAACATGCAGCTGCACAAGATCACAAAAAAGAATGCTTCTGTTAATGTTAAACCAGCGTCAGTTGAGACTCGCTGCATCAGCTCCAACCGGAAAACCACCCAAACTCACAGAGTGACGATAGCGTACCATAAAAGAGTCTGGAAATGCTCCGCGAGCGAGATGCAGCATCAAGGGAGGAGATAGTTTGGGTTTTGAAGAGTATTGCTAGTTCTTTTGCTGCAGCTTCGTGCAATCATATTGCCGAGGTGTTCCGAACAATGTTCCCTGATGCTGTACCAGAAGGCTTGTCCTTAAATGCTAAAAAAATGACATGCTCGTTGACGGAGGCTATTTATCCGTCTTTTGAGAAATTCTAGTTGAAGACATCCAGAAATCTGACTTTGTGCTGGAATATGATGAAACAACGAACAATGGTGGGGTAGAGGAGCTCCAAATTAGAGTTTATACTGGTCAAAAGAGCGGAAACAAGTGGCTAGTTGGCATCTTCGGACATATTATATGGGACATGCAACCAGTGAAGATCCAGAAAATCCTGCAGAGTATTGAAGATGCAGAACTTTCACTTGAGAGATTGCTGATGCTTGCAAGTGATGGCCCAGTGTCAATAAGAAAGTGTGGCCCATCATAGACTCAGAAAAGAGAAAAAGATATTCAAAAGGCCTATTGAATATGGGAACCTGCAACATTCATGCAGTGCATAATGCATTCCTGAAAGGGCTGCAAGAACTCGGGGAGGAGTGCCCTGATATGACCCATCGCTGTTTACCACTTTTTCACGGGATGGCCAGCTCGTTCTGACGATTTCAACCAATGCCAACGGAAAGTTAAAGTTCCTCAGCGTAAGTTTAATGAAGCACGTCCCCACAAGATGGCTCACCATAGGGGAAGCAGCAAGCCGCTTGATGGAACAGTGGCCTCCATTGATTGAATATTCTTGCCCACGAATACTAGAATTCGTGCCAAAGAAAAATTGTCTGGAGCACCTGATGTCAAATGCAAAAATATTTGAAAATTGTAAAATGGCTAAAAAAGCAAACAATTAAAGCCGAAATTGGGTTTATTGTAAGCTCTGCAGCAACTTTCATTGCTTTTACCGGTGTATTTCAACAACAGGAGCCGTTAATTCATGGGGTACACTTTGAGCTGAGACGGTTATGCACAGTTCTTTTGGGACAGATTGTGCCGGCTGATGATGTCAATCTCCGGATCCTCGGTGGTTTTGAAGGCTTAGTTCGTATTGCAGATGTTTACCTACAGCAACCCTTGTGTAATGATTGCTGCCCTGGATTCTTAGATTCTGGATTCTTAGATTGGATTCGTTATTCTGAAAGACAGTAATTTTTTTTTTCTGAGAATTAGAAAGCATATCAAAGCTGCTGTACAGTACCTGCTGACAAAATGCCCTGTGAACAACGAGTTTTTCCGAAGCCTTGCCTGCCTAAGCCCTCCCAGTCAAGATTGCCAAAGAACGAGTTGCAGTGATATCTTCCACATCGCGAGAGAACTTCCATTTGAGACGGACATCGAGCAAGTCCAGAGAGAATGGTTGTTATTACAGTCAGATCCTGTGCCGCTACCCACGGAGAGTACTCGAATCGACAGCTATAGGCAAAAGATCCTGGAACTAAAGACGCCATCTGGTGAAACCAAATATCAGACCTTAGGTCGGATCGTCTGGGCAGCTCTGTCGCTCTGTCATGGAAGTGCAGACGTAGAGAGAGGATTTTCTCGGTCAGCTCTGCTGATGACTAGCCTTCAAGCGTGTACAGAAGAGCGGACACTGAATGCGAAAGCTTTTGCTGCGGATGAGCTCCGCGATTATGGGAGCAGACCAGTGTGTGTGCTGATCACAAAGAAGCTGGTTTGTCTGGGTAGATCAGCTAGAGCCAGCTATAAACTATTCCTTATTGAATGAAGACAATAAGAATCAGAGAGAGAGAAGCTTGAAGCTGAGAAGGAAGATTCTGGACAAGAAATCCAGGAGATGGTGCGGAAGAAGCAGAAAATAACGGCCATAGAGTCAGACATTGTACGAAAAAAAAAGAGAAGGTTAAGCAGAAGGAAATAGGCGATACCCATCTGAGAGAGACAGGGGAACGGTTGAAGAAAGCTGTGGAAGAGAAGGACTTCCTGAACATTGGTCTTGCTCAAAGTATGCTGGAAGCAGCATTAAAAGCTCGCTCCGGAGAAAGGGAAAGGGTAGATGATGCTGAGTCGGTTGAAGCACTTGTTCTGAAGAGGAATCCTAACTAATTGATCGCCTTTCGAAAAAGTCAAAGAAGTGATGACATAATATCCAGTAATTGCTTATACCTAGTCGCGGCGGACGCTTGTTATTCAATAAATCAGTTTTCGTTCCTAGTGCCATAATCGAAAACGTGTACATTTACCGAAGTTGTCGTTTGCATAAGTAAATAAAATCAGTTCAAGAAAAAAAATAAGGATTTCAGGCTTTCTGTCCGTAACTTCTCGGGCTCTCATAGGCCTGTGATGATCTTACGGTAGTAATTTTGATCCTTGTAATCCAGCTGGCTATGCTCTGTCGGCTTCTGAGCTGTCACTTTTTGTCACTTTTTTGGTGTCCTCAAGTAACTAAAGTCACTTTTTTCGTGCACCTCGTCGTGGCCGACCCCTGTTTTTGTGACCCTGAAACCTTTGCTCACCATCCATCGCAAAAGCACATGGTGAACAACAATATTCTGTTTCGGGTTCAGATCTGCAATTAATTTTTGCTTGGAGGGGGTCCAGTGCATGCCCATATCCTCGACTAAAGACCGATTGTATGGCTCAAAGAGTCCTTGGTCACAGATCTATTGACGCACGGAAATATAAAATCTTTTACTGAGTCGTGAAGTTCCAATGGTATGTGCCCGTCAATTTCAAAGAACCATCCTTGTGGACCATTTCCCTCGGCGGTGTGAATGTCGGGGATGTCACAAGGATTCTCAAGCCATTTATAATTGCCACATGGTAAACGAGTAGTGAGACATTGCCAAGGGGTACAATGAGTTCTTGTCAAGAAAAACTGCATTAGACTTTACACCGGTGTCTTGTCCAATTGGATCCGTTGTTAGAACGCGATCCACGTGAAAAACATACCCACCCCTCATTGATCTTTCTACAAAAAGGTGTTGATCCACATCAGTGATCAACCCTATTTCCTCCCTACTAATTTTTAGAATCAAGTCCATCACAAATGAGGAGTGGAAAAAT
>CM051257.1:58304650-58512478 GCA_027921565.1 Artemia sinica | reverse complement strand
ACATCTCCTGCGTAAAATTGAGTCGGCAAATTGAAAGCAAGATATAAGACGAATTTCATAAAGGAATTCTGGAAATTTCCCCTGAAAAATTCACCCCCTGAAAACTTCCCTCCCCAGTAAGAATTATCCCCGCGGAAAATCCCACCACCATAAAATTTCCCCATCCCTACCCGAAATATGTATGCATACTTCCCAATAATAAATACTATAAGTAAACAATGAGTAAGTTTTGTAACTTTTCTCAGGGGATAAGTTTTGTAACTTTTCTCAGGGATGGGGGGGGGGGTTGATATCTCCAAATGCACAGTTATTCGGCCTTTCAACTATGCTGAACAAAACGGCTATCTCAAAATTTGATCAGACGTTTTTGAGAAAAAAAAGGGGCGTGGGGAGGACTAGTTGCCCACCGATTTTTTTGGTCACTTAAAGAGAGCACTAGAACTTTTAGTTTCCGTTTAAATGAGCCCTTCTTGATATTATAGGACCGCTGGATCGGTACGATCCCCCTGGAAAAAAACACTCATCCTGATCTTTCTTCTGGCAAAAAATACAAAATTCTACATTTTTGCTCATAGGAGCTTGAAACCTCTACAGCAGGGTTCTCTGATACGCTGAATCTGATGGTATGATGTTTCATTAGGATTCTATGACTTTTAACAGGTGTTCCCCCCTTTTTTGGAATCATGCAAATTTTCTCAGGCTCGTAACTTATGATGGGTAAAACTAAACTTAATGAAACTTATATAATGGAAATCAGCATAAAAAGTCAATTCTTTTGATATATCTAGAGTTTCGGTTGCTATTGAGCCGGGTCGCTCCTTACTTATAGTTCGTTACCACGAACTATTTGATAGTTAAGTAAAAAAAAACAAGCCAGAGCCTTTTAATGACAAAGAAGAAAATGAAGGTTGAGAGGGTTAAATTCATTCATTTAATCAAGTTCATTGACCAATTAATTGTCAATATGATACTTATAATTAGTTTGATCTACTTAATACAGGTCAATACACGGAATAAACTCCAGGAAGATTAAGGCAAATTTGAGAATTTTCTGAGCTCACTCCAAATCATTAATTGGCTTATATTTTCAAATGTAGAGGGTTAGGGGTAGTCGTCTGGCTCTTAATTGTGGTAATTCCTCTTTTTATTAATCTTGACTCATTTATTCAGATTTTATTTGATTACTAATCGCTGTTCATTTTAGGTTTTAATATGGTTCTCTATTTCGATAAATAAAAGTTCAAATAGGGATAAAATCCTTTTAATAGAGAATGTTTCACAAACAGTGATAGAAATTCACAGAAAAATACCAGATATTTCATTCGCATATCCAGTGACCGTCATCAGTAGTAAAACTCTGATGACGGTCACTGCATATGTGACCGAAATATCTGGTATTTTTTTTTTCGTCATGGTAAGGCAGTTTAGGCTCCGAAATTATCTAGGCTCTCTATTTTTTTTTTTTTTTTTTTTTTTATTAAAAAAAATAAATAAATAAAAAGTTATTTCTGTTCGTATTTTAATTTTATTTATTTTTGTTCTATTAGTAGTTATTTCTGTTTATAATATCGGCTAATCGTAGACGTGTTTGTAAAAAAAAAAAAAAAAAAAAAATCAGTTTTTCTTCATGAAAATTAATATTTTGGATTGCAATTTAAGTTTAAGGAAAATTTTAATTTTTAGTCAGAATGCTCGATGAGCTTTATTTTTGTGTAATACTGTTTGAGTAATATTTGTACCATACAATTTGGCGTGGATAAAGGGAGAGGGTATTTTTTATAATATGGACTGAAAAATGCTAAATTTTTTATCTTCTATTGGACTGAAGCCATCCTGTAGACACTCTTGAATATATCTTCTCCCAAAATCATATTGTGTTCGTTTTCGTTTTATCTGTTGGCTTTTTGGAAAAGACATATGTTAAGGTAGATAAAAAATTCTGTTCATTGCCTTAAAAAATCGGCCGTCACGAATCAACACAAACAAATTTTTCTTCAAAAATTTGTTGCCCTCACTGAGGTCCCCTTGGAACTGAAAACGCTTGTGCCCATTTGACAGAGCTGAAACCGATTAGAGGCAACCGACCCGTCCTCCATGCCCTGTTTTCCTCGGCCGCACTCATAACCTCCTATCAAAATTTTTAGATTGACCTTTTGTCCAGGATAGTTGAAAGGTCTAATAAGTTTATTCCAGGGCCGACACAAGCCCCGCAGCTCGAGCAATGGCCATAAATTATGTAAATTACCCGCTGTTCTCTGATTTCCCTTCCACTTATGTATGGAAGGCATAGTTGTAGAAACGTAGTAGAGGGTTTATTTTATCAAAAATTCGAAGTTCAAGTCCCCTTTTTGACGGCCAAATGTGTTTGGACGGCAACCGGCCCATTTCTCGTGCCCGTTTTGCAACTCGTGCCACCGAAGCACTCCATGGTACAGGATCAAAATTTTGGAATAGTCATATTCTTTAGAATAGTTGATAAGCCTAATAATTAACCTTATTGGGTCGAAATAACCTCCGTACCCCAGGAGTATTGGCCCTAAATTATGTAAGTTACCCATTGTTTACATATAGGTTTTAGTTGAAATGCGGGTATATCTTATCTTATTCGTCTGGTCAGCTTAGAACTCTTGGATATTGTTTTCTATGTCAAGATTCCCACGAGTTTCCCAAGGGTATTCTCATAAACACACGTTATTATAACACGACACGTCACTTGAACACGTACACGTTGTGTGTACCCGAGTGTTCCAAATGCTTTATTTGTAATATTATTTAAGAGGGGAGGGGGTGGGCTAAAAAAAACATTGCTTTCCCATCTGCCTAAAAGTTTTCTACTTAAGCTGCTATAGGACTTAAATTTGTTCACCGTTAAGTAGCAAGGTGAACCAAAAGACACTATGTGTTTCCAAGTTATCAAATTAGCTTTTCTGCAATATCTGGTGAGCGGGTTGAGGCTAAAGTTGGCTTAAGTAGCTTTTAGGGAGTGCTGGGGGCGGTAGTATGCTGCTAACTGCATAATCCTAAAAATATAGAGAAATATCATTAGTTATTTTTAGTTAATTATTTATTGCACAGGCTGTTAGGCAATAATTTTTGTCCTCATGGAGCTCTTGTTCCGCCCTTGTTCCGCCCAGATTTTATTATTATTACTATGCAAACAAGCAGAAGTAAGCACTGTAGCACAAGCATGACTTACGAGTATGTTTCTCCATATAATTGGGGAAACTTTGTTGATCAAAGCATGCACTGAGGCAAACGTCACTCTAGACCACTTATATAAACTGTGCTCTAAGACACACATAAATTGCATTACGGTCTTAAGTATTGTTTAATAAAAAAGTGACCCAAGAACGTATTTATCTTGCTTATTATATTTTAGAAATTAGTGAAATCCTTCAAGAGATAAATTTGACTTTCTTCTTTTAATAAGGAAAACGAAAATGTAATGCAATAACCCCACTCAATCTGTTTCAAGTGCCTCCACAGTGCCATAAAAAGGTTAGAACCCTGTATATTAAAGAAAAGGCACTTCTCCATGAAACCTGACGAAGGTAAACGTTATGTTATGTAGTAACCCTATTCAGTCTAAGTAACCCTAATCACTATAATTAGAAACGATGTAATTTCAGGAGCTGCCAAGTTGCCTCTCACACTTTACGCCTCTCAACTTGCCTTGAACTGGGCATGGACGCCAATATTTTTTGGACTTCACAGCATCAAAGGAGTATGTAATAATATCTCTCTCTCTCTCTCTCCTCTCTCTCTCTCTCTCTCTCTCTCTCTCTCTCTCTCTCTCCTCTCTTCTCTCTCTTCTCTCTCCTCTCTCTCTCTTTCTCTCTCTCTCTCTTTCTCTCTCTCTCTCTCTCTACCTCTACCTCTCCCTTTTTCTCTCCACTTATTATTTGTTGTTTCCTGAGTTGCTTCCAGTTTAACTGTGTCACAGACCCTCCCTTAATGCCCAGAGATCGCCTTAGGCTGTGTTCGAAAGTTTGCTGAATTTAAAGTTTTTTTCAAGCTGGCATCATAAACCAACTGCTGATGAGAAAATGTCGCAAAGAATATGTGAAACCAACAAAATCAGCCAACTTTTGTGAATGACATAGGGCCATATCCAGACATTAGGGTGGGGTGGAGGGGTGGTGGGATGGACTGTGATGCAATTTAACTGGGAGACATTCCTTATGTACATTTGGTGATGATTTTCTGAATGAAATAAAACAAAGATAGTATTAGTATAGTGTTTTGTACAGTAGACTAAAAAGACTGCACTGTGACTGAAAAAAAAAAACACAAAAAGGAATGTAAAGCATAAGCAAACTTTGTGCTTGGGTTAGGCTTTATCCTGGCATTAAGGGAAGGGAAGAGCTGGGTAATATTGGTGTAAGATCCCTATTTTAAAGTGGCAATGGACAACAGTTCATGTATCTCCTCTTCTGAACTAGACAGTGTATTTGCAAAAATTCTTTCCTTGTTACATTCAGAAAATTGTTCAATTTTAAGAGCCTCTTCGAGTTCAGCTGGGTCCCAACTCCCCTTCTCATTCATAATGCCTACATACAGCTATAGGCTATAAACAAAATTATTCAAGTTTTGTTGTTAGTATTATATTTTGTACTTATTTCTCACCGACTTTGGTTGGGAATGCTTTGAGTCGAATGGAAAGTGCAAGCCACCGGTAGGAGGGTAGCTTACACTGCAGTTCAAGCGAAAATAGTTAGAGGATAACTCATGTAGCCTAATTTTGTCTGGAAGATTTTGGAGTTGAGATTAATCCCAGTAACTAATACCAAGTTTCGATATAATTCCAAAATACTTCCAACTACCATACCCGGAAGTCTTGCTGGACCAGAGATGTTCGGATGCATGTATACCTGGGCAGAATTATATCGGGGGAAAACAATTGCGCTCGACTGATATATCTATCAGACTTGGAAATACTACAGTTAAGCCAGTGTCTTCGGTAACTTATTTGGGCCTCCCTGTTGGGACTTCCTTGTTAGCTATCCGCTTGCTCATTGTTAGTCCGATGCCAAAACAAATTTTGGTGTCATGTAGTAGTATTGTGGCAACAAACTCCGTTCATATCGCATGATTTTAGCAAGGTCACATCATGTAACTGCGCTGCCGCATATTGTGTACATTGCACCTCTCTGGAGAATGCTTTAGGAATCTGATATTAAGCACATTCGGTCCTACTACTTTCTTTATGCAAAGCACCTGTTGAGGCCACCTTGTGGACGTGTAGTTCATATATTAGCCTACATTATAAAGTTGCAGAACCCTTTGAATATAAAGTTACAGATCTGTTCGAAAAAAGATCGGTAATTTTAATGCAGGGCTGTCGTACGAGTAGTTGTGCCTACTGCGACAGTACTGTCGATGTAGTGTTTTAAGTACTTGCTCTGCATTGTCAGTATTGTGCATTGTGTATTCAGTCTCTTTCCTTTTTTTTGTAACGTGTTGTACTCTGTCTTGTACTTTTTTTGTAGTGACGCGTTAGAAAATAAATAAGTAAATAAAATTCCTTAAAATCTTGATATACCGATCCTTTGGTATCCTCTCTGGCAAGGAACTCCTTAAAATCTTGATATGCCGATCCCTTGGTATCCTCTCTGGCAAGGAATACCAATGCTAAACCTTGGAGTCAACAGTCCCAAATTAAATGAATAGTAATTTTTTTTTTTTTTTTTTCGGAGGTGATTGGAGAAGATGCTGTTTCGGTGAGCTTTCTATTTTCAACTGAAGCCAGACAATTGGAATTTTAATGATTTTTGCGATGGTGGCTCTTCGCTTACATATTAAATTCCAGTTGTAAAAATAGTGATTTATAACTTCGAAATTACGGTATCATTTAATCTTAAGGAATTTACGAAAAAGGAAAACGGTGTTTGCATAAAGGAAATGGAGTTTGCGCAAAGGAAAAAAGGCGTTTTTTCTGAAAAATAATTAGATGTCAAAGAACACCCAGTAACGCGAAATAGAAAAGAAAAATTATGTAGCCAAGGGCTATACCTAGGCGTTAGAGGGAATGGAGAGGGATGAGACGGAGTTAAACTGGAAGTGATTCTTAAAATTCAATCTAAAAAAATTCCTGAGTCTGATAAACTAAGGATTTTGTTATGTATTTCTTAGATGAAAATACAATAAGTGCTATGGCTTGTCACACAATAACATTAGGACACAGTTTTGTAACAATGCTTGACAATTCTCATAACTAATAGATAAAGGAGCTATATTAAGTGTAAAAACAAAAATGGAATCTTCTGATACACATTACGAAAAAAAAAACACAATCGTTTGAAAAGGACAATTTAAATGACTTTCGTTAGTACCATGGTAAAAACACGTACCAGCAAGGAATGTCTTGAAAGCTCTAATCCAACATGAACCAACTGTTTCTTCTGGTAAATTATAAACCATGTTCCGATAATCGTGGTTCGCTTGTGTTTAACACCTTTTACCTTACCTTAGACCTTAGTTCCCCCAAGGCCAGGTGTGGCACATCAACGAAGCCTCGCCAGACGTCCCGGAGCGGAGCAACAGCCGTGACATCCTCTCACTGTGGTTGCAACGACAGCTCAGCTCTCCGCAGGTCTCGGTCGTACTGTCTTCGGAGGGTGTGTTTTCGGTCGCCCTCGTTTTCGCCCACCCCGGTTGCCACTCGTAGACAGCTACGCAACCCCTTTCAGCTAGTTTATAATTCATTTAGTCTATGTCGAAGCACGGTTGCTTTTCTTAATGGCGAGTAAAATTGAATATCATAGGCAGCACAGTAGTGCTGCGTAATTAAAGAGCCACAAGTGTTGTAAATAATGCATGATTGGGTTTTTCCCTGGCCACTTCTTTAAGAAAGGGTGGTCGTAGAATATTTAGGGGGTATTTCACTGGAATTTGAAAATTGTAGTTCCCTTTTTAAGAGTCGAAAGCGATTGAAGGATAACCAGTCTCCTTCACATTCCATTTTTTTTTCTCGGTCATCCATTAAGCCCCCCAAAAACACCAGATGAAAATTTGAGATAGTCATTTATTTCAAAATAGTTGGTTCAAAGGTTCAAAAAGGTTCAATAAAAAAAAGCCTCCGCAGATGACATGACCCCTACTGCCCTTGGGGGGCTGTAAACAATGCACATTTCTAATAATTTAAACGTGGGTTTCTCAATGGAAGGGGGGCTGGTTTGATGTTGAGTGGGTGTGCGATGACTTGAAACTTTCAGATGTCTTTTTGTGGGTCAAAGGATCAAGCGTTTCGATGTGGAAGACCTGGAAATAGGTATAAAAAAGTTTTGTCTCTGATAAGTTTGAAACTTATTGTCGTAATTCTTAACCCACGGGGAACCTAATGTTCAAAAAAGAATTTCGGGCCCTCCCGAAAAAAATAGGGCCTAAAAAAGGATCTAAAACTTTTTTTTCCTTAATGGCGCTTGTAACTTACATCCTTAAGTCCTTCGGCTACGGGAACCCCAATGAAAAAGGAAAAATCGAAAAAAGTATATGTTGCCTAAAGCAGGCTAGAAGAGGGCAAAAAATTTTTTTCCCGGCCACTTCTCATGGAAAGGCTGTCGTAGAATTCTGATGAGGGGCTCATTCGATGAAAGTTCTAATTCTTTTTTAAGGATCGAAAGTCATCTGAGGTTCGTCAATTTCCCTTTTATTTTCTCCCCATCCCACCTCGTAACTCCAATTATATTAGATCCCAATTTTGAGATAGTCATCTTGTTCAGAAACGCTGAAAGATCTAGTAGGCGGGCCCTGGGGTCAACATAGATCCCACAGTTTTGGGGTAAAGGCCCTAAATGACGTAAATTAGTCATTGTGCACAAATAAGTTTTAGTAGAAAAGCTCCTAGGGATTGTTAACTCGGCTGAGACTCCAAGAGTTTCACATGAGTATGATCTAGAAACGACACAAGGCACTGTACACCCGATTTTTCAAATTATCTGTCTCAGGAATGAAGAGGATCAATTTGAACCATTCAGGGAGTGTTGGGGGGGGGGGGGGCTGGTCAAGCGGATTTCAAATTCTGTCTTGGGGGGGGGGGTAGACAAAAAAAACACTTTGTGTGTCCAGGTCTTCGGAATAGCATATTCGTAATATCTTGGAAACAGCTTATGGGATGAAGTTGAAACTTTCATGCACTATGGGAGGAGGAAGGAAGCAGGTAGGGCAATTGAATTTTAAATACTATGTTTGGGGGAGGGGGAAGATTCTTACTAATTTTGTGTCCGATCCGGCAAAATGTTTTCGCACTATAAGCTTTTCTGGTACTCAAAAGGCACAACTGGAAAACCAGCTCTTATGACCATTTTCATCCATTGAGCCCTTCTAGTAAATATGTGGACAATAATCTGAGAAACTGCAGTATCCATGTTCTCTATCCCTCCTTCGGGATGTCTCAATTAGATTTTAGCCGGATATTTATCAGTCTATTTCTGGGCCGAACCTTTATTATTGATAAAAATCCATAGTACAAAATGAATATAATTATATTTTCAACAACAAGCCTGACATTACGTGATCCCTGTGAAGCTTACGTCCAGAGCTAGAAACGTTCCGTTTTTTATTTCCATGCGATGTCTTAGGCTAGAAAAAAACAAGATTTGTTCTCCCTCTGGAAAGTTACTGAATATTATATTGTAATTCAGAGGTTTTATTCTCCATTTCATGGTCCCCTTACCGGAAAAAGGAGATTGGTGTTTCAGAGGATTTCTTCTACTGTATATGTATAAGGGGGGGGGGGTAGAAATATGAAAATAGTATTTCAGACCAGTAATGGATTTGGAGAGGAGGTCCTTCCGATTAATTGAAGGAGGGAACCCCCCCCCCCTTCTCGCTTAAAGGTATGCTTACATCCTAGGACTTACATAACCAAACAATGCGACTGTAAGTGGTTTGCTTCTTCTTATATGTTATGATATATTTTTGAAATGTTTCATCCAGATTCTTTTTTCTAAGGAGGGGAGGAGCAGTGAGGCCACAAGCTCTGGCATGCTCA
This sequence comes from Artemia sinica, assembly GCA_027921565.1. Lineage (NCBI taxonomy): Eukaryota > Metazoa > Arthropoda > Branchiopoda > Anostraca > Artemiidae > Artemia > Artemia sinica. The sequence continues at coordinate 58,503,486 of CM051257.1, read as the reverse complement.
GCATGTTTCAGCTTAGCTATTCTAATATTTATGTTCTCGATAATGGCCAGTTTAAGTCACAGTCCCTATCTCTTCGGAAGAAAAAAATTGTCAGAACCTAGAAGCTTGCGTTTCCTCGTCTGCGGGGCAAATATCCAGATAGATATGTATTTTCGTCTGTATGTGTGTTGTTTTTTTCTTTTCTTTTTTATTGCCACGGGGAGTTTTTTTTTAACAGTTTTGGAAAACTCTCCACCCACTATCACTCCCCCTGTGTACAGGCAACATAATATTATCAAGTTCCTAATTACATGCATTTTGTTTAATTCTTTTAGGGTCTTATTGATATACTCCTGCTTGATGTAGCTGCTGGCAGTCACAGCTTACAGCTTTTTCAAAGTAAATTCTACAGCAGGCTGGATTCCTGGGCTCCCTACCTTGCCTGGCTATCAGTTGCAACGGCATTGAATTACTATGTCTGGAAGAATAATAGTGACACAGATGCTGCTGCTGTTGTTAAGAAAGGAGAATAGAATATTCTTTATTCCTACTAGTCATTGAATTCCTACTATTTATTTATTGCTTATACTTTTGAATTAAAATACCGATGGGCTTCGCTTTATTTTGTTTTGTGTTAAACAAGTATTGTACCGAAAGTTGTTAACGTCAAAACAAAAGTGTCGCTTAAGCACGATATTAAAAGAACCCAGATTGATGAATAAATTTGATGATGAAAGATTTCGGTTGAACAGGGAAAGTCATGAATTCAGTGATAATCAAGCAGATTTTACCTCGAAGCAAAATGGCCAAATCCACTGTTTAAAGCCAAAGAATATTAAAGCCGGAATAGTTAAAAAGTCAATCTGGGTTGTTACTGGAAAACCTTTTCGTCCATCTATAAATAAACTTTAAATAAACTGTTGGGTATTTTTAGACAAATTACAAGGCGTACTAAAGCTTCTTTTTTCTGGCGAGTAAACCATAATTATTGGGCAAATATGACAGTAGTTGATGCCGAATTTGAAGCCTAGATTAGTTTATCAACAGTGCACTGAGAATTAGTGACTGTACTAAAAAGTCTTAAGAATATGGCTCCACAGTTATCAAACAATACCCAACGGGTAAGTTTATTCATTTGAACTTTATTTTCGAATAACTAAATTATAAATACGGTCGCTTTTTTAAATGTAGTTAAAACTTACAGGGGAGTATTTTCCGCAGGGATGGAAGGTATTTTCCAGGGGAACTTATTCATTGGAGAAGATCCTTTTCGTTTAATCCCCTGTACTTTTTTTTTTCATTGGGTGTTCAGTATATCTATTATAAGACAATTTCCCAAAGCAAGTTTTCAGGTATCTTAAAAAAACATTTAGGCATTCACTGGCAGTAAACTGAGTAAAAAAGTGATTGAATGATTAAAACCACGCAAGAACAAAAGATAACACCTTGTTTCCAAATAGAAATTCAAAAGAAATGTATATGTCATTGAAACAGCTACAAATTTAAGCTACTTCATTAATATGACTAATATTAAAATTCTTCAAATTGAAACATTTTAAATTATTCATTAATTGACAATTAACTGACTACAGGAGAATAGTTTTAAATCCTAATCTAGGCTATCTTGTTTTGTTATATTTCTCTCTTTAGTTGACAATTGACATATTAGTAGAATCACTTTTCTCACCTGCTCCCAAAAACATTACTTTTCTTACTTAGTTCGACATATTCTGACTTGCTTATATTTGTTCAATAGCAAAACGCTTGTACCACTCTATCGAGAGTTGAGATACGTAAACTAAAGTGATGCACGTAAATTGGGCGGTACAATGGCCTCGGTTCTGCTTTTGGAACAATTCCAAAGTTTCACCTTAAGAGCCTTAGCCTTTTCGGATAAACCCAGCTCTGTAAATCTCTGTTTAGTTCTCTATTTGTATGCCTTTTTATATTGGCAGATGTAATGTTTACGTAAATTCCAAAATAGACGATAAACTTTGGTACATGGTCTTTATTAAATAACGTGAGAATACACATAGAGAAAATAAGGTAGCACAAGAACAACTAGCTACGACGAAGGCGAAAGATGGACTGCCTTTAGAAATGAACCAAGAATATAACTTTCCTGGAACGGAAGTTCCAGCTATGGTTGTTCGACCATGCCTGGGAATGAGCCCTTTCCCACGACTAGCTTTAGTCCCAAGAGCCCCCCTGGACCGCTCTCGTTGACACATAAATGCCCAAATAACTAAGAAATAAAGAGATCTATTCTTTGAAAGATTGAAAGATTCTTTTTTTAGCATTGAAAGATTCAGGATGACATAGGCGTACAGCAAACTGTACGTTTTTATTATCTATTTTGAAAATCAAGTACGCTGAACGAAATGGCAATCTCAAAATTTTGATTGGATGTGTTTGGGGGAATGACGGGCGTGAAGGGGGTCTAGTTGCCTTCCAATCACTTTCGACTATTAAAAAGGGCACTAACCCTTTGAATTTCCAATCGAATGAGCCTTTTTTGAAGTTTTTACGACAACGCCTTCTATAAAAACCTTAGTTATGCCCCCACGGCATAACTTGAAACCCTTGCCCTGAGGGTAGTGGGGGAGTGTCCTCCTCAAAAACATATTTTCTATCTGGATATCAACTATACTGAACAAAATGGCTATCTCTAATTTTGATTGGATGTGTTTGGGGGAATTGTGGGGGGGGTCTAGTTACTTTCCAATCACTTTCGACTATTAAAAAGGGCACTAACCTTTTAACTTCAAATCGAATAAGCCTTTTTAAAGTTTCTACGACAACACGTTCTATAAGAACCTTGTATGTCCCCGGGGCATAACATAAAAACCCTTGTCCTGAGGGTTGTGGGGGAGCGTCCTCCTCAAAAACATATTTTCTATGTGGAAATCAACTACGCTGAACAAAATGGCTATCTCAAATTTTTGATTGGATAAGTTTGGGGAAATGATGGGCATGGGGGGGCTAGTTGCCCTCCAATCACTTTCGACTATTAAAAAAGGGCACTAGCCCTTTGAATTTCCATCGAATGAACCTGTTTTGAAGTTTTACGACAACGCCTTCTATAAAAACCTTATATGCCCCCAGGGCATAACTTAAAACCCTTGCCCTGAGGGTTGTGGGGAGTGTCCTCCTCAAAATGTATCTGGAAATCAACTACGCTGAACAAAATGGCTATCTCAAAACTTTGATTGGATGTGTTTGGGGGAATAATGGGTGTGGGGGGGGGGCGAGTGGCCCTCCAAGCACTTTCAACTATTAAAGAGGGCACTAGAACTCTCGATTTTCAATCGAATGAGCCCCATTTGAAGTTTCTACGACGACCCTTTCCATACGAAGTGCCTCGGGAGAAAAAAATAATAATAATAAAACATCGGAGCCGCATGATCTTTACCATAGGCAACAAATAGAGTTGCCTCTGATACCAGAAATATACATTAAAGTGATTAGTGCTATGTATGAGAATAACGCTGCAATGTGAGATCAAGGAATCAAATGGGGAGGAAAAAAGTCTCCTGGATTTAGATTATGCTGATGATTTAAGCATCCCAGAGGAAAGTGTGAGCAAAATCAATTAACTTTTAGAGGTTTTGGGCGAGTTCAGGTTGCTAGGATGGGTTTGGAAAGTAATGTTAAGAAGACTAAGTCACTAAGACTATGAATAAACGAAGATGAAAAGGTGACGTTGGGTAATAAAAAAATTGATCGGGTGGGAAGCTTCACTTACCTTGGTAGTATTACTAGTAAAGATGGTGGGAGCAGTGAAGATGTTAAAACTAGAATAGCCAATGCTCAGGGTGTTTTTTCACAGTTGGAAAAAGTTTTGAAGAATAGGAAAATAAAGCTGTCAACCAAGAATAGAATATTAGAAGCTACAGTGATGACAGTAGTCAAATATGGCTCTGAAGCATGGGCTCTTCGAAAAAGCAGATGAAGATTTGCTAGATGTTTTCCAGAGAAATTGTTCAAGGATTGTTCTGGATAACCGACTAACTGACCGTTTTTCAAACAACAGGCTGTCCGAAAAATGTGGTTGAATACCGCTCTCTAGGAGAATAGAAAGGTTGAGGTGGCTAGGGCACATTGTGCGGATGAAGCATGACAGATTGCCGAAGATTTTCTTTCAGTCAACCGTCTAGGGCTAATTGGAAAGCAGGTCGTCCTTGTCTGGGGTGGGAGGACGTCATACAGAAAGATTTAAAGGAAATGGGAATTTCGTGGGAGGGTCTAAAAGGGGAGGCTTTGAAAAGATTGGGATGGAGGAGGAGCGTGCGTAGCTGTGTTAGCCTCGGGCGGCTTGGTGTCTGCGGTGAGTTGTTAGTAGTAGTAGTAGTATGAATGAATGCACCATATGTAAAAACTGATTAAAAACCTTTCCGAAAGGAAGTTTTCAAATAAACTTAAAGAGCCATATCAAACTTAAATCCAGCAGAAATAAATTCCTATAAAAATTCAAATTCAAAACTACCAAAAAATACCATTAAAGAATACATGAAACCCAAGAAAAAAGAAAACGAAAATAAACTATCATAAGAAACATACAGATAATAGGCGCTAATATAGATGAATAAATTTATCCTAAAAACATTCTTCTTTTCCTTATGACAAGTCCTGCCAACTAAAAAAGAGTAAACATGAAGAATAAAATGTAAAGGATTTATAATCCTTGCCCTGGGGCTTTGGGGGTATTGCATCCCGGAGGCATAGTTACTAGACACTTCGGCTATTTTGAATTGAGTCACTTTTCCAATTTCATTCACACCCTGTAAGTTTCAACTTCAGACCTTTACTCACTTCTTAGATATTGATAATACACCTTTCCGACAACCAGCAGGCACATAGTATGTTGTGATTGTGTTCGGCATTCTCTCCAAAGCTGTGAAGGGTTATGTCATACCATTGGAACAATTCTTTGGATCCCTCGAAATGGGATCTTAACAGATCCCATTTCGAGGGATCTGTTAAAGCAAAAATAGACATAGGACTGGCTGAGCATAAGATTAAAAATCTTTTTTTTATTATTATATTGTATAGTGAGAATTTTAGTATTTGAAGCAAAAATCCGGTGAGAACTACGGGGAGAAATGTGTATTCTATATTTAGTGCTTCTAGTCACAATCGAGTGACTTTGGTAGAGGTTTCAGAGAAGTCCCTGAATATAAAGCAATCTAATGGTTTTGTGTCGTGCATCCACATTTGATGTTTACTCGACGCAGAACCGGCAGAAAACTATAAATTTGTCTCCCGTATGGATTTTTCTATCTGTTCAAATCGTAACTGTTATAAAACTTTTTTTTTCAAATTTCACACTCATACGGTTTATCTGCGTTATCAACTCTTCTATGCCTTTCCAAATGAGAACAATAAGAACTTTTTCTGCATTTAAATGGTTTATCTATTGATATATTTATTCTCTGTGCTTATACAAAACAAAGGAATCAAATCTTTTTCTTACATATTTCTCACTCATACGGTTAATAAATCCGGAATGAATTCTTCTATGCCTGCTCAAGTGAGGGTCTTATTAAAGATCAAAAAGATCTATTCCCATTAAACCATGAATGACCCCTTGTCTTCTAAAGAGTTGGAGAAGATAAAATAACCTTTAGAAAGCTTTTGAGTCAGCAAACCCACCCTTGAATGCTGCATGTCTTCAGCGATTCAAACTCTACAGGAATGTTTTCAACTCTGTATGACGGAAGGCCAAATTCCTGGTTCCATTTTAACTGAACCCCGGGTAAGTGAACCCCTGTAACTGAAACCGCCATGTAACTGAACCCGTATAACCGAACCCCCGTGCAACTGAACCCTTGTGCTACTGAACCCTCATGCAACTGAACCCCCGTGCAACTGAATCCTCGTGCTACTGAACCCTCATGCAACTGAACCCTCGTGCATTTCAACCCCCGTGTAACTGAACCCCCATGTAACTGAACCCCCGTATAACTGAACACCCGTGCAACTGAACCCTCATGCAACTGAACCCCTTTTAACTGAACTCTCGTGCAACTCAACCCCCGTGCAACTCAGCCCCATTTAACTATACCCCCGTGTGACGGGATCCCCATGTAATTGTAACTGTGTGTAACCATGTAACCATGTAACTGTGTGTTAACAGAACACAACTGATGAGCGAAAAGTGATGAAAGAGAGGGGTAATACCGAACTCTCAGCTACCATTCTCGGGAGACATCTGACAGTTTATAAGTGACCATGGAATTCCTGTGTTGTTTTCGTCACTTTTCTGTGAATAGGCAGCGTGGCCGCAGAGTGCACCTGGCGACGATAAACCACACCAGTCCAGTTTTTGTCAGGAAAAAATTACTCAGTGATAATTTATTGCTCCCGCTAGCATTATGCGCTTCTAGGTCCGGGCCTAGGGACCTAGTGGTAAATCCAGGCTTGAGTGTGCACATATTTCCTTTTGGTGAATTGACTTTCCCTTTAAGCACTCTCTCAAAGTTCCAACTTAATACATAAATCCCTTTTCGAGATATGCCATTTTGAAAATCTGCATGCACATAGTGTCTTTTAATTTAGTTCGTGTTCCACTTCAAATACCTCATTCTGTCAAATTTTCAACCTGATATGCGTAGCCTTAATAGTGCTAGTTTAATAGTAGCAGAGGTCGTAGCAGGAGCAGTAAAAGTAATAATAGTGTTGAATTAGTAGTAGTAGTAGTAGCAGGTAGATGCCCCAGAATTTTCATGTTGATACGCTAAGCTGTTCCAAAAAAAAAAAATTGCTGATACACTTGTATCAGCAATCTGTATGTTATTGCAATTTACCAATTGTTAAAATTTAAGGTTTTTATAGAAGGGATGGTCGTAAAAACTTTGAAGGAGGCTCATTCGATTGGAAATTGAAAGTTCAAGTTCAATTTCGAAGAATCAAAGGTAATCACAGGACAATCAGCCTTTCCCACTTAACCGACATTCACCCCCAAATACATCCGATCAAAATAAAAATAAACATTTTGTTCAAAATAGTCTGAAGATCAAATAACCATGCCTTTGGGGTTAACAACCTCACCAGCAGCATCTGGGGCAAGGGCTGTAAGTTAAGCTAGTTGCTCATTGCTAAAACATAAGGTTTTAGTAGAAAAATTTTTGTATGAACTGTGGGGGAGGGGGGGGCTTATTCGATTGGAAATCAAAATTTCCAGTGCACTTTACAGAGTTAAAAGGGATCGAAGGGCTTCCACCCCACCCTATTTTTCACCCAAATAAATCCGTTCTAAATTTTGGGACATCCATTTATTTAAAGAGTTTAAAGGTTAAATAACTATGGTTCATAACCCTATTGTGTTTTACCCAATGTAAGTACGGTGGTTGAGTTGCACGAGGGTTCAGTTGCACGGGGGTTCGATTATACGGGGGTTCAGCTGCACGGGGTTCAGTTACACGGGGGTTTAGTTAAATGGGGTTGAGTTGCACGAGGGTTCAGTTGCATGAGGGTTCAGTAGCCAGAGGGTTCAGATGCACGGGGGTTCAGTTGGACGGGGGTTCAGTTGCACGGCGGTTCGGTTATACGGGGGTTCAGTTGCACGGTGGTTCAGTTACAGGGGTCAGTTGCTTGGGATTCAGTTACACGGGGGTTCAGTTACACGCACACCCAAATTCCTTTACTGTTCCAAAAAATTCTCGGATTGTGGAAAAGATATTCGAAAAACTTGGCAAGTGATTAATTCCGTCCTCAAACGTTCGTCTCCGGCTCCTTCTATCCCTCCAAGTCTTGTACTTGGTGATGTGGTTGTTGAGGCTGTTTCATCTGTTCAAGAACCATTTACATCATATTTTGCCACTATTGGGAAAACCACTGCTTCTTCAGTCAGGTCTTCGCAGTCACAACCAGATTACAAATCTTATCTTGGTCCGCCTTGTCTGAAATCGATGGTGTTACATCCTGCGACTGATGTTGAAGTAGCAAAGATTGTAAATAGCTTGAAAGGTTCTTCGTTGTCTGGCCCTGACTGTATTCCAACTATGGTAGTTAAGTTCATTCTTCCTTCAAGTATTTCTCCATTGACGAAGCTTATAAATCTTTCTTTTGAAAATGGAATTTTCCCTAGTTCTCTTAAGCGAGCTAGAGTAATTGTTTTGCATAAAGGTGGACCAAGAAATTATCCAGCCAATTATCGTCCTATATCTTTGATATCTATTTTTAGCAAAATTATTGAAAAGACCATGCTTTCCCGTCTACTTTCTTTTCTAGAGGCTAAAAGATTTTTTCATGATTTTCAGTTTGGCCTCCGAGCTAAACATTCTACGGAGCATGCACGTATAACTCTTTTAAATTTTCTCCACACCGCGCTTGACTCTGGTTTGATTCCTGCTGCTATATTCCTAGATTTTTGTAAGGCTTTTGATTCTAAAATTCAAGAGATTCTGCTGTATAAGCTATCACACATTGGTTTAAGAGGACAGGCTCATGCTTGCTGTGATTCCTATTTGTCAGGTAGAACTTTCTTCATAGATTCCTTTTCCCGCTTTTTGCCTGAAGTTGAGTTTGGTGTTCCTCAAGGCTTTGTTCTTGGACCGTTTCTCTTTTTGATTTATGTCAATGACCTTACTTTTATGGTTAAGAAACGAAAACGTACAGTTTGCTGACACCTATGTCATCCTGAATCTTTCCATGCTAAAAAAAGAATCTTTCAATCTTTCAAAAGAATCGATCCCTTTGAACTGGGTTTATCCGAAAAGGCCAAGGCTCTTAAGGTAAAACTTTGGAATTGTTCCAAAAGCAGAACCGAGCAATTGCACCGCCCAATTTACGTGCATCACTTAGTTAAGTATCTCAACAATCGATTGAGTGGTACAAACGTTTGCTATTGAACAAAGATAAGCAAGTCAGAACATTTCAAACTTAAGTAAGAAAAGTAGTTTTTGGGAGCAGGTGAGAAAAGTGATTCTGTTAATATGTCAATTGTCAACTAGAGATAAATATAACAAAACAAGATAGTAAAATAAAAGTTTAAAATAGGAATAAAATCCTTTTTCAATAGACAGTGTATAGAAAATTCTCAAAAAATACCTGATATTTCGGTCACATATACAGTGACCGTCATCAGTAGTAAAACTAAACTAAAACAATTTAAAACAAAAGTTTATATACGAAATCAAATAAAACTACATATTGTTTAAATCTCTAATTCTTTTCAAAGCAAAGGCGGAAGCTAGCCTCTTTGACCTTCTTGGATTCGGTTCATTAGCGTTCAATGATATAACATTTGGACAAAGGTCAACTACATTGGGTGAATTGAACTTTACTCTGTCAGATTTTAATAAATTATCACAGATAGAGTTCGGCCCAAATTCACCTGTATCCCGATTCAAAGCAATATTCTTGAATAAAATTTTCTTTATTTCAAGAGTTTCACGAAAATTTTGCTTTAAAACCCCGATCACTAGAAATCAAAGAGACATTCTTGAACAAAATAAAATGGCCTGGAAAGTTGAAAATATGTTCTGAAAGGGCTGAAGTAAAATCTTCAGACTTAGAATCTTGCTTTAAAGCCGAAGAAATAGAATCTTTATGCTGTAATAATCTCATTTCCAAAGTCTGGTTAGTACGTCCCACATATGAGCTTCCGCAAGTACATGGGATCTGATAAACCCCACTTTAATGCCCCAATGAAATTAGATCCTTCCCAGAATTTAGAAAACTACCCAAAGTATTATTACTCTTTAAAGCTACCCTTAAACCATTGCTTTGTAAAATTCTTTTAAGTTTTTCACTTAGCCCGGGCACATATGGTAAGGAACAAAAAACATCCTTCTCCCGAGTTGTCTCCAAGACTTCCTTAGAAATCTCTAGAAACCTTTTCTTCTCTTTGAAAAAGTCTGGTTAATTAACCACTCTGGATACATGTTGCTTATTAGTATTTTCCTTAGAAAAGACAACTCCTCCTCAAAAAATTTTGGAGAGCAAATACTTAAGATCCGGTCAGTTAAAGAAATGATAAAACTAATTTTTAATTGGCGAGCGTGACCGGAACTACAAGACAAAAATCTTTTGTTATTTGTCGGTTTTCTGTGAATTTTAAAATCAAGCCTATTTTGATTTTTCAAAAGAAGACAATCAAGAAAAATAAGTTTCCCATTCTCTTCTAATTCAACAGTAAACTTTAACCCCCCCCCCCCCTCCCCCCAAAAAAATTAAGATGTTCCAAAAATCCTTTTAATTCCTCCTCCTCATAATCCCATACTGAAATAATGTCATCCATATACCGGCCCCAGAAAATGTGTTTTAAGAAATAGGAATCTAACGCAATTGTTTCAATATTCTCCACAAAAATATTAGCTAACAAAGGGGATAAAGGGGCCCCCATAGTATATTCACAAAATATCTGATATTTTTGTGAATTTTCTATACACTGTCTATTAAAAAGGATTTTATTCCTATTTTGAACTTTTATTTTATCGTCATGGAAAGGCAGTGTGGTCTCCGAAATTATCTAAACAAGATAGCCTAGTTAGTATTTCTAAACATATTCTCCTGTAGTCCGTTAATTGTCAATTAATGAATAATTTAAAACGTTCAATTTGAAGAATTTTAATATTAGTCATATTAATGTGTAGCTTAGATTTGTAGCTGTTCAATTACATATACATTTCTTTTGAATTTCTATTTGGAAACAAGGTGTTATCTTTATGTTCTTGCGTGGTTTTAATCATTCAATCGCTTTTTTACTCAGTTTACTGCCAGTGAATGCCTAAATGTCTTTTTAAGATACCTGAAAACTTGTTTTGGGAAATTGTCTTATAATGGATACTGAACACCCAATGAAAAAAAAGTACAGGGGATTAAACGAAAAAGGATCTTCTCCAATGAATGAGTTCCTCTGGAACAACCTTCCATCCCTGCGGAAAATTCCCCTCCATGGAAAATACTCCCCTGTAAATTTTACCTACACATAAAATAGCGACCGAATTTTTAATTTAAAGTTATTCGAAAAATAAAGTTCAAATGAATAACTTACCTGTTGGCTATTGTTTGATAACTGTGTAGCCATATTTTTAAGACTTTTTAGTACAGTCACTAATTCTCAGTGCACTGTTGATAAACTAATCTAGGCTTCAAATTTGGCATCAACTACTGTCATATTTGCCCAATAATTATGGTTTACTCGCCAGAAAAAAGATCCTTTAGTACGCCTTGTAATATGTCTAAAAAATATCCAGCAGTTTATTTAAAAAGTCTTCTTTCTGAAATATATGACTCGAGGTATTTCCAGAGACAATCTGGATTACAAGTTAATAATCTCGAACGTAAAAGTTGTACTGAATTGACCATAGAGCTTATAGATGGACGAAAAGGTTTTCCAGTAACAACCCAGATTGATCTTTAACTATTCCGACTTTAATATTCTTTGGGTTTAAACAGTGCGTTTGGTCATTTTGCTTTGAGGTGAAATCTGCTCGATTTTCACTGAATTCATGACTTTCCTTTTTCCAACCGAAATCTTCAAATTTAATTCATCAATCTGGATTCTTTTAACTTAACAACTGTTACTTAACAACTGTTTTGACTTAACAACTTTCCGGTACAATACTTGTTTAAACACAAAACAAAATAAAGCGAAGCCCATCGGATTTTTATTCAAAAGTATAAGCAATAAAATAAATAGTAGGAATTCAATGACTAGTAGGAATAAAGAATATTCTATTCTCCTTTCTTAACAACAGCAGCAGCATCTGTGTCACTATTATTCTTCCAGACATAGTAATTCAAAGCCGTTGCAACTGATAGCCAGGCAAGGTAGGGAGCCAGAATCCAGCCTGCTGTAGAATTTACTTTGAAAAAGCTGTAAGCCGTGGCTGCAGCAGCTACATCAAGCAGGAGTATATCAATAAGACCCTAAAAGAATCAAATAAAATGCATGTAATTAGGAACTTGAAAATATTATCGAGAACATAAATATTAGAATAGCTAAGCTGAAACATGCTGAACATGCCAGAGCTTGTGGCCTCACTGCTCCTCACCTCCTTAAAAAAAGAATCTGTAAGAACATTTCCAAATATATCATAACACATAAAAAGAAGCAAACCACTTACAGTCGCATTGTTTTGTGTTATGTGAGTCCTAGGATGTAAGCATACCTTTACGCGAGGAGGGGGGGGGGGTTCCCTCCTTCAAATTCATCGGAAGGACCTCCTCTCCAAATCCATTACTGGTCTGAAATACTATTTTCGTATTTTAACCTCCCTCCCCCCCTCTTATACATATACAACAGATGAAATCTTGTGAAACACCAATCTCCTTTTTTCTGTAACGGGACCATGAAATGGAGAATAAAACCTCTGAATTACAATATAATATCCAGTAACTTTCCATAGGGAGAACAAATCATGTTTTTTTCTAGCCTAAGACATCGCATGGAAATAAAAAACGGAACGTTTCTAGCTCTGGACGTAAGCTTCACAGGGATAACGTAATGTCAGGCTTGTGTTGAAAATATAATTATATTTACTTTTATATTATGGGTTTTCATCAATAATAAAGCTTCGGCCCAGAAATGGACTGATAAATATCCGGCTAAAATCCAATTGAGACATCCCGAAGGAGGGATAGAGGGCATGGATACTGCAGTTTCTCAGAATATTGTCCACATATTTACTAGAAGGACTCAATAGATGAAAATGGACATAAGTAAGAGCTGGTTTTCCAGTTGTGCCTTTTGAGTACCAGAAAAGCTTATAGTGCGAAAATATTTTGCCGGATCGGACACAAAATTAGTAAGCCTCTTCCCCCTCCCCCAAACATAATATTTGAAATTCAATTGCCCTACCTGCTTCCTTCCTCCTCCCATAGTGCCTGAAAGTTTCAACTTCATCCCATAAGCTGTTTCCAAGATATTACGAATATGCTATTCCGAAGCCCTGGACACACAGTGTTTATTTTTGTCTACCCCCCCCCCCCCAAGACAGAACTTGAAATCCGCTTGACCAGACCCCCCCTCCCCAAACACTCCCTGAATGGTTCAAATTGATCCTCTTCATTCCTGAGAAAGATAATTTGAAAAATTGGGTGTACAGTGTCTTGTGTTGTTTCTAGATCATACTCATGTGAAACTCTTGGAGTCTCGGCCGAGTTAACAATCCCTAGGAACTTTTCTACTAAAACCTAATAGTGCACAATGACTAATTTACGTCATTTAGGGCCTTTCTCCCCAAAGCTGTGGGATCTATGTTGACCCAGGACCCGCTTATTAGATCTTTCAGCGTTTCTGGACAAGATGACTATCTCAATCTAATATAATTGGAGTTACGAGGTGGGATAGGGAGAAAAGAAAAGGGAAACTGACGAACCTCAAATGAATTTCGATCCTTAAAAAAAGAATTAGAACTTTCATCAAATGAGCCCCTTATCAGAATTCTACGACAGCCTTTCCTTGAGAAGTGGCAGGGAAAAAAGTTTTTGCCCTCTTCGAGCCTACTTTTAGGCAATATACTTTTTTCGATTTTTCCTTTTGCATTGGGGTTCCCGTAGCCGAAGGACTTAAGGATGTAAGTTACAAGCGCCATTAAGGAAAAAAAAGTTTTATGTCCTTTTTTAGGCCCTATTTTTTTCAGGAGGGCCAGAAATTCTTTTTTGAACATTAGAGTCCCCTTGGGTTGAAGACTTATGACAATAAGTTTCAAACTTATCAGAGACAAAACTTTTTTAAACCTATTTCCAGGTCTTCCACATCGAAACGTTTGATCCTTTTGACCCACAAAAGGACATCTAAAAGTTTCAAGCCAATCCCACACCCACTCAACATCAAACCAGCCCCCCTTCTATTGAGAAACCCACGTTTAAATCATTAGAAATAGGCATTGTTTACAGCCCCCCAAGGGCCTTAGGGGTCACGTCATCTGCGGAGGTTTTTTTTTATTGAACCTTTCAACTATTTTGAAATAAATGACTATCTCAAATTTTCATCTCGTGCTTTTGGGGGGCTTAATGGATGACCGAGAAAAAAAAATGGAATGAGAAGGAGACTGGTTATCCTTCAATCGCTTTCGACTCTTAAAAAGGGAACTGCAATTTTCAACTTCCAGTGAAATACCCCTCTAAATATTCTACGACCACCCTTTCTAAAAGGAGTGGCCAGGGAAAAACCCAATCATGCATTATTCACAACACTTGTGGCTATTTACTTAGACAGCGCTACTGTGCTGCCTATGATATTCAATTTTACTCGCCATTGAGAAAAAGCAACCGTGCTTCGACACAGACTAAATGAATTATAAACTAGCTGAAAGGGGTTGCGTAGCTGTCTACGAGTGGCAATCGGGGTGGGCGAAAACGAGGGCGACAAAAACACACCCTCCGACGACAGTACGACCGAGAACTGCGGAGAGCTGAGCTGTCGTTGCAACCACAGTGAGAGGATGTCACGGCTGCTGCTCCGCTCCGGGACGTCTGGCGAGGCTTCGTTGATGCCCTATGTGCAACACCTGGCCTTGGGGGAACTAAGGTCTAAGTTAAGGTAAAAGGGGTTAAACACAACCGAGCCACGATTACCGGAACATGGTTTATAACTTACCAGAAGAAACAGTTTGTTCATGTTGGATTAGGGCTTTCAAGACATTCCTTGCAGGTACGTGTTTTTACCATGGTACTTACGAAAGTCATTTATATTGTCCTTTTCAAACGATTGTATTTTTTTTTCGTATTGTGTTTCAGGAGATTCCATTTTTGTTTTTTCACTTGATATAGCTCCTTTATCTATTAGTTATGAGAATTGTCAAGCAGTGTTACAAAACTATGTCCTAATGTTATTGTGTGACAAGCCATAGCACTTATTGTATTTTCATCGAAGAAATAAATAACAAAATCCTTAGTTTATCAGACTCAGGAATTTTTTTATATTGAATTTTAAGAATCATTTCCAGTTTAACTGCGTCTCATCCCTCTCCATTCCCTCTAACGCCTAGGTATAGCCCTTGGCTACATAATTTTGCTTTTCTATTTCGCGTTACTGGGTGTTCTTTGACATCTAATTATTTTTCAGAAAAACGCCTTCTTTCCTTTCCGCAAACTCCATTTTCCTTTATGCAAACTCCGTTTTCCTTTTCGTAAATTCCTTAAGATTAAATTATACGTAATTTCAAAGTTATAAATCACCATTTTTTACAACTAGAATTTAATATTCATCGCAAAACTCATTAAATTTTTTTTTAGCTTTTTCTACTTTCTACATTTTTTTCAAACTTTTTTAGCTTATTCTTTGTAATTAGTATAGATTGTAGGCTGTTATCCCTTACCTCCTAAATACATATTAAGTATGTTTCCTAAATAAGCATTCATTGCTTCTTAGATACATTTTAAGTCGGTTTCCTAGATAAGGGGTCTGGACGTTAACCCCCTTCCCCTTTGGTTGGTTGGTCTCCAAGCACGTTCAACTAATAAAAAAGGACTATAACTCTCAATTTTTGACGAGGCGGAGGTGGGGATGAGGAAGCGGCAGTCCTTGTCCTATACGGAATAAATTCTGCTTACATTGGGCTTTAATATTACTCTTTACTTTCATAATAACAGTGCAGACCAGAAGTATTCCCAGAAATTAAGAGGGATTAAATATCAATCTCACATTTTGAATACATTTTTTAAAAGTTTATTTTGTACTCATTAAAATTCCAATTGTTTGGCTTCAGTGGAAAATAGAAAGCTCACCGAAACAGCATCTCCTCCAAACACCCCCCCCCCCCAAAAAAAAAAAAAAATAATTACGATTCATTTAATTTGGGACTGTTGACTCCAAGGTTTAGCATTGGTATTCCTTGTCGGAGAGGATACCAAGGGATTGATATATCAAGATTTTAAGGAGTTTTATCTACTTATTTATTTTCTAACCCGTCACTACAAAAAAAACACAAGACAGAGTACAACATATTACAAAAAAAAAGAAAGAGATTGAATGCACAATGCACAATACTGACAATGCAGAGCAAGTATTTATAACACTACATCGTCAGTAAGTCGCCAAAATATCGCCAAATTAGAAAAAATATTGCCAAAATATCCGCAAGATCCTCAGTTTAATAATTTTTAACAGTCATATCTTTATTCGATTATTTATTTATAAATCATTTTACTGAAAAAGAACAACTCTCACAGTTCTGGGCTACTGCCTGGGGTTGCAAGGGTCACACTCCCCTCAGAGATACGTTTTTTTTTTTCACATTTCGACATTTCTGATTAAAATTGCTTCCTTAAAATTTTGACGCGACACCAGGCTTGGTATGGGAGAAAAATGGCACAGGAGTTGGCCAAAAAATCAGCTCCCCTTTGATGATGCAATGCTAATCAATACCGGGTAACTTTTAGTTTATTGTTTCTTCCCTTTTCTGAAGCTGGAGCTGATAAAATTAACTTACGCTAACCTTTAAACTGTGAGCACCTTATCACTTTGGTTACGGTAACCAAGATTCGAATCTTGAATTGGTTTTTTTTTTACAGACACATCCTCTTTCAAGTGCATATTTATTCTCAACTTAATGTTGTACCAAAAATTGGTATGTTTGCCGAAATTTCAGCCGATAAGATGAATATTTATTAAGCTCCAAATAGCTTGACAGACATAAGCCTTGAAACCGGGGGCGAAAAAGCTCTAAATGAAGAGATATCTAATTTTCCTTATCAACAGAATACTTCGTTTATATATAAGCAATACAAAATTTCAAAAAACAAATAGGACACCTAGCTTTTCTAGCCTGACTTGGAGGTTACATTTGCCACAGTATTGGAGCCCCCAATAAGTATCTTCGGGATAATGTTCATAGACTGCAGTTCTTGCAACAGCTACTTGCAGGCATAGGGCATTGTAGTTTCTGTGAGATGCTTGCTAGTTTTACAGGTCCAACATAGTTTCTTGTGAGACAGGAAACCGCAATTCGAACAGATGAAAACATTGAAGGCATCAGCGGAGATCATCAAACGTTCCTTCAATAAATTCCTACAAGGGAAAAAGGGAGATGATTTGCAAGGACATCACTAGCCGGACACTGTAAATAGTAACGGATTAAAGACGCTTCTTGGCTACTAAGGTCCTTGCGTCAACCCACAGTATGTTGCTACAGCTGGGTTTGAACTCTTGAGTCTCGTATTACCAAGCTGAGATCAAACCCACTACGCCACCGCAGGACACGCAAATAGTAATATCAACGAGAATTAAAGATAATCAACAAAAACAAAAATTGATAAAATATTTTGGCTCTACTCTCAACTCAGTCATTCAAGAAGAAGAAGAAAAGAAGAAGGGGCAAAAATATCAGAAGTATAAAAACAAAAGGTAAATCAGATTTTATTGAAAAGTTTAAATTAAAAGTAAGGCATTTAAATGTACACTAAAAAAGACAAATAAAAAGAAGAAAAAAACTTCATAACCATTCAGAATCAATTAATGTATTGCACTTTTTCTGAGCTAAATCAGATCGATTGGATGATGTTTTGATCAAATTTTCTACTAACCTATAAATGTTTTTCTTTTTTAGTTTATTGGCTTTAGACAATCATCTCATTATAAATCATTATAGAAATAACTTTGGGATTTATTATAATATCATTTCCAGTGATTATTCTTATTATGAGTGATTAAATAGCGTAATTTAGAAAATCCTTTCAAATAAACAAAGAATATTTTGGATAATGTTGAAAAAATGAGTTAATTTTAGTAAATCTACGCTCTAAAGCTAAACTCAGAGCGAAAGCTGCAAATTTATCAATCGAATACGACAAGTGACATTCTTGTTAAAAATCTCTAGCTGGCATATTACATTGAAAGCGAAATTTCTCAAAACAAAAATTCAAATTAAAAGAAGTAAAAAAAAAACCAGCAATATTACTCTTAGGACTAGGATGGGTATATATGATTAAAATGGAAATTATACTTTTTCCTGAAAAATTTCTCTGAAAGAAAAAAACATCCTTGAATATTTATCTATACAAAAACACCACCAATAATCTTTTTTGAAAGTCATTTGACCGAGCTCATATCAAATTGCACTCAAGCGAATTTTTCATACTCAACCAAATCAGCAAACACAACGAAGCTTATTAACAATTTATTGCAATTAATTGCAGCATATTATTGAATAAGCGTAAACACTGTTCTCTATTTCAATCGGTTTGAACATTAAAATGGATAAAATGAATTTTATGACAGTTTACCTTGAACTGTGAGGAGCGACTCGGACCAATAGTAACCAAAACTTTAAAAAATAGAATTAAATATATAAAATTAATTAAGTTTAATTTGACCCATCAAAGGCTATGAGCCGGAGAAAATTTGCTTGATTTACGAAAAAGGGGGAAAACACTCCCAAAATTTCAAGCGATCTTAATGAAAATCACACCAGTAGATTCAGAATATTAGACAACCATGTTGTAGAGGTTTCAAGCTCCTATCTACAAAATGTATAATTTGTATTTTTTGGCCAGAAAAAAGATCCGGATGAGTGTTTATTTTATATTATTATTATTCCCAATGGGTGATCGCATGGAACCAAAGGTCATAGAAGATAGAGAGAGCTCATTCACAGGGAAATAAAAAATTCTAGTGCCCGTTTTAAGTGACCAAAGATTGGAAGGCAACTAGTCCCCATTTTTCCCCAGACATCCGATTTTTTTTCTAAGACAGTCATTTGATGCTCCCCCTCATATATGAAATTATTTCTGTTCGTTTTAAGTTTTATTGTTGTTCCTTATTTTCATTGTATTTTTTTTTTCTCTTTGTTCTGTAAAAGGACAAATCGTAGCTTATTGAGCTCTGAAGAACAAGAAGCAAATAATTCATTGTAATACGTAGTTTTGAACGCAATTACAAAATTTAACTGGCTATCGAACGCAAAAAATTTTAAAATCCATTGCAATAATCTTATCGAACACGGGGTCAAAAATTCTTTCTACAGATAAAAAAGTGACTAATATGTCATGACTAATACTCATGTTGAGTAATAAACAATAAGAGGATTTCATTTCATTTCACCAAAATGTATTAATTCGGTGAATCATTTGGCTGATAAAATATTATTAAATAATGTTAAAAAAAAATCGATTCGACTGAATCCCTGCTCTAAACCTAAGCTCATAGCGGCGAATTTATTAAGCAATATGTCAAACCGATATTTCTATTACAACTCTCTGGATGTTATATAACATTGAGAGCAAAATTGTCATAAGCTTCTCGTGAAATCACCTAAAAAAAAACACACCCAGCGATATTACTACCAGAATTATAGCTGGTATTTATGATAAAAAGCGAAATTACCTGTATACTTCCTGAAAAATTTCTCAAAAAAGATAGAAAGGAAAAAACATCCTTGAATACCTATCTACAAAAAGATACCGAAATTTTTTTGGAAAAATTCGTTTCCTTAAATATTCCCTCAAGCTTTGAATAGGAGGGTGACGGCTGTGTATCTTCAATTTACTATTCTCGTTATGGGGCCTAACTTCACTGTTTCCAAATATGTCTTTTGGCAAACGACGTTTAGTTAAATTACCAAGGCCAGGGCCATATCCAGGGGGAGGGGTTACTCGGTTTGACCCCTCCCCTACACTCCAAAATTTTTGTCTGATTTGTAAAAAGTAACAAAATACGTATAATTTTTTTTGCATCTTTCGACAATTTTCTCATCATCATTTTTCAAACTCAGATACACTCGACAGTATTTCTCATGCTAAACGAAATGGCAAATACTAAGAAATCCCATTCCCTGATAATGGAGTACTTAAATATATCCTAACTAATACTCACGTGGAGCCATAAGCAATGAGACAATCCCGTTCCATTTCACCAACACGTAGCCCCCCTTCTTTAGCTCTACCTTCAACTGGTTGACGGGTCAGCGGTTTCACAGGGCCAGAACTTCGAGCATGCATTTTATCTTGAAGCATGTGCTTCAATTTTTGATAATAAACAGGTCCAAAGTAAATATAGCCAGTTAAGGGTTCGCCAGTTAAACCACAGGTGAGAACTTCTTTCCCCAGGTAGTTGTAGCCGTGGCGTATCAAGTCATCACTTACGTCTTTTACCTGCCAGTTAAATATAGGCTTATAAAAGTCAAACTGATTCCACTTCGGAAAAAGATAAATACCCACTATACTAGAGCATTCATGGACACAAAAGGAGAAAATTTTAATTTCTTACTCTTTTCCATATTTAATCTGTTCTTTTACTTTGTTTTTGTACTTGCTCATTTCTACGATGCCTTTCGACAAATATTGCACTGTGAATGTCGTGGATTTTTCTGTAGAGGTGGAGCCAGGTATCCTGGCGTTCAAGGCCGTATCCAGGGGGGGGGGGGGGGGGGGTTACCCGGTTTGAACACCCCCCCCCCCCCCCGAAATTTTTGACCGAGTCGAAAATAAGTCCAAAATTAGTAAAACCTAGGTAAAAATCAGTAAAATTAGTCGAAAACTGAGTCAAAAATCAGTAAAACCCCCCGAAAAAGTCAAAAATTAGTAACCCCCCCCCCGAAAAAAATCCTGGATCCGCTCCTGCTGGTGTTATAAAAAAACGGTCAGATATTAAAAAAAAAACAGGATTTTTCAACTGAAAGTAAGGAACGACATTAAAACTTAAAACGAATAGAAATTATTACGTATATGAGGGGGTTGTTCCGTCCTCAACACCTCGCTCTTTACGCTACAGTTCAAATTTTGTCCCAATTCTTTAAAAATAATTACTTTAAAAAAAATCCCCATAGAAATTTCCCCTGGACAATTTAATCCTCGCGAAAATTTAACCCAGACATTACCCTTAACATCTCCACGCCTAAAATTGAATCGGTAAAGAAAAAGTAAGACATAAAGAACTTTTGTATAAGAATTCTGGCAAATTCACCAAGCGTAAAATTTCCCCTGAAAAGTTCACCCGTTGGAAACTTCCCTCTCCATGTAAAATTTTCCCTGTGTAAGATTCTCCCAGCAGAAAATTCTTCCTCCCCTCCCCACCCGAAAAATGTATGTATATTCCCAATAACAAATAAAACAATATGTTAATTTTATAACTTAAAAACTTTTCCCCATGGGCTGTAGCGGGTCATTTTATCCCTAAAGACATAGTAATTGGGCCTTCAATGTATGCTGAAGAAAAAGGCTATTTAAAATTTTTGATCGGACGATTTTAGGAAAAAGGTGGCGTGGGTGGGGACCTAGTTGTCCTCCAATTATTTTGGTCACTTAAAAGGGTACTAAAACCTTTCATTTCCATTAGAACGAACCCTCTCTCGACGGTCTAGGCCCACTGGGTCAATACAAGCACCCCTGGGGAAAAAATAAACAAACAAAAAACAAATAAACACGCGTCCGTGATCTTTCTTCTGGCAAAAATTACAAAATTCCACATTTTAGCAGGTATGAGCTTGAAACCTCTACAATAGTGTTCTTTGATACGCTGAATCTGATGGTGTGATTTTCATTAAAGTTCTATGACTTCGAGGGGGTCTTTCCCCCCTTTTTTTTTAGAAAATCAGGCAAATTTTCTCAGGTTCGTAGATTTTGATGGGTAAAACTAAACTTAACTAAACTAAACTTACATATTTGGAATCAGCATAATAAACCAATTCTTTTGATACATCAATTGGTATCAAAATTCAGTTTTTTAGAGTTACGGTTATTATTGAGCCGGGTCGCTCCGTACTTATTTACCACGAACTGTTTGATTGTCCATCAAAATCCAAACAAAGATGTTTAAAATATGAAATATTTGGTTTTTTCTGCTATTGTATTTTTTTTTAATGTCTGAATATATAAGGTATATAAGTTCGAGGGGGAGAATTGTCCTGTTGGGAAACAGGTACATTTTATATGACTGTTATAAAATCAACACGTGGTATCTGTGGAGGCAGGATGATTTTTTTTTTTTTTTTTTTTTAGTATCTCTACTCCTTCTGTAAACTATTCTAAGATGTAGGAAATTGCATAAAGACAAGTCTACATCTATTATAATCTTTGGAAGCCATCTTTCTGTAATTTTGGTTTGAGTATGGTTTTCTTTTAAGATTGAATGCATAACAATTAAATATATTATTGATTAAACAAATTAATCCGTTTGCCAGGAATCCTTGCGGTTTAAAATTTACTATATTTTGTTTCATTTTCCATGCAATTTAACTGCTCTTTTTATTTGAGAATATTTCCTAAAAGTATTTAAAAATAAACTTATTCCAACGTAAAAAATACTTGAAATTTATTTCCTGTCACCTAACTACCACTAATATTTTGGTATTTGCCACCCCCCCCCCGGAAATTTTCTGCCTGCACCCTTGGTGTCTAGGGTTAATTTAAAGCTGGAATTTCGGAAGGATAACTACCTCCCGGAAGGTTATGACGTTGGTAGACTCCAGGATGAAAATTTGAGAGAAACTTTCCAGCAACCGTAGAATACTAAACTTAAAAAGTTTAAAATCTGAAAATGTGGAACATGGTTAGAATAATTTAAGAAAAACAATTGGTGAAGTAGCTGAAGGTGTCTCGGGAAAGAAAGCTGGGACTGCAGCTAAGAATATTTGTGAAAAAGCTTTATGTTTAATTGAAAGAAGAAGGGACTTGTACAAGAATTACCTGAGTGATAGATCATATGAAAACAAAAGGAATCTAAAGAAAGAGGAGATAACATTAAAATATGAACTAAGGAGGCTTGAAGCGGAGGTTTTACGGATAAAATTGCTAATTATTTGAAAGATAATCGGCATATAGTAAAATATTGTACTGGCATGTTAACAAATTGAGGGGGAGCAGTCAATCTGGACTTATCCCAGTTAAAAATAGGAGCGGGTTACAATCAGTGATAAGAAGAGTTAAAGAGAGATGGGCAAAACATTTTGAGAATGTGCTAAACCGAGATAGAGTTGCAGGTAAAGATATAGAGGAAAAGGAAAAAGTTTGTGATACCTTTGATGTAAAGGAAGATTTGTATTGTGAGGAAGAATTAGCGACAGTACTAAGACGATTAAAAAATAATAAGACTCCAGGTGCTGATAGTGTAGTAGATGAGTTTCTTAAATATAGTGGCTCTGAGGTTAAAAGTAAGTTACTGAAGATTATTAATATGATTTTTGAAAAAGGGGAAGTACCTAACGATTTTAGGGAAACCTTAATTAAGCCACTTTTATCAAGGTATTAATCTGGTATCTGTAGGTAGCAAATTACTTAGTAATATAATACTTTTTAGACTGAGCGATGTTGTAGATTAAGTTTTAAGAGAAGAACAGTACGGTTTTAGAAAAGGTAGAGGATGTGTCGACCAAATTTTCACTCGTAAGTTAATAACTGAGAAGTGCCTGAGTGGTCAAACCCTTTTGGTCCTCAGTTTTATAGATTATGAGCAAGGGTTCGATTCTGTTGATAGAAGAGCTTTACCAAAGGTTTTATCCTTGTATGGTATACCAGACAAATGTGTTAAAGTGATTAGGGCTATGTACAGGAATAACACTGCTGCGGTTAAGGCAGGAAATGAGGTTAGCATCTGGTTTTGTATTAAATCAAGAGTTAAGCAGGGTTCTGTCCTATCCCCCTTTATATGGATTATTTTGATGGACTTTGTCTGAAGGAGCACAGGAAAGGCAATGGGAGACTACGGTATCAAAGGGAGAGGAAAAAGTCTCCTGCGCTTAGACTATGCTGATGATTTAACCATCCTAGTTGAAAGTGTGAGCAAAATAAAGGAACATTTAGAGGTTTTGGGAGTTCAGGATGCTAGAATAGGTTTGAAAATTAATGTTAAGAAGACTAAGTCACTAAGGCTAGGAATAAGTGAAGATGAAAAGCTGAAGTTGGGTAACGAAAAGATTGACCAGGTAGGCAGCTTCACTTACCTTGGTAGCATTATTAGTAAAGACGGTGGGAGCAGTGAAAATGTTAAAAGTAGAACAGCCAAGGCTTATGGTGTTTTTTTTTTTCACAGTTAAAAAACGTTAGACAAAATACGAAGATAAGTCCGCAAACCAAGATTAGAATATTAGAAACTACAGTGATGACAGTGGTCAAATATGGCTCTGAAGCGTGGGCGCTCTGAAAAGCGGATGAAGATTTGCTAGATATTTTCCAGAGACATTGATTACGGATTGTTCTTGGTACCTGGCTGACTGACCGTATTTCGAACAATAGGCTGTACGAAAAATGTGGGTCAATACCGCTTTCTAGGGCTATAATGAAAGAAAGGTTGAGGTGGCTAGGGCACGTTGTGCGGATGAAGGATGACAGATTGCTGAAGATTGTCCTTTTCGGCCAACCGTCTAGGGCTAAACGGAAAGCAGATCGTCTTCGTCTTGGGAGGATGTCATAAAATTTTTTTTTTAAATACATGTAAACTTTCAGGGAGGGTGTAAAAAGGGAGGCTCTGAATAGATTGGGATGGAGGAGAGGCGTACGTAGCTGTGTTGACCTCAGGTGGTTGGTGCTGGGGTGAGCTGTTAGTAGAAGTAGTAGTAAAAAGCCTATAGCCTGTAGGACAAAAACACTAAAAAATGTATTCGTTCTAACATTGAAAGCTAGCTAAAGAGCCTATAGCCTATAGGACAAACAACACTAAAAAAAAGTAGTGCAAATTCTTTTATAAGGCCCAGAGAGAAAATATTTTGTCCCCATCCCCCAAGCGAAAATTTGGATTCCCCTTAAAAAACATCTTTTTCTCAAAGCTTCAATTTGATCCAACCGTGAAAAAAAAAATGACTTAACAAACCATAAAATACAATAGCTTTGAATGATACCTGGCTGTATTCAATCTGATACCTGGCTGTATTCAATCAGAGAGATCATTGAAGATGAACTGTATGCTCTCTGATGATTATCGGAAACATCCTGGCATTTCAGGTTAGGATGTTACATATTCGGGGACTCCTCAGCCACCACATAACACTACATGGTTGGCAGGGACTCTGACATTTCCAAACATATGAATCACAATATTAACCAAACGAACATGGAAGTCTAGTTTTTTTTCTCAAATGAAAAAGCAACCAACAACGAACGCCATCTAGCATATGTTAACTAAAAATTTGATAATAAAAATCAAAATTTGACTATTAGTTTGAATTTATTTACTTTCTGCGTATTTTTACTTTATGTTAAGTCGCAATTAAAAAAATAAAAACACTTTTGATACTAGGGCACAAAAGGTATATTTCGTGTTTTTATGAACTCGGCTATGCTCTGTGAAACAGCCTAATCCCAACTATATTATATTAAATAAATAAATAGTCTGGAAGCTAAGAATGATAATTCTTATTAAGCTCATATTAGAGCGAAGAAGTTTCACCTCGCAGTAGTTTCACATCCACTGAGATCTACAAATCCTTATTTTCTTCTTTTAACCCCATTATGCTCGGACCTATATGCCTTTGCTGTGACTTTATTACTAATTAGTGACAAATTAATAATGATTGGCAAACTTCGAACTAATAAGATGAATACGTTTCTTTTAGGATACTTACCCATGGCTTGTTTACCCATGGCACATTGGTAAGTATTTCTTGGGGACTGATTATGATGCGGGAAGGGAATGAGACCAGCAACGACGCCTAAAATAGTATATGGCTCAATTTCCATGTGAGTATGAGATGGCGTCACTTCAAACTCTGAAACGGCGACCAGGGACAGATTCTCTTCGTTGACATCTAGATATTCAACCAAGCCTCCGTCAACAAAGTCCTAGAAAATATGAATCAGTTGAGGTAAAAATTTATCCTTTGAATTGTATTCAAAAGAATTAGAAAGTACAAAGCCAAAACTACCTACATAATTAAAGACATTTCCTTTTTGTTATAGAAATATTTATTTACAATAAATATTAACTAGTTATTCTCCTTACGCAACATGCAAAATTACTGTCATGAGTTCAGCCCCAAAACTGCACAGTGCATAAATTCCTTCGACAATCCTTTCTGTTGAATTTTCAGCTGCTTTCCATCCCCACAAGTTAGCCCAAAGCTATAAGCCCATGATTGATAGTGGACTCTTTTTATTTATTTCTTCCCGAATCCTCACGAAAAATCGGCATCCTATTTATCAGCTAATCCCAAACGAGTCTCCGACGGAACCGGAAGTTCATCATCTTTTGACGATCTGTTCTGCAGAAAGTTGTCACGTTTTTTTATTTGCTAAAAAACTGCTACTTCCCTAAAGAAAGTTCAGAAGCCCTCTGTCCATGATTGACTTGAAAATTCAACTATTGTTCCATTATTTTTAGTTGCTATTCCGCCAACTGGTGGTCAAGCCTGAACAAGAAATGTGGACGTCTAAGATCGGGGTAAATAAATATTTGGCAAATTATAACAAGAGAAAAATTCTCCTGTAGCTCG
This sequence comes from Artemia sinica, assembly GCA_027921565.1. NCBI lineage: Eukaryota > Metazoa > Arthropoda > Branchiopoda > Anostraca > Artemiidae > Artemia > Artemia sinica. The sequence goes on along the minus strand of CM051257.1, from coordinate 58,477,195 downwards.
TTCTCCCCAGTAAGTATCTAGTTGACGAGACCTGCTCGAAAACTGTTTGTTACCGGAATCTTATCTGGAAAGGTTAATGGCATTAACCTGAATCTACCTCTTATTTCTGCAGTAGAAATCCCCAAAAATAAGGAGCTTGCTTAATTGGCATCTGAATTCTCTGCACCTCATTCCGTCCTAGAAACTAAATTCGAACATGAACTTTATTATTGCAATTATTTTTGTAGAACAGGTAGTTTTTTTTTTTTTTTTCAAGGAAAATGTTACAGTTTTACCGCCTAAAGCCAAACGTCCAGCTGTAAGTCCCACCACATAGGTCCCAATATTTTGATAGTACCAGTGTTCTACATCTAAAATAGGGTAGTTGCGCTATGATTGAGCATTTGACCCTTTTTCAATTTCCTTCCGAAAGGATCTCCATTTGACTGTCTTTCCAAAGAAAAGTAAATCACGGTTTGATGTGCTCTCTTCCACCCTATTACTGTTTCTACTACACTGCAAACTTTATAAAATATTATATATTGATGACTTAGAGAAGAGTTGTTATACTCTATTCACACTAATTTGGGTTTCAACAACGCATTGAGTATATATATGTTTCAGCAGTAGTTGCTAATAAACTCATTGAAACAAATGTCCCTAGTTCTCTATAGATCCTGGGAGGAAACACCCTAAAGTTTGCTTTCGATTGCCATATTCATGCCATTATGTTGTGAATAATCTTGCTCAGTCCTGCACACCACTAAGAAATATGTACCCGAGCGCTGGTATTTCCACCACGATTTCTCAGCCCAGCAATAGCTCTCCAGTTGCTATAGGACGAATTCCTGTTCGTAAGGAAACCAGGCAGGTGCCTCTCACTGCTTTTACCCTCTTAACAGTTACGTTTTTGATGCAAAGGGTAAATGCCAAACACATTTCCTATCATAGGCAGCGCGCAAGCGCTGCCTAATTAATGAACGATGTGGCCACAATGTGTTTTTTTCTTTCTTCGACAGGCACTTCGTATCGAAGGAGTTGTCGTAGAAACTTCGAAAAGGGCTCATTCAATTGGAAATTGAGGTGGCTAGTGCCCTTTTTAATAGTCGAAAGTGATTGGAGGGAAACTAGCCCCCCCTCCCCACGCCCATCATTCCCCAAAACACATCCGATCAAAATTTTGAGGTAGCCATTTCGTTCAGCATAGTTGATTTCCAGATAAAAAATATCTTTTTGAGGAGGACACTCCCCCACAACCCTCATGGCAAGGGTATTAAGTTATGCCCTGGGGGCATATAAGGTTTTTATAGAAGGCGTTGTCGTAGAAACTTCAAAACAGGCTCATTCGATTGGAAATTAAAGGGCTAGTGCCCTTTTTAATGGTCGAAAATGATTGGAGTGCAACTAGCCCCCCCCCCACGCCCATCATTCCCCCAAACACATCCAATCAAAATTTTAAGATAGCCATTTTGTTCACCGTAGTTGATTTCCAGATAGAAAATATGTTTTTGAGGAGGACACTCCCCCACAGCCCTCAGGGCAAGGGTTTTAAGTTATGCCCTGGGCGCATATAAGGTTTTTATAGAAGGCATTGTCATAACTGAAAGGGCTAGTGCCTTTTTTAATAGTTGAATGTGATTGGATAGCGAACAACGCCCCTCACACCCACCATTTTCCCAAACACATCGAATTAAAATTTTGAGATATCCATTTTGTTCAACGTAGTTGAAAGTTCTGGAAATTAGGTCTTTTATAATGATAGCCCCCTCATAGCCTCAGTGCAAGGGTTGTAAGTTGTTTCCTGGGGCATATAAAGTTTTTATTGAAAGCACTGTCGTAGAAACTTTAAAAGAGCTCATTCAATTGGAAATTGAAAGGGCTAGTGCCTTTTTTAATAGTTGAAAGTGATTGGATAGCGACTAACACTCCTCTCACACCCACCATTTTCTAAAACACATCCAATCAAAATTTTGAGACATCCATTTTGTTCAACGTAGTTGAACGTTCTGGAAATTAGGTCTTTTAGGATGATAGCCCACTCAGAGCCCTCAGTGCAAGAAATGTAAGTTATGCCCTGGGGGCATATAACGTTTATATAGAAAGTTGCTGCATAAATCATAGGCAGCGCGATCGCGCTGCCTAACTAAAGAACGGGGACACTCGAGAACGAGACAAGAAACGGGGACTAAGTAAAGATGAGGACACTCCCCCACAGTCCTCAGGGCAAGGGTTTTAAGATATGCCATGGGGGCATACAAGAACGATATTGGCACAATGTATTACTTATTAATTTTTTCCTTTAGAGCAGGGCACTTCGTATCGAAGAAGTTGTCGTAGAAACTTCGAAAAGCGCTCATTCAATTGGAAATTGGAATGGCTTGTGCCTTTTTTAATAGTCGAAAGTAATTGGAAGTTGACTAACACCCCTTCCACGCCCACCATTTCCCGAAACACATCCAATCAAAATTTTTAGACAGCCATTTTCCTCAGCGTATTTGATTTCCAGATAGAAATTATGTTTTTGAGGACAGTCCCCCTCAGGAAAAAGGGTTGTAAGTTATGCCCTGGGGGCATTTAAGATTTTTTATAGAAGGCGTTGTCGTAGAAACTTTAAAAAAGGCTCATTCGATTGGAAATTCAAAGGGCTAGTGCTCTTTTAAATAGTCGATAGTAATTAGAGGGCAACTAACCCGCCTCTCACGCCCACCTTTTCCCCAAACACATTTAATCAAAACCTTGAGATAGCCATTTTATTCAATGCAGTTTTAAGTTCTGGAAATTATGTCTTTGAGAATGACAACTCCCCACGGTCCTCAGGGCCAGGGTTGTAAATTATGCCAAGGGGGCATAAAAGGTTTTTATATAACGCGTTGTCGTAGAAACTTCAAAAAGGGCTCATTCGATTGGAAATTGAAATGGCTAATGCCCTTTTTAGTAGTCGAAAGTGATTGGAAAGCAACTAACACCCCTTCCACGCCCATCATTTCCCCAAACACATCCAATAAAGATCTTGAGATAGCCATTTTGTTCCACGCAGTTCAAAGTTCAGGAGATTATACCTTTGAGCAGGACACTCCCCCCACAGTCTTAAGGGTAAGGGTTATAAGTTATGCCCTGGGGTTATATAAGGTTTTTATTGTATCTTTGTCGTAGAAACTTGAAAAGGGGCTCATTCGATTGGAAATACAAAGGGCTGATTCCCTTTTTAATAGTCGAAAGTGATTTAAAGGCAAATAACCCCCATCTCATGCCCATCTTTTCTCCAAACACATCCAATCAATATTTTAGATAGCCATTTTCTTCAACGCAGTTGAAAGTTTTGGAAATTCGGTATTTAAGGATGACACCCCCCCCCCACAGCCCTCAGGGCAAGGGTTGTAAGTTATGCCCTGGGGCGTATAAGGTTTTTATTGAAAGCGTAGAAACTTCAAAAGGGCTCATTCAATTGGAAATTAAAAGGGCTCATTCAATTGGAAATTGAAAGGGCTAGTGCCTTTTTTTTATTAATAGTTGAAAGTGATTGGAGAGGGACTAACGCCCCTCTCACGCCCACCATTTTCCCAAACACATCCAATCAAAATTTTGAGATATCCATAAATACAAATGAATGTGCATTGTCAGTTTAATATACATATACTGATATTTAGTAATCAAAATTTTAATATTATTTGATTTATTAGAGTTATAAAATTAAAAAATATTTATGTGTTTTTCAGTAAAGTGTAAATTTTGTTCTGGCCTTGGGAAGGCATAGAGGTTTTGCGCTCAACTTATGTTAATTTCTGCTCATTTTGAGTTTGACTCGGTTAATTATTGTAATTTCTGTTCGTTTTGGGTTTCATTTATTTACCGATGCTGATTTGCGGTAGTTTCAAACTTGGTAGATTATTTGATTTCATTTTTGCTCATTTTTTGTTTAATGGAGTTCTTTACTTTTCTTTGAAAGACTTATTTTGTGGAAAAAGTTTTTTTAATTAATTCTTCAAAGCATCAATATGTCTTTTGTCTCATATGCCAATGATATCCTCAACCAAAATTTGAATGCCGAGCGAATTAAAAAACAAAGAAAAGATATCCTTCCATCTGATAAGACACTGTCTCAACCACGAAATCAACTTACTACTACTACTACTACTAACAACTCACCGTAGCATCAAGCCGCCTCAAGCCAACACAGTTACCCACCCTCCTCCTCGATCCCAATCTATTCAAAGCCTCCCTCTTTACACCCTCCTAAGAAGTTCCCATTTGCTTTAAATATTTCTTTATGACCTCCCCCCACCCCAAACGCGGGCGACCTGCTTTCCGTTTAGCCCTAGACGGTTGGCCGAAAAGGACAATATCCGGCAATCTGGCATCCTTCATCTGTAGAATGTGTCCTAGCCATCTCAACCTTTCTCTCATTATAGCCCTAGAAAGCGGGATTCAACCACACTTTTCGTATAGCCCACTGTTTGAAATATGGTCAGTCAGCCGGGTACCCAGAACATTCCGTAGGCAATTTCTCTGGAAAACATCTAGCAAATCTTCATCCACTTTTCGGATCGCCCATGCTTCAGAACCATATGTGACCACTGTCATCACTGTAGCTTCCAAAATTCTAATCTTGGTTTGCAGACTTATCTTCCTATTTTTCCAAACTTTGTTTAACTGTGAAAAACATCCTGAGCCTTGGCTATTCTACTATTAAGGTCTTCACTGCTTCCACCGTCTTTACTAATAATACTACCAAGGTAAGTGAAACTGTCCACCTGATCAATCTTTTCGTTACCCAACGTCAAAATTACATCTTCACTTATTCCTAGCCTTAGTGACTTAGTCTTCTTAACATTAATTTTTAAACCTATTCTAGCACCCTGAACTCACAAAACTTCTAAAAGTTCATTCATTCTGCTCACACTTTCATCCAGGATGCTCAAATATCAGCATAATCCAAGTCGAGGACAGTTTTTCATCCCCATTTGATTTCGTGGTCTCCCATTGCCTTTCCAGTGTTCCTTACGACAAAGTCAATCAAAATGATCCATACAAAGGGGGATAGAACACAGCCCTGTGATTTATCCCCCTGAGAACACAGGGCTGTTAAGGTCCCCTTAAGGTAGGTTAAGGTTCCTACCTTAACCGCAGCAGTGTTATTCTCGTAAATAACACTAATCACTTTAATGTATTTGTCTGGTATACTATGCAAGGATAAGACCTTCGCTAAAGCTCTTATATCAACAGAATCGAACACTTGCTCATAATCTATAAAACTGAAGACCAAATGATTTGACCACTCAGACACTTCTCAATTATTAACCTAAGACTAAAAATTTGGTCGACACATCCTCTACCTTTGCTAAAACCGCATTGTTCTGCTCTTATTACATTGTCTACACCATCTCTCAGCCTAAAACGTATCATATAACTAAGCAATTTCCTACCTAACGAGACCGGACTAATGTATCAATAATTACCACACTCAGTCTCGTCACCTTTCACACACAATGGTTTAATTACGGTTTTTCTAATATTCCTACGTACTTCCCCCTTTTCAAAAATTACATTCATAACCTTCAATAGCTTACATCTAACACCAGAGCCACTACATTGAAGAAACTCAATTACCACACTATCAGCACCTGGAGCCTTGTTATTTATTAATCCTGTAAGTTCTGTCACTAATGCTTCGTCACAAAAAAAAATCTTCGTTCACGCGCAAAGTATCACAAACTTTTTCATTTTCCTCTATATCATTTCCCACAACTCTATCTTGGTTTAGCGGATTCTCAAAATGCTCTGCCCATCTCTCTTTAACTCTTGACTTACCACTAACTGTGGCCCTGTTCCTATCCTAAACTGGGACGAGTTCGGATCGACTATTTCCACTCAATTTATTAACATACTAGTACAATATTTTATTATTATGCTGTCTAGCTGCATCTTCCAGATACTCAGCAATTTTATCGATGGTTTCCACTTCACACCTCCTTAGTTCATATTTTAACGCTTTCTCCACTTTATTTAAATTCCTTTTGTTTTCATATGATCTATTTATCACTCAGATAATTCTTGTACAAGCTTCTTCTTCTGTCTATTAAGCATAAAGCTTTTTCACTAATATTCTTAGCTGCGCTCCTAGTTTTCTTACCTAAGACACCATCAGCAATTTCACAAATTGTTTTTCTAAAATTATTCCATCCATCTTCCCCATGGTCAAATTTTAAACTCAGATAGTATTGGTTATAACTAGATTGTTACACCTACAAAATTCCAGCAGTCTGTAGCCATAACTGTTTTCTTTCCCTACACCAAAATTACCCAGACTAGGATACGATCTATCCCTATTTCTACTAGCCTGGGTGTTAAACTTTCCTAATAAAAACACCATATTTCTACTTGGACCCTGTCTATTTGCTCCTGTAATTGTAAATGAAATTTATATGAGTCATTAGTATCTCCGTCAGTCGGTTCTACAGGGACACATGCTACTATAACTTATAGCCTGAGCTTCCTAGTCATAAAATGAGCGATTAGTAATCTATTAGTAATACCTTCTCAGCAAAAACAAGACATAGCAGCTTCCTTATTCATCATGAGCCCTACTCCCTGTCTTTGTACACCAGTCATCCTGCCTGAGTCTGTAAATTCTATATTACCTAGCTTCATGCTTCCTACCCCCTGGGATATGAGCTTCTGGAACTCCTGATGAGTTCAATTCGAATCGTCTGAATTTGCCAGTCAAAATGTCAATACAATATTTATTTTTTAAAGTCGTAACATTCCAAGTTCCAATCTTCATATTCTTTAAATCATTGAAATTATTTTTGCCTCAGGAAAAGCAATGGTCCCGGACACCAGTGCAGAACGGGAGCCAGCACATCTTCTCAAGTCTACACCGAAGCCCTTAAGCCGGCTTAGAACCGGACAGTAAGAAGTCCCTGGGACCTCCAGTTGACTTGACGAATCAGAACTTCAGAGTAAATTTTAAGCTTAAAAAACAAATGTCAATAGAAAATCGTAAAACGCGAGAAAAAAGTCAGAAAAAGAATGGCGACACAAAATCACGATTACGAAGTGGTACTTCTGTTTCTGTTTAGTAACAAAAATGTGGATCAATGAAGTTGCTAGTTAACAATGACGAATAAAATACCCTACAAAGGAATTACGGCATCTTTCCGTCGTTAATGTGGATTTTTTGGTAAGAACCCTTAAGTCAAATAATTGCCTTTTTAAGGACTTGTTGTTAGTTAATATTAGTACTTACTAAGTAAAATATTTATCATTAAACGAAACATCCTGATTTTAACGTAGAAACGTACGATTAATTTGAAAAGTACCTAGTTCTTATAATTCTAGCGACAATCTTGAATCATTTGTCAATAATTACTGATTAGAAAATATAGTCAAGCAAAGCATAAAAAGGAAAACAACCTGAAATGCAGTCTTTCCATTTGACAAGTCTTGGATATGTTGAGCATTAACTTTGGGTTTTCCATTTTCTACAATTATATAAAGACGACAAAGACGACCACCATCAGTTGCAATATAAACACATCGATGTCTGTTCTCCAGATAAACGGACACAAACGGCGAACCATGGCCTTTTCGTCGAAGATGTCGAACAGCTCTCACCAAAGCCGCAGGTTTATCTGTAGCTGCTACTAACGAACCTAAAAAGATATGAATTTTGAGGAACCAAATATACATAAATTTGAACCCCGTGATTGCTCAAATATAGTACGGGATCATACATACCTTTCCAGACAGCAGCTGTCAGTTCTATGCCAGCAATCCAAAGATTAAAATAGCTACGAAGACCACACTGCCTTTCCATAACAAACATCAAAAGTACGAAGAACAATAAAGAAATCTTTTTGTAAGACAGTGGAGCTAATTTGAATGAATATTTCGGCCCTATGTCCAAGGGCCGTCCTCAGCAAGACAAAAATATATGAAAAATATTTATTCTCATCTAAATGACGAGACAACATATAGAACTACAACCCACGATCATACTGATCAATTTGCAAACAAAATTATAAATGTTTTAAAAAGTGTAAAACAAAATGGTAAAATTATTCCACAGCTATACAATAAATTTTTCCCCCGCGGTAGCTTTTGCCCAAAGTTTTATGGTCTACCAAAATTACACAAGCAAGGCATTCCTTTAAGGCCCATAGTAGCTTGTACGAAAGCCCCCACATCCAATATTGGGAAATGGTTATGTACAGCCTTTAAACCTTTGCTTTACTCTCAAAAATCATATATATGTAATTCGGTAGATTTAGTTGAAAAACTAAAAAACGTAAATATCTCAGAAAATACAATTATAAGTAGCTTTGACATTGTTTCAATGTATACAAATATTGATGTCACAGCATCTGAACAGTTATTAGAAAATAAAATCAAAGAAAATTATCACCTAATAGAAGCTTCAGCAGCAGGAATAGACGTGATGTCTTAATGACCTTGGTTAAACTCTGTAACAAATACTCAATGTATTTCCAATTCCGTAATTCTTTTTACCAGCAAATTAATGGCTTAGCGATGGGCGAGCCCCTCTCCGGGTTACTGGCGAATATTTATGTGGAACATATTGAAAATTGGGCATTAGATTCGTATTTTTTTAAACATATCTTTTGGGGACGCTACATGGATGACGTAATTTCACTCTAGAACTATGGGGAAAATGAGCTTAAGGGTTTTTTAGATCACCTTAATACATACGGTAGAAATTTACAGTTTACTTTAGAAATCGAAATCGCAAATAAAATCCCATTCCTAGATGTGTTAGTTATTCGTAGCTTCGATAAACTCAATTTTACTATTTAAAGAAAACCAACACGAAATAATAGATATTTGCATTTTAAATCAAACCACCCCCCACAAGTTAAAAGAGCAGTCGTAATATCCCTCGTCGATCGTGCCCTAAATATTTGTTCTGATTCCCACATCACAGCAGAATTAAACTTTATCAAGGACGTACTTTTTGGAAATGGGTATCCTATTTTATTTATTAATAGTGTAATTAACTGTAGACTGAAAAGACATTCCCGTAAAATTAATGATAGTTTACCAAGTGAGATCTCTGACAAGCCCTTAAACATAATTTACCTCCCCTACATCCCAAAAATCACTACAAATCTTAAAAAAGTTTGCACAAAAAATAATCTGTATGTAGTATTCACAAATAATTTTAGAATCATAAATTTTCTAAATTCTGGTAAAGATAAAACCCCAGTTACTCGCCAAAGAGGGGTCTATCAAATACCATGTGATTGTGGCAAATATTATATAGGTAGAACACACCAGAATTTAGAAAAGCGCATACAACAGCATAAAGATGATATAGTCAAAGCTCTAAATTCTAATATTTCCGCTGTTTCATCTGATTCTGCATTAGGCAGCCATATTTTTGAAAATCCTAACCACAATATACTTTTTGGTGAATTGAGGTTAGCTGCCAAAAAGGCTGGATTAGCAATAAGAACGTGTTTTTAATTTATTTTTCTTTCATCTCATTGAATCGCCTTGTTTTACCTTACTTTTTATCAGTCCTGGTTGAACTTCGCTGAAGTAAGGATGCTAGGACTGCTTTGAAAAATTTTTACTTTTTGGTTTTATTGGTCGCATGTTGTTGTGAGTCTTTTTTCTTTCATATATTTTTGTCTTGCTGAGGACGGCCCTTGGACATAGGGCCGAAATATTCATTCAAATTATCTCCACTGTCTTGCACTGTCTTTCCCTATTGTTCTTCGTACTTATGTTGTTTGTTAATCCAAAGATTCTTCAGTTATTACTAGTGAAACCACAAATAGTCCTTTAGTTCAAGTTCAATATTAATCGACATATATAGAAATTGGACGATAGCAAACAAAAAAGTTTAAAATCTTTCTCAATAGGCGAAACTTAAGAAAACTTCGTAATAAAGTTTATCCATATGCTTCACAGTAAATCTAATTTAATCAAATAATTACTCACAAAGAACACAAAACATCAAACTGTTCCTGATGATAAACGGTAAGTCTAGAGCAAGGGCGGATCGAGGATTTTTTTTCGGGGGGGGGGGGGTACTAATTTTTGACTCAGTCAAAAAAAAACTTTCCACAAAATAGTTTACTAAGAAGGTAATGAACTCCATTAAACCAATATGAACAAAAACAGAATTAAAAAAAAAAAAAAAAAAATCTATTTTGAAGTCTCTACGGTAGGGTGTCTGATATGATGTTTCTTATAAAAAGATTTTCAATAAGATCAACTCCTTTTTTGGGGTGTTTGCCATTTTTTCAAAAATCAGGCAAATGTTCTCAGATTTTTTCTTTTGGGTGGGTAACAATAAACTGAAAGAATTTTGTATATATAGAATCAGCATAAAAAGCCAATACTGGCTGTATAGCAATTGTCAAGAGAATTCCATTTCTAGTTTTGGTGAATATTTGCCCTTAGTCACTTTTTACTTTCAGTTTTTTATCACAGACTATTTGATAAGATTCTCTTATGTTATCAAATAGAAAAGATCATGATCAACAAGATCAATAGATCATGCGGGAAATTTGTAACTCAATTTAAGCCTAGGAAAACGCCAGTAAAGTTTTTTTTTATCCGATCAATTTGAAACTTCCAGCTATCCGCCTAATGACCAGGAGGCATCAATGACCAATTTGACAGCTGGATTGTTAAGTTTAAATTTCGTTTTTCTTCCGCAATTCTATTTTTTATGTCTGAATACATAAGGGATTTAATTTCAAGGGGGAGAATTGTCCTGTTATGAAAGAGGTATATTTACATGGCCGTTTTAAGATAAAAACGTGATATTTATCCAGACAGGAAGATTTTTGAGTATCTCTACTCGTTTGGTAAACTATCCTAATGCGTAGGAAATAGCATAAAGACAAGTCTACATCTGTTATAATCTACCAAAGCAATACATCTTTTTGTAATTTTGGTCTGAGTTTGATTTTCTGTTAAGATTAACTGAATAATAATTAAGTATATTATTGATTTTAATAAATTGACCCCTTTTGCCAGGAATCCTTGTCCTTTAAAATTTATATTTTTGTTTCATTTTGTATGCAATTTAATTGCTCTTTTTATTTGAGTTTTTTCCTAAAATTTTGTCGAAAACATATCCTGAAATATATTCCGTCACCCAACCAACATTGCTATTTTGGTGTCTGCCCCCCTCCCCCCTGAAAAATTGTCAGACAGTGCCCTTGCCCACCTAAACATTCTAGCTGGTAACGTCCTTGAAGACAAGAAACTATTCCTAAGATCAATTAGTATAAAGAGATTTGATACAGCCTAGGCCTGCAAGATGTTTAAGAAAGCAAAATAATCTTTTCCCCCAAGGGTATGGATCCGTTTTGGAAACTATGGCTAAGTATTCAGTTTTCATGCTTACGATTTCAAGAAAAAATCATCAGAAATTGTTATTTATTTATTCTGACGCATCAGTCTTGCAGTTATTATGACATCATCTCAAATATTGTGCCATTTTAGATTCTAGCTAAATACATAAAGTTCAAGTTGTATGACGTCACTTCGTACAAACACCGCAACAGCGATGACGTGACGACGTCATTTTAGACATATAAGACGAGTTACCGAGCTATTACTGATAGTATAAAAATGACCAATGAAGATAAAATGAATAAGGTACGCGCATTTGGGAGAAAAGTTTTGAGAAGAACTTGTGAGTTTGTGAGAAAGTTCGGGAGAAAAACTGAATATCTACCAGAGAGAGTAGACCCTAATTTGAAGGATGAGATGTGGAGAAAAGGTTCAAATATTGCTCCTGACGACGGTAGACTGTATACTTGTCAGCCACTGGTTTCAAATGGTGCAAATATAGATGCTTTAGATTACGAGAATAAGACATATGAAAAGAAACCTCTCTTAGGAAAAGGAACACAAACAGAAAAGGAACACATACAGAAAAAGTTCATACCCAGAAAAGAACAATGTGCTTGTAGGTATATCGCCAACCTTGTAAGGAGTGAACCCCAGTCCTTCTTAAACGTGAATCCAAAAACTTTGGATGTACTTCCGTTTGTACATCCATCCTTTGGAGTCTTTTACTGGTATCCCGTACTTCGGATAGTTAGGAACGAAACAGTTATCAAACAGAAATTAGTAGCATTTTTTCCTTCTTGGATTACAACAGAAAGGACAGTTGAAAATACAACCATGACGTTTCTTGAAGACTTAGTTGAAGCCACTATTTTTGTTGAAAATGGTGTCGTGAAATCCCAAACTGTATTATGCACAAAATGTGGTTTCACATATGCACGAAAACTGGTTTCACAAACTACATTGCGAATGTGGTGTTTAGCCATTCATTTAAGGTCATGGATAACAATAAGTTCAGCTCCCGTGCTGTGAACATCTATCCAAATAAATAGCATTTGTAAGTGACAAAAAGGATTATTTATTGCGAACCCAAGTATATTTCATAAGGAATGTAAGTGATTGCAATTCCTGACCTAGATTCAGTGTGAGATTATCTTTTTAGATTTTGAAATCTCATTAATTCAGTGACCTTGAAAACAATTTCTCGGACTACAAAGCTGTAACTCCACTGTGACGTCACTGCCTGCTTGATTGGATTGAGTTTATATTGGCGACGGTTTTTGGCATTGATTTGGAGTGGATTTTTGTCTATTGAATATTATTACCGTAAATCCAATATTGAATTTTATTTCTCGATTGATGATCGATGGTATCAAAGTAGAAACAATAATTGAAGTCGACAAGCTTTTTCAGTCATGAAACCATTCTAAAGGCAAAGGAGGTCTTACATCAGGTGCTAGAAATTGGAACACGTTTAATTAGATGCCAAAAAGACGATGAAAATGTCCTTGACATTTGTAAGTGGTTATCTACGGCATCGAAAGAAAAACGTAAGATCCCGAAATTCGTGATATACTCACCGTGTGAAATTCCAACAATTGGTGATGCGATCGTTGCAACTTAACCTGTCGCATGAATGAACTTTCCCGTAAAATTGACAGTTTGTCTGAGCTAAATAAGCAACATTTCGCAGTACAGGCAACTTCTGCCTGGCCTTCTTCCGCTCAGTCGTCTTGCACCAAGGACCAATCCAATCCTCCTACCTATGCTGTTGTGTTAAAAAATTGCCCGTCCAATCTTTCATCTGCACTATTAAGGAAAGATTTTATTGATAAAATATGTCCTGAAGCTGCAAATGATATTTCAGAGGTGAAACGTTCTTCATCAGAATGGAAAATTTTCGTAAAAAGTAAACCCGCTGCCTCCTCAATTGCTGACCAGATGAAAAAGTTCCAACCTGGCCTTTTAGCCTCTGTTAAATCTCCCGCCTTCATCGGTGTAATAAAAGGCGTTCCGACAGAAATGAATGAAAAAGATCTAGAGAAAATTATTCCAAAGTGTGTCAAAGCTTTGCAGTGTGGCAAGTCACGCGTCTACAAGATTTATTTTGAACAAAGGAGTGATCACGATTCTTTTCTGAAAAATTCTGTGAAGGTGAGTTATGAAAAGTTAACTGTCCAGAATTTCATATTCATACCTAGACGGTGTTCAGATGCCATCAGCAAGGACATTTTGCTGCTGATTGTAAGAACGCAGAACTGTGCTCTCGCTGTGGTTCCTCGGAGCACTCTTCCACCAGGGATAATCCATCTGTTCGGACCATGTTTTGCATTACATGTAAAGAGTTTAATCACACCTGTTACCGTATCAAATGCCCTGGCAACGCTCAAACCGATAAACGGGCAGCTAAGTAGATAAATGGATATTCGTTTTCTCTCTTGGAACATTAATGGTGGTCTTATAAAAAAATAAACCTATTCTTGAAAATATACTTTATAATCATGATATTCTTTATTTGCAGGAACATTTCCTGACCAACCACAGCCTTAGTTTACTTGACATTAGTGCCACTTTCAAAACTTTCTTGGTTCCAGCTAAACGTAGTGCTTCTAAAGGCAGAGCTTCTGGTGGTATTGCTACTTATGTAGCATCGAATCTTAATTCTAGTGTTTTCTTTTCTTGAGATAGCTTTTAGCTGTTCGAGTAGTTGAGTGCGTAATAATAAATGTGTATTTACCCACAGATTACAAAGATGAAGATTCGGAGAGAGATTTCGCTTTAGCAGTTAGTAAACTTAGCTCTTGTCTTCGTGATGTCCTTAAACTGAAAATCCCGTGTTTGATCGCAGGTGATTTTAATTGTGATTTAAATTGCGGGTTGTCTTCAGCTTCTATCCGTGCTTCTTTACTATTAGGAATATTTGGTGATGATTTTAAAGTTCAACAGAAATCTGCTCAGTTTACTTACATTCATTCTTCCTCTTGCACATCTAACCTCGACCATGTTGTGTCATATAACCTTGATATACCTTGTGTTGAGGTAGTTTCCAAATTTCAAGTTTCAGACCATCTTCCTATTGCTTCTAGTTTCAAACGAGAAGCTTCTCAGATTCCAGTGTTACAGGCTTATACTGTTCACCGGCACAAGTGGTATACTTCTCGCGATTGGAATAAAATTGACACATCTCAGTACATTGAAATTTCAGATAGTATCCTAAACCTGATCCGGGTTCCATTTCATCTTCTGCAAAAGTCCTCTAATAAGGACATTAATGAGGTTAGATTAACTCTTGATATATACTCCGCAGAAATCTGCCATGCACTTTTGTGTGCTGAAAAAAGGGCAGTTCCTCTTAAAAAAATACGTGTTGGTACCCAAGTTCCCGGGTGGTCAGGAAATCTAGTGCTGTCTGAAGCTTGTGACCGTGCTAAATTTTGGTACAAATTATGGAGAGATTGCCTATGCACCCGTCAAGGAATAGTCAATGAACTGAGAAAAGTGTCAAAAAAATGTTTTGCTAAGGAACTTGCCCTTCATCGATCTAAAATACAGACACTTTATTCCGAGAAGGTCAGGAATTCACCTGATCTTCTGTGGAAGCTATTACCTCGTACTATCTCCTGCAATTTGCCAGACCCGAATGACATTCCTTTGTCCGAGTGGATATCCCGTTTTTCAAATGAATTTTCTTAGCCTGATCCTGTTTTAGAGTCACAATTTTGTGAAGAGCTCTGCAAATTCATTGATGAATCTCCTGACCTTGATTTTGTTGTTACTTGTGACGCTGTTATAAAAGCCATTTCCCAACTTAAAAAGAAAGTGTCTTGTGGGATAGATGAGGTGAGCACTCTACACATCAATAATGGAAGTTATCTATTGGTGCGTCACCTCAGCCTTCTCATGCAAATGATATTTGTTACAGGTATTGTTCCATCCTCGTTCTGCATTGGTGATCTGACTCCGATTCCCACAAAAGGGAAATCCGAGCTGCAATATTCCTCTTTCCGTCCCATCACCGTATCTACTACGACATGCAAACTTTTCGAGCTTCTTTTTCTTGATGAGTTAAGACAGGAATGTTACGTTCCCCCATATCAGTTCGGTTTTCAGGCTAATCTTGGCTGTTCTCATGCTCTTACAGCAGTTTTTACTGCCCTCGCCGACGCTGAATCTTCGGGAGAAAGTATGATCCTCGCCGGACATGACGTTAGACGTGCATTCGATTCCTTAATTCATTCGTCCATGCTTCTTCATATGGCAAGGCGAGGTGTAAACCCATCAGTTGTCCGTGTTCTCAGGGATTTATATAGGAATCTAAAAGTGCGTTTAAAACTTCCATCCCGTTTTTCCGTGCAGTCGGCTCTTCATCCTTCCCTATATAATTGCATTAATTCTCGTGTGAGGCCAAACTCTTCGATTCCCTCGAATATGCTTGTGAATCCTCAGTACCCCATCCTCGTTAAGAAAGGGACCAGACAGGGAGCTATCACTTCCCCAACCCTGTTCAATAATAGTGTCCTGGAAGCGCAGGCAAAGTGTCTTTTTCTTCATGCATTCTTGGGAGAATCGATATGTCTCTTATTTGTTATGCTGATGACATCCTGAATCTCAGCCGTACGATCCAGCGCATTGAGCAGAATTTCAAAATCCTCAAAGATGAATATTCAAAAATCGGTCTGTCTTTTAATCCTGAGAAATCCGAAGTAATCCTTTTCAATTGGCGAAATTCCTCTACTTCTCTTATAAATATGGACGGTTCTCTTGTTAAACCCTCAGACTATATTACATTTCTGGGCCTCCCAATTGGCACATCTATAGGCCACACACGTCGTTTGCTGATTTCTCACGTTGAGCGTAAAATTAGCATTTCTTACGCTGTAATCGTAAAAAGCAAACTACGTTTCAATCTTTATATTCTAGCATCCATTTACAACGCCACAGCCCTTCCTCATCTGCTTTACATTGCTCCTTTCTGGAGATTCTTTACAGTTACAGATAAAAAGCACCTACGATCAATCTTCTTCAGATTTGCTAAATATCTTCTACATTTGCCCCCTTGGACAAGAAACCGTAAAATTATTCATTTGTATAAGCTATCTGACCCTAATATTAGCATTAATAAATCTCTATCCCGTTTTCAAAGTAAGTTTAATCATCCATGATCAACAATTTGTTCACAATAGTTTTTTTATGTTAATGTAATGCATATAGTCACTGTTCGTATTAATGTAATGAAGAGTTTTCTTTTGTCATGTGTTTGAATTTTCAATGTGTGTTTGTGTCCTTCTTTTTCTTCTTTTTTTTTCTTTTTTGTTTTCTTTAGTGATTACTCCGTCTACTGTACCTTTTGTACCTTTTTTTGACGGGCAATAAATGAATAATAATAATAATAATAATAAGGAACTAAAAAAAATATTTTTTTTTTATAGCCATCTAACTTCACAATAAAGCACATAATTTCTCAAAAGATGAGTTAAACCAAAATAAGAACTTGTATTTGGTAACACGACCTCTGGTAAGCAAAAGACCACTTAATCTAATTTATCTTATTTATTGTAAATAAAAAAATATTCCCAGTAAAACAGAAAACAGACCAAGATGACGTAATTAAATATCTAGAGCTAAATAGCAGGACGACTTTTATCTGTCATTTTGGATAAAAGCCAACACAAAATGACTCATCAAATTCCAGAGAAATTCATAAATTGCCGGAGTCTGCCTAACAAAAAGCAGAAAACAGGCTAGCGGATTGATTAGTTAATTTTCAGCGTTTGATAAAGCAACAAGAGTGATAAGACATATATGAGTATAAGTAGCGTGGATTAAATATTCAGTGCTGTAGATGGAGATTATGAAAGCTTTTACTTTAACACAGATTGGTGGCTAGTGAGCAGCAACAAGCAAAGAAAACGTACTGGACACATTATGTGATAATTTAGAATTGGATAAGGAATTCAGTCAATCTCAACATAGAGCAAAGGACAATGTATGCGCAGGCAAAGAAAACGCTGTCAAGAGATCTGTAAATTGCCTCCAAGCCGCTGTAAAAAGACCCAAGGAAAGAAAAAAGACCTCTCCAAAAAAAAAGAAATGGCGAAAAGAAACCTTCAAACATTCACCAAGAACGTAAGAAAAGTGTAAAATAAAGAAATAAGGAAGCCACACAATGGTACAGGCTAAGAAAAAGAATCCAGAGTCCAGAAGTTATAGAAGAGTTAAAACTATTAAAAAATAGATATGCTGCGCTCAAAGAAGAGTTGAGATCTCTTAAAGCGACTCTTCACTTGGGCAGCGCTATTGCACTGCCTGTGATTAGAGAAATCTCTGAGTGAGATTGATATTGAAGTTTCCGACGATTTCCCTCATCTACTTAGCTCACCGATAGCTTTTATGATTATTTTCTGTTTTATATACTTATAGTATTGCAAAACATTACACAGAGTAGAAAAATTATGAAGTCAAAATTCGAGCTTACTTGATTTCAAAATTATTCATTCCAGAGGCTAGTTTTTAAATTCTTTGTAGATTTGTTTTTGATAACATGTTTGTCAGTCTTAAAAATAATCTTTTTGCCTTAACTTTGGATAAATAGAGAAAATTCACTTGTCTAAGATTAAATCTATCCAAGGCTGTCTATGTTCATGATTGGGATATGTTGTTCTAACTTTTAAGATCCTGTGTCAAAGATTAGATTGTATTTTTTAAGATTAGGCTTAAGCTTTAAATGTGTGACCAAGATTAGGCTCCACTGTTGTCATTCAGTGCATTTGAATTGTAAGTGTTATATATGGTTAAATTATGTAAGCAAATCATATACTTGTAAGAAGATTATGACACATCTAATGGTGAAACACTCTACTTTCTATGTGGTACAACAGAGATTTTACAATGATTTAGTTGTTAAAGAATGGGTTAATTGGCTGACTACAGGGTATCTTATCCTAGAAGTACAACCTTGAAAAATTACATGGCATATTCAAATATGCTTGAAAAGAGTCCTGACATCCTTTTATCTTTACTCAATCATAATTCACAAGGTTATAAACCTAGAATTAAGGAGCTGTTGAGAAGGAAATATATTAAGAAAACAATTCATAGCCTACTTTGACATGCAGAAAAATAGTGTCTAAATTTTGAAAGCAACTCTACTATAGTTTACCTCTACCCCCAATGTGTATATATAGGCTATAGTCAAAATCACTTATTTCCTATGCATTTTGCTGTATCAATCTTGTGTTATAAGGGTAAAATCAAAGAATTTGGGGCTATTAAGAAGAAAACATTATAAGAAAACAATGCATACTTCATAATATGCAGAAAAATTTTAGTTAAATTTAAAAAGTTTATTTAAATTTCTACAGACTAAAGTATGTTCTGAGAAGGTATCTTGAAAAATATATCTCTCCTCTTTCTCTCTCTAGAGGGCCCTGACCTTTAAAAGTTTTGT
Organism: Artemia sinica; assembly: GCA_027921565.1. Lineage (NCBI taxonomy): Eukaryota > Metazoa > Arthropoda > Branchiopoda > Anostraca > Artemiidae > Artemia > Artemia sinica. Next base: position 58,458,438 of record CM051257.1, on the reverse strand, counting down.
GTTATAAAATTTAAACCTTGCAAATATATCTTCTGCTTAAATTATGTACAAGAACTCTTTTCAGTTTTACACCTTTGCTCAAGCCCAATTTATGAGGTTTCAAAGATCTGTAAATACATCTCACAAATTTAGAAAAAATGGTAAAATTCTACTTAGCAACTTTTGGCTATCAGAGGCAGCGCTGTAGCATTGCCTATACTAAAGGCCATATGGCTCCAATGTTTTATTATTATTATATTTTTTCCCAGGGGCATTTCATATGGAAGGGGTCGTCGTAGAAACTTCAAAGGGGGCTCATTCGATTGGAAATCGAGAGTTTTAGTGCCCTTTTTAATAGTCGAAAATGATTGGAGGGCAACTAGCCCCCCCCCCCCACACCCATCATTCCCCCAAACACATCCAATCAAAATTTTGAGATATCCATTTTGTTCAGCATAGTTGATTTCCAGATAGAAAACCAATTTTTGAGGAGGACACTTCCCCACAACCCTCAGGGCAAGGGTTTTAGGGTTTTAATTTATGCCCTGGGGGCATATAATGTTTTTGTAGAAGGCATTGTCATAAAAACTTCAAAAAAGGCTCATTTGACTGGAAATTCAAAGGGCTAGTGCGCTTTTTAATAGTCGACAGTGATTGGAGGGCAACTAGCCCCCCTCCTATCTTGTTCAGCTTAGTTGATTTCCAGATAGAAAACATATTTTTGAGGAGGACACTCCCCCACAACCCTCAGGGCAAGGGTTTTAAGTTATGCCCTGGGGACATATAAGGTTTTTACAGAAGGCGTTGTGGTAGAAACTTCAAAACAGGCTCATTCGATTGGAAATTAAAGGGCTAGTACCCTTTTTAATAGTCGAAAGTGATTGGAGGGCAACTAACCCCCCCCCCCCCACGCCCATCATTCGCCCAAACACATCCAATCAAAATTTTGAGATAACCATTTTGTTCAGCATAGTTGATTTGGGGATAGAAAATATGTTTTTGAGGAGGAAAAATCCCCCACAGCCCTCAGGGCAAGGGTTTTAAGTTATGCCCTGGGGGCATATAATGTTTTCGTAGAAGGCATTGTCATAGAAACTTCAAAAAAGGCTCATTCGATTGGAAAGTCAAAGGACTAGTGCCCTTTTTAATAGTCGAAAGTGATTGGAGGGCAACTATCCCCCCCCCCATTTTGTTCAGCTTAGTTGATTTTCAGATACAAAATATTATTTTTGAGGAGGACACTCCCCCACAACCCTCAAGGCAAGGGTTTTAAATTATACCCTGGGGGCATATAAGGTTTTTATAGAAGGCGATGTTGTAGAAACTTCAAAAAAGGCTCAGTTGATTGGAAATTCAAAGGGCTAGTGCCCTTTTTAATAGTTGAAAATGATTTGAGGGCAACTAACCCCCCTATCACGCCCAACTTTTCCCCCAACACATCCAATCAAAAATTTTGAGACTGTCATTTTATTAAATGTAGTTTTAAGGTCTGGAAATTAGGTCTTTGAGGATGACAACTCTCCCACAGCCCTCAGGGCAAGGGTTGTAATTTAAGGATTCTCCAAATCCTTCATACTATTTTTTATGGAAGGGATACTTGTATAAACTTTAGAGAGGGCTCATTTGATTGAAAATTGAAAGTTCTTGTTCACTTTTAAGAGTCAAAAGAGGTTGGAAGGCAACTAGCCCCCTCCCCCTCCTCCACGCCCTAAATGCATCAGATAAAATTTTGAGCTAGACATTTTGTTAAAATAGTTCAAAGTTCTGAGAACAAAAAACTCCGGTGTCGACGCAGCCCACCAGGGCCCGGGGGTAGGCGTTGTAAGTTATGCCCTGGGGGCATATAAACAATCAAACAATCATTAAATAAACAATCAATGCAAACAAACCTACAATAGATATTAAAGTAAATTAATAAATAAATTTAGTGCTGATATTAATGTAAATTAATAAATAAATTTCTGCTGGGTGGAATTTAATGCAGAAAAGAAAATGTTCTTTGAGGGGGGGGGAGGAATTTCCCAGGGGGTGGGTTTTCCAAATATGAATTATTCAGGGGGGGGGGATGACTAAACCCATTTGATAATATTCTAAATTTTACATCTGAAAGTAACGGGAATAAAGAATCAATGGAAATGTCAGAGATAGCACTTCAGGTTCCTTTAGACGATTTTGTTCCTGTCTTTTGAAAAAAGACATTTTCAAAAGACAGATTATTTTTTTTGTATTACATTCTCTGAGCCTGCTCAATTATGCATGTGAGGGGGAATACTTCCCCCCACCTCTGTCTACGCTAAGGTTTCAGTTTTTATCTCAAGGCTTGAAAATGAACACAATGCAATAAAAGTATAACTCAAAATAACATGTATAGAATAATATATGTAAATAACACAGAAAAATTAATCAAAAGTGCATATTATGAGTTGAGACTCACCCAAATGATGGCCCAGGGGGCTTACCAATCCACAATCTATTAAATCAATCCTGCAATAACTGAAAATATAAAGTATTTTTGAGTATTTTAATGTCTTCCACAACTCAAACGGTCCAACATTCTATAGCCCAACAAGTCTGTATAATGTCCTAAATCGGGAACAGAGGAGATAAGTGAAGTTCCGCCTCGTATTGGATGACCCAACCTCACCCTTCCCCTCTCCTTCTGTCTACGCTAAAGTTTTCTTCTTTATGCCAAGTACGCCGCCCCCATCCCAAAGAGCTAACATACTTTTACTGAACACACTCAAATTTCTCTTAGAAATAATATTTTTCATCAGTGATAACACTTTTTCTGTTCGAACTAGCAAGTTTTCTGTCAAAGATACTTTTTTTTCTTAGAAGTAATAATTTTTTGATTGTGATAACAAGTTTTCTGTCAGAAGTAGCAAGTTTTCTGTCAAAGATACCAATTCTTTCTTAAAAGTAACAATTTTTCGTCACTGATAGCACAATTTCTGCTAGAACTGCCAATTTGTCCAGCAAAGATAACAAATTTTTCTTAGAAGTAACGAATTTCTTCTAACAGCACCAAGTTTTCCGTCAAAGATAACAAATCTTCTCTTTGAAGTAACAACTTTTTCCTTAATACTAACAAACCTTTACTTAACACACCCCAATTTTTCTTGGAAGTCACATTTTTTCATCAGTGATAACATGTTTTCTGCTTGAGCTTACAAGTTTTCTCTTAAAGATATCAATTTTTTTCATAGAAGTAGCAATTTTCATTATGATGACAAATTATCTGTTAGAAATAACAAGTTTTAAGTCAAACATACCAAATTTTTCCTGGAATTTACAATTTTTTCGTTGATGATAACAATTTTTTCTGTCAGAAGTAGCAAGTTTTGCTTAACACTAACAAATCTTCGCATCGAAGTAACAACTTTTTCTTAATACTAATAAACTTTTACTTGGCACTATCAAATTTCTCTTAGAAGTAACAGGTTTTTAACAAGTTTTCTTTCAAAGTTAGCTTTCACTACGTTTAAGTTAGTTTCATCTAACCTCCAAAACCATAGGTTAGGTTAAGTATAAATAAATATTAATAAACAAATAGAAACATTTCTCCATGTTTAAGTGGTTTCTCTACATTTAAGTTAGGTTCATCTAACCTCCAAAACCATAGGTTACGTTAGGTATAAATAAATATTAATAAATAAATAGAAACATTTCTCCATGTTTAAGTTAGGTTAGGCTAGCTTATCATGAGCACTCATGATAAGCTAACCTGACCTAACTTAAACATGGAGAAATGTTTCTATTTATTTATTTATATTTATTTATACCTAACCTAACCTATGGTTTTGGAGGTTAGATGAACCTAACTTAAATGTAGAGAAACCACTTAAACATGGAGAAATGTTTCTATTTATTTATTAATATTTATTTATACTAAACCTAACCTAGCCTATGGTTTTGGAGGTTAGATGAACCTAACTTAAACGTAGTGAAAGCTAACATTGAAAAAATACTTGTCAAAAACCTGTTACTTCTAAGAAAAATTTGATAGTGCTAAGTAAAAGAAAAAGTTGTTACTTCGATGTCAAGATTTGTTAGTGTTAAGCAAAATTTGCTACTTCTGACAGAAAAAATTGTTATCATCAACGAAAAAATTGTTAATTCCAAGAGAAAATTGGTATGTTTGACTTGAAACTTGTTATTTCTAAAAGATAACTTGTCATCATAATGAAAATTGCTTCTTCTAAGAAAAAATTGGTATCTTCGAGAGAAAACTTGCAAGCTCAAGCAGAAAACGTGTTATCACTGATGAAAAATTGTGACTTCCAAGAGAAATTGGGGTGTGTTAAGTAAAGGTTTGTTAGTATTAAGGAAAAAGTTGTTACTTCGAATAGAAGATTTGTTATCTTTGACGGAAAACTTGGTGCTGTTAGAAGAAATTCGTTACTTCTAAGAAAAATTTGTTATCTTTGCTGGACAACTTGCTAGATCTAGCAAAAATTGTGTTATCAGTGACGAAAAATTGTTACTTTTAAGAAAGAATTGGTATCTTTGACAGAAAAATAGCTACTTCTGACAGAAACTAGTTCGAACAGAAAAAGTGTTATCACTGATGAAAAATATTATTTCTAAGAGAAATTTGAGTGTGTTCAGTAAAAGTATGTTAGTATTAAGGAAAAGTTGATGATTCGAAGTGAAAATCTGTTAGTGTTAAGTAAACGTTTGGTAGTATTAAAGAAGAATGTTGTTACTTTGAAGAGAAGATTTGTTAGTGTTAAGCAAAACTTGCTACTTCTGACAGAAAAGTTGTTGTCACAATCAAAAAATTGTTACTTCTAAGAAAAATTTGGTATCTTTGGTAGAAAACTCGCTAGTTCGAACAGAAAGCGTGTTATCACTGATGAAAAATATGTTTTCTAAGAGAAAATTGTGTGTGTTAAGTAAACGTTTGGTAGTATTAAAGAAGAATGTTGTTACTTTGATGAGAAGGTTTGTTAGTGTTAAACAAAACTTGCTACTTCTGACAGAAAAGTTGTTATCACAATCAAAAAATAGTTACTTCTATGAAAAAGTTTGGTATCTTTGGTAGAAAACTTACTAGTTCGAACAGAAACAGTGTTATCACTGATGAAAAATATTATTTCTAAGAGAAATTTGTGTGTGTTCAGTACAAGTATGTTAGTTTTAAGGTAAAACGTTGTTACTTTGATGAGAAAATTTTTTTGCGTTAAGCAGAACTTGCTACTTCTGACAGAAAAGTTGTTATTACAATCAAAAAAATTGTTACTTCCAAGAAAAAATTTGAAATCTTTGGTAGAAAACTTGCTAGTTCGAACAGAAAAAGTGTTATCACTGATGAAAAATATTATTTCTAAGAAAAAATTGTGTGTGTTCAGTAAAAGTATGTTAGTTTTAAGGTAAAATGTTGTTACTTTGATGAGAAAATTTTTTTGCGTTAAGCAGAACTTGCTACTTCTGACAGAAAAGTTGTTATCACAATCAAAAAGTTTTTACTTCTAAGAAAAAATTTGGTATCTTTGGTAGAAAACTTGCTAGTTCGAACCGAAAAAGTGTTATCACTTATGAAAAATATTATTTCTAAGAGAAATTTGTGTGTGTTCAGTAAAGTTTGTGTGTGTTCAGTAGGGAGAGGGAGGGTAAGGTTACTTTACCCCCACACCCTTCTAATATGCAAATATATAGCCCAGATTATATTAATATATAAGCTAAAGTATTATATTTGTATCATATTTTGGTATATTTCATTAGGACTAACCTAACTTCACATCTCGAGAGTGTTCTGAATAACACAGGAGTACCAAAAATATATTGGAGAGACGCCGCCCTTTTCCGAGTATCGCTTTTGCATTGAGTGTGATATCTAGCTGTTAATCTTAAAATTTTATTTTTTCTTCAAAGTTGCATTTTTTTAAGATTCAGGGGTGATCTAATCATTGTTTTTCGTCTTTTGTAGGATCATTATGCCAACACCGTTTCACCACACAATCCTCGTCATTTAAAAGGAAGTGAAGAGATGGCGACCTTGTCAAGGCATATCTTATTTTTTGGCAATTTTCCTATATCTCTAAGAATGTTCTTGGAAAGGATAGTTTTTGGCACAAAAGTTCTTGGACTTCCTTATCTAACTCGTATGTGTTTTCTTTAAACCTGCAGATTTTTGTGTAAACGCTGGGGACAACACAGATTTTTGACAATTTTGTTGAAGCATGAAAACTAAAAATAAGAGTATTATGGGATAAATATCAATAATTATGTTATCAATGTACAATTTTCCTGGCGAAATATGGAAAAATAATATTTATATCCTATCGTGTTTCATAATATCTTTAGTATTTGATCACAAGCTCTTAACTGTTTTACTCTTCATATCCGTAAATTTCCTTTCTATTAATCACCTCCCGTGCCCCATCGCAAAGATGGCGATTCTGTGTCCCTTTCATGACCAATGCGAAGTATTAGTCTCAATTTGTACTTGAAGCTTTGGATTTAGCTTTTGACTTGCCAAAAAACTACAGACACTAAACATCATTATTTCAATGAGCCCCATGTGTCTTTTCTTTATGGACGGAGAGAACTGTTTAGAGGTATATATTAGAAGAAAGAGGGATAGTGAATTACGACAAAATTCACTAACCTGAGCATGTAAGGTGAGACTTATCAAGACACAAAGAATCAGACACAAAATGGTACTTGTCAAGAATCCAGAACCACGCGAGAAGTGAAGTTTCGTTAATGCTAATGAAAAAAACAAAGTAGGATGAAAATATAATACTTTAGAAACAAATTTGGGCTATATATTTGCACATTAGGGGCGGGGGGTGTTCGTAAAGCATAGCATATATTAAATACGTAACCTAACGTAACCCAACCTAGGTACCTTTTTTTGCCCTTCAACCCAAAAAAACTGAAGTTTAAATCTTTGCCACGGAGTGAGCAACACCTGAAAAACCTGTTTTTAATGTAACATCTCGGTCTTTCTCGATACAATCTTTCTCGCGTGTTTCTGGATTCTTAACAAGTACCACAAAATACATACGCGGCTCTGTTCATGATTGTGGCAATCGCTCCAACCTAGTAAAGAGCGCAATGTAACCCATAGTGACGTCGGTAACAGCCTAAAAAGCGCTTAAAAAAACAACAAAAAAAGTGAGGAAGAACTTCCATTTGAAGCTGATTCATGAATGATCTTATAAAGTAACCATTATTTTGATCAAGGGCGGATCCAGGTTTTTTTTTTTTTGGGGGGGGGGGGGGGGGGGTTGCAAAATAGGTTGATCCGATAAACTTGCGTTAGAAGCAAGTTTAATTAACGCAAACTTGTGTTAATTAAGTAAATTACACTGCTTTAGACTACGTTAGGGGGGCGCGCGCCCCTTCCCCCTGGATCCGCCACTGATTTATGGTAAAAGGTAAAATTTTCTTAATGGTAAAATTTGATTATGAAAACAATTATGGAAATTTCGAAAAATGTCTGATACCCCACTAAAATGGAGTCAAATCAAAATAAACCTGCACCATTGAAATCTCTATAGCCGAAAACCCGGGGTATTACAGTTCCCAATCTTGAGCAACAAGGAAAATCACTTGTTCGTATGGGGAGCTGTGATGAGTCTCTTTTTTATATTCTCCTCCAATTTTTGTCGCCATTACTGTGGCGCTGAAATCCCCTTAAGTATCCTTGGTCCTTTTTTTCAGCCGGTTGTTCCACGGTATATATGTAATTTTATCCACATCTGGAGTTTAGTAACATGAAGTCTAGTAAGCCAAGTCCGTTTAGTCTCATTAGTTCGTGAAGCAAGAAAGCTCATTTCCAGTCTTTTTTCTTTAATGTAATATTTGTTAAGAACTTGACTCTACACAGTAAATACTGCTACTGTCAGAGGTCAATACGGAAAATTTACAATTTTGCGACAACTGGGTGTTGCAAATTATATAGTTTACTAGACATTTTAAGGCGTGTTTGACTTGCAGGGACCGGTCTGCCCTAAGCACAAAACGGTTTTTTTTTATTGCAAATATCGTGTTTTTCTTGTCTAGTCAACTGGTATATTCATGACTTGGGTATGTTTCTCGAGTATCTTAGTTGAATCGTTTAAAAGGGTTATAAAGTCAATCAATTTCCAGTTAATTATACTTTTGAATTCTTTGAGATCGTTTTGGAATAAATTTGAGCGTTATATGGCTCTTCTCCTATGTTATACTTTAGTACTTTCATAATAAATAGCTGTCCTTATGTAGCCCCATACTTTTGAAAAATTGAACTGAAGGCTCCCCCTCCATCAAACAGTTCGTGGTAATGAACTGTAAGTAAGGGGCGACCCGGCTCAATAGTAACCGAAACTCTAAAAAACGGAATTTTGATACCAATAGATACATCAGAAGAATCAGATTTTTATGCTGATTTCAAATATATAAGTTTCATCAAGTTTAGTGTTACCCATCTAAAGTTACGCGCCTGAAAAAAAATACCTTATTTTCGAATAAAGGGGGAAACAACCCCTAAAAATCAGAGAAACTTAATGAGAATCACACCATAAGATTCAGCTTATCAGAGAACCCTACTGTATAGGTTTCAAGCTCCTATCTGCAAAAACGTGGAATTTTGTATTTTTTGCCAGAAGAAAGATCACGGATGCGTGTTTATTTATTATTTTTTTTTCCCAGGGGTGATCGTATCGGTCCCTGGAATATCGGGAGAGGGTTCATTCGAACGGAAATTAAAAGTTCTGGTGCCCTTTTCAAGTGACCAAAAAAAATGGAGGGCAACTTGGCCCCCTCTCACGCTCATTTTTTTTCTCGAAGTCACCCAATCAAAATTTCGAGATAGCCATTTTGTTTAGCATAGTCGAAAATCTAATTAATATGTCTTTGAGGATGACTTAATCCCCCACTGTTCCTGGGGGAAGGACTGCAAGTTATCAACTTTTCCCATTGTTTACATATAGTATTGGTTATTGGGAAGTATACAGGCGTTTTTCAGGAGGAATTTTTTTTCTAGTGGGGGGTCAGGGTCAGAGTAGGGGTTACGGGGGAGGATCTTTCCATGGAGGATATTTCCTTGGGAGAAGGGACATTTCTATGAAGGCTGCGCCAGATTTCCCAGCATTATTTAAAAAACGATCAGAAATTAAATAAAAAAACAAGTTTTTTTCAACTCAAAGTAAGAAGCAACAATAAAACTTAAAACGAACAGAAATTATTACGTATATGAGGGGGTTCGCCCCCTAGTCAATACCTCGCGCTTTACGCTAAAGTTTTTTTAGTACTTTCAAAAGACATATCTATTCTAATTAACCGGCCTTAGTGATTCAGGGGTTTGTGATTCAACAAAATTCGAACTTTAGCGTAAAGAGCGAGGTATTGACTAGGAAGCGAACTCCCTAATATACGTAATAAAAACATACGAATATAGAAATTTGTTACGTAAGTTAATTCGTAAGTTACGTCAGAACAAAATTTCGAGAAAGCCAATTAGCCAAAAAGGGAAAATTAATATGCGAATTTCGTTTTAATTATTCATGTACGGTGAGCCAAAATCAAAGCTGCATTAATTCAAAAACGTTCAGAAATTAACTAAAAAAAAAAAAAAAAAAAAAAAAATTAACTGAAAGTAAGGAGCGATATTAAAACTTAAAACGAACAGAAATTATTCCGTATATGAAAGGGGCTGTCCCCTCCTCAACGCCTCGTTCTTTACGCTAAAGTTTTACTCTGTCTCACAGCTTTTTTTTAAACAATAAAAAACTTTAGCGTAAAGAGCGAGGCGTAGAGAAGGGGATCCCTATAAAGGACTTCCTGAGCCCGATTCATCTGGAAAATACCCAGTCTTCTAAGGGCCCTTCCTCCTTAGAGTGTATGGTTGTTCCAGTCAACAGATGAAGTTTCTTTCTTTTATTAGGGTTCTCCATTACTCTTTGTATAAACTTTCCCATTTTCTTTGTGTTTTCGAATATCGTCATTTCCACAGTCAAAGGGTGTTCCGGATACTTGCCAAACCCTTTAGCAGGTATTTCTCAACCGGATTTTGAGACAAATTTTCTTCATTAAAGGGAAGGGATACCTATGTACTATGCATTCAAATATAGCCACCTTATCTACCCACATACTGTATTTTTTGTATCTCCTAAGAAAACAGATTCACAAATATTATTTTACTCTCACTTGATCTTCTGGAAATGTCAGATACGCCAATCAAACTAGGGCGGAACGAAAATTGTCATTGGATTCTGTTTTGAAGAAAGTCTGGTTCAGACACATGTACTATTTCTGAAATCGTTTCACTTTTCCAGATTAGCCTTTTTTTCCCAATTTTCAGTCCTTTCTTGACCATCAATGAAGGGCATAGGGTCTCTCTCCTTTACGCTAAAGTATGTAACTCAACAATGAAGTCTGCTGTTTCACTGAGTAGACAGATCGATAGATAAATATAGCTCACTCAATAACAAGAACATTCTAACAATAAAAGCACATACAAATAATACCCTGTGGTTGGTAATGCATGGTTAAAGAGGGTTTTAATAATAATACAACTACAGCTGTATAAAGGTTTACACCTTTGGGTAGGGGTTGGAAACGACTAGAAATTTCATTTTTAGACTACATTTTTTTCCAATAGGGTTTCTTCTCATCAATCTCAAATGTATTCCTCATACCCCTTCACTTTTATGAAGGTATGGTGTAAGCTCTCAGTTACTGGGCTTATTAATGAGCTCCTAAACCAAGGCTCTATCCAAGTGAGGCTACCAGGTTTGACCCTCCCTCTTCCAAAATTTGTGTCTGACTCGTAAAAATTAACAAAAATGCATATAAACAAGTTTTTGTGCGTTTTGTGAAGATTTTTTTGTACCCCCCTCTCTCCGAATAAAAATATCTCTCGCCCCCGAAAAAAAAAATCCTGGATACTTCCAGGCAGGAACATACCATTCGTTTCTTATAATTAAAATGACTAAAAATTATTGCTCTCCCTAAAAATTGTCAAGCTTCTGGAGCCCGGAAACTTAAAAATTATAAAACATGAATCACAGGTTTGCTACAGATTGTTTAAATAACCCATTGAATCAAAGCTGGTGGATTCTACCCCATGTTGACTTTGACAACCTCAAAATGATACTGTATAAAAAGAATGTTCAATTCGCAGTCCATAAGCTATAGATGAATGTGTCGTTCCACATTGAGCTGCTATGTTTTATTTAGAGGGACTAGTTTTTCGAGTGTGAGCTTTTTTCGATATGCTGTAACTTATTAACTGACATCGAAATTGACAAACCTATGCTGATCGATTGTTTGGCATGGGGTTTTGAAGGACGCCTTATCAAAGATGGATTTAGTCTGAAAGAATCTATTGCTGTGGCAAACAGATTTGCAATAATTTGCATTTAGGGAGGGGTCCATGAAAAAAAGTGGTGTAGGGTTGAAGGAAAACGAGTATTACCACTGTTGACATCAGGTGGGCTGAAGCTGGTACAATTTCGTCAAAGTTTTAATAGAAGACTGAACAGTGTTATCAGTGATTTTCTTATTTAATTTGTCAGTTCAACTTGAAAAATACGTCACTTTGGACTTTAGGGGAAGCGTTCGGCCCCCTTTATCCTCGCTGTTGACTTTGTATTGTTGACTAAAAAGTAAAGTTTCATTTCCAATTGAACATCACTAAATTTGAATAAACTGTTGGAACTATTATATTCAAACGGTTTTTAGAGAACTTTGCAAAAATCTCTGTAATTATAATACAGAAGTACCATCAATTGTGTTGGAATAACAAAAAAAAAAAAATGGTAAAAACGGTGAAAATTGTAAATAAGACTGAAAAGCCTGCTTGAACGTCATTACTGCAAAGTATTTTTTGAATAAAAATAGAATTTTTTTTATCTTTTGGGGCACGTAATCAGGTGTCATTGCAGCTAGAAACAGCGAAGTTGATTAGACGAAAACACGAAAGATTAAAAAACCTACATATATAGATTTCAACATTGACATCTACAAAAATATCATTTAACAAGAAATAGATGGCGCACAAATCGATGTCATTTGCCTTGGGTTGATTATAGATAACACAATAACGTAAAATATAATTTGATTACCTGGTTGTCGGTGGGTTTTTTCTGTAAGGTATAGAATGTACAGATAAGCTATATTTCAAACGAAATCGTTCAATAAATAAAAGCGCTAATTCCTTCAAAGGCCACTGCAAGTATTAACCACCAGCTGATGTATGCAGAACAAATGTGGGATGAAGCGGTTAAACTAAATTATATTTTTTTTTCCCAATAACAGTCTATTCCCCCTCCTTCCCTATTTAGGTTTCATGGAGACGTGTTGCCATGGCAGCACTCTTCCTCTACTCACATACAATTTTTCAGCATTCAAACAAAATTTTGCCGAAAATTAGACAAAAGGACAAAACAGGGTCAAATTATCGTGCCTACATTTTTTGAAACGTTTGCAGTATTTTCCGTGAATCATGCCGGCTTCAAATCGAACTGCCCTGCGGTTGTTTAAGAATTTGCTATTATATAGATCTTTTTTATTAGTGAGTTTTCCACGAAAATTTTCCTCAAAAATCTTATCTGCTATTAGTAATGAGAGGATTTTAGTAAGAAATTATTGTTCTTTATCTCATTTTTTTCTCTGTCAAGTCTTGTGAATATTATGAAGTAATTAAATTAAAGTAATTAAATGTATATTTAGATTAATACAAAAAGTCAAAATTTATTGAGTGTGGTTATTGCCCAAGTCGAGCTCGTCAAGGCATATCGACAAAATTTTCGGCTAAACTCTGCTATTGCTTTGACCTGCAAAGTTTTCTTGAAGATTTTTGGTATAGAATACCAGGTTATTCTATTGAAATTTCCTAGTTACCAATTGTAATTTTTTAATAAAATGCAGACTCTAAATTTTCATAATTCATTTATAGTTTCATCAAAGAAAAAAAAAGGATTTGTTCAACACTTCCGTCTTAAAAGTGTGCTTTACTTCCATTCGTCTTTTTGTGATGTTTTTCAAAATCAATCATGTTATTTTTTATTTCTAAAAAAACAAACAACAGTTTTTTAAAACTTGTTTAATTAATGTTGAGGGACAAATTTAGACTGACAAGGAAAGGCGATTTCTGGAAAAACAAATAACTCCGCTTTTTTAAAATCTTATTGGCTCTTTTGTGAGAGATTTTAAGCCAATGAAAAGAACAATAATCCTTGAGTCAGAGCGTTTTAAACGAATAAACGCTCTGTTTCTTTGTGGTTTATTCCTACAAATTTCGTTTGTTCCAATTCAACTCACATGTCGTTGAGTTTAAGGATAACAACTTTACTTCACTAGCACTGATCCTTAGCTGATGCTCAGATTCAGCTGACGCCCAGATTTTAGCTAGTTCCGGATCCATTCATAGTAAGACTTAGTTAAATTTCTGTGCTGGGTAGAGCCAGCTCCGAAATCTATTTATTTTGAAATTTAGATATGACCCGCCAATCAGAGTGCATCATTCGATCCTTGACTGCATAGAAAAACCCTTTATTGGAATTTGACCGGCGCAGTGTGTCCTATTGATTTCTGAAGTGTCAATTGTGTCCCCTACATTTATTTTGAAAAGGCCTTCGATTCCGTGGACCGTGACACACTCTGGGAAATTCTACAGTATTATGGTGTACCCAAGAAAATAATAAGTTTTATCATGGCCTTTTATGAAAATACGGAATGTTGCATGAAGACAGAGAATGGAACAACTAGATACTTCAAAATTATGTCAGAAGTGCGACAGGAATGCGTTTTATCACCCTTTTTATTTCCAATTTTAATGGACTATGTTTTGAGAGAAGCGGCTGGCTTCGGAATAACAGTCGGAAATAAAATACTTTCGGACCTTGACTTTACGGATGATGTGGCACTTCTGGAAATGACAAAGCAGCGACTCCAGGAGCTCCTTAATAAAGTTAGCGTTAAAGCGGAGAAAGTTGGCCCAAACATCAACATAGACAATACTAAATAAATGGCAACATCAGGCTCGCCAGTCGAGCTCCTGCACAAAAATCGTAGAGTCGAACAAGTCCATGAATTTAAATACCTCGAAAGCTGGGTCGATTACACAGGAGAGGTGCAGAATGAGGTCAAGAGAAGAATTGGCGTGGCAAACGCTGCTTTCAACAAACTTAAGCCAGTATGGAAATCAAAGAAGTACTCGCTTGCACTAAAGCCGCAACTTCTTAATAGCAACGTTTTGTCCGTGCTATTGCAACGTGTTATTTTTTTTTTTTTTTTTTTTTTTTTTTTTTTTATTTTTTTATTATTTTTTATTTATTTTTTTATTATTATTTTTTTTTTTAAATTTTTTTTATTATTTTTTTTTTTTATTAATAGCAACGTCTTGTCAGTGAGTGCTGGAAACTAGATTTTGGGACAGAGAAAAGACTCACAGCTTTCGAAAATATGTGCTTGAGACGCCAGCTGAATAACGGTCGGCGTCAAAGAGTCAGCAACATTGAGGTCCGCAGAAGAACTGGCCAGCCGCTTATTACTGAAGTGATTAAGAAGAAGAGATGGAGCTATCTTTGCCACGTCTTTCGGATGGAGGACTCAAGAATCCCGAACCAAGTTCAACAATGGCAGCCGCGTGGGTGTCGACAGAGGGGAAGACCGAGAAACACGCTCAGACGCACGTACGATCGTGATCTACGCAGTGCTCACACATCACTACAACCCCAGTTGGAGGATATACTTGCCGCAGCGCCAATACGTGACATTTATCGAGGCTTCGTCGATGCTCTATGCGCCCCAGATGGCTCAGGAGGACCTAAGTACTAAGTAAGTAAGTGTGTCCTATAGTGGCGTAGTGGGATTGGTCTCAGCTTGGTAATACAAAATCCATAGTCCGATCTCAGCTGCAGCAACACACGTCAGGACCTAGGATTAGGTCCCGGTAATTACATTATGTGAAAGTTTCTCCATAACAATCCAAGTAAGAAGAAGAAAATACTCAAACAGTGGGATTGGTCTCTGCTTTGTAATACAGGAGCTAAAGTTCGAAAACGGAGTACGAGCAGCCCACTGCAGGGCCTAGAATTTGATTCTAATAACGGGATTATTGAAAGAATTTCCAAACAAACAAGAAGAAGAAAATAGTCGTGACAGTAAAATGGTAATGACATTCTCCTTCTTTGTAGGAGGATTCAAGTTCAAGCCAGTCTGTGGCAAAATATTGTATGTTCTTTTCATGTCCCTTATCGGGCGTTTTTTTTAAACCCTGTGGTGGTAAAGTGGGATTACTCTCTACTTTGTATTACGGGACCTGGATTCCGACTTCAGCTGCTGCAGGGTGTGGAATTGCATGGGGATTGTTCTCAGCTGTTTCATTGCTTTTCTATCTTACCTTACCTGAACTAGCCACTCAGATAAATCTTACTATGAAATGGTCTGATGTTAGTTAAAATCTCGACGGTATGTAAATCTTACCGAATGAGCCGTTAATTTTCAGCTGAGCTCCAAGAGTTTTTTGGCTTTCATTGTCACCTCAGAAAATTTGAAATGGAGTGTGTGATTTATTCTCACTTGCTTTCTACATAGAGTCTGATAATAAATCGCTAGTGTAACCAAAAAGATAATAGAGATCCAACACAAATGGAACCAAGTTTCTCCTCAGATGTAAAAAAAAAACTAAAAAACAATTTGATCGTTTGCATGAATACTTTTATCATGTCCATGAATACGATGGTCCATAATCGAGCCTAGAGATGTGCTTTAATCGTGAACTTCTGAATTTTCTCTGGCAAAAGGTAATAGCGGAAACATCTGCTATCTTAATACATTTTTGTGCAAGGTTTATTCTCGATGTCTATAAATTTTTTAGGTTTGATTAGTAGGAGCGTTCCAAGGGGGATGAGGAGGAGCGCCCCCCCAAACGTTTTTGGCACAGAAATTTCGCCAAATCGGCGAAAATTTAGCAAAATTCTTGATTTCTGCAGAAATTTCGGCATAAATCAGTTAGCGATTCGGTGAAATTTACGAAGATCGTCCCCCTCCCCCAATGAAATGTGCTTTGGGACGCTCCTGTTAATTAGGTCTAAATTTTAGGTCTGATCAAACAATACCTTTGATTGGGTTATGCTAGTTCATCTTAGGACTGAATGGTCATAGAATTTTCGTGCTAAAAACGGCTGTATTTATCCAACACAGCTGTTTTACGACAGGTTTCGAACTTACAAATTGTTTCTAGTTCAACATACATTGTTAGCGGTTTTTAAACTGAAAATTTGGCTCAGTAAAACTTAATATTTAAGCTCATCTGATCTTGCTGCTTTTGGGTAGCTTTGCTAAAGGGGTTTTCTTCTTTAAGCTTCCATATTTTATAGATTTATAATATTTGCTAAGAAATCGCTGCCTTTCTCTCTGAAAATAGTCATGTTATCTTTCACTTGTGTAAGCTCTTAAAAATGCCTGAAGAAAAATCTAAGACTGTTCAGCCCTTTAATCAAAGGTAATAGAGACCTTACGAACATGCAGCAAAGCAAAAAAAGTTAAAAAATTAAAAAAAAAAAGAAATGTTCCAAAGCAGAAAAGAGTTAATAGTCCCCATGAATACTTTTATCCTTTCCATGACAAGACGATTCACAATTGAGTGACTGCTGTACTTCAGTGTTGGATTTGTTTTCAGGTCTATATAAAAATAATTCCATCTACTTTCTCAGTGGGATGTTCTTTTACAAGTTTTATTCTTGACTTCACATTTTTTATATGTGTATAATCTTTGCTATTAACAACAAAGCCAATTTTTATTGGTCTTTGAATTATTTTATTGGGCATAAAATTGCGGAAGAATTTTACCATCGAATGGAAATTTTATAAAACTTCACAATTGCCATATCACAATATCCTATAAAAGCTTTGTTTCAAAGAAATTGATATTTTTATCGGAACTTTTTAATTGTTATATAGATTTTTATTCATGGAATTTTATGGCTGGTAGGTTTTATGCCCCTGGACGCACAGATGAGCTGACAACCTCTAGAATGTCAGACGTAAAAGAAGAGCAAGATATTTCTTTCATTGCTTTTCACCCTTCCCACTAGTATGAGAGGCGCAGATGTTAAATCAACTAATTGCATAGAACAAATAACAGAGAAAGGTGATATAAAAGATACGTTGATGGGCTTAATTATATTATACAACTATCAGAATCGACTTCAGAGGACAAATTATGTTACGGGAAGATGTTTTTGAAATCCCCCTTCCCCCCAAACTCAAAATTTTCCAAAATTCTACTTTAGAAGCTTTTTAAATATTTCTAAAGCACTAATAGATAGAGTGCTAAAAACATCAGAATCGACTTCAGAGAACACGTTATATCACGGGAAGAGGTTTTTAAAATCACCCTTCCCCCAAAACTCAAAAACTTCCAAAATTTTACTTTAGAAGCTTTTTTAAATATTTCTAAAGCACTAATAGATGAGCGCTACAAATATCAGAATCGACTTCAAAGGACACGTTATATCACGGGAAGAGGTTTTTAAAATCCCCCTTCCCCCCAAACTCAAAATTTTCAAAAATTCTACTTTAGAAGCTTTTTAAATATTTCTAAAGCACTAATAGATAGAGCGCTACAAATATCAGAATCGACTTCAGAGGACAAATTATGTTACGGGAAGATGTTTTTGAAATCCCCCTTCCCCCCAAACTCAAAATTTTCCAAATTCTACTTAGAAGCTTTTAAATATTTCTAAAGCACTAATAGATAGAGTGCTAAAAACATCAGAATCGACTCAGAGGACACGTTATATCACGGGAAGAAGTTTTAAAACCCCTTCCCCCAACTCAAAATTTCCAAAATTTACTTAGAGCTTTTTAAATATTTCTAAAGCACTAATAGATAGAGCGCTACAAATATCAGAATCAACTTCAGAGGACACGTTATATCACGGGAAGAGGTTTTTAAAATCCCCCTTCGCCCCAAACTCCTAAAATTTTCCAAAATTCAACTTTAGAAGCTTTTTAAATATTTCTAAAGCACTAATAGATAGAGCACTACAAATATCAGAATCGACTTCAGAGGACAAATTATGTTATGGGAAGATGTTTTTGAAATCCCCCTTCCCACAAACTCAAAATTTTCCAAAATTTCACTTTAGAAGCTTTTTAAATATTTCTAAAGCACTAATAGATAGAGTGCTAAAAACATCAGAATCGAATTCAGAGGACACGTTATATCACGGGAAGAGGTTTTGAAAATCCCCTTCCCCCAAAACTCCAAAACTTTACTTTAGAAGCTTTTTTAAATATTTCTAAAGCATTAAAAAATAGAGCGCTACAAACATCAGAATCAACTTTAGAGGACAAATTATGTTATGGGAAGATGTTTTCGAAATCCCCCTTCCCCCCAAACTCAAAATTTTCCAAAATTCTACTTTAGAAGCTTTTTAAATATTTCTAAAGCACTAATAGATAGAGCGCTACAGATATCAGAATCGACTTCAGAGGACAAATTATATTATGGGAAGATGTTTTTGAAATCCCCCTTCCCCCCAAACTCAAAATTTGCCAAAATTCTACTTTAGAAGCTTTTTTAAATATTTGTAAAGCACTAAGACTTAGGGCACTACAAACATCAAAATTGACTTTAGAGGACAAGTTATATCACGGGAAGAGGTTTTTAAAATCCCCCTTCCCCCCAAACTCAAAAATTTCCAAAATTTTACTTTAGAAGTTTTTTTTAAATATTTCTAAAGCACTAATAGATAGAGCGCTACAAATATCAGAATCGACTTCAGAGGACACGTTATATCACGGGAAGAGGTTTTTAAAATCCCCCTTCCCCAAACTCAAAAATTTCCAAAATTTTACTTTAGAAGCTTTTTTAAATATTTGTAAAGCACTAAGACTTAGGGCGCTACAAACATCAGAATCGACTTTAGAGGACAAGTTATATCACGGGCAGAGGTTTTTAAAATCCCCCTTCCCCCCAAACTCAAAAATTTCCAAAATTTTACTTTAGAAGTTTTTTTTAAATATTTCTAAAGCACTAATAGATAGAGCACTACAAATATCAGAATCGACTTCAGAGGACACGTTATATCACGGGAAGAGGTTTTTAAAATCCCCCTTCCCCCCAAACTCAAAAATTTCCAAAATTTTACTTTAGAAGCTTTTTTAAATATTTCTAAAGCACTAATTGATAGAGCGCTACAAATATCAGAATCGACTTCAGAAGACACGTTATATCACGGAAAGAGGTTTTTAAAATCCCCCTTCCCCCCAAACTCAAAAATTTCCAAAATTTTACTTTAGAAGCTTTTTAACATATTTCTAAAGCACTAATAGATAGATCGCTACAAATATCAGAATCGACTTCAGAGGAAAAATTATATTACGGGAAGATGTTTTTGAAATCCCCCTCCCCCCAAACAAATTTGGGCTATATATTTG
Organism: Artemia sinica; assembly: GCA_027921565.1. Taxonomy (NCBI): domain Eukaryota; kingdom Metazoa; phylum Arthropoda; class Branchiopoda; order Anostraca; family Artemiidae; genus Artemia; species Artemia sinica. The sequence continues at coordinate 58,439,076 of CM051257.1, read as the reverse complement.
CACATTAGGGGGGGGGTGTGTTCGTAAAGCATAGCATATATTAAATACGTAACCTAACCTAACCCAACCTACGTACCTTTTTTTACCCCTTCAACCCAAAAAAAAGGAAGTTTAAATCTTTGCTACGGAGTGAGCAACACCTTAAAAACCTGTTTTTAATGTAACATCTCGGTCTTTCTCGATACAATCTTTCTCGCGTGTTTCTGGATTCTTAACAAGTACCACAAAATATATACGCGGCTCTGTTCATGATTGTGGCAATCGCTCCAACCTAGTAAAGAGCGCAATCTAACCCATAGTGACGTCGGTAAGAGCCTAAAAAGCGCTTAAAAAAAAAAACAAAAAAAGTGAGGAAGAACTTCCATATGAAGCTGATTCATGAATGATCTTATAAAGTAACCATTATTTTGATCAAGGGCGGATCCAGGATTTTTTTTTTTTTGGGGGGGGGGGGGGGTGCCAAAATAGGTTGATCCGATAAACTTGCGTTAGAAGCAAGTTTAATTAACGCAAACTTGTGTTAATTAAGTAAATTGCACTGCTTTAGACTACGTTAGGGGGCGCGCGCCCCCTCCCCCTAGATCCGCCACTGATTTATGGTAAAAGGTAAAATTTTCTTAATGGTAAAATTTGATTATGAAAAAAATTATGGAAATTTTGAAAATGTCTGATACCCCACTAAAATGGGGTCAAATCAAAATAAAACTGCACCATTGAAATCTCTATAGCCGAAAACCCGGGGTATTACAGTTCCCAATCTTGAGCAACAAGGAAAATCACTTGTTCGTATGGGGAGCTGGGATGAGTCTCCTTTTTATATTCTCCTCCAATTTTTGTCGCCATTACTGTGGCGCTGAAATCCCCTTAAGTATCCTTGGTCCTTTTTTTCAGCCGGTTGTTCCACGGTATATATGTAATTTTGTCCACATCTGGAGTTTAGTAACATGAAGTCTAGTAAGCCAAGTCCGTTTAGTCTCATTAGTTCGTGAAGCAAGAAAGCTCATTTCCGGTCTTTTTTCTTTAATGTAATATTTGTTAAGAACTTGACTCTACACAGTAAATACTGCTACTGTCAGAGGTCAATACGGAAAATTTACAATTTTGCGACAACTGGGTGTTGCAAATTATATAGTTTACTAGACATTTTAAGGCGTGTTTGACTTGCAGGGACCGGTCTGCCCTAAGCACAAAACGGATTTTTTTTTATTGCAAATATCGTGTTTTTCTTGTCTAGTCAACTGGTATATTCATGACTTGGGTATGTTTCTCGAGTATCTTAGTTGAATCGTTTAAAAGGGTTATAAAGTCAATCAATTTCCAGTTAATTATACTTTTGAATTCTTTGAGATCGTTTTGGAATAAATTTGAGCGTTATATGGCTCTTCTCCTATGTTATACTTTAGTACTTTATAATAAATAGCTGTCCTAATGTAGCCCCATACTTTTGAAAAATTGAACTGAAGGCTCCCCCTCCATCAAACAGTTCGTGGTAATGAACTGTAAGTAAGGGGCGACCCGGCTCAATAGTAACCGAAACTCTAAAAAACGGAATTTTGATACCAATAGATACATCAGAAGAATCAGATTTTTATGCTGATTTCAAATATATAAGTTTCATCAAGTTTAGTCTTACCCATCTAAAGTTGCGTGCCTGAAAAAAATTGCCTTATTTTCGAATAAAGGGGGAAACAACCCCTAAAAATCAGAGAAACTTAATGAGAATCACACCATCAGATTCAGCGTATCAGAGAACCCTACTGTAGAGGTTTCAAGCTCCTATCTGCAAAAACGTGGAATTTTGTATTTTTTGCCAGAAGAAAGATCACGGATGCGTGTTTATTTATTATTTTTTTTCCCCAGGGGTGATCGTATCGGTCCCTGGAATATCGGGAGAGGGTTCATTCGAACGGAAATTAAAAGTTCTGGTGCCCTTTTCAAGTGACCAAAAAAATTGGAGGGCAACTTGGCCCCCTCCCACGCTCATTTTTTCTCGAAGTCACCCAATCAAAATTTCGAGATAGCCATTTTGTTTAGCATAGTCGAAAATCTAATTAATATGTCTTTGAGGATGACTTAATCCCCCACTGTTCCTGGGGGAAGGACTGCAAGTTATCAACTTTTCCCATTGTTTACATACAGTATTGGTTATTGGGAAGTATACAGGCGTTTTCAGGAGGATTTTTTTTTTCTAGTGGGGGGTCAGGGTCAGAGTAGGGGTTACGGGGGAGGATCTTTCCATGGAGGATATTTCCTTGGGAGAAGGGACATTTCTATGAAGGCTGCGCCAGATTTCCCAGCATTATTTAAAAAACGATCAGAAATTAAATAAAAAAACAAGTTTTTTTCAACTGAAAGTAAGAAGCAACAATAAAACTTAAAACGAACAGAAATTATTACTTATATGAGGGGGTTCGCCCCCAAGTCAATACCTCGCGCTTTACGCTAAAGTTTTTTTCAATACTTTCAAAAGAGCTATCTATTCTAATTAACCGGCCTTAGTGATTCAGGGGTTTGTGATTCAACAAAATTTGAACTTTAGCGTAAAGAGCGAAGTATTGACTAGGAAGCGAACTCCCTAATATACGTAATAAAAACATACGAATATAGAAATTCGTTACGTAAGTTAATTCGTAAGTTACGTCAGAACAAAATTTCGAGAAAGCCAATTATCCAAAAAAGGGAAAATTAATATGCGAATTTCGTTTTAATTATTCATGTACGGTGAGCCAAAATCAAAGCTGCATTAATTCAAAAACGTTCAGAAATTAACTAAAAAAAAAAAATTTTTAACTGAAAGTAAGGATTTCTGTTCTTCTGTTCTTAAAACGAACAGAAATTATTCCGTATATGAAAGGGGCTGTCCCCTCCTCAACGCCTCGCTCTTTACGCTAAAGTTTTACTCTGTCTCACAGCTTTTTTTTTAAACAATAAAAAACTTTAGCGTAAAGAGCGAGGCGTTGAGGAGGGGATCCCTATAAAGGACTTCCTGAGCCCGATTCATCTGGAAAATACCCAGTCTTCTAAGGGCCCTTCCTCCTTAGAGTGTATGGTTGTTCCAGTCAACAGATGAAGTTTCTTTCTTTTATTAGGGTTCTTTTATTAGGGTTTTGTATCTCCTAAGAAAACAGATTCACAGATATTATTTTACTCTCACTTAATCTTCTGGAAATGTCAGATACGCCAATGAAACTAGGGCGGAACGAAAATTGTCATTGGATTCTGTTTTAAAGAAAGTCTGGTTCAGACACATGTACTATTTCTGAAATCGTTTCACTTTTCCAGATTAGCCTTTTTTCCTAATTTTCAGTCCTTTCTTGACCATCAATGAAGGGCATAGGGTCTCTCCCCTTTACGCTAAAGTATGTAACTCAACAATGAAACCTGCTATTTCACTGAGTAGACAAATCGATAGATAAATATAGCTCACTCAATAACAAGAAAATTCCAACAATAAAAGCACATACATAATAATACCCTGTGGTTGGTAATGCATGGTTAAAGAGGATTTTGATAATAATACAACTACAGCTGTATAAAGGTTTACACCTTTGGGTAGGGGTTGGAAACGACTTGAAATTTCATTTTTAGACTACATTTTGTTCCAACAGGGTTTCTTCTCATCAATCTCAAATGTATTCCTCATACCCCTTCACTTTTATGAAGGTATGGTGTAAGCTCTAAGTTACTGGGCTTATTAATGAGCTCCTAAACCACGGCTATATCCAAGTGAGGCTACCAGGTTTGACCCTTCCTCTTCCAAAATTTGTGTCTGACTGGTAAAAATTAACAAAAATGCATATAAACAAGTTTTTGTGCGTTTTGTGAAGATTTTTTTGTACCCCCCTCTCTCCGAATAAAAATATCTCTCGCCCCCGAAAAAAAAAATCCTGGATACTTCCAGGCAGGAACATACCATTCGTTTCTTATAATTAAAATGACTAAAAATTATTGCTCTCCCTAAAAATTGTCAAGCTTCTGGAGCCCGAAAACTTAAAAATTATAAAACATGAATTACAGGTTTGCTACAGATTGTTTAAATAACCCATTGAATCAAAGCTGGTGAATTCTACCCCATGTTGACTTTGACAACCTCAAAATGATACTGTATAAAAAGAATATTCAATTCGCAGTCCATAAGCTATAGATGAATGTGTCGTTCCACATTGAGCTGCTGTGTTTTATTTAGAGGGACTAGTTTTTCGAGTGTGTGCTTTTTTCGATATGCTGTAACTTATGAACTGACATCGAAATTGACAAACCTATAATGATCGATTCTTTGGCATGGGGTTTTGAAGGACGCCTTATCAAAGATGGATTTAGTCTGAAATAAACTATTGCTGTGGCAAATAGATTTGCAATAATTTGCATTTAGGGAGGGGTCCATGAAAAAAAGTGGTGTAGGGTTGAAGGAAAACGAGTATTACCACTGTTGACATCAGGTGGGCTGAAGCTGGTACAATTTCGTCAAAGTTTTAATAGAAGACTGAACAGTGTTATCAGTGATTTTCTTATATAATTTGTCAGTTCAACTTGAAAAATACGTCATTTTGGACTTTAAGGGAAGCGTTCGGCCCCCTTTATCCTCGCTGTTGACTTTGTATTGTTGACTAAAAAGTAAAGTTTCATTTCCAATTGAACATCACTAAATTTGAATAAACTGTTGGAACTATTATATTCAAACGGTTTTTAGAGAACTTTGCAAAAATTTCTGTAATTATAATACAGAAGTACAATCAATTGTGTTGGAATAACAAAAAAAAAAAAATGGTAAAAACGGTGAAAATTGTAAATAAGACTGAAAAGCCTGCTTGAACGTCATTACTGCAAAGTATTTTTTGAATAAAAATAGAATTTTTTTTATCTTTTGGGGCACGTAATCAGGTGTCATTGCAGCTAGAAACAGCGAAGTTGATTAGACGAAAACACGAAAGATTAAAAAATTACATATATAGATTTCAACATTGACATCTACAAAAATATCATTTCACAAGAAATAGATGGCGTATAAATCGATGTCATTTGCCTTGGGTTGAGCATAGATAACGCAATAACGTAAAATATAATTTGATTACCTGGTTCGTCGGTGGGTTTTTTCTGTAAGGTATAGAATGTACAGATAAGCTATATTTCAAACGAAATCGTTCAATAAATAAAATCGCTAATTCCTTCAAAGGCCATTGCAAGTATTAACCCCCAGCTGATGTATGCAGAACAAATGTGGGATGAAGTGGTTAAACTAAATTATTTTTTTTTTTTTCCCAATAACAGTCTATTCCCCCTCCTTCCCTATTTAGGTTTCATGGAGACGTGTTGCCATGGCAGCACTCTTCCTCTATTCACATACAATTTTTCAGCATTCAAACAAAATTTTGCCGAAAATTAGACAAAAGGACAAAACAGGGTCAAATTATCGTGCCTACATTTTTTTGAAACGTTTGTAGTATTTTCCGTGAATCATGCCGGCTTCAAATCGAACTGCCCTGCGGTTGTTTAAGAATTTGCTATTATATAGATCTTTTTTATTAGTGAGTTTTCCACGAAAATTTTCCTCAAAAATCTTATCTGCTATTAGTAATGAGAGGATTTTAGTAAGAAATTATTGTTCTTTATCTCATTTTTTTCTCTGTCAAGTCTTGTGAATATTATGAAGTAATTAAATTAAAGTAATTAAATGTATATTTAGATTAACACAAAAAGTCAAAATTTATTGAGTGTGGTTATTGCACAAGTCGAGCTCGTCAAGGCATATCGACAAAATTTTCGGCTAAACTCTGCTATTGCTTTGACCTGCAAAGTTTTCTTGAAGATTTTTGGTATAGAATACCAGGTTATTCTATTGAAATTTCCTTGTTACCAATTGTAATTTTTTAATAAAATGCAGACTCTAAATTTTCATAATTCATTTATAGTTTCATCAAAGAAAAAAAAAAAGGATTTGTTCAACACTTCCGTCTTAAAAGTGTGCTTTACTTCCATTCGTCTTTTTGTGATGTTTTTCAAAATCAATCATGTTATTTTTTATTTCTAAAAAAAACAAACAACAGTTTTTTAAAACTTGTTTAATTAATGTTGAGGGACAAATTTAGACTGACAAGGAAAGGCGATTTCTGGAAAAACAAATAACTCCGCTTTTTTAAAATCTTATTGGCTCTTTTGTGAGAGATTTTAGGCCAATAAAAAGAACAATAATCCTCGAGTCAGAGTATTTTAAACAAATAAACGCTCTGTTTCTTTGTGGTTTATTCCTACAAATTTTGTTTTTTCCAATTCAACTCACATGTCGTTGAGTTTAAGGATAACAACTTTACTTCACTAGCACTGATCCTTAGCTGATGCTCAGATTCAGCTGACGCCAAGATTTTAGGTAGTTCCGGATCCATTCATAGTAAGACTTAGTTAAATTTCTGTGCTGGGTAGAGCCAGCTCCGAAATCTGTTTATTTTGAAATTTAGATATGACCCGCCAATCCGAGTGCATCATTCGATCCTTGACTGCATAGAAAAACCCTTTATTGGAATTTGACCGGCGCAGTGTGTAATTCATTAAGTCCATGAATTTAAATACCTCGAAAGCTGGGTCGATTACACAGGAGAGGTGCAGAATGAGGTCAAGAGAAGAATTGGCGTGGCAAACGCTGCTTTCAACAAACTTAAGCCAGTATGGAAATCAAAGAAGTACTCGCTTGCACTAAAGCTGCAACTTCTTAATAGCAACGTTTTGTCCGTGCTATTGCAACGTGTTATTTTTTTATTTATTTTTTTATTTATTTTTTTTATTATTTTTTTTTATTTTTCATTATTTTTTTTATTATTTTTTTATTCTTTTTTATTCTTTTTTTATTTTTTTTTTTATTAATAGCAACGTTTTGTCAGTGAGTGCTGGAAACTAGATTTTGGGACAGAGAAAAGACTCACAGCTTTCGAAAATATGTGCTTGAGACGCCTGCTGAATAACGGTCGGCGTCAAAGAGTCAGCAACATTGAGGTCCGCAGAAGAACTGGCCAGCCGCTTATTACTGAAGTGATTAAGAAGAAGAGATGGAGCTATCTTAGCAACGTCTTTCGGATGGAGGACTCAAGAATCCCGAACCAAGTTCAACAATGGCAGCCGCGTGGGTGTCGACAGAGGGGAAGACCGAGAAACACGCTCAGACGCACGCACGATCGTGATCTACGGAGTGCTAACATATCACTACAACCCCAGTTGGAGGATGTACTTGCCGCAGCGCCAATACGTGACATTTACCGAGGCTTCGTCGATGCTCTATGCGCCCCAGATGGCTCAGGAGGACCTAAGTACTAAGTAAGTAAGTGTGTCCTATAGTGGCGTAGTGGGATTGGTCTCAGCTTGGTAATACAGAATCCATATTCCGAGCTCAGCTGCAGCAACACACGTCAGGACCTAGGATTAGGTCCCGGTAATTACATTATGTGAATGTTTCTCCATAACAATCCAAGTAAGAAGAAGAAAACACCCAAACAGTGGGATTGGTCTCTGCTTTGTAATACAGGAGCTAAAGTTCGAAAACGGAGTACGAGCAGCCCACTGCAGGGCCTAGAATTTGATTCTAATAACGGGATTATTTGAAAGAATTTCCAAAATAATCTAATCAAGAAGAAGAAGAAAATAGTCGTGACAGTACAATGGTAATGACATTCTCCTTCTTTGTAGGATGATTCAAGTTCAAGTCAGTCTGTGGCAAAATATTGTATGTTCTTTTCATGTCCCTTATCGGGCGTTTTTTTTTAAACCCTGTGGTGGTAAAGTGGGATTACTCTCTACTTTGTATTACGGGACCCGGATTCCGACTTCAGCTGCTGCAGGGTGTGGAATTGCATGGGGATTGTTCTCAGCTGTTTCATTGCTTTTCTATCTTACCTTACCTGAACTAGCCACTCAGATAAATCTTACTATGAAAGGGTCTGATGTTAGTTAAAATCTCGACGGTATGTAAATCTTACCGAATGAGCCGTTAATTTTCAGCTGAGCTCCAAGAGTTTTTTGGCTTTCATTGTCATCTCAGAAAATTTGAAATGGAGAGTGTGATTTATTCTCACTTGCTTTCTACATAGTGTCTGATAATAAATCGCTAGTGTAACCAAAAAGATAATAGAGATTCAACACAAATGGAACCAAGTTTCTCCTCAGATGTAAAAAAAAACTAAAAAACAATTTGATCGTTTGCATGAATACTTTTATCATGTCCATGAATACGATGGTCCATAATCGAGCCTAGAGATGTGCTTTAATGGTGAACTTCTGAATTTTCTCTGGCAAAAGGTAATAGCGGAAACATCTGCTATCTTAATACATTTTTGTGCAAGGTTATTCTCGATGTCTATAAATTTTTTAGGTTTGATTAGTAGGAGTGTTCCAAGGGGGATGAGGAGGGGCGCCCCCCAAACGTTTTTGGCACAGAAATTTCGCCAAATCGGCGAAAATTTAGCAAAATTCTTGATTTCTGCAGAAATTTCGGCATAAATCAGTTAGCGATTCGGTGAAATTTACGAAGATCGCCCCCCTCCCCCAATGAAATGTGCTTTGGGACGCTCCTGTTGATTAGGTCTAAATTTTAGGTCTGATCAAACAATACCTTTGATTGGGTTATGCTAGTTCATCTTAGGACTGAATGGTCATAGAATCTTCGTGCTAAAAACGGCTGTATTTATTCAACACAGCTGTTTTACGACAGGTTTCGAGCTTACAAATTGTTTCTAGTTCAACATACATTGTTAGCGGTTTTTAAACTGAAAATTTGGCTCAGTAAAACTTAATATTTTCAATACCGCATTTCCCGAAATACTTTCTATAGAAGTTTAAGCTCATCTGATCTTGCTGCTTTTGGGTAGCTTTGCTAAAGGGGTTTTCTTCTTTAAGCTTCCATATTTTATACATTTATAATATTTGCTAAGAAATCGCTGCCTTTCTCTCTGAAAATAGTCATGTTATCTTTCACTTGTGTAAGCTCTTAAAAATGCCTGAAGAAAAATCTAAAACTGTTCAGCCCTTTAATCAAAGGTAATAGAGACCTTACGAACATGCAGCAAAGCAAAAAAAGTTAAAAAATTAAAAAAAAGAAGAAAAGTTCCAAAGCAGAAAAGAGTTAATAGTCCCCATGAATACTTTTATCCTTTCTATGACAAGACGATTCACAATTGAGTGACTGCTGTACTTCAGTGTTGGATTTGTTTTCAGGTCTATATAAAAATAATTCCATCTACTTTCTCAGTGGGATGTTCTTTTACAAGTTTAATTCTTGACTTCACATTTTTTATAAATGTATAATCTTTGCTATTAACAACAAAGCCAATTTTTATTGGTCTTTGAATTATTTTATTGGGCATAAAATTGCGGAAGAATTTTACCATCGAATGGAAATTTTATAAAACTTCACAATTGCCATATCACAATATCCTATAAAAGCTTTGTTTCAAAGAAATTGATATTTTTATCGGAACTTTTTAATTGCTATATAGATTTTTATTCATGGAATTTTATGGCTGGTAGGTTTTATGCCCCTGGTCGCACAGATGAGCTGACAACCTCTAGAATGTCAGACGTAAAAGAAGAGCAAGATATTTCTTTCATTGCTTTTCACCCTTCCCACTAGTATGAGAGGCGCAGATGTTAAATCAACTAATTGCATAGAACAAATAACAGAGAAAGGTGATATAAAAGATACGTTGATGGGCTTAATTATATTATACAACTATCAGAATCGACCTCAGAGGACACGTTATATCACGGGAAGAGGTTTTTAAAATCCCCCTTTCCGCCAAACTCAAAATTTTCAAAAATTCTACTTTAGAAGCTTTTTAAATATTTCTAAAGCACTAATAGATAGAGCGCTACAAATATCAGAATCGACTTCAGAGGACAAATTATGTTACGGGAAGATGTTTTTGAAATCCCCCTTCCCCCCAAACTCAAAATTTTCCAAAATTCTACTTTAGAAGCTTTTTAAATATTTCTAAAGCACTAATAGATAGAGTGCTAAAAACATCAGAATCGACTTCAGAGGACACGTTATATCACGGGAAGAAGTTTTTAAAATCCCCCTTCCCCCCAAACTCAAAAATTTCCAAAATTTTACTTTAGAAGCTTTTTCAAATATTTCTAAAGCACTAATAGATAGAGCGCTACAAATATCAGAATCGACTTCAGAGGACACGTTATATCACGGGAAGAGGTTTTTAAAATCCCCCTTCCCCCCAAACTCAAAATTTTCCAAAATTCTACTTTGGAACCTTTTTAAATATTTCTAAAGCACTAATAGATAGAGCGCTACAGATATCAGAATCGACTTCAGAGGACAAATTATGTTATGGGAAGATGTTTTTGAAATCCCCCTTCCCCCCAAACTCAAAATTTTCCAAAATTTTACTTTAGAAGCTTTTTAAATATTTCTAAAGCACTAATAGATAGAGTGCTAAAAACATCAGAATCGACTTCAGAGGACACGTTATATCACGGGAAGAAGTTTTTAAAATCCCCCTTCCCCCCAAACTCAAAAATTTCCAAAATTTTACTTTAGAAGCTTTTTTAAATATTTCTAAAGCACTAATAGATAGAGCGCTACAAATATCAGAATCGACTTCAGAGGACACGTTATATCACGGGAAGAGGTTTTTAAAATCCCCCTTCCCCCCAAACTCAAAATTTTCCAAAATTCTACTTTAGAAGCTTTTTAAATATTTCTAAAGCACTAATAGATAGAGCGCTACAGATATCAGAATCGACTTCAGAGGACAAATTATGTTATGGGAAGATGTTTTTGAAATCCCCCTTCCCCCCAAACTCAAAATTTTCCAAAATTCTACTTTAGAAGCTTTTTAAATATTTCTAAAGCACTAATAGATAGAGTGCTAAAAACATCAGAATCGACTTCAGAGGACACGTTATATCATGGGAAGAGGTTTTGAAAATCCCCTTCCCCCAAAACTCCAAAATTTTACTTTTGAAGCTTTTTTAAATATTTCCAAAGCATTAAAAAATAGAGCGCTACAAACATCAGAATCAACTTCAGAGGACAAATTATGTTATGTGAAGATGTTTTCGAAATCCCCCTTCCCCCCAAACTCAAAATTTTCCAAAATTCTACTTTAGAAGCTTTTTAAATATTTCTAAAGCACTAATAGATAGAGCGCTACAGGTATCAGAATCGACTTCAGAGGACAAATTATATTATGGGAAGATGTTTTTGAAATCCCCCTTCCCCCCAAACTCAAAATTTTCCAAAATTCTACTTTAGAAGCTTTTTTAAATATTTGTAAAGCACTAAGACTTAGGGCGCTACAAACATCAGAATCGACTTTAGAGGACAAGTTATATCACGGGAAGAGGTTTTTAAAATCCCCCTTCCCCCCAAACTCAAAAATTTCCAAAATTTTACTTTAGAAGTTTTTTTTTAAATATTTCTAAGGCACAAATAGATAGAGCGCTACAAATATCAGAATCGACTTCAGAGGACACGTTATATCACGGGAAGAGGTTTTTAAAATCCCCCTTCCCCCCAAACTCAAAAATTTCCAAAATTTTACTTTAGAAGCTTTTTTAAATATTTCTAAAGCACTAATTGATAGAGCGCTACAAATATCAGAATCGACTTCAGAGGACACGTTATATCACGGGAAGAGGTTTTTAAAATCCCCCTTCCCCCCAAACTCAAAAATTTCCAAAATTTTACTTTAGAAGCTTTTTAAATATTTCTAAAGCACTAATAGATAGATCGCTACGAATATCAGAATCGACTTCAGAGGAAAAATTATATTACGGGAAGATGTTAGTAGAAATGACCCTATAACTCGTGACGGGAGTCCATATATGGGCATAGCCTCCCTAGGGCGAACACGTGGTTAATGGGGTCAATGACCTAAATTTCCAAAGGTGTCGATGTTGTTATTGATGTTGTAAGTGCACGCTCTCAGCGAATTTCAAGGTCGTTGTTGTTGTTGTTGTAAGTGCACGCTCTCAGCGAATGTCAAGGTCAATGTTGTTGTTTTGGGCAAGTGCACGCTCTCAGCGAATGTTATGCCGTCATTGGGAATTTGGAACACCTGTGCTGTCGACCTCAATTCCCCTATCGTGAATCAATACTTCTCCTTAGAAACAACAAATTAATTCCCCTTTCTTGACAGATCAATCAACCAATGACATCATCTGTCAGACTTTAAAAATTTTCGCCTAGAAACGATTCTCCAGGAATAGATCCAAGTCATTAATGTCTTTGCCTCGGAAACAACTCTACTGGTCGAACTCCAAAAGATATTAATAACCAAACGCCATGGAAACAATTCTCCAAGAAACATCTTAGCGATGAATTGTTTTAGCGTGGGAATCAGGTTTCTTATTAATTTGAAATGCGTCAGCGCAGAGATGCCAAAAACAAAAGGAACACGCTGAAATTACGTTTAGGGATTATTTGGGCGAAACCGTTTTAGACAGGTTATGGAATTATTTCGGCGAAACAGTTAGAGACATTTTAAAAGATGATTTAAAAGATGATTTTAGAAGAGGATTTGAGGGTAAAACTCTGTGGTCGTTATAATACACAAGTTCCATTTGAACAGTGTTGTGAGGTCCTCTACCCCAACCCCAAAGGGTTCCGATCCCCCCACCCCAACCCCGAAGGAAGCCACCGGTCCTCAAAGGTTCTCCGGATTCACAAAGGGCCCCCGGTGCCCCAAAGGCTCCTTAGCCTCCATTTTAATACTTTTTTAAGGCTTTATTATATCTTTTCAGAGCAAATTATTATTTTAGGGAATTATTTCGGCGAAACAGTTAGAGACATTTTAAAAGATGATTTTTGAAGAGATTTTAGAAGAGGATTTGAGGGTAAAACTCTGTGGTCGTTATAATACACAAGTTCCATTTGAACAGTGTTGTGAGGTCCTCTACCCCAACCCCAAAGGGTTCCGATCCCCCCACCCCAACCCCGAAGGAAGCGCCCGGTCCTCAAAGGTCCCCCCAAGCTCCCAAAGGACCACCCAGCCCTCAAGGGCCCCCCCAGACCCTCAAAGGCTCTCCCCGAGCCCCGTCTTTCGTTGATGTGTGTTGTCTGAAACTTATGATTTGGGATATGTAAATTACTATTTCGGACTTTTCTGAGCTAGATTTCTTAGTCTTTCGTTGGTGTGTGTTGTCTGAAACCTATGATTTGGGATGGATGGATTGCAATTTTTGACTTTTCTGAGCTGGATTTCTGAGCCGTTCATAGGTATGTGCTGTCAGAAAATTATGATTTGGGATGTATAGTTTGCAAGTTGGACTTTTCAGAGCTATGATTCTTAGCCTTTCATATGTGTGTGCTGTCTGAAACTTCTAGTTTGGGATTTGTAGTTTGCTTTTTGGACTTTTCAGAGCTAGGATTCTTAGTCCCTCATAGGTGTTTGTTGTCTGAAGCCTATAGTTTGGGATGAGTAGTTTGCTATTTCAGGCTTTTCATAGCCAGATTTCTTAGTATTTCGTAGGTGTGTGTTGTCTGAAACCTATGATTTGGATTGTGTGGGTTGCTATTTTTGACTTTTCTGAGCTGGATTTCTTAGCCGTTCATAGGTGTGTGTTGTCTGAAACCTATGATTTGGATTGTGTGGATTGCTATTTTTTTACTTTTCTGAGCTGGATTTCATAGCCTTTCGTAGGGATGTGTTGACTGAAACCTATGATTTGGGATGAGTGGTTTGCTTTTTGGACTTTTCAGATCTGGATTTCTTAGCCGTTCATAGGTGAGTGTTGTCTGAAGCCTATAGTTTGGGATGAGTAGTTTGCTATTTTTGACTTTTCATAGCTAGGTTTCTTAGCCTTTCATAGGTGTGTGTTGTCAGAAAATTATGATTTGGGATGTGTAGTTTGCTATTTCAGGCTTTTCTGAGCTAAGGTTTCCTAATATTTCGTAGGTGAATGTTGTCTGAAACCAATAGTTTGGGATGAGTAGTTTGCTATTTGAGGCTTTTATGAGCTAGGTTTCTTAGCCTTTCGTAGGTGTGTGTTGACTGAAACTTATGATTTGGGATATGTAATTTGCTATTTCCGACTTTTCAGAGCTGGATTTCTTAGCCGTTCATAGGTGAGTGTTGTCTGAAACCTATGATTTGGGGTGGTTAATTTGCTATTTTTGACTTTTCTGAGCTAGGTTTCTTAGCCTTTCATAGGTGTGTGTTGTCAGAAAATTATGATTTGGGATGTGTAGTTTGCTATTTTTGACTTTTCTGAGCTAGATTTCTTAGCCTTTCATAGGTGTGTGCTTTCAGAAAATTATGATTTGGGAGGTGTAGTTTGCTTTTTGGACTTTTCAGAGCTAGGTTTCTTAGCCTCTCGTAGGTGTGTGTTGACTGAAACTTATGATTTGGGATATGTAATTTGCTATTTCCGACTTTTCATAACCAGATTTCTTAGTCTTTCGTAGGTGTGTGGTGTCTGAAACCTATGATTTGGGATGTGTGGGTTGCTATTTTTTGACTTTTCTGAGCTGGATTTCTTAGCCTTTCGTAGGTGTGTGTTGACTGAAACCTATGATTTGGGATGAGTGGTTTGCTATTTTTGACTTTTCTGAGCTGGATTTCTGAGTCTTTTATAGGTGTGTGCTTTCAGAAAATTATGATTTGGGAGGTGTAGTTTGCTTTTTGGACTTTTCAGAGCTAGGATTCTTAGTCACTCATAGGTGTTTGTTGTCTGAAACTTCGAGTTTGGGATGAGTAGTTGGCTATTTCAGACTTTTCTGAGCTAAGGTTTCTTAGTATTTCGTAGGTGAATGTTGTCTGAAACTTATGATTTGGGATATGTAAATTACTATTTCGGGCTTTTCTGAGTTGGATTTCTTAGTCTTTCATAGCTGTGTGGTGTCTGAAACCTATGATTTGGGATGAGTGGTTTGCTATTTTGGACTTTTCTGAGCTGGATTTCTGAGCCTTTCGTAGGTGTGTGTTGACTGAAACCTATGATTGGGATGAGTAGTTTGCTATTTTTTACTTTTCTGAGCTAGGTTTCTTAGCCTTTCATAGGTATGTGTTGTCAGAAAATTATGATTTGGGATGTGTAGTTTGCTATTTCAGGCTTTTCTGAGCTAAGGTTTCCTAGTATTTCATAGGTGAATGTTGTCTGAAACCAATAGTTTGGGATGAGTAGTTTGCTATTTTTGACTTTTCTGAGCTAGGTTTCTTAGTCTTTCGTTGGTGAATGTTGTCTGAAACCTATGATTTGAGATATGTAGTTTGCTATTTTTGACTTTTCTGAGCTGGATTTATTAGCCTTTCATAGGTGTGTGTTGACTGAAACCTATGATTGGGATGAGTGGTTTGCTATTTTTGTCTTTTCTGAGCTAGATTTCTTAGCCTTTCATAGGTGTGTGTTGTCAGAAAATTAAGATTTGGGATTTGTAGTTTGCTTTTTGGACTTTTCAGAGCTAGGATTCTTAGTCCCTCATAGGTGTTTGTTGTCTGAAGCCTAAAGTTTGGGATGAGTAGTTTGCTATTTCAGGCTTTTCTGAGCTAAGGTTTCTTAGTCTTTCATAGGTGTGTGTTGTCTGAAACCTATGATTTGGGATATGTAAATTACTATTTTTGACTTTTCTGAGCTGGATTTCTTAGACGTTCATAGGTGTGTGTTGTCTGAAACCTATGATTTGGATTGTGTGGATTGCTATTTTTTTACTTTTCTGAGCTGGATTTCATAGCCTTTCGTAGGGATGTGTTGACTAAAACCTATGATTTGGGATGAGTGGTTTGCTTTTTGGACTTTTCAGAGCTGGATTTCTTAGCTGTTCATAGGTGAGTGTTGTCTGAAGCCTATGATTTGGGATATGTAAATTACTATTTCGGGCTTTTCTGATTTGGATTTCTTAGTCTTTCATAGGTGTGTGTTGTCAGAAAATTATGATTTGGGAAGTGTAGTTTGCTATTTTTTTACTTTTCTGAGCTAAGGTTTCCTAATATTTCGTAGGTGAATGTTGTCTGAAACCAATAGTTTGGGATGAGTAGTTTGCTGTTTCAGGGTTTTATGAGCTAGGTTTCTTAGCCTTTCATAGGTGTGTGTTGTCAGAAAATTATGATTTGGGATGTGTAGTTTGCTATTTGGACTTTTCAGAGCTAGGATTCTTAGTCTCTCATAGGTGTTTGTTGTCTGAAACTTCTGATTTGGGATGGGTGGTTTGCTACTTTTGACTTTTCTGAGCTGGATTTCTTAGCCTTTCATAGGTGTTTGTTGTCAGAAAATTATGATTTGGGATGTGTAGTTTGCTATTTGGACTTTTCAGAGCTAGGATTCTTAGTCTCTCATAGGTGTTTGTTGTCTGAAATTTCTAGTTTGGGATGAGTAGTTTGCTATTTCAGACTTTTATGAGAAAGGGTTTCCTAGTATTTCGTAGGTGAATGTTGTCAGAAAATTATGATTTCGGATATGTAAATTACTATTTCGGGCTTTTCTGAGCTAGATTTCTTAGTCCCTCATAGGTGTTTGTTGTCTGAAACCTATAGTTTGGGATCAGTAGTTTGCTATTTTTGACTTTTCTGAGCTAGGTTTCTTAGCCTTTCATAGGTGTGTATGGCAGAAACTTATGATTTGGGATATGTAAATTACTATTTTGGACTTTTCTGAGCTAGATTTCTTAGCCTTTCATAGGTGTTTGTTGTCTGAAACCTATAGTTTGGGATGAGTAGTTTGCTTTCGGACTTTTCAGAGCTGGATTTCCTAGCCTTTCGTGGGTGTGTGTTGACTGAAACTTATGATTTGGGATATGTAAATTACTATTTCGGGCTTTTCTAAGCTAGATTTCTTAGTCTTTCGTTGGTGTGTGTTGTCTGAAACCTATGATTTGGGATTTGTAGTTTGCTTTTTGGACTTTTCAGAGCTAGGATTCTTAGTCCCTCATAGGTGTTTGTTGTCTGAAACCTATAGTTTGGGATGAGTAGTTTGCTATTTCAGGCTTTTCTGAGCTAAGGTTTCTTAGTATTTCGTAGGTGTGTGTTGTCTTAAACTTATGATTTGAGGTGTGTAATTTGCTATTTCAGGCTTTTCTGAGCTAAGGTTTCATAGTATTTCGTAGGTGAATGTTGTCTGAAACTTATGATTTGGGATATGTAAATTACTATTTCGGGCTTTTCTGAGTTGGATTTCTTAGTCTTTCATAGGTGTGTGGTGTCTGAAACCTATGATTTGGGATGAGTGGTTTGCTTTTTAGACAATTCTGAGCTGGATTTCTGAGCCTTTCGTAGGTGTGTGTTGACTGAAACCTATGATTTGGGATGTGTAGTTTGCTATTTTTGACTTTTCTGAGCTAGGTTTCTTAGTATTTCGTAGGTGAATGTTGTCTGAAACTTATGATTTGGGATATGTAAATTACTATTTCGGGCTTTTCTGAGTTGAATTTCTTAGTCTTTCATAGGTGTGTGGTGTCTGAAACCTATGATTTGGGATGAGTGGTTTGCTTTTTGGGTTTTTCTGAGCTGGATTTCTGAGCCTTTCGTAGGTGTGTGTTGACGGAAACCTATGATTTGGGATATGTAGTTTGCTATTTTTGACTTTTCTGAGCTAAGTTTCTTAGCCTTTCATAGGTATGTGTTGTCAGAAAATTATGATTTGGGATGTGTAGTTTGCTATTTCAGGCTTTTCTGAGCTAAGGTTTTCTAGTATTTCGTAGGTGAATGTTGTCTGAAACCAATAGTTTGGGATGAGTAGTTTGCTATTTTTGACTTTTCTGAGCTAGGTTTCTTAGTCTTTCGTTGGTGTGTGTTGACTGAAACCTATGATTTGGGATATGTAGTTTGCTATTTTAGACTTTTCTGAGCTGGATTTATTAGCCTTTCATAGGTGTGTGTTGACTGAAACCTATGATTGGGATGAGTGGTTTGCTATTTTTGTCTTTTCTGAGCTAGATTTCTTAGCCTTTCATAGGTATGTGTTGTCAGAAAATTAAGATTTGGGATGTGTAGTTTGCTATTTGAACTTTTCAGAGCTATGATTCTTAGTCCATCATAGGCGTTTGTTGTCTGAAACTTCTAGTTTGGGATGAGTAGTTTCGCTATTTCAGGCTTTTCTGAGCTAAGGTTTCTTAGTCTTTCATAGGTGAATGTTGTCTGAAACCTATGATTTTGGATATTTAAATTACTATTTCGGGCTTTTCTAAGCTAGTTTTCTTAGTCTTTCGTTTTGTGTGTGTTGTCTGAAACCTATGATTTGGGATGGGTGGATTGCTACTTTTGACTTTTCTGAGCTGGATTTCTTAGCCTTTCATAGGTGTTTGTTGTCTGAAACCTATAGTTTGGGATGAGTGGTTTGCTATTTTTGTCTTTTCTGAGCTAGGTTTCTTAGCCGTTCATAGGTGAGTGTTGTCTGAAACCTATGATTTGGGATATGTAAATTACTATTTCGGGCTTTTCTGAGTTGGATTTCTTAGTCTTTCATAGGTATGTGTTGTCTGAAACCTATGATTTGGGATGTGTGGGTTGCTATTTTTTTACTTTTCCGAGCTGGATTTCTTAGCCGTTCATAGGTGAGTGCTGTCTGAAACTTATGATTTGGGATGGTTAATTTGCTATTTCCGGCTTTTATTAGCTAGGTTTCTTTGCCGTTCATAGGTGTGTGTTGTCAGAAAATTATGATTTGGGATGTGTAGTTTGCTATTTGGACTTTTCAGAGCTAGGATTCTTAGTCCATCATAGGTGTTTGTTGTCTGAAACCAATAGTTTGGGATGAGTAGTTTGCTATTTCAGGCTTTTCTGAGCTAGATTTCTTAGCCGTTCATAGGTGTGTGTTGTCTGAAACTTATGATTTGGGATATGTAAATTAGTATTTCGGGCTTTTCTGAGTTGGACACTTCTAAATTTTTCCGTAGAAGATAGGAAAAGTTATACTATGATTGTGATTATTTTCCATGAAGATAAAAAGTTTCACTTTAATTCTAAATTCTCTTAAATTCAATTCCGACCTTTATCAAAGAGATGAAAAAAATTAAAGTTCTGTTCCAAATATTTTCCCGGAAGAAGAAAAGTTCAACCTCGATTCTGAATTTTCTCAATGAAAATGAAATAAGTTATTGATCAAATCTATTTTCCCAAAATAATATAAAAATTTCCACTTCAGTTCAGATTTTTTCTCAAAGAGATGAAGAAATTTAAAGTTCTGTTCCAAATTTTTCATAGAAGATAGGAAAAGTTATACTTTGAATGTGAATATTCGAGTTCTATTCTGAATTTTACCAAAGAACACAATTCAATTCTAATTTCCCCAATAAAAAATTTAAAGTTCAATTCTAAATTTTTCGGTGGAAGATAGAAAAAGTAATACCATACTTGTGAATATTTTCCCGGAAGATAAAAAGTTCTAGTTCAATTTAAAATTTTCTCAACGAAGCGAAGAAGAATTCAAGTTCTCTTCTGAATTTTACCAAAGAACACAATTCAATTCTAATTTCATCAGAGAAAATAAAAATCTTCCACTTCAGTTCCTTATTTCACAAAGACATAAAGAAATTTAAAGTTCAATTCTAAATTTTTCGGTGGAAGATAGAAAAAGTAATACCATACTTGTGAATATTTTCATGGAAGATAAAAAGTTCTAGTTCAATTTAAATTTTCTCAACGAAGTGAAGGAAAGTTCAAGTTCTCTTCTGAATTTTCTCAATGAAAAAGAAATTAGTCATTGATCATTTCTATTTTTCCAAATAATATAAAAATTTTCCACTTTAGTTCAGATCTGGCTCGAAGAGATGAAAAATTTAAAACACTGTTCCAAATTTTTCACTGAAGATAAAAAAGTTCAAGTTCTCTTCGGAATTTTACCAAAGAACAAAATTCAATTCTAATTTCTCCAGAGAAAATAAAATCTTCCACTTCAGTTCTTTATTTCACAAAGACATAAAGAAATTTAAAGTTCAATTCCAAATTTTTCGGTGGAAGATAGAAAAAGTAATACCATACTTGTGAATATTTTCCCGGAAGATAAAAAGTTCTAGTTCAATTTAAAATTTTCTCAACGAAGTGAAGAAAAGTTCAAGTTCTCTTCTGAACTTTACCAAAGAACACACTTCAATTCTAATTTCTCCAGAGAAAACAAAAATCTTCCACTTCAGTTCTTTATTTCACAAAGACATAAAGAAATTTAAAGTTCAATTCCAAATTTTTCGGTGGAAGATAGAAAAAGTAATACCATACTTGTGAATATTTTCCCGAAAGATAAAAGTTCTAGTTCAATTTAAAATTTTCTCAACGAAGTGAAGAAAAGTTCAAGTTCTCTTCTGAACTTTACCAAAGAACACACTTCAATTCTAATTTCTCCAGAGAAAACAAAAATCTTCCACTTCAGTTCTTTATTTCACAAAGACATAAAGAAATTTAAAGTTCAATTCTAAATTTTTCGGTGGGAGATAGAAAAATTAATACCATACTTGTGATTATTTTCACGGAAGATAAAAAGTTCTAGTTCAATTTAAAATTTTCTCAATGAAGTGAAGAAAAGTTCATGTTCTCTACTGAATTTTACCAAAGAACACAATTCAATTCTATTTCTACAGAGAAAATAAAAATCTTCCACTTCAGTTCTTTATTTCACAAAAGACATAAAGAAATTTAAAGTTCAATTCTAAATTTTTCGGTGGAAGATAGAAAAAGTAATACCATACTTGTGAATATTTACCCGGAAGATAAAAAGTTCTAGTTCAATTTAAATTTTCTCAATGAAGTGAAGAAAATTTCAAGTTCTCTTCTGAACTTTACCAAAGAACACACTTCAATTCTAATTTCTCCAGAGAAAATAAAAATCTTCCACTTCAGTTTTAAGTTCCCCAAAGAAATAAAGAAATTTAAAGTTCTATTCCAAATTTTTAGATGGAAGATATAAAAAGTAATACTATGACTGCGATTGTTTTCCATGAAGATCAAAAGTTTCACTTTATTTATAATTTTTCTTAAATTCAGTTCTGATTTTTCTCAAAGAGATGAAAAATTTAAAGTTCTGTTCCAAATTTTTCATAGAAGATAGAAAAAGTTATACATTGATTGTGAATATTCAACATGAAGATAAGGAACTACACTTTAATTCTGAGTTTTCTCGAAGAAGTGCAAATTGTTCAAGTTCTCTTCTGAATTTTCTTAAAGAAGAGAAAAAAGTTAACTCAATTCTGAATTTTACCAATGAAAATGAAAAAACCTTCCACTTCAGTTCTTAATTTCTCAAAGACATAAAAAACTTAAAGTTCAGTTCTAAATTTTTCTGTAGAAGATAGGAAAAGTTATACTATGATTGTGATTATTTTCCAGTGAAGATAAAGAGTTTCACTTTAATTCTAATTTTCTTAAGTTCACTACCGATTTTTTGCAGAGATGAAAAATTTAAAGTTCTGTTCCAAATTTTTCATAGAAGATAGAAAAAGTTATACATTGATTTGAATATTCGACATGAAGATAAGGAGCATCACTTTAATTCTGAGTTTTCTCGAAGAAGTGCAAAATGTTCAAGTTCTCTTCTGAATTTTCTTAAACAAGTGAAAAAAGTTAGCTCAATACTGAATTTTACCAATGAAAATGAAAAAAGCTTCCACTTCAGTTCTTAATTCCTCAAAGACATAAAAAATTCAAAGTTCTCTTCTAATTTTTCCAAGAAAAAAAAGGCTCCACTTCAGATCTGGTTTTTTTCTCAAAGAGATGAAAAATTTAAAGTTCTTTTCTAATTTTAAATTAAATTTTAGCTCCTTTTGTCATATGGATTTACCCATCAAATTTTTAAATTAGAAAATGAGTGCCTCGTTCTATTATTAAAGACAATCATTCAAACTCGTTCATCTAACCTTCAAAACAATAGGTTAGGTTAGGTATAAATAAATATTAATAAATAAATAGAAACATTTCTACATGTTTAAGTTAGGTTAGGTTAGGTTAACTTATCATGAGTGCTCATGATAAGTTAACCTAACCTTTTCCGGCGAGTATGGTTAGGTTAGGTTAGACTAGATTAAGTTAGGTTAGACTATGTTAGGTTAGGTTAGGTTAGCCTACGTACGCTTCACTTAGGTTAGCTTAGGTTAGGTGAGAGACATGCAAAAAGTTAGGTGTATGATTATGTTAGGTTAGGTTAGATTAAGTTAGGTTAGGTTAGGTTAGGTTAGGCTAGGTTGGCCTGCGTACGCGCGCGTACGTAGGCTAACCTAGCCTAACCTAACTTAACCTAACCTAACTTAATCTGACCTAACCTAATCATACACCTAACTTTTTGCATGTCTCTCACCTAACCTAAGCTAACCTAAGTGAAGCGTACGTAGGCTAACCTAACCTAACCTAATCTAACCTAACTTCACCTAGTCTAACCTAACCTAACCATACTCGCCGGAAAAGGTTAGGTTAACTTATCATGAGCACTCATGATAAGTTAACCTAACCTAACCTAACTTAAACATGTAGAAATGTTTCTATATATTTATTAATATTTATTTATACCTAACCTAACCTATTGTTTTGAAGGTTAGATGAACGAGTTTGAATGATTGTCTTTAATAATAGAACGAGTCACTCATTTTCTAATTTAAAAATTTGATGGGTAAATCCATATGACAAAAGGAGCTAAAATTTAATTTAAAATTAGAAAAGAACTTTAAATTTTTCATCTCTTTGAGAAAAAAACCAGAACTGAAGTGGAGCCTTTTTATTTTCTTGGAAAAATTAGAAGAGAACTTTGAATTTTTTATGTCTTTGAGGAATTAAGAACTGAAGTGGAAGCTTTTTTCATTTTCATTGCTAAAATTCAGAATTGAGCTAACTTTTTTCACTTCTTTAAGAAAATTCAGAAGAGAACTTGAACATTTTGCACTTCTTCGAGAAAACTCAGAATTAAAGTGATGCTCCTTATCTTCATGTCGAATATTCAAATCAATGTATAACTTTTTCTATCTTCTATGAAAAATTTGGAACAGAACTTTAAATTTTTCATCTCTGCAAAAAATCGGTAGTGAACTTAAGAAAATTAGAATTAAAGTGAAACTTTTTATCTTCACTGGAAAATAATCACAATCATAGTATAACTTTTCCTATCTTCTACAGAAAAATTTAGAACTGAACTTTAAATTTTTTATGTCTTTGAGAAATTAAGAACTGAAGTGGAAGGTTTTTTCATTTTCGTTGGTAAAATTCAGAATTGAGTTAACTTTTTTCTCTTCTTTAAGAAAATTCAGAAGAGAACTTGAACAATTTGCACTTCTTCGAGAAAACTCAGAATTAAAGTGTAGTTCCTTATCTTCATGTTGAATATTCACAATCAATGTATAACTTTTTCTATCTTCTATGAAAAATTTGGAACAGAACTTTAAATTTTTCATCTCTTTGAGAAAAATCAGAACTGAATTTAAGAAAAATTATAAATAAAGTGAAACTTTTGATCTTCATGGAAAACAATCGCAGTCATAGTATTACTTTTTCTATCTTCCATCTAAAAATTTAGAATAGAACTTTAAATTTCTTTATTTCTTTGGGGAAATAAAGAACTGAAGTGGAAGATTTTTATTTTCTCTGTAGAAATTAGAATTGAATTGTGTTCTTTGGTAAAATTCAGTAGAGAACATGAACTTTTCTTCACTTCATTGAGAAAATTTTAAATTGAACTAGAACTTTTTATCTTCCGTGAAAATAATCACAAGTATGGTATTAATTTTTCTATCTCCCACCGAAAAATTAGAATTGAACTTTAAATTCTTATGTCTTTGTGAATAAAGAACTGAGTGAAGATTTTGTTTCTCTGGAGAAATTAGAATTGAAGTGTTCTTTGGTAAAGTCAGAAGAGAACTTGAACTTTTCTCACTCGTTGAGAAATTTAAATTGAACTAGAACTTTTATCTCCGGAAAATTCACAAGTATGATATTACTTTTCTATCTTCCACCGAAAATTGGAATGAACTTTAAATTCTTTATGTCTTGGAAATAAAGAACTGAAGTGGAAGATTTTTGTTTTCTCTGGAGAAATTAGAATTGAAGTGTGTTCTTTGGTAAAGTTCAGAAGAGAACTTGAACTTTCCTTCACTTCGTTGAGAAAATTTAAATTGAACTAGAACTTTTTATCTTCCATGAAAATATTCACAAGTATGGTATTACTTTTTCTATCTTCCACCGAAAAATTTAGAATTGAACTTTAAATTTCTTTATGTCTTTGTGAAATAAGGAACTGAAGTGGAAGATTTTTATTTTCTCTGGTGAAATTAGAATTGAATTGTGTTCTTTGGTAAAATTCAGAAGAGAACTTGAATTCTTCTTCACTTCGTTGAGAAAATTTTAAATTGAACTAGAACTTTTTATCTTCCGGGAAAATATTCACAAGTATGGTATTACTTTTTCTATCTTCCACCGAAAAATTTAGAATTGAACTTTAAATTTTTTATTGGGGAAATTAGAATTGAATTGTGTTCTTTGGTAAAATTCAGAATAGAACTCGAATATTCACGATCAAAGTATAACTTTTCCTATCTTCTATGAAAAATTTGGAACAGAACTTTAAATTTCTTCATCTCTTTGAGAAAAAATCTGAACTGAAGTGGAAATTTTTATATTATTTTGGGAAAATAGATTTGATCAATAACTTATTTCATTTTCATTGAGAAAATTCAGAATCGATGTTGAACTTTTCTTCTTCCGGGAAAATATTTGGAACAGAACTTTAATTTTTTTCATCTCTTTGAGAAAGGTCGGAATTGAATTTAAGAGAATTTATAATTAAAGTGAAACTTTTTATCTTCACGGAAAATAATCACAATCATAGTATAACTTTTCCTATCTTCTACGGAAAAATTTAGAAGTGTCCAACTCAGAAAAGCCCGAAATAGTAATTTACATATCCCAAATCATAAGTTTCAGACAACACACACCTATGAACGGCTAAGAAATCTAGCTCAGAAAAGCCTGAAATAGCAAACTACTCTTCCCAAACTATTGGTTTCAGACAACAAACACCTATGATGGACTAAGAATCCTAGCTCTGAAAAGTCCAAATAGCAAACTACACATCCCAAATCATAATTTTCTGACAACACACACCTATGAAAGGCAAAGAAACCTAGCTAATAAAAGCCGGAAATAGCAAATTAACCATCCCAAATCATAAGTTTCAGACAGCACTCACCTATGAACGGCTAAGAAATCCAGCTCGGAAAAGTAAAAAATAGCAACCCACACATCCCAAATCATAGGTTTCAGACAACACATACCTATGAAAGACTAAGAAATCCAACTCAGAAAAGCCCGAAATAGTAATTTACATATCCCAAATCATAAGTTTCAGACAACACACACCTATGAACGGCTAAGAAATCTAGCTCAGAAAAGCCTGAAATAGCAAACTACTCATCCCAAACTATTGGTTTCAGACAACAAACACCTATGATGGACTAAGAATCCTAGCTCTGAAAAGTCCAAATAGCAAACTACACATCCCAAATCTTAATTTTCTGACAACACACACCTATGAAAGGCTAAGAAACCTAGCTAATAAAAGCCGGAAATAGCAAATTAACCATCCCAAATCATAAGTTTCAGACAGCACTCACCTATGAACGGCTAAGAAATCCAGCTCGGAAAAGTAAAAAATAGCAACCCACACATCCCAAATCATAGGTTTCAGACAACACATACCTATGAAAGACTAAGAAATCCAACTCAGAAAAGCCCGAAATAGTAATTTACATATCCCAAATCATAGGTTTCAGACAACACTCACCTATGAACGGCTAAGAAACCTAGCTCAGAAAAGTCAAAAATAGCAAACTAGTCATCCCAAACTATAGGTTTCAGACAACAAACACCTATGAAAGGCTAAGAAATCCAGCTCAGAAAAGTCAAAAGTAGCAATCCACCCATCCCAAATCATAGGTTTCAGACAACACACACCAACGAAAGACTAAGAAAACTAGCTTAGAAAAGCCCGAAATAGTAATTTACATATCCCAAATCATAGGTTTCAGACAACATTCACCTATGAAAGACTAAGAAACCTTAGCTCAGAAAAGCCTGAAATAGCGAAACTACTCATCCCAAACTAGAAGTTTCAGACAACAAACGCCTATGATGGACTAAGAATCATAGCTCTGAAAAGTTCAAATAGCAAACTACACATCCCAAATCTTAATTTTCTGACAACACATACCTATGAAAGGCTAAGAAATCTAGCTCAGAAAAGACAAAAATAGCAACCCACTCATCCCAATCATAGGTTTCAGTCAACACACACCTATGAAAGGCTAATAAATCCAGCTCAGAAAAGTCAAAAATAGCAAACTACATATCCCAAATCATAGGTTTCAGTCAACACATACCAACGAAGACTAAGAAACCTAGCTCAGAAAAGTCAAAAATAGCAAACTACTCATCCCAAACTATTGGTTTCAGACAACATTCACCTACGAAATACTAGAAAACCTTAGCTCAGAAAAGCCTGAAATAGCAAACTACACATCCCAAATCATAATTTTCTGACAACACATACCTATGAAAGGCTAAGAAACCTAGCTAAGAAAACTCAAAAATAGCAAACTACATATCCCAAATCATAGGTTTCAGTCAATACACACCTACGAAAGGCTCAGAAATCCAGCTCAGAAAAGTCCAAAAAGCAAACCACTCATCCCAAATCATAGGTTTCAGACACCACACACCTATGAAAGACTAAGAAATCCAACTCAGAAAAGCCCGAAATAGTAATTTACATATCCCAAATCATAAGTTTCAGAAAACATTCACCTACGAAATACTAAGAAACCTAGCTCAGAAAAGTCAAAAATAGCAAACTACACATCCCAAATCATAGGTTTCAGTCAACACACACCTATGAAAGGCTCAGAAATCCAGCTCAGAAAAGTCCAAAAAGCAAACCACTCATCCCAAATCATAGGTTTCAGACACCACACACCTATGAAAGACTAAGAAATCCAACTCAGAAAAGCCCGAAATAGTAATTTACATATCCCAAATCATAAGTTTCAGACAACATTCACCTACGAAATACTAAGAAACCTTAGCTCAGAAAAGTCTGAAATAGCCAACTACTCATCCCAAACTCGAAGTTTCAGACAACAAACACCTATGAGTGACTAAGAACCCTAGCTCTGAAAAGTCCAAAAAGCAAACTACACCTCCCAAATCATAATTTTCTGAAAGCACACACCTATGAAAGGCTAAGAAATCTAGCTCAGAAAAGTCAAAAATAGCAAATTAACCATCCCAAATCATAGGTTTCAGTCAACACACACCTACGAAACGCTAAGAAATCCAGCTCAGAAAAGTCAAAAATAGCAATCCACCCATCCCAAATCATAGGTTTCAGACAACACACACCAACGAAAGACTAAGAAATCTAGCTTAGAAAAGCCCGAAATAGTAATTTACATATCCCAAATCATAAGTTTCAGTCAACACACACCTACGAACGGCTAGGAAACCTTAGCTCAGAAAAGCCTGAAATAGCAAACTATTCATCCCAAACTAGAAGTTTCAGACAACAAACGCCTATGAGAGACTAAGAATCATAGCTCTGAAAAGTCCAACTTGCAAACTACACATCTCAAATCATAAGTTTCAGACAACACACTCATATGAATGGCTCAGAAATCCAGCTCAGAAAAGTCAAAAATAGCAATCCACCCATCCCAAATCATAGGTTTCAGACAACACACACCAACGAACGGCTAAGAAATCTAGCTCAGAAAAGTCCGAAATAGTAATTTACATATCCCAAATCATAGGTTTCAGTCAACACATCCCTAAAAAGGCTATGAAATCCAGCTCAGAAAAGTCGAAAATAGCAATCCACACAATCCAAATCATAGGTTTCAGACAACACACACCTACGAAAGACTAAGAAATCTGGCTATGAAAAGTCAAAAAATAGCAACCCACACATCCCAAATCATAGGTTTCAGACAACACATACCTATGAAAGACTAAGAAATCCAACTCAGAAAAGCCCGAAATAGTAATTCACATATCCCAAATCATAGGTTTCAGACAACACTCACCTATGAACGGCTAAGAAACCTAGCTCAGAAAAGTCAAAAATAGCAAATTAACCATCCCAAATCATAAGTTTCAGACAACACACACCTATGAACGGCTAATAAATCCAGCTCAGAAAAGCCCGAAATAGTAATTTACATATCCCAAATCATAAGTTTCAGACAACACACATCAACGAAAGACGGGGCTCGGGGAGAGCCTTTGAGGGTCTGTGGGTCCCTTGAGGGCCGGGTGGTCCTTTGGGAGCTTGGGGGGACCTTTGAGGACCGGGCGGTTCCTTCGGGGTTGGGGATGGTGGGGATCGGAACCCTTTGGGGTTGGGGTAGAGGACCTCACGACACTGTTCAATGGAACTTGTGTATTATAACGACTACAGAGTTTCACCCTAAAATCCTCTTCTAAAATCTCTTCAAAAATCATCTTTTAAAATGTCTCTAACTGTTTCGCTGAAATAATTCCCTAAAATAATAATTTGTTCTGAAAAGATATAATAAAGCCTTAAAAAAGTATTAAAATGGTGGCTCAGGAGCCTTTGGGGCGCCGGGGCCCTTTGGGAATCCGGAGAACCTTTGAGGACCGGTGGCTTCCTTCGGGGTTGGGGTGGGGGGATCGGAACCCTTTGGGGTTGTGGTAGGGGACCTCACAACATTGTTCAAATGGAACTTGTGTATTATAACGACCACAGAGTTTCACCCTCAAATCCTCTTTAAAATCATCTTTTAAATCATCTTTTAAAATGTCTCTAACTGTTTCGCCGAAATAATTCCATAACCTTGTCTAAAACAGTTTCGCCCAAATAATCCCTAAACGTAATTTCAGCGTGTTTCTTTTGTTTTTGGCATCTCTGCGCTGACGCATTTCAAATTAATAAGAAACCTGATTCCCGCGCTAAAACATTCATCGCTAAGATGTTTCTTGGAGAATTGTTTCCATGGCGTTTGGTTATTAATATCTTTTGGAGTTCGACCAAAAGAGTTGTTTCCGAGGCAAAGACATTAATGACTTGGATCTACTCCTGGAGAAATGTTGACAGTACCTGTCAGACATTATTAAACTTTGCCTGGAAACAATTTGATTAATGACTGACAGCACAGGTGTTCCAAATTCCCGATCGATTACGCAATCAATTTCTCAGAAATCCATTTCCCCTAGGGAGGCTATGCCCATATTAGGACCATAAACCACGTGGTTCTCGTGGGATCAATAGGGGCCGTTCTACTATACATCTCGGTCTTTCTCGATACAATCTTTCTCGCGTGTTTCTGGATTCTTAACAAGTACCACAAAATACATACGCGGCTCTGTTCATGATTTTGTATCTCCTAAGAAAACAGATTCACAGATATTATTTTACTCTCACTTAATCTTCTGGAAATGTCAGATACGCCAATCAAACTAGGGCGGAACGAAAATTGTCATTGGATTCTGTTTTAAAGAAAGTCTGGTTCAGACACATGTACTATTTCTGAAATCGTTTCACTTTTCCAGATTTGCCTTTTTTCCTAATTTTCAGTCCTTTCTTGACCATCAATGAAGGGCATAGGGTCTCTCCCCTTTACGCTAAAGTATGTAACTCAACAATGAAACCTGCTATTTCACTGAGTAGACAGATCAATAGATAAATATAGCTCACTCAATAACAAGAAAATTCTAACAATAAAAGCACATACATAATAATACCCTGTGGTTGGTAATGCATGGTTAAAGAGGATTTTGATAATAATACAACTACAGCTGTATAAAGGTTTACACCTTTGGGTAGGGGTTGGAAACGACTAGAAATTTCATTTTTAGACTACATTTTGTTCCAACAGGGTTTCTTCTCATCAATCTCAAATGTATTCCTCATACCCCTTCACTTTTATGAAGGTATGGTGTAAGCTCTCAGTTACTGGGCTTATTAATGAGCTCCTAAACCACGGCTATATCCAAGTGAGGCTACCAGGTTTGACCCTTCCTCTTCCAAAATTTGTGTCTGACCCGTAAAAATTAACAAAAATGCATATAAACAAGTTTTTGTGCGTTTTGTGAAGATTTTTTTGTACCCCCCTCTCTCCGAATAAAAATATCTCTCGCCCCCGAAAAAAAAAATCCTGGATACTTCCAGGCAGGAACATACCATTCGTTTCTTATAATTATAATGACTAAAAATTATTGCTCTCCCTAAAAATTGTGAAGCTTCTGGAGCCCGAAAACTTAAAAATTATAAAACATGAATTACAGGTTTGCTACAGATTGTTTAAATAACCCATTGAATCAAAGCTGGTGAATTCTACCCCATGTTGACTTTGACAACCTCAAATGATACTGTATAAAAAGAATATTCAATTCGCAGTCCATAAGCTATAGATGAATGTGTCGTTCCACATTGAGCTGCTATGTTTTATTTAGAGGGACTAGTTTTTCGAGTGTGTGCTTTTTTCGATATGCTGTAACTTATGAACTGACATCGAAATTGACAAACCTATGCTGATCGATTGTTTGGCATGGGGTTTTGAAGGACGCCTTATCAAAGATGGATTTAGCCTGAAAGAATCTATTGCTGTGGCAAATAGATTTGCAATAATTTGCATTTAGGGAGGGGTCCATGAAAAAAAGTGGTGTAGGGTTGAAGGAAAACGAGTATTACCACTGTTGACATCAGGTGGGCTGAAGCTGGTACAATTTCGTCAAAGTTTTAATAGAAGACTGAACAGTGTTATCAGTGATTTTCTTATTTAATTTGTCAGTTCAACTTGAAAAATACGTCACTTTGGACTTTAGGGAAGCGTTCGGCCCCCTTTATCCTCGCTGTTGACTTTGTATTGTTGACTAAAAAGTAAAGTTTCATTTCCAATTGAACATCACTAAATTTGAATAAACTGTTGGAACTATTATATTCAAACGGTTTTTAGAGAACTTTGCAAAAATCTCTGTAATTATAATACAGAAGTACAATCAATTGTGTTGGAATAACAAAAAAAAAAAAAAATGGTAAAAACGGTGAAAATTGTAAATAAGACTGAAAAGCCTGCTTGAACGTCATTACTGCAAAGTATTTATTGAATAAAAATAGAATTTTTTTCATCTTATGGGGCACGTAATCAGGTGTCATTGCAGCTAGAAACAGCGAAGTTGATTAAACGAAAACATGAAAGATTAAAAAACTACATATCTAGATTTCAACATTGAAATCTACAAAAATATCATTTAACAAGAAATAGATGGCGCATAAATCGATGTCATTTGCCTTGGTTTGAGCATAGATAACGCAATAACGTAAAATATAATTTGATTACCTGGTTCGTCGGTGGGTTTTTTCTGTAAGGTATAGAATGTACAGATAAGCTATATTTCAAACGAAATCGTTCAATAAATAAAATCGCTAATTCCTTCAAAGGCCACTGCAAGTATTAACCACCAGCTGATGTATGCAGAACAAATGTGGGATGAAGTGGTTAAACTAAATTATATTCTTTTTTTCCCAATAACAGTCTATTCCCCCTCCTTCCCCATTCAGGTTTCATGGAGACGTGTTGCCATGGCAGCACTCTTCCTCTATTCACATACAATTTTTCAGCATTCAAACAAAATTTTGCCGAAAATTAGACAAAAGGACAAAACAGGGTCAAATTATCGTGCCTACATTTTTTTGAAACGTTTGTAGTATTTTCCGTGAATCATGCCGGCTTCAAATCGAACTGCCCTACGGTTGTTTAAGAATTTGCTATTATATAGATCTTTTTTATTAGTGAGTTTTCCACGAAAATTTTCCTCAAAAATCTTATCTGCTATTAGTAATGAGAGGATTTTAGTAAGAAATTATTGTTCTTTATCTCATTTTTTTCTCTGTCAAGTCTTGTGAATATTATGAAGTAATTAAATTAAAGTAATTAAATGTACATTTAGATTAATACAAAAAGTCAAAATTTATTGAGTGTGGTTATTGCCCAAGTCGAGCTCGTCAAGGCATATCGACAAAATTTTCGGCTAAACTCTGCTATTGCTTTGACCTACAAAGTTTTCTTGAAGATTTTTGGTATAGAATACCAGGTTATTCTATTGAAATTTCCTAGTTACCAATTGTAATTTTTTAATAAAATGCAGACTCTAAATTTTCATAATTCATTTATAGTTTCATCAAAGAAAAAAAAAAGGATTTGTTCAACACTTCCGTCTTAAAAGTGTGCTTTACTTCCATTCGTCTTTTTGTGATGTTTTTCAAAATCAATCATGTTATTTTTTATTTCTAAAAAAACAAACAACAGTTTTTTAAAACTTGTTTAATTAATGTTGAGGGACAAATTTAGACTGACAAGGAAAGGCGATTTCTGGAAAAACAAATAACTCCGCTTTTTTAAAATCTTATTGGCTCTTTTGTGAGAGATTTCAGGCCAGTAAAAAGAACAATAATCCTCGAGTCAGAGCATTTTAAACAAATAAACGCTCTTCTGTGCTGGGTAGAGCCAGCTCCGAAATCTATTTATTTTGAAATTTAGATATGACCCGCCAATCCGAGTGCATCATTCGATCCTTGACTGCATAGAAAAACCCTTTATTGGAATTTGACCGGCGCAGTGTGTAATTCATTAAGTCCATGAATTTAAATACCTCGAAAGCTGGGTCGATTACACAGGAGAGGTGCAGAATGAGGTCAAGAGAAGAATTGGCGTGGCAAACGCTGCTTTCAACAAACTTAAGCCAGTATGGAAATCAAAGAAGTACTCGCTTGCACTAAAGCTGCAACTTCTTAATAGCAACGTTTTGTCCGTGCTATTGCAACGTGTTATTTTTTTATTTATTTTTATTTTTTTTTTATTATTATTTTTTATTATTTTTTATTATTTTTTTATTATTTTTTTATTCTTTTTTATTCTTTTTTTATTATTTTTTTTTATTAATAGCAACGTTTTGTCAGTGAGTGCTGGAAACTAGATTTTGGGACAGAGAAAAGACTCACAGCTTTCGAAAATATGTGCTTGAGACGCCTGCTGAATAACGGTCGGCGTCAAAGAGTCAGCAACATTGAGGTCCGCAGAAGAACTGGCCAGCCGCTTATTACTGAAGTGATTAAGAAGAAGAGATGGAGCTATCTTGGCCACGTCTTTCGGATGGAGGACTCAAGAATCCCGAACCAAGTTCAACAATGGCAGCCGCGTGGGTGTCGACAGAGGGGAAGACCGAGAAACACGCTCAGACGCAAGCACGATCGTGATCTACGGAGTGCTCACATATCACTACAACCCCAGTTGGAGGATATACTTGCCGCAGCGCCAATACGTGACATTTATCGAGGCTTCGTCGATGCTCTATGCGCCCCAGATGGCTCAGGAGGACCTAAGTACTAAGTAAGTAAGTGTGTCCTATAGTGGCGTAGTGGGATTGGTCTCAGCTTGGTAATACAGAATCCATAGTCCGAACTCAGCTGCAGCAACACACGTCAGGACCTAGGATTAGGTCCCGGTAATTACATTATGTGAATGTTTCTCCATAACAATCCAAGTAAGAAGAAGAAAACACCCAAACAGTGGGATTGGTCTCTGCTTTGTAATACAGGAGCTAAAGTTCGAAAACGGAGTACGAGCAGACCACTGCAGGGCCTAGAATTTGATTCTAATAACGGGATTATTTGAAAGAATTTCCAAAATAATCCAATCAAGAAGAAGAAGAAAATAGTCGTGACAGTACAATGGTAATGACATTCTCCTTCTTTGTAGGAGGATTCAAGTTCAAGCCAGTCTGTGGCAAAATATTGTATGTTCTTTTCATGTCCCTTATCGGGCGTTTTTTTTTAAACCCTGTGGTGGTAAAGTGGGATTACTCTCTACTTTGTATTACGGGACCCGGATTCCGACTTCAGCTGCTGCAGGGTGTGGAATTGCATGGGGATTGTTCTCAGCTGTTTCATTGCTTTTCTATCTTACCTTACCTGAACTAGCCACTCAGATAAATCTTACTATGAAAGGGTCTGATGTTAGTTAAAATCTCGACGGTATGTAAATCTTACCGAATGAGCCGTTAATTTTCAGCTGAGCTGCAAGAGTTTTTTGGCTTTCATTGTCACCTCAGAAAATTTGAAATGGAGAGTGTGATTTATTCTCACTTGCTTTCTACATAGTGTCTGATAATAAATCGCTAGTGTAACCAAAAAGATAATAGAGATCCAACACAAATGGAACCAAGTTTCTCCTCAGATGTAAAAAAAAAACTAAAAAACAATTTGATCGTTTGCATGAATACTTTTATCATGTCCATGAATACGATGGTCCATAATCGAGCCTAGAGATGTGCTTTAATGGTGAACTTCTGAATTTTCTCTGGCAAAAGGTAATAGCGGAAACATCTGCTATCTTAATACATTTTTGTGCAAGGTTTATTCTCGATGTCTATAAATTTTTTATGTTTGATTAGTAGGAGTGTTCCAAGGGGGATGAGGAGGGGCGCCCCCCAAACGTTTTTGGCACAGAAATTTCGCCAAATCGGCGAAAATTTAGCAAAATTCTTGATTTCTGCAGAAATTTCGGCATAAATCAGTTAGCGATTCGGTGAAATTTACGAAGATCGTCCCCCTCCCCCAATGAAATGTGCTTTGGGACGCTCCTGTTAATTAGGTCTAAATTTTAGGTCTGATCAAACAATACCTTTGATTGGGTTATGCTAGTTCATCTTAGGACTGAATGG
Organism: Artemia sinica; assembly: GCA_027921565.1. Taxonomy (NCBI): domain Eukaryota; kingdom Metazoa; phylum Arthropoda; class Branchiopoda; order Anostraca; family Artemiidae; genus Artemia; species Artemia sinica. Next base: position 58,404,445 of record CM051257.1, on the reverse strand, counting down.
TCATAGAATTTTCGTGCTAAAAACGGCTGTATTTATTCAACACAGCTTTTTACGACAGGTTTCGAGCTTACAAATTGTTTCTAGTTCAACATACATTGTTAGCGGTTTTTAAACTGAAAATTGGGCTCAGTAAAACTTAATATTTTCAATACCGCATTTCCCGAAATACTTTCTATAGAAGTTTAAGCTCATCTGATCTTGCTGCTTTAAGGTAGCTTTGCTAAAGGGGTTTTCTTCTTTAAGCTTCCATATTTTATAGATTTATAATATTTGCTAAGAAATCGCTGCCTTTCTCTCTGAAAATAGTCATGTTATCTTTCACTTGTGTAAGCTCTTAAAAATGCCTGAAGAAAAATCTAAGACTGTTCAGCCCTTTAATCAAAGGTAATAGAGACCTTACGAACATGCAGCAAAGCAAAAAAAGTTAAAAAATTAAAAAAAAGAAGAAAAGTTCCAAAGCAGAAAAGAGTTAATAGTCCCCATGAATACTTTTATCCTTTCTATGACAAGACGATTCACAATTGAGTGACTGCTGTACTTCAGTGTTGGATTTGTTTTCAGGTCTATATAAAAATAATTCCATCTACTTTCTCAGTGGGATGTTCTTTTGCAAGTTTTATTCTTGACTTCACATTTTTTATATATGTATAATCTTTGCTATTAACAACAAAGCCAATTTTTATTGGTCTTTGAATTATTTTATTGGGCATAAAATTGCGGAAGAATTTTACCATCGAATGGAAATTTTATAAAACTTCACAATTGCCATATCACAATATCCTATAAAAGCTTTGTTTCAAAGAAATTGATATTTTTATCGGAACTTTTTAATTGTTATATAGATTTTTATTCATGGAATTTTATGGCTGGTAGGTTTTATGCCCCTGGTCGCACAGATGAGCTGACAACCTCTAGAATGTCAGACGTAAAAGAAGAGCAAGATATTTCTTTCATTGCTTTTCACCCTTCCCACTAGTATGAGAGGCGCAGATGTTAAATCAACTAATTGCATAGAACAAATAACAGAGAAAGGTGATATAAAAGATACGTTGATGGGCTTAATTATATTATACAACTATCAGAATCGACCTCAGAGGACACGTTATATCACGGGAAGAGGTTTTTAAAATCCCCCTTCCCCCCAAACTCAAAATTTTCCAAAATTCTACTTTAGAAGCTTTTTAAATATTTCTAAAGCACTAATAGATAGAGCGCTACAAATATCAGAATCGACTTCAGAGGACAAATTATGTTACGGGAAGATGTTTTTGAAATCCCCCTTCCCCCCAAACTCAAAATTTTCCAAAATTCTACTTTAGAAGCTTTTTAAATATTTCTAAAGCACTAATAGATAGAGTGCTAAAAACATCAGAATCGACTTCAGAGGACACGTTATATCACGGGAAGAAGTTTTTAAAATCCCCCTTCCCCCCAAACTCAAAAATTTCCAAAATTTTACTTTAGAAGCTTTTTTAAATATTTCTAAAGCACTAATAGATAGAGCGCTACAAATATCAGAATCGACTTCAGAGGACACGTTATATCACGGGAAGAGGTTTTTAAAATCCCCCTTCCCCCCAAACTCAAAATTTTACAAAATTCTACTTTAGAAGCTTTTTAAATATTTCTAAAGCACTAATAGATAGAGCGTTACAGATATCAGAATCGACTTCAGAGGACAAATTATGTTATGGGAAGATGTTTTTGAAATCCCCCTTCCCCCCAAACTCAAAATTTTCCAAAATTCTACTTTAGAAGCTTTTTAAATATTTCTAAAGCACTAATAGATAGAGTGCTAAAAACATCAGAATCGACTTCAGAGGACACGTTATATCACGGGAAGAAGTTTTTAAAATCCCCCTTCCCCCCAAACTCAAAAATTTCCAAAATTTTACTTTAGAAGCTTTTTTAAATATTTCTAAAGCACTAATAGATAGAGCGCTACAAATATCAGAATCGACTTCAGAGGACAAATTATGTTACGGGAAGATGTTTTTGAAATCCCACTTCCCCCCAAACTCAAAATTTCCCTAAATTCTACTTTAGAAGCTTTTTAAATATTTCTAAAGCACTAATAGATAGAGCGCTACAGATATCAGAATCGACTTCAGAGGACAAATTATGCTATGGGAAGATGTTTTTGAAATCCCCCTTCCCCCCAAACTCAAAATTTTCCAAAATTCTACTTTAGAAGCTTTTTAAATATTTCTAAAGCACTAATAGATAGAGCGCTACAAATATCAGAATCGACTTCAGAGGACACGTTATATCACGGGAAGAGGTTTTTAAAATCCCCTTCCCCCCAAACTCAAAATTTTCCAAAATTCTACTTTAGAAGCTTATTAAATATTTCTAAAGCACTAATAGATATAGCGCTACAGATATCAGAATCGACTTAAGAGGACAAATTATGTTATGGGAAGATGTTTTTGAAATCCCCCTTCCCCCCAAACTCAAAATTTTCCAAAATTCTACTTTAGAAGCTTTTTAAATATTTCTAAAGCACTAATAGATAGAGTGCTAAAAACATCAGAATCGACTTCAGAGGACACGTTATATCACGGGAAGAGTTTTAAAAATCCCCTTCCCCCAAACTCCAAAATTTTACTTTAGAAGCTTTTTTAAATATTTCTAAAGCGTTAAAACATAGAGCGCTACAAACATCAGAATCAACTTTAGAGGACAAATTATGTTATGGGAAGATGTTTTCAAAATCCCCCTTCCCTCCAAACTCAAAATTTTCCAAAATTCTACTTTAGAAGCTTTTTAAATATTTCTAAGCACTAATAGATAGAGCGCTATAAATATCAAAATCGACTTCAGAGGACAAATTATATTATGGGAAGATGTTTTTGAAATCCCCCTTCCCCCCAAACTCAAAATTTTCCAAAATTCTACTTTAGAAGCTTTTTAAATATTTCTAAAGCACTAATAGATAGAGCGCTACAAATATCAGAATCGACTTCAGAGGACAAGTTATACCACGGGAAGAGGTTTTTAAAATCCCCCTTCCCCCCAAACTCAAAATTTTCCAAAATTCTACTTTAGAAGCTTTTTAAATATTTCTAAAGCACTAATAGATAGAGCGCTACAAATATCAGAATCGACTTCAGAGGACAAGTTATACCACGGGAAGAGGTTTTAAAAATCCCCTTCCCCCAAACTCCAAAATTTTACTTTAGAAGCTTTTTTAAATATTTCTAAAGCGTTAAAACATAGAGCGCTACAAACATCAGAATCAACTTTAGAGGACAAATTATGTTATGGGAAGATGTTTTCAAAATCCCCCTTCCCTCCAAACTCAAAATTTTCCAAAATTCTACTTTAGAAGCTTTTTAAATATTTCTAAAGCACTAATAGATAGAGCGCTATAAATATCACAAATCGACTTCAGAGGACAAATTATATTATGGGAAGATGTTTTTGAAATCCCCCTTCCCCCCAAACTCAAAATTTTCCAAAATTCTACTTTAGAAGCTTTTTAAATATTTCTAAAGCACTAATAGATAGAGCGCTACAAATATCAGAATCGACTTCAGAGGACAAATTATATTATGGGAAGATGTTTTTGAAATCCCCCTTCCCCCCAAACTCAAAATTTTCCAAAATTCTACTTTAGAAGCTTTTTAAATATTTCTAAAGCACTAATAGAGAGAGTGCTAAAAACATCAGAATCGAATTCAGAGGACACGTTATATCACGGCAAGAGGTTTTGGAAATCCCCTTCCCCCCAAACTCCAAAATTTCCAAAATTTTACTTTAGAAGCTTTTTCAAATATTTCATTAAAACATAGAGCGCTACAAACATCAGAATCAACTTTCGAGGACAAATTATGTTATGGGAAGATGTTTTCTAAATCCCCCTTCCCCCCAAACTCAAATTTCTCCAAAATTCTACTTTAGAAGCTTTTTAAATATTTCTAAAGCACTAATAGATAGAGCGCTACAAATATCAGAATTTCCGTAGGCGGAAGGAATTTTGGCACTTGTGTGTTATGCGCCACTCACTCAAATTTACGCTATGTTTAATTCGAGAACACGCCGGTTTTTTCGTCAGTTTCTTCGTTACTTTAGAAATAAATTTGTGCTATAGATTTGCACAGTATGGGTGGGGGGGGGGGTAAAGTATAGCGGGTCTGCATGCAAAATGTGTTTGGTACAATTATTCTGCATATTAGATACTTGGAAAAATGGTCTGAAAAAAAAAACGCTTAACACCTGGAAAAAAAAAACAATTTAAGGAAACATTAAATTAGTTCATACTGTTTTTTTTATATTAAAGTAAGTTTTAAAAGTTTTTTTAAAGTTAACAAAATTTGCAGATACCTCGCTATTCTTCTGTAATTTTTTAGTGGCCATATATCTAGAAAGAATTGTTTTCTGACTTCAAACTGCCCAAATACTTTACCCCCTCCCCTTTATTTGCAAATATATAGCCCAATATATTATATTCTGTATATAGCAAATATATTATATTCTGTCACTTGTCTTTGTCTTGTCTCGCGCTAAGCTGAAAAAAAAACTAACGAAGAAACCGGTTTGTTCTCGAGTGTTACTCAGCGTAAACTTGAGTGAGTGGCCAATAAAACACAAGCACTGAAACTCCCTCCCCCTACAGAAACTAGAAAAATAGAACTCAAATAAAATTCTCAAATTTGGAAAGCCTTATTTTCCACGGTGGGGGGGGGGGGGTATTTCCGGGTAGGGTGGGGGGGGGGGTAAACGCCGGCAACCATTCCATATATATAAGATTCAATAAGTTTAGTGTTACCCATCGAAAGTTTAGAGCCTGAGAAAATCTGTCTGATTTTTTAAATAGGGTAGAAAAATTCCACAAAATTAAAGTAGCCTTAATGAAAATCACACCATCAGATTCAGCGTACCAGAGAACCCTACGATAGAATTTTCAAGCTCCTATGTGTCAAAAATTATGCAATTTCGATATTTTTGCCAGAAGGCACATCATAGCGTGTTTATTTTATTTTTCGTTTTTCAAAGGGTGATTGTATCGAAATAATGGTCCGAGAAGATCGAGAGAGTGTGCATTTGAACGGAAGTTAAAAGTTCTAGTGCCCTTTTTAAGTGACCAAAATGATTGGAGGGTAACTGGGCCTCCTCCCACGCCCATTTTTCCTCCAAAATTATCTGACCAAAACTCTGATATACCCATTTTTTTCAGTATAGTTAAAAGATCAAATAATTGTGTCTTTAGGTGTAAAATGACCTTCCACAGTCCTTGGGGAGAGGTCTGTATGTTATGAAATTTGTCCTTTTCATGTCGACCAGAGAAATTATCTAGGGGCTTTTTTCCGCGTGTGTTGATTTCGGGGAAATAATTTCCACGGAAGGGGGCATTTCTGGAGTGATCGAGAAACCGACTAGAGATTGAATCTTATTCAAATGATAGAATGCTAAGGAAAATTTTTCAGGTTGAATCATCCGCAAGCAATTTTACAGGGAGGGGGATCCTCAGCGAGAATGGAACTGTCTTGAAGAAATTTGAAAGGGGGGGGGGAGGGTGAACTTTACGTTGGATGAAATTTCAATGGAAGAGTTTTCTGTAAGGGGGAGGTGTATATCTCATAGAGGGTGAGCCAGATTTACCAGCATTATTTAAAAAACGAACAGAAATTATTCCATATATGAAGGGTGCCCCCTCCTCAATATCTTGCTCTTTACGCTATCGTTTGACTGTTTGTCCCAATTTTTTAAGATCGTCTACTGAAACATAGGACCGTTCAATTAGAATAGGAAATCTTTTTAAAAGTGCTAATTTTGTTTTAATTTTTCATGTACGGTGACCCAAATTGGAACCTGCATTAGTTAAAAAACTTCCAGAAATTGAATAAAAGAAAATAAGTTTTTTTTTTTTTTTTAATGAAAGTAAGGAGTGACATTAAAACTTAAAACGAACAGAAATTATTCCGTATATGAAGGGGGCTGTCTCCTCCTCAAGAGATCGCTCTTTACGCTAAAGTTTTTACTGTTTTAAAAAGTAGAGTTGCGACAAAGAGTCAAACTTTAGCGTAAAGAGCGAGGCGCTGAGGAGGGGACAGTCCCATTCATAATGTCGCTCCTTACTTTCAGTTTAAAAAAAAACTTTATTTATTTATTTTTTTTATTTAGTTAAAGTAAAGAGAGAAGTTGAAACTTTTAACGAACTGAAGTTTCTGCTTCCTAGTTTATGCATCATATTTTTGAAAAGCTGCTTCAAATACGCTGGCTCTTGATGTTTTCCCATGTTCCTAGAATTATGAAAAAAAAAGTGCTTGACGGAAAACACAAAACAAGATTTGGAGCAGAACAATCCTTAATTAGCGCGCAGAAAATAAAAAATAAACTTGTAAAGTTCTTCATTGTGTTTTGCCAGCCAAGGATTTCTCTAATATACAATTTTAGGTCTCAATACTCTAATAAATCTTAGTTTTCAGTAAAGTGCTAGTTTTTCACCATGATAACTAAAGTTTAATCTTCTAACACGTCTTTTCGTGAGTCCTCCGTCTAAAACCAAACACAAAATCTCTGCCGGCTATTTGTTTTCAGCAAGATATATCGATAAATTCATTTTTCATTTAGTTAGGGACTGTGCGTGGGTTTGTTAGGAGGGTGTGAGTAGTTTATAACTGTGACAGCGGTGATTATCAAATTTGGAAAAGGCATCTGATCGGCAATTTAACTGCAACTTTTTTTTTTTTTTATATATATTTCTTTCCTAAACTATAAGCTGTGATGCTTGCGTCATTCTAAATGAAGAAAATCTCGATGATGAGATCTTGGTAAGTTAAAAGCACTGTTTATAAATATAATACAGTATGATCATTCCCTATCTCAACCATTATGCAAAGCTGGACCGAGATGAAAGTGCTCTGGAGAACATTTAAACAAGTATAAACATAAGCGATATTCGATTTTTTCACAGGTAGACAAGTCAGATTTCTTTTGAACGCAAAACTTGGCTTTACCTTTGTAACACTAAATTTTAAAGAATCTAATTTTAAATTAATTTATTAAAATACATATATAAAAATCGGTAATTAGTAGTGCGATGTTATTATTAGATGTTCTTAGAAATTACAAGTAGGTTTCGAAGTCTCGAGTTGGTTTCAAAGGCATTTTGAGAAAGTTCTGGGAAAATATGTCTTTCTGGGTAATATACACTCAACCACTGATGGCAGATTAAATGGGAGGACCTGTTTGTACGCGCCGAGAATTAGTAACTGAAAATCTCTGAGCCATTATCTTTCTGTTTTATCATTTATATACAGTTGTTAAATAAGTTGGAACTTGCGCTAGTGTCGAAGAAAAAGTCACCAATGCCTTCTGCTATTTGACGTTTCTTCAGTTGTTCTGGTGTAATTATAAGGCAATATTAGCATAGTAATCAGCACTGGATCCCAATTTCTGAAACTAACAAATTTGCTAAATAAAAGAAAGAAAATAATGGCGCCAAGATTTGTCAAGTGCTAGATGGAACTAGTGATATTTTATTGACACTAGTACCAATTGCCATGACAAAGAGTTCATTGCGAATCAGACATAGGAAGTTCCTGTTGATAACCAGAGATTGGAAAACCATAACATCCGATTATAGATGAAGGAAGTGTAGAAGAGACATTGTAATTTCTGGTGAACATCGTGATAATTTAGATATTAGCGTGTAGAATAAATGATTTTCAAGTAAAAGTTCTTGCATTTGGACCTTTGTGTAGTGAGAATATTAAAAAGTCATAGACTTTTATTTGAAATCACAAAAAACGCTTCTTTGGAAGAGCATTCACCGATCAAATTCAAAATTTCTGTCTAAGTCCCGATTGGGAGAGGGGACACTGGAGGTTGATATCCTTGCTCGCTGCTGACTCTAGACAAACCACTTCAAAAGCTAGGTCATCTTGATGAGTCTATGTTAAAAAATAAACTTCAAATAAGTATAAAAAAGGGGGGGATGGACCCAAAAAGTTTGAGAGAAGGGGACCCTTAGAGGTTGGGGAGATGGGTTCCATGGAGGTTGGGGAGAGGGGACCTTGGAGGTTGAGGTCCTTGCTCTCTGCTGACTCTAGACAAACCACTATTCGTTCTACTTGAACAATATTTGATAACCTACCTAAAAAAAACCTAACTGTTACGTGCCTTTAACTCTTTTATCCCTCAGCCAAAAAAGTTACGTCTCGTAATAATTTGACGTGTTAAGTCACAAATTTCTATCTCCTTAGAGTCCAGCTTAATTTCCAGCATTTATCCCATGTCCCCTAAGACTTACCATCTTCTCAGACTTACCCTAAAGAGTAATTATATTTATTTTAAGTTTTAAACGTGTTCCCTACTTCAGCTGAAAAACCTTTTCTATTTTTTAATTTCTGTGTCTCAAGCGCGTCACTTGGGAACAATAAACTAGGCTATTCAACGTTTTATGAACGTTCGCAAACTGTATCTATCCAGTAGACATTTAATTTAGCAGATCAGTCAAAAATGTCTATGAAAATAGATGTTTCGATGCGTCTTAATCTTAAAGTGCTGGTAACTTCTTTTAATATGGATTTTACTGGTGGATGCTTGCAAGAATAGCTGATGCGCTAAGGTTAGTAAAATTCTACTTTAGCTACTTTTGGCTATCTTGGAATGGGGTTAGGTTAGGAAAATGAAACTTTTAGGGATGGGTCTATAGTGTAAAGTATGTCCTTGGAAGGTATTTTGAAGTACCTACCTCCACTCCTTCTCCCTCTAGAGGGTCCTGAAATTTGCCTACTTGACAGGTCTATACCTATTGAAATTTTGACAAAACAATATTTTACCTTAATTTTCAGTTATCAGTTTCTTTTTCTCTGGCTTTAGTTCTGAAAATGTAATTCCTGTTATTTGAGCAGAATTTTAAGCCATATCAATGTTTTTTTTTCAAAATTTAGGAAATGTATTTGCATATCTTTAAAACCTTATAAATTGGGATTGAGCAAAGTTGTGAAGCTGAAAACAATTTTGTTGTACTTCATTTAAGCAGAAGATCTATTTTGCAAGGTTTCACTTCTATAACTCACAGATTTTAAAGGTCATCAAAGGTCAGGACCCTCTAGAGGGAGAAGGAGAGGAGGTAGGTACTTCAATATACCTTCCCAGGACATACTTTAGCCTGTAAACCCATTCCCAAAAGTTTCACTTTCCTAACCCAACCCCTTTCCAAGATAGTCAAAAGTAGCTAAAGTAGAATTTTACCGAAAACATTTTAGGCCACGGGGGGACTTTAAAAAAAAGAATAACGTTCTAAATGACATATTTGATAATGTTAGGCAAAAATGTATCAGAATTGGATGTTCAAAGCATCCGCTTGTCGAGTTCGAGTATGACCTCCTTCTCTCACTGTAAAAGTCTAAAACCTAATGCGTCATTGGCGCTTTACTGAAAACTATATGGATCTTTAACAGTCTTGAAAAGTATAAACAACATCAAACAGAATATTTGATGTATAATGATATTAATTGTTGAAAGATCCATTAGTTCAAGAATTTATCTCACTGTAATTGTATTTTTGTTTTCAATGCTGTAAGAACTGGAAAAAAAAATATTTGTAATATAATTCGTTTTCAGTTAAGCACCAATGACGCAGTAGGCTTTTCGTTTTTATTTACAGTTACGAAAGGAGGCAGTATCCAAACACTTGTTTGTAGTGAAACTATATTCGTCTTTAACAACTTTAAAAAGAGCTAATAAATTAAAATGAATAATTGATGCATAATGATATTAATTGCTGAAAGCTCATCAGTTCAAAATGTTACTATAATTTTAATGTTTATTTTCAATATTAAGTACAAAAGAAAACATTTATCATAAAATTGGTTTTCATTAAAGTGCCAATGATGCAGTAGGTTTCAGACTTTTACAGTGAGAGAAGGAGGTCATACTCAAAGTCGTCCTACTTTAGTAACTGAAATAAATGAGCACTTGAACAAGGTCTAGACCTTACTCATCCATCCAGTTCCCTAGGACAAAACAGTATATCCAATCCAATAATCCGAAAATCAAGTCCAAAATAGAGCAAAATCAACACCAATAAGTATAGGTCAATGTCTCAAAACCAAGCTGTAGCACTTTAAATCTACAACAATTTTATATTCTCCAAGTGATCACCATAGGCCTATATCAGGGCTCATCAGATGAAAACTCATTGCCTAAATGGGTTTATCCAAAATCCAAAATACCCCAAAAATATAAAAAAATACCCCCCCCCCCCCAAAAAAAAAAAATTATCCAAGCTTCCTTAACCAACCTTCGTTTAACACTGAATACCAAACCTATGGCCAATTTAACTCCAAATATTTGCATAGCACTAGCCATCCCCCGGAACATTTTCACTTTCACTCAAATTCTAAGAATTAAATTCCAAATATCATACGTTAATCTTTACCTACATGTGTCGCAACCAACCCTAAACTACCGGGAAGAGAAACCATATTCCTCCGACAGGCTATCGCAAAACATCGTTCAAGATATCTTGATAACTTTTAGTATACTTATGTAAAAGTTGATTATACTGAAAACAAAGCTTTTTAAATTGCCAAGCAAGTTTATTGGGGTTTCATTTATTCTTTAATAGTAATTAATTTAAAAAACTTTTTCCACAAAATGTTTTTCAAAGAAAAGTAAAGAACTCCATTAAACAGAAAGTGAGCAAAAATAAAATCAAATAATCTACCAAACATGAAACTACCACAAATCAGCATCGATAAATAAATGAAACCCAAAACGAACAGAAATTACAATAAATAACCGAGTCAAACTCAGAAGGAGCAGAAATTAACATAATTTGGGCACAAAACCCCTATGCCTTCCCAAGGCCAGAACAAAATTTGCACTTTGCTGAAAAAATACAAATGAATGTGCATTGTCAGTTTAATATACATATACTGATATTTAGTAATCAAAATGTTAAAATTATTTGTTGTATTAAAGTTATAAAAGTAAAATCATTTCTATTTTTTTCAGTAAAATCTCTAGTAGAAAGAATTTTCCTTCTAAGTCATGTATTCTATTAGGTGGTTAAATGTCTCGAATATTTCACGGAAAAATTTATCAAGGTTCAAAAGAGCAGTTGCGATGCATGTGCGAAACTTTAAATAGAACAAACAAAGAATATCTTATTAGATTTTCTCTTATGATGATTTTTCCTGTCTTAGCTTGGTGCTGATGTTAGCTTGGTGCTGCGTTCGTTCTGATTCTTAATTTGAAATGCTTCTGACTTCAGTTGTTTTTCTAAATTTAATTCTAGTTTGTTTGTTTTTTAGATTCCTTCACTTATATTTGTGTTTTCGTTATAATGCAGATTGATACAACTACATACCCCTTTTGATCAAATTCCTTTTTTACCAGACAAATTTGCTATGGAGATAGACCAAGACCGTTAAAAAACTTCACTTATCAACTCTCAGGTAAGGCCAACTTGCAATCCTACTTAAATATTTTCTTCTTAATTTATGCTCATCAAATATATACATATATATATATATATATATATATATATATATATATATATATATATATATATATATATATATATATATATATATATATATATATATATATATATATATATATAAACATCGATGATTCCTGATGCTGATTCCTGATTATTTCTAAGAACCAATCTCTGAATTAATTTTCTCATTCATCGCAAATAGTGAAGGTTTACATTATTTGACTTTCTCTCGCCAGTTCCGAAAATATCAAGTGAACATCCAGAGCCAATCGAAAAGCAGGTGGTCCCCAAATTAGGCGGGAATAGGTCGTAATAATGGATTTAAAGTAAAATGGAACCTCTCATAAGGATGATTAAATTGATCGTCAAAAAATAAGAAATTGCTGGAGTTATGCCAATAAGACTGAAGTAAGACTAGATATTCTACTTTTATCTTGGATTGGATATTAAAGCTCCAATTACCTTATTTTGAAGATTCCTATGTGTTGTAGTTTTGAGATACTAAACTAAATGCCTCAAAAATGACGTCCATCTAACCCTAAAAATTCCTTATATTTCAAAAAACTAGTTTCAGTCTATACCAAATGCGCTTTATTGATTGTTCGAATCCGAATTTCTTGGATTTCGAAATAGAAAATATTTCCCCAAAATGCTTCATGTATCCTTTTTTCTAAAATACATAAAAATTGGAATAATCAGCTGTTGATGTTCACATTCGATTTCTCTTATCTAGAAGCTAGATAACATTCTTCAACAAACCACTGCTCGTCAGCAATACTCCTAAAAATCCAATTGCACTTTCAATTTTGTCTCAAACTTTCCAGTCTCTTGTAAAACGTATGAGCGATTGAGCGATTTGAACCCCCCTCCCACAGTTACCGAGGTGTAATTACCGTTTCTACCCGAATTGACCAAGCTAGGGGAGAGCTTAACGCCCTCTCCATGGAAATGGTTTGAATCCTGGTCAAAACATAAACCTGGTCATAAAACTTCCTAGTTGGATTTTGAGAAGAATTAATAGAAGATTTTCAGAATTAAGTAGATTGCAATCGAATTCATATCCAGGATAAACATCACCTCCATATTGACATGATACAAATTCAGCCAAAATTATTTTAAAGTATGAATACTAGATTCGAACCGAGATAAACTGGGTGTAGTTCAACTGAGGCTTCTTTTTATATAGCCTATTTCCAGAATCCGTAATAGTATCCTATCAAACAGTTCATGCTAATGAACTGTAAGTAAGGAGCGGCCCGGCTGAATAGTAACTGAAACTCTAAAAAACGAAATATTGATACCAATAGATACATCAAAAGAATCACATTTCCATGCTGATTTCAAATACATATATTTCATCCGTCTTAGTCTTATCATTCAAAAGTTCCGGAACCGGAGAAAATTTGCCTTATTTTCGAAAAAAGGGGGAAACAACCCCTAGAATTCAAAGAGCTTTGATGAAAAGGTTGATCATATCGATCCAGTATTCCTAGAATATCGTGAGAGGGATCATTCGAACGAAAATTAAAAGTTCTAGTGTTTTTTTTAAGTAACACAAAAAATTTAGAGGACAACTTGGCCCCCTCCCACGCTCTTTTTTTCCCGAAGTCACCCAAAAACAATTTTAGATAGCCATTTTGTTCAACATAGTCGAAAATCTAATAAATATGTCTTTGAGGATGACTTAATACCCCAAAGTTATCGGGGGAAGGGCTGCAATTTATGAACTTCTCCCATTGTTTACATACAGTATTGGTTAATGGGAAGTATCCAGACGTTTTCAGGAGGGATTTTTTTCAGGCGGGGGGAGGGGGTGGGCGGGTGGAGAAGGGGTTTACGGGGGATGATATTTTCATGGAGCATGTTTCCTTGGGGGAAGGGACATTTCTATGAAGGGGTGTCGGATTCCTTTTTAATTTTAAAATTAAAAAGAAACAAGTTTTTTCCACTGAAAGTAAGGAGCAACATTAAAACTTTAAACGAACAGAAAATATTACGTATATGAGGGGTTTTTACCCTCAAGTCAATAACTTGCTCTTTACGCTAATTTTTTTTTTTTTTAGTACTTTCAAAAGAGCTATCTATTCTAATTAACCGGCCTTTGTGATTTAGGGGTTTGCAATTCGAACAAAATTTGAACTTGCGCGTAAAAGGCGAGGAATTGACTAAGGGGCAAGCTCCTTTATATTCGTAATAAAAACACACGAATATAGAAATTCGTTACGTAAGTTAATTCGAAAGTTCCGTCGGAACAAAATTTCAACTAAGCCATTTAGCCAAAAAAAAGCAGAAATAATATGCACATTTCGTTTTATTTATTCATCTGCGGTGAGCCAAAATCAAAGATGCATTAATTTAAAAACGTTCAGAAATTAAATACAAAAAAAAACAAGTTTTTTCAACTGAAAGTAAGGAGCGACTATATGTATTGCCTTTCGACAATTGAACTAAAAACTTTTGTGTTTAAAGCGGATCCAAATAAATAAGCATTTCCCTTTCCGAGGCACTGTGGAAGAAATAAACATTTGTATCAACTTCCTCTTCTATAAAATGAATGAATCTTCCAGCAGGCGAGGAAAAAAGTGAAACTTTAGAACATAAGTCCATTTAGCTCATTAATAAAATCAGCTTGTCCCATTCGGGATCAGTTTCAAGAAATCCGACTTCCCTAAAAAATGTTTCTTATCACTACCATCACTTGTACCGACGAAACGCAATTGTTTCTAGTCATTAATTTGAGCTAAAAGGTATTTTTTTTTTTCATTTTTCCTTGCACCATTAAATTGAAGGTTTACTGTCTTGCAACTTTTCAAACCAAAGAAATTTGTATTTGGGTATAGGTAGAAATGTTCTGTATCATTTTTTTTCGATATGATTGTATGGAACTCTTGCTCGTAGAATGTCTGGAGAAGGTTCATCTGAAAAGTATGTTTGAAATGCTAACCCTTTCTAAGCAACAAAAGACATCCAAGATACAGCAAAGTGATGATTTAATACCGTTTCGCGTCACAAAATAGAAATTTACAAATAGGGCTAAAATTTAGACCAGGGGACATTCCGAGATAGTTGTTCGACATTCCATGGCCAAATCATTTTAGCTAGACCTTCAGTCTTGCATCATGGTCGCGGCAGTAGTTGTAACATAATGACCTCGATTGGATACATAAATATACCTAGGGTTTATGTAGGCAAGATTAATGAACTGAATTTAGTTGTCATGGTTGCAGCGGCAGCTGCAACCTAGTAAAGAGCGAGCCACAGCCTATAGTAATCGAAAGTTGAAAAACGTGTTTTAAAAAAAAACTGTCTAGTGAGAAAAAATTGCCATCTGAGACTGAATCAGGAATGGTAGCTATTGTTTCGATTAATCTTAGAAGTAAAAGTTTATTGCGAAAAAAATATTTATGGTGATTTCGAAAAAAAGCCTGAAACCCCTTGAAAATGGCGTCAAATCGAAATAAAAAGTGAACCATTGGAATCAGAGTGGTCGTTTTTTTTTTTTTTCTTACTTTCGTTTTTTTTTCTAGAAGAGCTAGGGGGTGGCCAGAGCATCATAGAGAGGTGTGTAATAGCTCATTTGAAAACGAAACAAATTTGTAAGTGCCCTTTTTCAGTGATCAAAAAGATTGGAGGGCAAATAGCCCCCATCCCTGCAAGCCCCCTCCCCCCAAACTAGTCCAAAAAAAAATATTGAGATAGCCATTTTGTTTAACATAGTCCAAATGTCCAATATATATGGTTTTGATGATGATATGGCCCTCCATAGTCCCTGGGGAACGGTTTTATGTGGTATCGATGTCGCGCGTATTTGTATCGCATTTATCGTATCGAGATTATTGGTATCGGTATCTGTTGTTGTTTTGTTTTTTTTTTCAGTCATTTTCTAGGTTCATTTTTTAAAGCATGTCCCGGCAAGGTATCATGGTTGCAGCGGTAGCTGCAACCTAGTAAAGAGTGAACCACAGCCCATAGTAGCCAAAAGTTAAAAAACGTGTTTTGAGAAAAACTGCCTAGTGAAAGAAATTCCCATCTGACACTGCCTCAGGAATGTTAACCATTATTTCGGATAGACTTGCTCTTTCAGATAGACATGCTTCAAGATTATTACTGTTTTTATTAATTAACTTCGTTACTAATTGCTTTTCGTGACTCCGAAAAAGAGTGATCTTTGACCGGTTTGTCCGATGTTAGCTATGACCGAAGGATGTCAGATAGTTAATATTGACCTGCTCTTCCAAGAAAAGACATTTGTCTTTAGCTTCTTGAATGATATATTTTGCATGTATTACCTGACTGAACTTGATAAAAAAAATATTGAACCTGACCATGGGCGTAGCCAGCATATTGTCTAGGGGGGGGGAAGCAGTCGATAGTGTGATGGAGGGCCTTTTATCAACTGATTTTCCAACCATCTGCTTTTTCAGCCATATCTAATGTAAATTTGAAGGTCTAGGGGGGGGGGCAGATGCAACAATTAAAATATTTACAATTAAAGTACTTTTGACATCAAACTGAAAACAATTTTTGCTCCCCTGGCTCCATTTTCGGTGTATTCATACCTGAACTGGGATTTTCTACTATTTTTCTTTTGATTTTTATACAGCTATTAAATTCTCTTTGTTGTCACACTGAATCATGAAAAGAAACGAGCGGAATTTTCCTGTTTACACAAAAAGCCAAACCGAACGATTGTACCGCCCAATTTACTACCTCATCATATACTCAAATATGTCAATAGTCAATACAACCCTTTTCAATCGAATAAATATTGGCCAGTAAAATAAGTCAAAATTAAGTAAGAAAAGGAATATTTTTTTAATCAGAAGAAGAAAAGGTCTGATATGTCAATAGCATTGGCGTAGGCAGCATTTTGTGTAGGGGGAGGGGGGGGCTCAGCCGCTTCTGTGATGGAGGGGGGGAGGGATCTTACTAATACTTCCCGAGGTCCTTTGAATATAGGCCTTTAGAAAATAGTCATTCTATATTTCACTAAAACTCGGCCTTTAACATTCTCCATGTTCTACTTTTCCTGCAACAGTATAACATAAGAGACCCACTATCCTACTTCCAATTTCCAGAAAACTTAAGACACCACAAAACCGATTTGACACAAATCACATTATGGTTAGATAACAGCTTCTTCTAAGAATTCAACTCAAAAGCTTACAGTTGGGCAAAATTAAATATTAAAATTAGTATAGGGGAGACCGGCCCACGTCTAGCCAAAGCAAACAGTTTCAATACAAAAACCTATGGGGCTTCTGGTGGATTATAAACGCTCTGACAGATTGCAGTGTATTTTTTTAAAAAGTCTGACCTTAATTAATACTTTTACCAAAAATTTCAGATTGGATCAGGTTTTATGGTGATTAACTCTGGAATTTTGTTCAATTTTGTCTGAAAGCCTACGCCTAATTACGAATACTAGAAAACTCGCGTTGTAAACTCACATTGTATTCTCCTATTATTTGCCTGTTTTTGGCAGCTTCCGAGACGTGCCATCTTCACCAGTTTGCTGTTAGTATTTTTTCATCCTTCAAGACAACATAAAAAAAAAGTTGAGAAGCTGAATATCCCTCTAAAAAGTCTGGACCTGAATTTCCTTACACCCTGTTACAACCCATTATCAATATGTACAGAGGAACAAGCACAAAGACTAAAAACTTACTTGAAAACGATAGCTTATATGCTTTCGACTGTATTCCCCTAGAAGCGTGTAAATTTGCATACACTTATGCCATTATTAAGAGCATAAAAGTACCGGATAACGGAACTGCAAAGGTAGTCGAAACAGTGGAGGAATTACAGGTAAAGATTGGTTCCGTGGTTTTTTGGATTGACTTAAAACTCTATCAGTAAGAACGCCAATAAGTACAAGCCTATGACGGACAACTGCTTTCAACTGTCACAGCGTAGGAGCTTTCTTTAACAACCAGGATTGAGGCCTATATAAACACATGTTCAGACCACAAGACATTGGAAGTTTTGACGATTCAGGTCTGAAAAAATCTACAAGCCTGGTAAAATCATTGCACAGCGAGGCCAGAAGTGAGTTGGGAAGGTCACGTCAGCAGAAAGAGGTCAGTTGACCACGATTTGTGCTGGTGTTAATATGTTGGGAACACAGTCCCTCCTCTACTTATTTCCCCACAAAAACAGGGTCCGGAAATTTTACTCAGGGGAGCTTTACCAGGAACCATCATGATCAGCTTAGAAAATACTTCTGGCTGGATGACTGCCTCTCGTTATTTGCTTTACTTACAGCATTTTATCAATCAACCCAAACCCAAAAAATCAACGGGAAAAAAATATGAAAAACTCAGATGTGCTCACTGACACCCCTATGAAAGAATGCATTACTGCTAGGATAAAAGCTGTATCTGCCAAAAAGCCCTAGTCCTGGAACAGAAGAAAGTCAGACAAGTGAAAAGACTAAAAAGCAAAAGGCGTGTCTTTTCCAACAAGAGTTACAGTTAGAGTGACAATTCTGACGTAGATGATCCTGTATACAACAACTCTTCAGACCCCAGCATAGACATTGAAGACAAGCCCCCTACCAGAAACTTCTAATTTGACACTGAGAAAGTCAAGGCTGGTGATTACATTCTGATTGAGCTGAAGAGCAAGAAAGGGAATTCTGTTCACAATGTTATCATTATTAAAAGTAGCAACTGAAGAACGTAACGTCCTCTTTTGGAAGATGACTGAAGCAAGAGACTTTGCGCTAACTGACGAGATGAATAGTGTCTTAAAGACAGAAGTTGAAATAAAACTGCCACCACTGAAAGGTAGAACACCAAGATTAGTGGAGCGGCTTACTTTTGGTGTTGATCAGTCAATGTATAATTTGAAATTAATACTCTTTATTTTTGTTTTAAACCTTAATGTAATTCATTTTGTAGTTTTTTATGCTGACCATATTCTTTCTTAATTTTATAGCCGAAAAACAAGCTTTAATATTCCCCTGGTCACTTTTCTTTTTCTTTTGTCCGGTGGCCAAACGTAAGGCAGAGACGACTGAACCAGTGCGGGATGGCCCAGGTTTGGCACTCTTGACCACTTGGATAGAGAGGCATCCAGGTGGAAAAATGGCGGAGTATTTCTAATTGTCTTTTTCAAGGATGGTATTGAATGAGTTACTTTTGCTTTGACATGCTCAGCAACTTCTTATCGTTTGAATCAATTCATGGAGAATTAAACAAGTCAAAATCAGCCGATCGTGGGCCAGTCTCCTATCTGTATATCGGACCGAAAATCAATATTGAAGATCGAAACGTAAATGTTGATATCGCAAACGATATTTGGAAATTTCTGTTTATTTCCAGCTTTTTTAACCATCTACCAGGTAACATCCAACAAAAAATTCCAACATGCGAAAAGTTCTCGCTAATATCTATCGTAAATTTGAAGTTCTAGGGGGGGGCAGCTGCCCCCCCCCCCTTCCCTACGCCCATGAACCTGACTGTCATACTCTAAATTGTTTCCACTCTCTGGTTTAATTCTGCAGTAACCGAACCATAAATTTTATTTGTGTTTAGGTCACGTTTCTTCAAAGATTAAAACCAGAGGTCAGGCTGTGTTTTCAGATTAGCTGCTCGACCAAACACGAATACTGATTATACCAATAATTGAAGATGCTCTTATTTGACTGACTGGATATTGCACGTCGATTTCTGGGCTTTAGAATACTCGTGAGTCAATTTACTCTTAAGTCTTCTAAGTTCCTGAGTGTTTGGGCGCAGCCAAAGTTATTCACTTGGGGAAGGAGATCATGATATTTCTGATGGTGTGGGGGCTCTCAAATATCTTTAAATCGTAGTTTCAGTTTTTTTTTTCTCGTACCTTTGTGGGAGGTGAGGGTGGGTCCTTTCCTTTCATCCTAAAAGTACATCCTAAAAGTTTTGCTCTCAAGGCAAAATTTATTTTTGAATATACTACAACTACGAACGGTCGTTTTATAGGATTTTCTTTGAAATTTGGTTTTGAGTCATATATTCCCATTGCTATAACTTTAGTGCGAGGTGGTATTAACGAGCAATTGAACTTGAAAGAAATTAGAAAGGAAGTTGCGATTTTGTAAAACTTTTGCTTGTTAAATATGAATAATAAGTTATTTCTTATTATAATTTGGTACGTTGATTTAATTTCT
Organism: Artemia sinica; assembly: GCA_027921565.1. NCBI lineage: Eukaryota > Metazoa > Arthropoda > Branchiopoda > Anostraca > Artemiidae > Artemia > Artemia sinica. The sequence goes on along the minus strand of CM051257.1, from coordinate 58,384,835 downwards.
TGCTAAGGACTTCATAACTTTCTTTGTTTGAAATTCTGTTCTATGAGGTTAATGTTGAGTTTCTTTTATCCATTTCTATTGATATACGATTTGACTCGTATTTACGATTTGACTATTGACTCGTATTTAGATATATGTCTTGTATAGCCAATCGAATATCGAAAATTTTCATGGCATTTTATGGGGATTAAAGTCTTTTTCTAAAATTCCTTTCATGGAGTTTAAGCTCTGAATGATAGTATATGCCAAGTGGATTCTAACACCGCTATGCTAATTTTCTTCTAGATAAATTTCCGACTATTCTTTGGCACTTTAGTTTTCGTTTAAATGTCTATTTCTGTTTGGTTGCATACGATATACCTGAGGTATCTCTGCCTGTCTCTTCTAAAGGTCCTTAAGTTTTCTGCAAAACTTAATTCATTTTGACTAACAACCAGGTAAACAGTACAAAGTGAAAATGATTAAAATTTTATTAATGTTTTTGGCGAGGATGCACGCCAAAAATTCTATGTCTAAAACTAGTTTAAATGTAAGTAATGTTGAAATACAAATCTTGTAATACTAATGCTACTCTCATCTCTAGACTTATAATTGTGAAGCTATATTACTACTACTACTAACAAGTCACAGCAGCTACTACTAACAAAACCTCACCAAACCTCTTGAGGGCGACATAGCTACGTAAGCTTTCCTCCATCCTAATCTATTCAAAGCCTCTCTCTTTACATCCTCCCAAGAAACTCGCATTCTCTTAAATCTTTCCTTGCGACATCCTCCTACCCTAATGAGGGACTACACACTTTTCGTTTGGCCCTAAACGGTTTCCTTTTTTCATAGTTAAGAATTGTTTTGGACCTTCATTTGTTCCATCTTAGCCCTAGATATTTCCATGTTGCTCTCTGCGAATACAATAGTCAAGATTGGAGAAAAAATAAGTGAATAACTGAAAAAAGAACTAATAGTAAAATCGAACACACATTTCTAATAAAAGAAAGATAGAAATAGCGGTAAAAATAAATCTTTTTGTGTCTTCACATATTTTGCTCGAACAAGACCATCTGAAAATTTTTGAAAATTAAGCTAGCCTAGCTGGCCTGTAGGCCATTTAGCTAAGAAAAGGAATTACTGATGATTCTAATTTTGGTCGGTGTTTATGATTCTTGTTTGATTATAATACCTCTCTGATTCTCTTGTATTATTAGCTGCAGAAACACAACTGTTACAATGTTTATTAATGTCGTTTCATCCATTTCAGGACCTTTAATAAACGGAGGAAAATGGCAATAGGAAAATTGAAGAGTAAGTTTTTAAGTATTTCGCTAAGTTTTAAGCTTTTAATGTTTTCGTTCTTGAACTGTTTGTGATAATTTGGGAAATCTATTGTTAAGTAAAATAATGTCCTTCTAGTTTTCAATGTCTAAAGGTTTTTGATGAAATTTGAGTTGAACAACTTTATCTATAGCAATATGCAAAATAAAAATTTTCAATTGCTCTTATTTTTTTCTGAATTGCTATTTTGGGAAATAGAAAAACAGCCCTTGATAATCTTTAAGCTTATGAATATGATTTGAATTTTCGTTTTCACTTTCGATATAAGTTTATTTTCAAGCTACCTTTATAGTATAAGTTACCTGTAATATGCTAAGCTAATTAATTGAGTGAAAGGTTGAATTCTGCTTCTTGATTTTTCTGTGTGACAACTTAACCCCGCAAAAAGAATCAACGTTTGAGTACAAGATTTTTTTTTTTTTTATAAACGTGTTATTCTGTCGTCCCCCTCTTTCCATGTTTGGTTTTACCATTTATGTTTGGTTTTCATCTAGAAAAAGGTATGAGTCAGGCTTTATGTCTGTTGTTTTGTCTTGAAAGAGAGGGGGTGAGATTTAAAAAGACTTAAAGAAAGCTCATAAAATGAAAACTATTTGAAATCCATAGAGTAATCGTCAAAGTCTTGGACTGGGTTCAAAGTTCCCTCGTTTTTTTTGATTGACCAATATTTTAAGCATTATTAATCAAGGAAGCTAAACCTAAGTGGTATTAAGAAGTAATCTGTGGTATTAAGGGGTGTCTGGGGATTTGGCATTCAAAAATCGGCTTATTAAAATGAATCATGGAAAAAACACACATCTGATCATTTCGATATGGATAATAAATACCAAATATACCTTCGTTATTATTTAAATTTAATTCTTGGAAACTGAATTTACATCATAGCTAGAACATGAAAACATGACGTTAAACCTAGAAAGCGATTTTCTTAGAATATTTTTCTCTCTTTGGAATCAAATGCCAAACCCAAAAACCGGATAGATTTTAATCCGGATATTTAAATTGTTCAAGTCAAATCTCCACAGTTTTGTAAACTTTGTTTTTTTTTGTGGCAGTTATTCTATGTTGCAAAAATTTGTAACAAACCAACGTAGAAAGAATTCCCTTATATTATTTTGTATCATATTTAAAGGCAGGAGGGCGGAATTAAACCCTTTCGTTCCTCACTACAATAATTTGGAGATAAATCCTTTTCGGTTTTGAATCACAGTTGCATGCAGCTTTAGGTTTGAACCCAGTTTTAGTTTAACAGTGTATGAAGTTGATAATTGGCTCTTGACCGAAAAGGTCAATTTTTGACCTTAAAAAAAAGATATTATGGATAAAAACTATAAGCATGGAAAGAGAACTGTTGCCAGGGGATTTAGCTTTCAATGACTGAGTAAGCCAAAATGATACTTGTACCCCTTTTTGATAGATATTTTATTAGAGGAATCTAATTAACCCATGTGGGGTTCTTTTCATATACAGAAATATTTCATATGAAGAAATAGTTTCTGGGCCTTTGTTGCGACAACCATTGATATTCAGACTAAAAACTTTAGAAGATCTATCCATTGATTATTTTTGTTTCCCAGAATCTCTCTCAATTTAGGGTATCTTAGGCTAAAGCATACATGAGGTCCATTGCAAGAAAAGCATTTGAGACCTCCATTACAGGGTGTATCTTTTGTTACTAGAGTGTGGTCCGGAACATCTTGCGCATCTTGGACTGTTTTTGCAGTTTTCAATAAGATGATCGAAGCTCTGGCATCTGAAACACCTTCGAGGGGCCTCCATGTACTTATCTACCCGGGAAAAGTCGTATCCAAGCTTGATTCTGTTAGACATTACAAAGCTCATGGTCTGTCTATTTTTGAAAATCAGTCTGATCGTTTTACTTTGTCCAAAACGGAAAGCTTCCTCGATGAGGCCTGGATTATGTTTGGCCACTTCGCGAGCATCCCCTTCTATAGGAAGTCCTCTTATTATGCCATAAGATTATTCTTCCCTGAGTTTGCATTTGATGCTGCTGCCACTTGGCAAATTTGCCGAAAGGACACTAGGAGCTTCAACACAAAAAGCTTTTGCTTTCACAACATCACTGAATTTAACTTGTAGTTTATTATTTCTTAGTTGCCTGGCCTCCTGAATCCCATCTTCGGACTGAAGTTGACTAAGTGTTTGTAGTCTAGTCAGGGGATCCATTGACGGAGCGTCTTCTATAATTACAGTACACGTTGGAGGCTTGTTGTTCGCTAAGGCCGTAGCTCCAGCATCTGGGCAAGTTATCAATTTAACACCCGTTGTATACTGCGTTATCACGGACACCGAGCTCTTCTGATCTCGAATTTCACCTAGCAGGATAGAGAAGTTGGTCTCGGGGACCTGTGGAACTTGAGATGGGTGAGTGATGACGAAAGTCAGAAGTGGGATATTCCTATCACATTCAGCTAGCAAATCTATTATTTCCGATATTGCTGGTTTTTTTGTGCGGCTTCTTGTGGCTAAAGCTACTCTTTCAGGAAAAACTAGTTGAAGAAATTCGAGTTTAGCGTCGCGTGATGCTGCTAAATCAAAGAAGTCGCATGTCATTTTCGACAGCAACGTTAGATCCAACTTTTTGTTTGACTGGAGAAAGTTCAGGATTGGTTTGAGGTATAAAGACGTCTTTGCCATGTTGAGCATGTTGAGGTCCTCGCTACCTATTCCCCGTAATTTAAGGGAGACATATATCTGTGGCGTTAAGCGAAATGGGCGTAAGTCCACTTTTTTCGAAAATGAGTTAAGCACATGGTTCGAAGGGCTCGAAGAGATCTATCGATTCGTCAAATCAAAATGATGCTTATCTTCAGTTCTGACCGAGATAAAAATTTTGCCAAAGGGCATAATTTCAAATTCGTGAAAAAGCGTTACGCCAAAAGGACCTAAGTCCAATTTTTTCAAAACCTTCACATGAGCTGCGTTCGTTTTCGCCATCCAGCTGCCATCAAAACCTCGGTTTTCTAATAAGCCGTTTTTTTTTTTGTAAAACGACGTTTCAGTTCGCGCTTATAAGCCGTTGTTTGAAACTTCATCCAGCCGTCGTCGTATGGATGAAGAACTGAGCTTTTATATCGGTTTTACTTGTTTAGTTTTACTTTTGGCGCTAACTTTCAAATAAACTAACAAATAGTGAGAGATTTTCATTTGTTTGACTTTGAGGTAATTTCTGAGTAGGATATTTTTTCTTTACTAGGGTAAGATATCTTTTGTATCTGTGTTTGTGGATAAGTTGCACTATAAGACGTTTTTTGAATTTAGAACGCCGTTGGTAGGATGAAGAAATAAAACGTACTATAAGAGTAAAACGGAGATATCTTAGTTTGAACTAAGAACGACGGACGGCGATAACGAACGCAATTATGTGCGCCCTTTTGGATTTCGCAAAAAGTTTAGAATCTTCGGCACATGGATATTAAACATTCTGAAATTTGATTGAATTATTCTGTTCTGAAGGTAAAGTGGTATTGAAGAGTACTGGAAGAGAAGTCTGCATGAACACACTGACGAGGAAGTGCCCATTTTTTTGTAGTGAGCAAAAATCCGGAACCATTGTCTGATGGTTTTCCTCAAGTTTACCACTGTTTTTTGGAAATACTGTCGACTGATATATGGTTAGAATAACAGAGAAATGGGCAGATAAAGGAGACCTAAAAGTAATTAGGCGGTATAAATTTAGAATTGGTACTTATGACAAGGAGACATGTCAAGAAAACAATTCTTACTTTAAAATATGTATAATGCTCCTAATTAACATATTATCCAATGGGAGAACCTTTATCATCAAGTCTTTCCTCTAAAAATCCTTTTTTTTTTCAACTTAAAAGAAAAAAATTACAATTTTTGCCATGCTCTCAACCAATGCGTAAATCTTTTGAAATTGCCAATATATAAATTGCCAATATAAATTAGCCTATAATTATAGTATTATGAAAAAACTGAAGGAAAAATACTGCAGTCAATTTTATTTTGCAAAAACGGAACATTCTATTATAATTGAATGTATAACAAACAACATCAGAAAAATTCGCTTTGATGCTTTTACATATAATAAAAGGAAGAGGGAAAAAAAAACGAAAAAAAACATCATTTAATTTTTATGGAATAGAAAATAATACACAACAATGGCAGAAATAAACATAAGAACAACGGCAATTATTGCAATCAAGCAAACTGTGGTTTGATAGTTGCTAAATCGCTCCACTTGGATTGAGTTTTCCATTTTAACATATGCGTCTGGAGTTGCTACGCGAATAAATGCTTCAATCTGAAAAGAAATAAAAGATCTACAAATAACAGTTCAATAAGGACAAATCTTTTTATTCGACAGGTAATCGTTCTATCCAGGTTGCAGCGGTAGCTAGTAACCTAGTAATAGACGATTATGTCCGTTCTAAGAAATGTAATAGGAAACTAAAAATAGTTTTTTACCCTCAAAACTCCTAATAGTCTCCTCCCTCAAAACGACGCCACTGATAGTATACTACCTCAATCACGTTAGCCTCTAGAGCGTTTTCAATGTATGTACATTGTGTCTTAAACAAAGTTACTTGGTTCAGAGAGATAATTGCCTGTGCGTGCACACAATATTTGAAATAGAAGAAGAAGAAAGAAACTAAAAAGGTGAGACAAAAAAGTAGATAAAAAGTAGATTCGACTCGACGAATTTGATCCAGCAGAGCCCATCCATTAAGATAGAAAATCAAATTTAACAAAGAAAATATTAAAAGTAAAATAAAAAATGCAGGGACTGCCTTGATTTTGAAGAAAATTGCGCACTGGGAACATTCGTTCAGATGGCCGTGACTCAACATATAACTTCCACATGAATATATATTATTATAATATTATTATAAAAATATATATTTTTATATCCCCTGATGTTTTGCTATCGTTTGGTCGTTTTTTGTAGGGCCATAGGGCCGACCTTGTGCCTTCTAAAAAATTACTCAAGACTGCAATTGCCAAATCCCTCCGTAATCGCCAAATTACGGTTTGCGTCATAAATACATATCATAGGTCAATGTGTCATAAAGATACATCATATTAATACATAAAAATACACAAATAAACATAAATAAAGATGCTACTTTTTAGAGGGTAACATTGTACTCGTTCACGAAACTGGGAACATCCCTCGAAAAAAAAATCCCTCGCAAGTTCTTTCCAAGCTTTAAGTTTTACTGATAGTTGTTAATTAAACAATTTCAGCTCAGGGGTGCAAATTGGATGTGGGGGGGGGGCTAATTGCCTCCTAGGTTTTACTACTCCTTCTAGTTACAGAAAGGTGCAAATTTTGTATTTTCATTGAAAACAATCACCCTCCCCCAATATTTCGAAAAATACTTTTTTTTTCATTATAAGTAAAAAAATCGACATTTGCGTGAACTGGGACTCGTAAATTCAGCTATATGAATATTTCAGCTCACAGCTGGATTTTAGCAGAGTTCCTTGTTACTAATTATCAGTTTTACAGCCTATAACAACAAAAAGTTCATAAAACAGAATTTATTCATACTTTTTAGCAAAATTGTATGTTCCAATCACCGATAACCTATAAGCCTGGAACCTAACTCCTAAAAATAGAGTCAATTCAAAACCAGAAGTATTATATTAGAACCGACCTGTCCGAAACCCTGAATAACCAGGAAAATATATTAGCTTGAAAATCAAGAAAAGTGGCTTTGAAACCTAAGGCTCATCTTCCAGCCAAAATTCCTCTTGATGGGTATGATCAGCATCAACGTCAGTATTTTTACATTCTTTTCTATCTCTATGCTAATCAGAGTGCTCTTTGTGAACGTCAGGAGGTACAATTTTAGAGTCAAATGGCGTTTCAGAGTGCCAGATAAGTTGCTTTACAAGCATTAAACAGCTAGTTGTTTGCATCAGAGAGTGATTTCATAATTTGGTCTTAATATTAATGAGCAACAAAACTGCCTCTTTTCAGCTGCTAATGAGCGTGGCATGCCACACGACAAGACAAGTGATTTTTATGGTTTAGCGTAGATTCAAGCAAATAAACCATCTAGGAAGCTCATTACTGAAAACAAAAAGGGACGCTTTAGTGAAAACTTCACTGGCAGCCAATGAAATCCAAAAGCTATTCTCTTTGCTGTGTCTCAGAAACCATAGTTAACCGAGACTGGGTTAATAGAGTTTGACAGAAACTGGATTGACAAAATTTATGAACACCAATTTACATGAAGCAGTGCTACCTAACTAGGTAGTGTTATGGTGGCATTAGATAAAGAAACAAGTTTTTTCAACCGAAAGTAAGGAGAAACATTAAAACTTAAAACGATCCGAAATCATTACGGATATGAAGGAGGCTGCCCCCTTCTCAACACCTTGCTCTTTCCACTAAAGTTTGACTTTTTGTTGCAATTATTTAAGAATGACTCCTGAAGCACAATTAGAAAAGTTTAATTAGGTACCGTAATAAGCTTTTTTAAAGTTCTAAAAAACATTTTAGCGTAAAGAGCAAAGTATTGTGGAGGGGACAAACCCCATCATATCCATGATAATTTCTGTTCGTTTTAAGTTTTAATGATGCTCCTTACTTTTAATTGAAAAAAACGTGTTTTTTTAAATTCAATTTCTGATCACTTTTTTGAATAATGCCGGGAAAATCCAGCTCCCCCTCCATTGAAAATTTCCTTAACCCCACGAAAAAATTCTCCATGGAAAGATCCTCTGACTTAACCCCCCCCCCCTTCCCCTGCCAGAATCCCCCCCCCCCAAAAAAAAAATATACATATGGGAAAGCTAAATAATGCAAACATTTGAAAATAACTTTGGGAGCAGTACCTCAAAAGGCCATAAGTTACAATTCAAGGATATAATGGAAAACACTTTTATGGACGAAGGCAAGGCCGTATCCAGGGGGATAGGAGGTTTTCACCCCACCCCCCTTGAAAAAATGTTTGTTTGACTCGCAAAACATAACAAAAGGGAATTTAAACAAATTTTTAATGCATTTTTAATTGACCTTAGCTTAGTAATATGGGACCCAGCGATAGAACCTTGCTGTAGCAACAGACTGCAGGGCCGACGCAGGGAATATAGTAGTCAAGAAGCGTCGTTAATTCGATTACATTACATTACAAAGTTAAAATAAAATTAACAAACAGGCAACCTATATAAGATGAAAGCCAGTAGAAAGGCCTTATTGACTCCCACGGGGCACCCCTGCTGCCACCTACAACTTTTTTAACACCAAATATGGGCATAGCCTCCCTAGGGAGAACACGTGGTTAATGGGGTCAATGACCTAAATTTACAAAGGTGTCGATGTGTGTAAGTGCACGCTCTCAGCGAATGTCAAGGTCGATGTTGTTGTTGTTGTTGTAAGTGCACGCTCTCAGCGAATGTCAAGGTCGATGTTGTTGTTGTTTTGGGCAAGTGCACGCTCTCAGCGAATTTTATGAGTTTCCAGAAATAGAAAACAGCATTTGTTGTTGTTGTTGTTGTTTTGCTCTCAACGAATGTTATGAGTTTCCAGGAAAAAGTTAGATCACGTGTTTCCTTCTCAGCCAATCAGAGGGCTTGTTTACATATTTAGCGGCGGAGGGAATATAAGGAAAGGATTTTTTGCTATAGTTTTATTAGTCTGTGAATAGAATTCAAAGGAGTTTTTAGTTAGCAGTGTAATAACTTTACAGAAAATTTAAGTTTGAACAATTATTCGTTATTATTTCAGCACATGCTTGATTTAGTCTAGTAGCTCTTTACTTTTAGTTGAAAAATGTTCTCTTATGGAAAAAAGTTTTTGTCACTCTAATAAGTTTATCGCTAGACATATCTTTACAGAAAATTTAAGTTTGAAGAATTATTCGTTATTATTTCAGCATATGTTTGATTTAGTCTAGTAGCTCTTTACTTTTAGTTGAAAAATGTTCTCTTATGGAAAAAAAAAGTTTTTGTCACTCTATCAAGTTTATCACTATACATAACTTTACAGAAAATTTAAGTTTGAACAATTATTCGTTATTATTTCAGCACATGCTTGATTTAGTCTAGTAGCTCTTTACTTTTAGTTGAAAAATGTTCTCTTATGGAAAAAAGTTTTTGTCACTCTAATAAGTTTATCGCTAGACATAACTTTACAGAAAATTTAAGTTTGAACAATTATTCGTTATTTTTCAGCATATGTTTGATTTACTCTAGTAGCTCTTTACTTTTAGTTGAAAAATGTTCTCTTATGGAAAAAAGTTTTTGTCACTCTAATAAGTTTATCGCTAGACATAACTTTACAGAAAATTTAGTTTCTTCTAGTTTCAAGGTCTAAGTACAGATTCTAAGTAGGTTTTAACTGCACTGCTTGTTTGGTAGGGGGATGAATGACCAAAAATGCCGGATGGACCTTTATTCGACTGTGTCAGATTTTGATTTTGAAGCTATTTGTAATAGTCCGTTGTTCTATTCAATTTCATGAGCCAAACTCTGTACTTCTTAAAATATTGTAGTTTTTTATATTCTTTTTTCGTTTGCCATTTATTGTTGTGGTATCAAAAAAATTTGGATTGTTGTTCAATTAATTATAAGTTCATTAGAAATTAAGTAATTAGTTACTACTTATAATAATTTGCAAGTTCCAAATGATGTTAGGAAAGAGATATTTGAAAAAAAATTTTGTCCAACTATAAGTTATATTATTGTTTTCGCGTCGTAGTTAGGTTGGGCTCTGAAGAATATTCGGGATAAAAAGAATTTTTTACATTTTCTAGCTTCCATCAATTTTAGTATATGAAAAAACTTGAAACAGTGATTTTGCGATAAGCCTTCAGCTACAATTTACACCAAAAGGACAAGATACTTATCAAAAGCATGAAAATTAAAAATGTAAAATGTATATTTCAAAGAAATAATAGCCTTCTTAATAATTTAACATCGATAAACCATGGAAAGTGGTTTTCTTTAGTATTGTTTGTGAATGATTAAAAGATGATGACTGACAAAAAAACATTTTTGAAACTAAAGAAAACTTTAAAATTAATAAATTGTCAAATGATGTCAAAAAAAAATAACTAGTTGAAGTTGTGTTTAAATTCCTCATCAATATAAAATCAAAAGCACGAAAATTAAAAATCATGAATATCAGTCATTGAAGGAATAAACATTAATAAAGTTAATGGAAATAATGGTTTAATCTTTATTTGAGGAAGAAAACAGTCCTGCATTTTGGTTAGAATTTGATGAACCTTCATATACATAGAGGAATTTGTCTTTCCCCCCTTCGCTACATGGAATTTTACACGTATATAAGAGATAATATAAAGGGTTTTTGTGTGAATACGGATATACGCCACAAATATATATTCAAATGATCAGGCTCTCTCCATTCCATATTAGATATATATCCGTCAAGTGGGGCCTTATTTTCATGAGGACATTATAGTTATGAATCTCAGTGTGCCATATCTAACAGTATCCCCCCCCCTTAACTATGAAAAATATTTGCTATGTGGAAAGAGATCAAAATAAAAAAGTGTTTAAAATCATTTACACAAAACTGTTTGGAGTTCTTATGCAGATTTTCACTTTGTTGACGCTATCATATCCTATTACTGTATTTAGTTGCCCTAAGAGAGATAAATTCATTCAAATCTTAATAGTGTCGTTATTTTTGGTTCATCTAGTACTACTACTACTACTACAACTCACCACTGTACCAGAACTCTAGTTTTGTAAGAAAATTATGGTAAATACATTTCTTTGGCTATTATTCGACTTTATTTCTGCTTATCTTTGATTTAATGTAGCAGGTCTTACTTTTAGTTGAAAAATGTCCTTTATGTAAAAAAGGTTTCTAACACTCTAACAAATATATCATTAGAAGTAAGTTTACAGAAAATTTACGTTTAAACAATTATTCGAATTTATTTCTGCTCATCTTTGATTTAATGTAGCAGTTCTTTACTTTTAGTTGAAAAACTTAGTTCTTGGAAAGGTTTTTTCCAGGTTTTATCATAGACATTAAATCTCATACAGGCTTTTATCAATGACAATAAATCTCGTTCCGTATGTAAAAAAAAACTATATCCGGCTAATTGATGAATTTTAGACATGAAAATTATGGATATAATAAAAAATATTAAGTAACCCTGTTTATTAAATTTATAGAACACCCCTCAGTATATTCAAGAAGACCATACCATTCCATTGAGCTTTTTTAATCATAGTGTTCTCGACCTTTTTAGGATATATGGACCGAGTGGGAGCTCACGGAAAGTGAGGAGCTTCTTATGTGTGAACCCAAAATTGAAAGTACAGATGATGATGATGATGTAATGGAGATTCATTATACAGAAGATGGACTATCATATACGTCAGAGGATTTGGTACGGAGGGGACCTTCAGGCCGACTCTGTATAGAAGATGATGAGCGGTTGCTTGATGATTTGCCCTCTTCGACGAATAACATAAGAATACGAGAGGATTTATTTGAGGACATGCCTCCTCTCCTAGATATAGTAGTAAATGAAGAAGAAGATGAGGTTCAAGTAATAGAACCCGAGATTGTATACCTAAAAACTATAATAAATATTGATTTATCATAAGAATAAAGATTAGAAGAATGATTTATTTTTTTATCTTTGATAGAAAACTTGGCTGAGGACTGATGACACTCTAAGGCGTGATCTATTCTATCTGAACTATTCATGTACAGAAGTCTCTGATGATAACCTTACTCTATATATATATATATATATAACTAATATGTGAAAATTAAAATGGTACAAACATATTTATTGTATGATTACAATATAAAACTCATTATACATATTAATAATTAGATTTAACGTTAAATCATATATGAGAACTCTTCCACCACGGTTTCCGTTGTTTAAAATCCTTTTCGTAGAATGACCTCTTATGTTGTCTCTTAAAGGGCCACTTTTTCTCTTCTCTTAGAACATAATCATCATAATATTCCGAATTATATCTTGCTTTATATACATTTTTCATTGGGTTTTCACTGCTGTCTTTTACACTATATAGAAAGCCCTCTTTTATCAGTTCTTTTGATCTTCTTTTTCTATCATATCAACCCTTCTTTTATGTGAACATACTTGCAACCGGTATAAATTTCTCTCCATGTCACATATAATTTTTCTTCTCATTTCCTCCAGATTCTTCTCATCTGTCTCTGCCTCTATGCTGTCTAAACATGCAGTAGGTTCATGAGAATGTTCAAAATCATGAAAATGTCCTTTACAAAAACAGTTGCAATAAAAGGATATTTCTAACTCAACTTGTTCACTCATGTTATTACACTGCTAACTAAAAACTCCTTTGAATTCTATTCACAGACTAATAAAACTATAGCAAAAAATCCTTTCCTTATATTCCCTCCGCCGCTAATATGTAAACAAGCCCTCTGATTGGCTGAGAAGGAAACACGTGATCTAACTGTTTCCTGGAAACTCATAACATTCGTTGAGAGCAAAACAACAACAACAACAACAAATGCTGTTTTCTATTTCTGGAAACTCATAACATTCGCTGAGAGCGTGCACTTACAACAACAACAACATCGACCTTGACATTCGCTGAGAGCGTGCACTTACAACAACAACAACAACATCGACCTTGACATTCGCTGAGAGCGTGCACTTACAACATCAACAACATCGACACCTTTGTAAAATTTAGGTCATTGACCCCATTAACCACGTGTTCTCCCTAGGGAGGCTATGCCCATATTTGGTGTTAAAAAAAGTTGTAGGTGGCAGCAGGGGTGAGGGTCACGAGCTCATGAGGCCTTTTTACTAAAGCCAACAATCTTACCTGGATATCATTCAAGGACGGCACAGAAGAAATTGACGCCGCCGGTGCGGAAACAGGACCCAAGTCGGGAGAAAGTGATGTGCTTTGAGAAGGTCTCTGAATAGGTCTCTGAATCCTACTTACTCGATCAAACCATCCTCGACGGTGATCAGACCTTGGCTCTTTGGGATCTTGGCTCCTTGGCTCTTGGGGATCAGTTTTCCTTCAGGAACCGTTTCAATAACCTGGAAGGTAATTCAATTTGATAATCTGAATCTTTTGCTCAAGGGTTTTACTGTTTATTTGGAAACATGCGTACATAACAAATGGACTGAACATAGAGAAAATTAAATAAAAAAACAAGTTTTTTAAGCTGAAAGTAAGGAGCGACATTAAAACTCAAAACGAACAGAAATTATTCCGTATATGAAAGGGGCTGTCCCCTCCTCAACGCCTCGCTCTTTACGCTAAAGTTTTTTTATTGTTTAACAAAAATATAGTTGTGAGAAAGTCAAACTTTAGCGTAAAGAGCGAGGCGTTGAGGGAGCGAGGCATATAGGGAATAATTTCTGTTCGTTTTAAGTTTTAATGTCGCTGCTTACTTTCAGTTTAAAAAACTTGTTTTTTTTATTTAATTTTTGATCGTTTTTAGTTAATGCAGCTTTTATTTAACTAAAAAAAAAACTAAAATTATAACTGAAAACCCCATCCTAAAATATATTTAGTTTTCAATATAGCGCAAATGACACTATGGCCTTTAGAAGGTTTAGAGACGTCCCCCAAACTGTTCCAAGATTTTGAAGATGAAGTATTACGATAAGCTAGAGGCTTATAGTGTCTTTTGAATTAGCAATACCCTCTCCCCCCACGACATAGCTAAACGTCCACTTGTATCTCATCCCTCCTTAAACCCTCCCTACTTTGCAGGCACAGCTAGTCTTAAAACTTTGCAGGCACAGCTAGTCTTAAAACTAGTTGTCTTAAAACTTTGACAAGACAAAGGGGGAACGTGAGCAAAACTGTTTTACAGTACGCTGGTCAACGATTAGATCATTTCGCTTTAGTGCATGTCTTTTTAATTTCTATAAGATTTACTTCAATTTCTATAAAGTTTGATATACAAAATATTTTACAGTAGAGGCCAGTTTAGTTCGAGCAGCATGAAAAGTTACACTGGTATAGCCCACACTGGAAAAATGATTCTACAATCGGCTAAATGGTTGCAGAGCCCTAACACATGGTTGGAAAGTTTTCCTGGATTGTATTAGCCTGAAAGGTAAGATTCTTCTGCCACAAATTGGCGCCTATTTCGTCCTTTTTTCTTCTTTTTCTATGGAACTGATTGTTTCCGAGTTGGACTAATTGCTAATGATTTCACCAGTCAAAAATTTTTTTCTAACCTAATTGACCACTGTATCGGAAAAATGATTTCTGTTGACCTCTCTTTCCCAATTACTGGTTAAGGGTAATTCGTCACCTGTGTCGACATTCCTAGTGTTTTATCACTATTTCTAGAGCTTTTTTGTCTAGTGATCTTTTTCTTTTTTTGACTTGTCATTGTAAGTGATTTGTTCTAAAACAAGTGATTTTTATGGTTTAGCGTAGATTCAAGCAAATAAACCATCTAGGAAGCTCATTACTGAAAACAAAAAGGGACGCTTTAGTGAAAACTTCACTGACAGCCAGCAATGAAATCCAAAAGCTATTCTCTTTGCTGTGTCTCAGAAACCATAGTTAACCGAGACTGGGTTAGTAGAGTTTGACAGAAACTGGATTGACAAAATTTATGAACACCAATTTACATGAAGCAGTGCTACCTAACTAGATAGTGTTATGGTGGCATTAGATAAAGAAACAAGATTTTTCAACCGAAAGTAAGGAGAAACATTAAAAATTAAAACGATCCGAAATCATTACGGATATGAAGGAGGCTGCCCCCTTCTCAACACCTTGCTCTTTCCACTAAAGTTTGACTTTTTGTTGCAATTATTTAAGAATGACTCCTGAAGCACAATTAGAAAAGTTTAATTAGGTACCGTAATAAGCTTTTTTAAAGTTCTAAAAAACATTTTAGCGTAAAGAGCAAAGTATTGTGGAGGGGACAAACCCCATCACATCCATGATAATTTCTGTTCGTTTTAAGTTTTAATGATGCTCCTTACTTTCAATTGAAAAAACGTGTTTGTTTTTAATTCAATTTCTGATCACTTTTTTGAATAATGCCGGGAAATCCAGCTCCCCCTCCATTGAAAATTTCCTTATCCCACGAAAAAATTCTCCATGGAAAGATCCTCTGACTTACCCCCCCCCTTCCCCTGCCAGAATCCCCCCCCCAAAAAAAAAAAAATATACATATGGGAAAGCTAAATAATGCAAACATTTGAAAATAACTTTGGGAGCAGTACCTCAAAAGGCCATAAGTTACAATTCAAGGATATAATGGAAAACACTTTTATGGACGAAGGCAAGGCCGTATCCAGGGGGGATAGGAGGTTTTCACCCCACCCCCCTTGAAAAAATGTTTGTTTGACTCGCAAAACATAACAAAAGGGAATTTAAACAAATTTTTAATACATTTTTAATTGACCTTAGCTTAGTAATATGGGACCCAGCGATAGAACCTTGCTGTAGCAAGACTGCAGGGCCGACGCAGGGACTATAGTAGTCAAGAAGCGTCGTTAATTCGATTACATTACATTACAAAATTAAAATAAAATTAACAAACAGGCAACCTATATAAGATGAAAGCCAACAATCTTACCTGGATATCATTCAAGGACGGCACAGAAGAAATTGACGCCGCCGGTACGGAAACAGGACCCAAGTCGGGAGAAAGTGATGTGCTTTGAGAAGGTCTCTGAATAGGCCATAAGTGAATAGGAGCAGAGTGCCTTGTTTCTGGTGAAAGTAAGCCTTGAGGAAGGATATGAGTTTCTTCTTCGTGGAGTATTCCAATTGGCAGTGGTCCAAGAACGGGAGAGGGGCTCTTGTTGTCATTTTCTATAAACGTGGAAACACAACTCTGCAAAGGATAAATCAATTCAAACTTAAATGAATGTAAAATATTTGGGACGTTTTTGACAAAAATTTTAATATCAAACTTTGGCATGCATGTAATGTGGGAACTTTGGATCAGTATACCCTTTCCCCCTTAAAAATTTGGAAGATTCTGCAATAGTTTTCTAATTTCCAGCATTCACCATACAATTTGTCTCCCCCCCCCCGACAAAAAAAATAAGACAGAAGATTCCTAAGCACTTGGCTGACAAAGCTCTTAAAATAA
This sequence comes from Artemia sinica, assembly GCA_027921565.1. Taxonomy (NCBI): domain Eukaryota; kingdom Metazoa; phylum Arthropoda; class Branchiopoda; order Anostraca; family Artemiidae; genus Artemia; species Artemia sinica. The sequence continues at coordinate 58,368,430 of CM051257.1, read as the reverse complement.
AATTTACCACTTCTATCCGTATACTCATGGGCGTAGGGAAGGAGGGCAGCTGCCCCCCCAGAACTTAAAATTTACACTAGATATGGCTGAAAAAGCTGTTGAAAAAAGGTAGATGGCTAAAAAAACAGTTGATAAAAGGTAGATGGCTGAAAAAATGGAATGACAGAATAAAAGTCAAACAAGAAGCAACTATCAATAATGTCTTGGAAAAATTTAGCTCTAATCCAAGAAGATTGATTAATGATGAAGCTTATTGATGATTTATGATTTTTAGTGATTACTTATTAATAAAGATTTCATAAGTATGATAGAACTTGCTGGCAATGTAAGGTTTTGTGAACTACCAATGTTACTTCAGACCCCGCCCTTCATCACAACATTGGCTCCCCCCCCCCCCTAGAGAAAAAGCTACGTACGCCCATATGTATACTTCACAATAGTCTATACTATATGTAAGAAATAGGTTAATTCGTAGCTTGCAGCCCTTTCCCCGAGGGCTGTGGGGGTTCATCCTCAAAGACTAGATCTTTGACTATGCTGAACAAAATAGATATCTAAAAATTTTGATCGGTCAACTTTGGGAAAAAAAGGAGCACGGAGGGTGGCTAGCTGCCCTCCAATATTTTTGATTACTTCAGAAAGGCACTAGAAATTTAGATTTCCGATCAAATGAACCCTCTCCCGATCTTCTAAGATCACTGGTTTGCTGCGATCACAACAGGGAAAAACACACACCAAAAAAAAAAATAATAAACGCGCGTCTATGATCTTGTTTCTCGCAAACAGTGCGAAATTTCGTATTTTTGTATATAGGAGCTTGAAACCTCTAAAGTAGGGTTCTCTGATATGCTGAATCTGATGGTGTGATTTTCATTAAGATCACTTGATTATTTTAGGGTGTTTCATCCCTTTTTCCAAGACTTGGGGAAATTTTCTCAAGCTTTGAAGTTATGATGGGTAACATTAAACTTGATTAGTTTTACATATTTTGAATAAGCATCAAAATTTGATTCAATTGATGTATCCATTGTTATCAAGACTCTACTTCTTAGAGATTCGGTTACTATTGAGCAGCATTGCTCCTTACTTACAGTTTGTTACGACGAACTGTTTGAAACCAAAATAACAAGGCAGCTGATTAGCAGCCATATTATGGAACATTTGAATCGATAATAAGAGATTGATCCCTATTGATAATTTTGATGGGTTTTTTTTTTATAAAATTCTTACGGAAGTTCAGTAAAAGCTTCGACATTTAATGATCTGCACATTGTCAATTTAGACTAGCCTAGTTCCTTCCTTTGCTCCTTTCCCTTAAGTCGACAAAAATATTAAGGTAATTTCTATATTCAGTTTTGCAATAGCATCTTCTTTGCTGAATTGATTTTTTCTGGTGTATCTTAATCAGGCTCTAAAACTATTTCGATATAAAACAAAATAAGACCAGGCATATACGCAAAATTTAAGCTAACCTTACAGCAGGCATATAGGCTATTTAGGAGAGAGACCACAGAGCTATGATAAGAGGATATTACCACACTAAAAGATAGATTTACACTAAGTAATATATTGCTAGTCTTGCCAATTACATAAGTGCAAGCTATATAGCTCCTGATTCAAATTCATTTCTTAAGATGAGGAACAAATTATTATTTTTATTTATCACCAAAGAGATAGTAGTAAACCTCAAAAGATTCTAGAGCCAGCAGTTTTTAGTACATTATTACTATTTTGTTAATAGTCATCATTTGTCTACGCTTAGAAAAAAAATGTTGGCAAAATATTAGGTCAAATTCATAAATACCTTCTTTTCTTCTTGCAACTTTTGAATTTTGCTCTTCATATTTGATACCTCTTGCTGTATTTTATTGATCTTCATAAGTACTTCATAATCACCCATTTCTTCATCTTCATTCTTCTTGGCCCTGGCTTTTTTCATCTGAACTTAGGGCATAATGAGGAACTAAAAATCTATGATTAAAATATATGAACTAAAAATAAGAGCAATAATATTTGGTCAAAAAAAGAAACCAAACATCACTAAAGTCACAATAATTACTCATATAGCTTACACATTTTGAGCTCACTGAATTATAATTTTTCAGCATTTTTTATATCAAAATTTTTGTTTAGAAATTGCTTTCCTAAATTTTCAGGTTGATCTTAGACAGAAAGTGCATAACCTTTTCGGGTCAGCTGTTCTATCCCGCAAATGTTTTCCTGATTGTTTTTTTTTGCACACTGGTAGGAGGCTACCTTGAGTTAAAATTTTAGGTATTTTGGAAACAAACAGTAAAAAACTTCAAGATCCTTCTCCCGCCATATATCCCTGTGAGATACGGAGCATATCTTGAAATTATTTAAGTAATAATTGTTTGATTAGTTATTTTTTTCACCCATGTCACATACAAAGATGACATCTGTGGAGTAAAATAATGAGAAAAGAGAAAATACACAATAATTATACAACAATAAAATCAACTAAAGAGACAAACTAAAGGATGATAGGGCAAAAATTAGTAAACAAATGAATCCGATAGGTTTCCATGCAGCATGGTCAGATTTGCTGTTATGTTAGGTTTTTCCAACTTACAAATTATTTTACTATTACCATGTCAAGGGGGAAACAAAGTAAAAATTTACAATAGTAAAATTAAAAATTAGGGATGATAAATGTAAGGGGGGGGGGGTCTTCTCATGGTGATGACTCCATGCCCAAACTCAGTCCACATAAATATTACACCGTCTTCCCCAAATATAATACTGAATCTGAGAGCTTTTTAGAGTTTCATATAAGCCGTATAATTCCCTAACGATAGAAGACTGCTTGGAAAATGGTTTAGAGAAAACTCTACTAAAAGAACAAACGACTCCCATCCTTCCGTCATCCTTTTCCTGACAAAGAATAGCCCCGACCCCATTTTCAGAGGAGTCAACAAATAATTCAAAATCTTTTTCAGGGTTTGCCATATGAATTACAATTTCACTATCTTTACGAGTTATTTGTCCAACTAAGGACAACCAAGCGACTTCTTGCTCTTCCTTCCATGCCCACGCTTGGGTCTTCTTTAATAATTTTGTCAAAGGAGCTATTAAATCATGATAATTAAGATAAAAGCATTTATAATAGTTGAAAAGTCCTAATTGAGATCTTAATTCAGAAATATTTTCTGGCCTTACTAATTTTTCAATAGCATCTAATTTGGATAATTGAGGTCTAATTTTGTCACGTGACACTATGAATCCTAATACTGGAATAGATTCTTTAAAAAGTTGTGACTTAGACGCTGACAATTTAATGTTATAAGTTTTTAAACGCGCAAAGAATCTCTGGAGATGAAATAAGTGCTCATTAGGGTTTGAAGGTTCTGTTTTAATAAATATATCATCAAAAAAAAATTGAAAATGAAGGAACGGTAACTTTCTGGAAATAATTTATCCATGAAGCTAGCGAAAGCTTTTGGCCCAAATACACTTCCCTGTGGTATTCTTGTGTAGCAATGGCTGCGGCCAGTTAAAGGTGATAAAAACGAGAAGAATTTTTGGTACCTTTCATCAATAGAAATTTGAAAAAACCCACTGCGCATGTCAAATTCACTATAGAACGTTCCTTTCGACAAATTTTGTAAAATGTCGGAAGTTCGAGGGATTAGGAAGGTTGTGTCTTTCATGTTATTATTAACTGTACGTAAATCAATTAGAAATCGAGTATTTTCTCTGTTAAGAGCCTCATTTTTACTGACAGAATGTTTCCTTATAAGGAAAACAGGAGAAGGGAAGGAAGATGTCCTTTCCTCTATTATACCGGATTTTAGCATAGCTTGTATATGTTCTTCTAGCACTAAAGCCATCTTATGGGGAATTCTAAATTGCTTAGGTGGTTTGAAATCTGTTTCAAGTGGTATATCAGGTTGAAAAACCATTAAATCATTTTTACATACATCATACGCGTGTTTAGAAAAGCAACCTTTATTAGCTAAAAGCAATTGAACTAACTCTTGGAAAACTATTTTGGGTACAGTAGAAAGGTCAAACTTAGAAAGAAATTCTTCATCCTCCCAAGTAGCCTCCTGACTGTCCTCGACTGACTTTACCTCATCAGAAGTTTCTGAAAATGCTACTAAATGTTCTTTGGGCACACGCGAAAAGTTTGCTATTTCTGTGTAATGTTTTAGCTCCAAAGTATCCTCAGAGTCATTAAAAATGAGAAGATATGTCTTATGTCCCTGAACAATACCTAAATAATCATGTAAAAATTCTTAATATTCTGGTTTAGGGCTAATAATTAAGTTATCGCCATCAATAATTGAAATGTTTTCTGCAGTGATCAGCTTACAATCTATACTTTTAAATGTTCCAGGGTTAACTCGTGTGTCAGACCTCACTACTACACTCCCGTATGCTAATGCATCATTATAACCCGCTTGATTTTTGACCCTGGTTCCAAATTCTAATTTCCTTTCACGAAAGTGCAAGGAACTGTCCAGTTCTTGCATAATATTAAACCCTAAGATTACGGCAAAAGGCAAATTATCAACTACCAAAAAATCCCAGTAAAGATTAACTGTCATATTTGTACCAGGTAATATCAATGGTAACCTTGCAATGCCCACTACAGGTAATTGATGTCCTGAAAGCGATTTAATCACAGTATTTGTAGGTTTTAGAGGTTCTCTATTACGCTGAGGCAAGGAATCAAAGAAGGCTTTCGAAATGAGAGACTTCTCTGAACCACAGTCCAAAAAGGAGTCACATTCCACATTATAAATTGAAACCTTATTAAAAAGCGGAAAAGAATTCCTATTACTATTAGAAAAATTTAAAAACAAGGTTTATGAAGAGATTTTGAATCATCAAAAGCCAAAATAGACTCTTCCGTACTAATTGGCCCTTTTAGTTTCCCTGTTCTGTGTTTTCAGCCTGAATAGCCTGTCGGCCTTTTTTAACAATTTCACAATTATAAGTGTGATGATTATCTGTTTTACATATAACACAGAAAACACTTCTTCTCGGTTGTATATCAGGATTGTTACTAACGGAAGTTGAAGCATTAGCATTAGTTGTCTGGATTGGAATCGGATTAGCGCCTTGATATCCATGAGTACTTTCTTGAGAATTAAACGAGTTATAAAAATTTCCCCGTCTAGAGTAGCCAGATTGATTCGGACCTCGATTACCTCGGTTACTATAAGAAGACCGAAAATTCCTGGAATTTATTCCTCTGAAATTACCCCGGTGGGGGGGATCGACATATGAGCCATTATTAGGAGGAATATAGCCCCCACGACCTCTATGAAAGTTGGCCCTATTGTTCAAAAACCGTCCTCTTCTAGGCTCATAACGAGAACCTCGGCTGCTAAAATTAGCAGATGGTGTGGACACCGCCGCTGATAAGGAGGCCATTCCTGAACAAATTCCGTTCATTTCTTCATATAATTTAGCCCTTTGAAATACTTCTGTAATATCGGCGCATAACCCTTTTTCACGAACGAATCTCATATTCTCATGTAATCCTTGTTCAAAGGCCTGCTGTTTTAATAAATTGATACCTGGAAGGAGGGATTCGCTTCCCGGGACATTTTTAACTAAAGAAGAATAGCTCTCAAATTCTGCATTAATACGCATAAAAAATCTTACGACTGGCTCATTATTTTCTTGTCTAACTTGCATAATATGTTGAAGTTTTTCGGCCGGTGAAATTTTATCAAGAAAAGCAGAGCACAGGGATTCTTTTAGCCCAGAAAAATTTGTAGCGGTCGCATATTTTTCTATATACGAGCTATACGGTTCATCAGACATTAAAGCAGCGTACCTCTCGATCATTACTGATTCTTCTAATCCCATTAATCTACAAACTCTCTGAAGGTCCTTAACCCAACTAGAAATTTGCTGTGGTTTAATCAACCTTTTTATACTGGAAAATGGGGCAATTGTGCTATAAGCTACATGTTGGAATACTGGAGCTGGGGTAGCTCCCGTATTAACATTAGAAGCTTGCCCAAGGGCTGAAGCTTCCGGTTTATCATTTTCCCGAGGTAGGGACATTACTTAAGGAGAATTGAATTATAACTTACCAAATTTAAGCAACCAACTAATCCTATTTGAGTGAAATGGAACCAAAGAAAAGGCTACTATCTATTCTCATACTCCACCAACCAGCAATTCCTTTATGAGGGTACCAAGTTGAGCAATATCCAATTATTATTTGACTGTTTCAATTTTATTATTGCGGTTAGTCTTGTTTTTATAGATCTAAAAAAAAAGCATAAGCGTACAGGCAAGCAGTGAAGACGAAGAAAATTAAAGGGATTCAATTAATTATGTTAATTTAAGTATTAAAAAAATCTACAAAAAGGATTTATAATCAAGATTCTGCTCTCTCAAAATTAAGCGTAGCGTTAAAAAGAGGCGCTTTTAATGCAATAGAATCGCATCGCGTTTTCGCTGCCACCATTTTGTAAGGGGGGGGGGGGTCTTCTCATGGTGATGACTCCATGCCCAAACTCAGCCATGAGACCCGAGTACCCCTAAATAAGCCTCAATAGACGAAATGAACCAAGTGAGAGAGATATCTTGACAAAATCCTAATCATCGTGATAAAATATACAAGACAACACAGGTATAAGAAAAACTAAGATTTTATTATTAAAGAAGAGAACCTTTTAGTTAAAAGTTATTTCATTATAAATCAAAATTCAATAATTATTATTCACAATCAAAGATCAATTCTTGTTCATGTAATTGCTAGAAGTAAAATTTATTATTATTAAAGGAAAGCAAGCATTATAACTAAAATATTAAGACTAATATGTTCCTGCTTAAAAGAATCTAATAAAAATATTAAAGAATGGGATATATACCCATTTACTAGGATTTTAACATAATAAAATTAAGAAAGAGCAAGGAACACATTAGACTTACATTCTACATGCATACGAAAAGCTTGAGCAAAGCCATAAACCCAACTGACTTCTCTCGTCAGTCTCCCGCTATATCAAAAGATATGTTCCCCTTATTTGTCAAACAAACGTAGCTAATTCAACCCTTCTAAGAAAGGGTTTCTATTGCAAAATAAGGAAATTGTGTACAGGGAAAGGATTACAAAGATAAGTTCATTGGGTTCAACATACCCTGAAAAGGCATTGGCTTAAGCTGGACTCATAGCAACTTGATTTTTAATTCTAAAATTAGAAGGACATTTCTTACATAAACAATGAATTAGGAATAAAAAAACTACACAAGAATGGTTCTAAAAAACCAATCTGACAGAATGTACAACTGTTTTATATATTTATATTATATATATCTATATCAATATAAGATGTATATATATTATATATATATATATATATATATATATATATATATATTATATATATATATATATATATATATATATAGTGGCGTATCCAGGATTTTGTTTCGGAGGGGGGGGGCCGTCAGTCTACGACTATTAAAACGGGCACTAGCCTGTTGAATTTCCAATCGAATGATTATTTTTTAAAGTTTCTACGACAACGCCTTCTATAAAAACCTTATATGCCCCCAGGGCTTAACTTAAAACCCTTGCCCCGAGGGTTATGGGGGAGTGTCCTCCTCAAAAAGATATTTTCTACCCGGAAATTAACTATGCCGAACAAAATAGCTATCTCAAAATTTGATTGGATGTGTTTGGAGGAATGATGGGCTTGGAGGGGGGGGGGCCTAGTTGCCCTCCAATAACTTTCGACTATTAAAAAGGGCAATAGCCCTTTGAATTTCCAATCGAATGAGCCTTTTTTGAAGTTTCTAGGACAACACCCTCTATAAAAACCTTATAAGCCCCCAGGGCATAACTGATAACCCTTGTCCCAAGGGTTGTGGGGAAGTGTCCTCCTCAAAAAGATATTTTCTATCTGGAAATTAACTATGCTGAACAAAATGGCTGTCTGAAAATTTTCGATTGGATGTGTTTGGGGGAATGATGGGCGTGGGGGGGGGGGCTAGTTGCCCTCCAATCACTTTCTACTATTAAAAAGGGCACTAGCCACTCTAATTTCCAATTGAATGAGCCCTTTTCGAAGTTTCTGCAACAACTCCTTCGGTACGAAGTGCCCAGGTGGAGAAAAAAAAACACATTGTGCCCACATCGGCGCTGCCTATGATTTTGCGTGTTTGTTTGAACCATATAGTGACCTAGTTAATTATTAAGTAAATTATTTTTTAATGTAAAGCTGAGATGGTATCCAAACAAGGTGGTATCCAGAGGGGGAGGGGGTAGGAAGGTATTACATTTAAACGATAATTTTTCAAATGTTTTTATTGAAAGCAGGGATGCTAAAAAGTTACTTATTTTCTTTAATCTAAAGCAGAGACAGTATCCTATCATGGTGGTATCCAGAAGGGGGGTAGGAGGCTATCATATTTGAATGATAATACCTTAATTTTTATGGAAAGCAGGGATGTCAATAAGTTAATTACTTTTTTAATTTAAAGCAGAGACGGTATTCTATCTAGATGGTATACAGAGGGGGGGGGCATAGGGAGTAATTACGTTTAAGTGATAGTACCTTGTTTTTTTTTTTATTGAAAGCAGGGATGCCAAAAAGTTTTTTTTTTATCATTATTTAAAGTAGAGACGGTATTCTATCAAGGTGGTATCCAGAGGGGGGGGGGGGGGGTAGGGAGGTTTTTCATTTAATTGATAATATCTCAAATTTATTTATTTTTTAAAGCAGGGATGCCAAAAAGTTAATTATCATTTGAATTAAAGCAGAGACGGTTTCCTATCAAGGTGTTATCCACAGGGGAGAAGGGGCGAGGGAAGTATTAGGGAAGAATATGACAGTTTGGTTGCTACCAGTAGCTACTAGGTGGAGTATCCTATGAAAGTGTACTGTCAATGAGTAGAGAAATTAAACTTGTAAATTTAAGCTGTGATTTGAGAACGACTGATGAAAACATTAATGTTTGTGGTCAACATTGATTGCACTGGCGGCGTGCTGCCGACATCTTACTGGCGGCGCACCGCCGTGGTTGTTTTTAGCCCCTCCACCACAAGTCTTCCCTCATCAGCGTGGCACCGGGATCTATATGTATATATTTTTTCTTTGTTACAGGATAGACTTAACACCTGTTTTTTCCTCAAAAATGGTTATTCCAATTGATATAGAATAAATAATATAACAAATTTATTCTAAGGAGTATCAAGTAGCCTTGGCTATGCTTATTTCCATGGTGAAAGTGTTTGAAGACTAGCTTCAAAACAAAGACACATAGTGTCTTACCAACTAACCCTTCCTCATCAACTTAGGCTATACAACTGCTTCTCAATCTACTATAATGCAACAAAAAAATGCAACAATAATGATCAGAACAAATCAAAAATGAAAAAGAAGAACAAATAAATATGCGTTTAGAAGATATGTGGCAGTGAGAACAAAGAAATATGTGTAGTTAGAAGATAAGCAGTAACAAGAATTACAAGCAACAGCAGGGCAGGAATCAGAACATTTCAAAAGTGAAGAGCAAAGAATTATAGGGTAACCATAGTAGACACACAAAAGCTAGCATCAGAACCCCAAGAACAGAGTCCCCCATTTTACCAAATGATAAAAAACATAACCCAATGTGGTCTCCCCCTGCCAAAGGTGGAACATTTTGTGGATATTAGTAGTCAGGGATCTAAGGGGTTTGGTAGGTTAATTAAGGTTATGCCACCATTAGGTAAGAGACTTGATGAGCTTAGATTATAAATAAGAAATCTTTGGTTTAGATGGGCCTAACAATGGACTGGACATACTAAAATTTTTACTGATGGCTCTAAGACTGATACTAACTCTGGGTGTGCTTTTACCATACCAAGACTAAATGTTGCTTGTAGTTTTAAAAGAAGGGGAAAATTGTCATTCTTTTCAATTGAGTTGGCTGCAATAAGGAAGGCTGTTGATTATATTAGAAATGGTTTGTCTGTAGGTCCTTATCCCCCTCCCAGCCCCCTTTTTAAGTTTCAAAAATTGTTTGTTCACCAGTAGGCTACTGCAACATTAGTAGGGCTAACAGGCTAACACAAAATCAGGGAGACATTTGACAGCTCCTTCAAAGGGAAATTAGAAATGTCTTTTGGGTGCCCAGTTCCTTGGAGAATGTCTATTATGTATTCAATAATAGTGAATGCACAAAAAAAATACAAATGAATGTCCATTGTCTGTTTAATATATATATATACTGATATTTAATAATGAAAATATTAATATTACTTGATTTATTAAAGTTATAAAAGTAAAAACATTTATATTTTCTCAGTAAAGTACAAATTTTGTTCTGGCCTTGGGAAGGCATAGGGGTTTTGAGCATTTCTCATGTTAATTTATGCATGTTTTGAGTTTGACTTGGTTATTTATTGTAATTTCTGTTTGTTTTGGGTTTCATTTATTTATTGATGCTGATTTGTGGTAGTGTCATGCTTGGTAGATTATTTGATTTTATTTTTGCTCATTTTTGGTTTAATGGAGCTCTAGGCTACATTTCTTTGAAAAACTTATTTTGTGGAAAAAGCTTTTTTAATTAACTGAAAAAAACAAGGAGATATGGCACTCTAAATTCAAATGTCTCTGTGTTGAATTGGAAATATTCGAGAACAAAAAACATAGTCTTAGTTTACAGCACAAGTGGTCTGCTTTAAATGACCGGAGAAGGAAGACACAAGTAGCCTAGTTTCAATGTTTTGAATAGTAGGCCTATTCCTGACTCTTACAATAAAATGAGCATTTGTGGTTGGGACTCCACCCTTTGACTATTGGAAAAAATTAGTTTATAAGCTTATATAGAATGGTACTATCCAATCTCCATATAATAAAAATTATTTTAGTCATCTAGTTGGAAAATTTAACCCATCTGTATAGGAAAAATCTAAATTTGCCAACTAGTTGACTAATAACTTCACCCCAGCAAAACTTTCCTTTTCCAACTAGTTGACTAATAACTTCTCCCCAGCAAAACTTTCCTTTTCCAACTAGTTGACTAATAACTTCTCCCCAGCTAAACTTTCCTTTTCCAACTAGTTGACTAATAACTTCTCCCCAGCAACACTTAAATTTGCCAACTAGTTGACAATAAATGTTGCCCCAGCAAAACTTTTCTTTTCCAACTAGTTGACTAATAACTTCTCCCCAGCAAAACTTTCCTTTTCCAACTAGTTGACTAATAATTTCTGCCCAGCAAAACTTTCCTTTTCCAACTAGTTGACTAATAACTTCTCCCATGCATACTCTTTCTCTCTCTCTCTCTCTCTTTCACTATTTCTGTAACACTTTTCTCTTTTCAAACTACTGTCTTCCTATTAGTGGCTTATATTGTTTTTGTTTTTTTAGGCAAAGAAAACAGCTTCATCTGCTGCTGACTTAGCTGCGCGAGCAAAATCATCATTAAATGGCTCCATTAGCTCCAAATCTCCACTTTTGGATTAAAATCAAAGTAAAGAACCATTATTTCATTCAAATGGCGTTTTTATTGACATTCCTGTTAATGATTACAATGAAGTTAGCACGGATTTGCCCTCACCTAGAAGTATTTCTTCAAAAGATGTTGATAGAAATATGCTTGTGAAAAGTGAATTTAGTAGTGATATTAAATTTTTACAAGAATAAAATTATATGTTTCAGTTTATTGCTGTAATTTTGTCAAAGCTTGTTACTATTCAGTTACACTTCTGTCTCTCTCCCTGTCTCCCACTTAATGGGAGATGTAATTTGAGTTATATATTGGGCTTTGAAGCCAGGGATTTTTTTTTATTAATTCTCAGGATAATTAGTCTTATAATACCTGGTCCCAAAAGTCAGATTGAATTTGTCAAAGCTTGGAGGGTTATTCCTCCTGTCTGTTAAAGAAAACAGATGCATATTTGAAGTTTTGTTCATTTCTATCTTGCATTTAAGGGACATAAATTGTGTATGTTCCTTCATTGATCTGTCTTTGTTCCTTTACTGGAGGAATATTTTTGTCTCATTTTTAGAATTTGTAATTAATTTTAAGGTAAAATTCTACTTTAGCTACTTTTGACTATTTTGGAAAGGGGTTATGTTAGGACAATGAAACTTTCAGGGATGGGTCTATGGGCAAAAGTATGTCCCAGGAAGGTATTTTGAAGTACCTACTTCCACCCCTTCTCCCTCTAGAGGGTCCTGACCTTTTGATGACCTTTAAAAATATGTGTGTTATAAAAGTGAAACCTTGCAATATAGCTCATCTGCTTAAATGAAGTACAGCAATAATTTTTTCCTCTTCATAACTTTGCTCAAACCTAATTTATAAGGTTTCAAAGACATGTAAATACATTTCCTAAATTAAAAAAAAATAACATAAATTTGCCAACTAGTTGACTAATAACTTCTCCCCAGCAAAACTTTTCTTTTCCAACTAGTTGACTAATAACTTATCCCCAGAAAAATTTAATTTTGCCAACTAGCTGACTAATAACTTCTCCCCAGCAAAACTTAATTTTGCCATCTAGCAGGAAAGAAACATTGCCCCACAAAACAATTCATTTTCCAACTAGTTGAGTTATTCTAGTTAGAATTTATTGTGAATAGTATAAAATATGCTAATAATATGCTAATAATAACTAGTTCACTAATAATAGTTAGAATTTATTGTGAATAACATAAAATATGTTAATAATATAGATTTTCTTTTCAAATTTAATTATCACTATTGTTACTATTCAGTTACAACTTCTGTCTCTCTCCCTGTCTCCCTCTTAATGGGAGATCTAATTTGAGTTATATATTGGGTGTTGAAGCCAGGTATTTTTTTATTAATTCCCATGATAATTAGTCTTTTATAATACCTGGTCCCAAAAGTCAGATTGAATTTGTCAAAGCTTGGAGGGTTATTCCTCCTGTCTGTTAAAGAAAACAGAAGCATATTTGAAGTTTTGTTCATTTATATCTTGCATTTAATGGACATAAATTGTGTATGTTCCTTCATTGATCTGTCTTTTTTCCTTTGCTGGAGGAATATTTTTGTCTTATTTTTAGAATTTATAATTAATTTTTTGGTAAAATTCTACTTTAGCTACTTTTGACTATTTGGGAAAGGGGTTATGTTAGGAAAATGAAACTTTCAGGGATGGGTCTATGGGATAAAGTATGCCCCAGGAAGGTATTTTGAAGTACCTACTTCCACCCCTTCTCCCTCTAGAGGGTCCTGACCTTTGATGACTTTTAAAAATATGTGTGTTATAAAAGTGAAACCTTGCAATATAGCTCATCTGCTTAAATGAAGTACAGCAATAATTTTTTCCTCTTCATAACTTTGCTCAAACCTAATTTATAAGGTTTTAAAGATATGTAAATACATTTCCTAAATTTTGAAAAAAAAACATAAATTTGCCAACTAGTTGACTAATAACTTCTCCCCAGCAAAACTTCTCTTTTCCAACTAGTTGACTAATAATAGTTAGAATTTATTGTGAATAGCATAAAATATGTTAAAATATAGATTTTCTTTTCAAATTTAATTATCACTATTGTTACTATTCAGTTACAACTTCTGTCTCTCTCCCTGTCTCCCTCTTAATGGGAGATGTAATTTGAGTTATGTATTGGGCTTTGAAGCCAGGGATTTTTTTTATTAATTCCCAGGATAATTAGTCTTTTATAATACCTGGTCCCAAAAGTCAGATTGAATTTGTCAAAGCTTGGAGGGTTATTCCTCCTGTCTGTTAAAGAAAACAGATGCATATTTGAAGTTTTGTTCATTTCTATCTTGCATTTAATGGACATAAATTGCATATGTTCCTTCATTGATCTGTCTTTTTTCCTTTGCTGGAGGAATATTTTTGTCTTATTTTTAGAATTTAAAATTAATTTTTTGGTAAAATTCTACTTTAGCTACTTTTGATTATTTGGGAAAGGGGTTATGTTAGGAAAATGAAACTTTCAGGGTTGGGTCTATGGGATAAAGTATGTCCCAGGAAGGTATTTTGAAGTACCTACTTCCACCCCTTCTCCCTCTAGAGGGTCCTGACCTTTGATGACCTTTAAAATATGTGGTCCTGACTCTAGAGGGTCCTGACCTTTAAAAATATGTGTGTTATAAAAGTGAAACCTTCCAATATAGCTCATCTGCTTAAATGAAGTACAGCAATAATTTTTTCCTCTTCATAACTTTGCTCAAACCTAATTTATAAGGTTTTAAAGATATGTAAATACATTTCCTAAATTTTTGAAAAAAAAACATAAATTTGCCAACTAGTCAACTAATAACTTCTCCCCAGCAAAACTTTCCTTTTCCAACTAGTTGACTAATAACTTCTCCCAGAAAAATTTAATTTTGCCAACTAGCTGACTAATAACTTCTCTGCAGCAAAACTAATTTTGCCATCTAGCTGGAAAGAAACATTGCCCCAAAAACCAATTCATTTTCCAACTAGTTGACTAATAATAGTTAGAATTTATTGCGAATAGCATAAAATATGTTAATAATACAGATTTTCTTTTCAAATTTAATTATCACTATTGTTACTATTCAGTTACAACTTCTGTCTCTCTCCCTGTCTCCCTCTTAATGGGAGATGTAATTTGAGTTATATATTGGGCTTTGAAGCCAGGGATTTTTTTTTATTAATTCCCATGATAATTAGTCTTTTATAATACCTGGTCCCAAAAGTCAGATTGAATTTGTCAAAGCTTGGAGGGTTATTCCTCCTGTCTGTTAAGAAAACAGAAGCATATTTGAAGTTTTGTTCATTTATATCTTGCATTTCATGGACATAAATTGTGTATGTTCCTTCATTGATCTGTCTTTTTTCCTTTGCTGGAGGAATATTTTTGTCTTATTTTTAAAATTTATAATTAATTTTTTGGTAAAATTCTACTTTAGCTACTTTTGACTATTTGGGAAAGGGGTTATGTTAGGAAAATGAAACTTTCAGGGATGGGTCTATGGGATAAAGTATGTCCCAGGAAGGTATTTTGAAGTACCTACTTCCACCCCTTCTCCCTCTAGAGGGTCCTGACCTTTGATGACCTTTAAAAATATGTGGTCCTGACCTAGAGGGTCCTGACTATATATATGTGGTCCTGACTCTAGAGGGTCCTGACCTTTGATGACCTTTAAAAATATGTGTGTTATAAAAGTGAAACCTTGCAATATAGCTCATCTGCTTAAATGAAGTACAGCAATAATTTTTTCCTCTTCATAACTTTGCTCAAACCTAATTTATAAGGTTTTAAAGATATGTAAATACATTTCCTAAATTTTTGAAAAAAAAAACATAAATTTGCCAACTAGTCAACTAATAACTTCTCCCCAGCAAAACTTTCCTTTTCCAACTAGTTGACTCATAACTTCTCCCCAGAAAAATTTAATTTTGCCAACTAGCTGACTAATAACTTCTCCGCAGCAAAACTTAATTTTGCCATCTAGCTGGAAAGAAACATTGCCCCAAAAAACAATTCATTTTCCAACTAGTTGACTAATAATAGTTAGAATTTATTGTGAATAGCATAAAATATGTTAATAATATAGATTTTCTTTTTGAATTTAATTATTACTATTGTTACTATTCAGTTACAACTTCTGTCTCTCTCCCTGTCTCCCTCTTAATGGGAGATGTAATTTGAGTTATATATTGGGTTTTGAAGCCAGGGATTTTTTTATTAATTCCCATGATAATTAGTCTTTATAATACCTGGTCCCAAAAGTCAGATTGAATTTGTCAAAGCTTGGAGGGTTATTCCTCCTGTCTGTTAAAGAAAACAGAAGCATATTTGAAGTTTTGTTCATTTATATCTTGCATTTAATGGACATAAATTGTGTAAGTTCCTTCATTGATCTGTCTTTTTTCCTTTGCTGGAGGAATATTTTTGTCTTATTTTTAGAATTTATAATTAATTTTTTGGTAAAATTCTACTTTAGCTAATTTTGACTATTTGGGAAAGGGGTTATAGGCTATTAGGAAAATGAAACTTTCAGGGATGCGTCTATGGGATAAAGTATGTCCCAGGAAGGTATTTTGAAGTACCTACTTCCACCCCTTCTCCCTCTAGAGGGTCCTGACCTTTGATGACCTTTAAAAATATGTGTGTTATAAAAGTGAAATCTTGCAATATAGCTCATCTGCTTAAATGAAGTACAGCAATAATTTTTTCCTCTTCATAACTTTGCTCAAACCTAATTTATAAGGTTTTAAAGATATGTAAATACATTTCCTAAATTAAAAAAAAAATAACATAAATTTGCCAACTAGGCTAGTTGACTAATGACTTCTCCCCAGCAAAACTTTTCTTTTCCAACTAGTTGACTAATAACTTATCCGCAGCAACACTTAAATTTGTCAACTAGTTAACAATAAATGTTGCCCCAGCAAAACTTTCCTTTTCCAACTAGTTGACTTATAACTACTCCGCAGCAAAACTTACTTTTGCCAACTAGCTGACTAATAACTTCCCCCAGCAAAACTTAATTTTGCCAACTAGCTGGAAAGAAACATTGCCCCAGAAAACAATTTATTTTCCAACTAGTTGACTAGCAACTTTTCCCCAGCAATACTTTCTTTATCCAACTAGCTAGAAACAAACTTACCCTGTAAACACTTTTGTTAGCCATGTATTTTGCAAGTGATGATGATGATGAACGTAGAATCCTCCTAATAATATTCTCGCCTCCGACTTAGTTAGTTCACCATACACTGCTTTATGAAATCGTTTGTCTTTCTTGTCCACTATGTATCTATTCATTGAAAATGCCTTAATGTCTTCGAATGCCTTTTCATTTAATAACTTTTATAATTTCAGATATTCTATTTACAATCTTTGGAGTAATGGTTTGTAATACACATCCATCTCCTTCTGCTGCACTTTTCGCCACTTCGTCTGCTAATTCATTTCCCTCTATATCTGCATGCCCTGGCACCCACTCAAGCACAATTTCGATTCCTTTTTCCAGTACTTTTTGTATTTCACTGTGGCAATAAATAATTTCTCCAGCAACCGGTTGAGACTTATAAATATTTTTCAATGCCTCTAGGCCACTCTTAGAGTCCGAACAAATTCTATAGATTTCCCATTTAGCCCGTTCTCATTCACATATCTCACAGGATCGGCGATAGCTAATACTTCAGCTTGATATACTGTTGTTGAAGAGTCGAACTGCATCATATTCCTCACATTCCTTGAGGGAATGACAAAGGCCGCTCCAACTTTTTGATCTTTCTTGGATGCATCCGTAATCCACTGCTTGGCCATATTTTAAATCTTTCGACATTCTAAAGGACTTCGCCACGTCAAGACCATCCCATAGTTCAAACTCAGTTTCACAAGGGAATGTTCTAGCTTTCCATTGCGGGACAATCTCCAGATTCAGCACTCTCAGCATTTCTGTTAGACTGCACTCATTTGTGTACCGTTCCATAATTTCCTTGGCTCTTACTAATCCATGCATCTTTCTGCTTGAACACCATAATCTTCCTTCTTTAAGAAGTCTGGATTTAATCGGATTGGATTTGTCTGCAGTCCACGTCTTTCTCAAAAATTTTAAAGTTAGGATTTCTCTCCGAGCAGCAAGATTAACAAGTCCGCTTTCTGATAAAAGAAATGACCTTGGGGTGGTTTTTCTTGCAGAAAAAGCTATTCTTATCGCACTGTATTGAATTGTCTCTAATTCTTCCAGCAATGACTTACTGCCTGCGCAGTATATCAGGCTACCATATTCCTTCTTGAGTCTTATGTATTTTAGATAAAATTTTTCCATGAATTGTGGTTTTGGACCAAAATTAGCACCAGAAAGCATCTTCATAATATTTATCCGTCTTTCGCATGCTGTCTTCAAAGTTTTTATATGGGATTTGAAAGTTAGGTTCTTATCAAAAGTCTCACCAAGCCGCTTAAATTCATTTACAAATTCTATTTGTACGCGGTTCAGCATTAAGTTAGGTAGTGAAAAGTTCCTTTTCCTGGTTATCAGCATTGCTTTGGTTTTCTGAGTTGAAAATTTAACACAGTTTTCTCCTGCCCATATTTCTAACGAGTTAAGTGTTTCTTGAATAGTCTTTTGTCCTTCTTCTATGCAATTGGTGATAGCCCAAAAACCATTATCATCCGCAAATATACCAGCTCTTTCACCACCAATGTCCAACGGGATGTCGAACTCACTAATATTATAATAATCAGGCCCCAAAGCCGAGCCTTGAGGGACCCCTCTACGCCTCAATATTCTCCTCACTGATGTTGCTTTTCCAATCTTCACATTTACTTCTCTTTTCATTAGAAAATCATGTGAAAAACCAAGTAAACGTCCTTTAATCCTTGCTTCTAGCACCCCTTCCAATATATGTCTGTGAACCATGTTGTCAAATGCCATTTTCACATCAAGGAATACTGCTATTAAAAACTTCGAATTTTCCAAAGCAAATACTGCGTCATTTATAAACATTGTCAAAACTTCTGTGGTAGATCTTTGTTTTCGAAAGCCGCACTGAATATCCTTTAATAGCTGTGCTTTCTCTAACGCCCAATTTAGTCTGACTTTCACTAATCTCTCATAGACTTTACCTAATACCGGAAGAAGAGTTATCATTCTGTAGTTTTCTAATGTGGTTGAATTTTTTCCTTGTTTTGGGATCATAGTGACTATTCCATCTTTCCATATTTTTGGGAAACATCCTTTGTCCCAAACAGTATTCATGATGTCTAATAATACACTTACCCATCTCTCATCCAACTGTTTGACATATTGAGGATAAATTCCATCGTTTCCTGGTGCTGTTTGTGGCTGTTTTTCCAGCACTCTTTTCAATTCTCCAATTGTAAATGATTTGTTGTATTCTTCTTCATTACCTTTCTCACTTAGTCTCTTTGCTTTGGCAATTGTTTGTGCTTCCAGGTTACTTAATTCATCTTGATTGCCTATCACCGACTCCACATATTCTGCTGCTCTATCCGCCTTCTCTTGATCTTCAGTAACTGTCACGCCATCTACAATCAAAGGACTGCTCTCAATATTTTCATTCTTCCCATTAATTAAATTTTTCACCACACGGTAAACTTGATTTGCAGGTTCTCTGAAATCCAATCTTTCTAAAAATTTTTCAAAAGATGTTTTCTTTGCTTCAATGATTTTCTTTCTAAATATGGCATATCTTCTTTGACACAACATGTAATTTTCAAAATTTGGTAATTGGTTATGAATTTTCCTTGCTTTGACTAACTCTCTTTTTGCCATAGTACAGTCTTCATTCCACCATAGACTAAATTTATGTCCTTTTTGTCTTCCTCCTGTCTTAGGGATCACCTGTTCTGCAACTTCTCTCAGTTCATTTTGGAATGTCTCAATTTTTGCTTCAAAGTCTTCCTGACAATTCACTTTACTTCTAATGTCTATATCTTTCAATTTTTCTTTAAATAAATCCCAATTTGCTTTCTTTAGATTCAGCTTCCTATCTGTCTCGTTTTGAATTCTTGTAGCATTTTGGGAGCACAGCTCTGTGATTATTGGGTAGTGATCACTATACAAACATGACACTTTGTCATTCTTTATTTCTACCTTTGAGGCTAAGCTCGCTGATCCTATAACGAGATCTATTGTTACAGTTCTTCCTGTCCTTCCATTAAGTCTGGTTGGCAAATCTTTGGGAGTCAAAAGAGAAACTTCACCATTCTCTAGCAGGAAATCTGCTACAATTTTTCCATTTCTATTTTCTAGTCCACAAGTGCACCATGCTCTATGATGAGCATTAAAATCTCCCATTATCATCACTTTATCTCCTTTAGGTACTAAGTCCAGTATTTTTTGTAAGATTTCAGGCGTTTTCAAAGAATTTCCATCGGGAATATAGACATTAAATATATTCACTTTCAATGATGGTGACAGATATAACTTACATCCAACCACTTCCATCTCACAAAGATCATAACGATTAAAATAGATAGGAGTGTAATTGAGTGGCTTCTTGATTCCAATTATAACTCCTCCACCATCTTTATCCAATCTGTCCATTCTAACCACTTTGTAATTCCGAAACTTAGGATTCATATATGGTTTTAAGAACGTTTCTTGAATACAGAAAATATCGGCATCGACACTGGTACAATAGTCCAGCAGAAGATCTTTATTCACTTTAACCATAGATCGAGCATTCCATGAAATAATTTTCAGCCTTTGTCTCAAAGTCATTTGTTTTTACACTGTTGAATTACTGAACTACAATCCAACTCTGCAATTCCTAGGTTTTCGATAAACTTACATAATTTCTCTACCTTCTCTTTTAACGGTAAGTTTGCCATATCCAATAATTCTGGTGATAGCAAAAGTCCAATAACAATTTTGTTTGCAGTATTGTTTATAGCTTGTTTAACTTCAAGTTGGGTCACATTGTGTGTTCTCACTGAATGTTCTTTGTAAACATTCTTATGGACAACTTCAGCATATGATCTGTATACAGTTTCTGCTCTCCCGTAGCTCATCTGGTGTTTCTCTGCCACTTTCAACACTTCCAAATTCCTTCTTCTAACACTACATAACGAGGAGGTAGAAGGATGGTTTCTTTTGCAATTTACACACCTGAAATAATCTGCTTTCTTCTGTTGTTCTAAGTTTTTCAAAGGGCAGACAGCTGACTGATGTTTACCAGCACATCTCAGACATAGATCTTCTTTGGCCCTGCAATTCTTCTTGATATGTCCATATCTTTGACATCTGTGGCACTGTATTATTGGTCTATTATATTCTTGCATAATTCTTTTCCTACCACACATCCAAACTGCAGGTGGCAAAGAGTTACTTTCAAAAGTTAATAAAATTGCCAGGCTGTCCTCTAGCTTCCTTGATTCACGATTGAACCGCTTTTGTCTTTTTGCACTTATAACTGAAATTTGACTGTCAATACTTTCAATTACCTCTTGTTCTGACAGTTCCAAGGGATACCTTTGATAATTCCTCTCACAGTATTGCTTCTTTTCTGAATGTTCACATTTAATCCTCCAATCAACCTTTATACTCTTCCTTTTTTCACATGCTTCTTCTGTTTTAACGAATATGATCATCTTCTTTCTTTCGTTGAAAGTTTCAAATTCAAATCGATCACCTTTCAGTATTTCTTTCAGGCATTTACCAAGGCTGAAGTCTTCTGGAAGTTTCTTCGATGTATCTACTTCATTAAGTTCCGCTACCATTCCAAATCTGTAGAGATCTTCTTCTGGGACTTCAAACTCCTGATTTACTATGAACTTCTCCTTTGAGGCATCTTCTTGCTGGCATCAGCATGTGAGTATGTCACTGAATCCATTCTTTGGTTCATTTGGTTAGCTTTCTCAAACTGAGGTTGTGCACTGACTGGTTCAGATGCTCTTCTTTTCACTGCTGTCTTTTTTGAGCTACTGACAATGCCTTCTGCTTCGTAAGGGCTTATGCAGTTCTCTAAATTCACATCCAGATCACAAGGTAAAGATAAAGATGGAAATTCTTGGTCATATAAAGGGGTATATCGGTTTTGAGTAGCAATCATTGGTACATAAGGTGATGAACTAGGTATACACAGATTTGGATGATGTAAGTTTACTGGGGGGCTGCTTGGTGTCTGAATTAGTACAAATACTTGTCCATATTGGTTGACCATATGAATACCCTGTGCAGCTTGCATCATGTATGCATTATTCAGCAGTGGAGGTGGAGCCCCTGGCTCCATTCCTCTAGATTCTAATTTATCTCCACACCACTTTAAAAGTCTCTTTAAAACTCAACTAAAATATCCAATTACCACCAATATTCCCAAAAATATCACAAATATTCTCACCAATGACTAGCTCTAAGCTCTACTAAGATTGGGTTTAAATTTTGAAGTTATTCTTGTAGGCTATGATTATTAGGTCACTGATTAAATTTACCAAAAGTGTCTGCTTCTTCATTTAGAAAAAGGTCCAAGCCTTGAGCAACACCTGCTAAATTTCAGTTACCAGATTGTGTATAATATGTTATAGGCTAACCTAACTTAGTAGGCTATATGCTGAACTGCAACCTGAGAAATTTAGAACACACTTTTTTGAAACTATTAAAAAGGTAAAAGACTTAATAAGTTCTTATGAATCACCAATACTCACTA
The DNA here is from genome assembly GCA_027921565.1 of Artemia sinica. Taxonomy (NCBI): domain Eukaryota; kingdom Metazoa; phylum Arthropoda; class Branchiopoda; order Anostraca; family Artemiidae; genus Artemia; species Artemia sinica. The sequence goes on along the minus strand of CM051257.1, from coordinate 58,346,352 downwards.
AAAGATTTTAAACTTGAAGTAAAGATTTTATCCAACGGTTTAATCTTTTCTTCACCCCTATTTTGCAAGTAACTTTTCCTCAGAATAATTTCTTAGGTATGGATGTGACGTAAAGAGAAAAAAAAAAACATGCTGCTCCCGGTCCACTGAAAATTGGCAGTATTTGCTTTTAACAACTGTGCTACAGCTAAGGTAAATCAAACAACTGAATTTAGGAGTAAATAGTCTTGAAGATAGTCGAACAGTTTTACCCCAGGTTCACAGAGATGCAATTTCACGTAAAAATGCACATTTTTGTGAAACCTGCCAAGTTCCATTCGTTGTCTGATGTCCATTTCTGCAATTGTTCTAATATACATATATACATATATATATATATATATATATATATATATATATATATATATATATATATATATATATATATATATATATATATATATATATATATAATATATATATATATATATATATATATATATATATATATATATAATTATTTCTAATATATTTTATTTATTTCTCAGATATTGTCCGAGAAATAAATAGAAATATATATATATATATATATATATATATATATATAATATATATATATATATATATATATATATATATATATATATATATATATATATATATATTTCTATTTATTTCTCGGACAATATCTGAGAAATAAATAAAATATATTAGAAATAATTATATATATATATATATATATATATATATATATATATATATATATATATATATATATATATATATATATATATATATATATATATATATATATATATATATATATATATATTTATATATATATATATATATATATATATATATATATATATATATATATATATATATATATATATATATATATATATATATATATATATATATATATATATATATATATATATATATATAATTATTTCTAATATATTTTATTTATTTCTCAGATATTGTCCGAGAAATAAATAGAAATATATATATTTATTTATTTATTTATTTCCCTCAAAAAACGAGGAGTATAAAAGATAATTAAATAACTCTTCAAAAATCCAAATAACACACCATCAAACATAGCAACAATTTACAAGTTGCCCAAAAGAAAACATAATCAAATGCAACAAATAGTAATAATGAAATCATGCACTTTTTAAACTATAGAAAAAAAAGGAAAAAGATTATGAACATAAAGTATATTTTCAGATTTACGGTAAAAATTATTTATTTTTACCTTGGCTATTTCCAACGGCTCTTTAATTTTAAATTTTGAAACTAATTCAGAATTACTAAAGGAAATTGGAAAACCAAGTAAAAACTTACAATATTTAAAATAACAAACGCGAATTGCTGAAAAATCACAAATTTTAAAATCTCGAAGAAGAAGGGAAGGATAAAGAACATGCGGGAGGGCTACTGCATTAAAAAGAGAACCTAGAATTTCACGACGATAAACACCACGTAGCCGTATTATGGAACCAAACGCCTTTCTAATTTTTTCTTGAATATGTAAAATTAGCATCGACTTAGATTCACGAGCTGAAGCAGAATAAGGTAACCCAAGATAAACAACAGCATCAGAAACCGGAAATGATATATTTCTATCGCAAATTAATTCAGCTCGGTCATTAACATTAACGGGAAAATATTGACATTTTTTAATACTAATAGAAAGGCCACGAACATTAAGCAGACTAGAAAGGGAATTAAAATTCTTAATTAGACTAGCTTTAGAACGGCTCAATAGGATAATATCATCAGCATATGCAAGAAAAGACACATCCCGTCCCCAAGAAATAAGGGTTGTAGATAAAGAACGAAGACACTCCGCCAGACATGCGTTAAAAATATAAGGAGATAAAACCCCACCCTGTCTCACGCCCCGACCCACGGAAATTGGATTAGAAAGAGAATCAGAAGTATGTGCAAAAATTTTTATCCTAAGCCCCGAATACCAAGATCTAAGAACTCTAACCACAGAAAGGGGAATCCCACCAGAAATAAGAGCTGAAAGAGCGGAAGCATGCGAAATATTGTCAAAAGCTCCTTTTATATCAATTAATAGTGTATAAAGTGGGGAGCCAGTAGATCTTGACTCCTTAATTATAGTATCAAACGTTGCATGCGCATGGTCGCAACCCATTCCTTTTTTGAACCCTACTTGATTAAGACCAACATCCAAATAATCAAAAAGATCCTTTATACATAATTCAAAAAGTTTACCAATCATAGAACCCTTCGTTATCGGCCTATACGAATCACAAGAACGGAGATCTCTTTTACCAGATTTTAGAATAGGAGTTACCACCCCAATCCTAAAAGACGGAGGAACAATACCAAACTTGAGAATAAGATTAAAAAAAGACAAAAGAAGACGAAGAAAAGAAGTTGGAGCAAATTTCACATGATTTGAAAAAATCCCATCATGGTCTTTAGAGGATTGTGGCTTTAATTTACGGCATGCACCCAACAAAGAATCAAACGAAATAGAAAAATCATGCGAATTAAAAGAACTGTTTAAAATTATATCAACATGCGAAAGTTGTTCAGGATCATCACAAGATTTCGAAAGGTTTGCAAAATGAGTTTCCCACTCAACAAGAGAAGGGCCATTCTTTTTAGAAGGTTCATTAACTCTCTTTGTTGAACGTAGAGCTTTCCAAAGTTTCTTATTATTCATATCAACTTCAGACGAAGCATCCATAAGCAAAATATTATTATGACGACGAAGCTCCGACTGGAAAATTGCCTTCTTTTTTTTCATGCATAGAAAAGCCGGATGAAGATCACGCGGTTTTCCACTATTTTTCCAATGTCTAAAAGCTAATTTAGATTCATGATTAGCATGTACAAGAAACGGATTTGACGACCAAAAAGGTTTTTCAACATTGGGTTTACACTTTTTAACTCCAAAAGTTTCTTTAGCACCATATTTTAAGCAATGTAATAACTGAAGATATATGCAATTAAGCTCAAGCTCTATGTTATCTTTATGACACTTCAGAATATCAGGTACAACTACTTTTCGAGCTAAAGAATCAACTTTATCTTGGTAAGCCGGAATCAGTTTTTCATCCCAGATAATTCTCTCAAAATATTTAGGGCGAATTGGAATAAAATTAGAAGCAGAAACAGAATCATGAATTACAGAAAACGATGTCAAAAACTGAATAGGTAAATGATCACTTATCGGGAAATCCGGGATAACTTTTACTATAATAGATGGGGAAAAATTAAAAAGTACATGGTCAATATTACTCGTACTCCCACTCCAATGAGAATAAGTAAAATCAAGTGTCTTACGGCAGATATTAAAATTTGGTAAAGACGAAAATAAAATTGTGCTACGTTCATTTACACTCTCAAGATCACAGTTAAAATCACCAAAAATAAAAATACGTAAACTCGAATCTAATAGGGCAATAAAGCTACTAAGTCTATGGCAAGCTGACGTAAAGGCTTCAAAAGACGAATCAACATGATAGTCAGTAGGCAAATAGCAATTGACCAAAACACAATCAAAAAGTTTGCAGGCAAGAAAAGACTCATCAGCACAAGATAAAATAGCACTAAATTCTTTAGGAACAAATGTAGCAATGCCACCCGCAGGGCGGCCTCCGGTAGGCCTCGCAGGAACGGTAAATATATCATGTAGACTTGAAAGGGAACTTAACATATTCAAAGAATGGTCCAACAAATGATGCTCTTGCAAACATAGTATTGAACTATTTTCAGAAACAAATTCATTCAGCACTACAAATTTGCCAATGACTCCATTCGAATTAAAGGACGTAATCGTAGAACCAATATTCATTTAAAAAGCTTTTTCATAGCAGGGCAACTGAAACTGTAAGACGGGTGGTTAGTTGAGTTGCAATTTGCACAACAAATGGGGTTAGTACATGGAGTATTCTTCGTTGATCTATGATTTCCACTGCAACGAGCACACTTCAGAGTAGAAGAATCACAGTTTTTTTCGGTGTGAGAGGGACTTTGACATGCGAAACATCGTTTTGGAAGCACCTTGTCTTTCTCAACTCTGTAGAGCTCGTAACCGAACTTAATCCCATGGACGATATAATAATTTAAAATGCTTCGGACTCAAACGACACCTTTATTGTTCTCGACATTCCAAGGCGCCTGAACTCCAGAATCCCAGGCAAAGTGGCTGCTAGAGCTTCAATGTCGAACTCGATATCCACACCACGGATTATTCCGAAAAACTTAGGCTTTCTAGTATTGATAAGACAATCAGGGAAGGAATCCTTTAGATCACAAGAAAACTTTTTCCCAGATTCAGCCGCCACAGTGATAAAAATCAAATCATTGGTCTTTTTTATTTGCTTGATACAGCCCGAGCCGAATTTGTCCAATTCATTTTTCCTGGAAACAGGGTCACGTAACGAGGCTGGCGGATTAGCGATAGTAATAGTCTCTACTGAATCAGAGCTGATGGGGAGAGGAGGCCAATCAGGTGAATTTAAAGGGGAGGGGGAGGGGGAGCCCAAGTTGGCTGAACACTTCGACAGCGAGGACTGTAAGTCTTGTTCAATTCTTTCAAGAGAAGTAATGGATTTCTCCAGCTTTCTGCCATAATCACTAACAAGTCGATCCAAACGTACATTGGAATCAGATTTTAATAAAGGGCAGTCTCTGAATGAGCGAGGCACTAATACAGGCCATTTGAAACCTTTCTGGTCAAGATCCGAGACCATCTTCATAATATCTTTTGCTGTAGCAAGTTCCGCAGCGTTGCCACGTCTCATTACTCTCTTTATAGGAATTCCAGAAAATTTCCAAAGCAGATTTTTCGCATTCACCAAAGCCTCAAGGCTGTAAAAGTTCGCCACAGTTTCAATAAGCTCCGTTTCTGGAATACCATTCGCAAATGCATCGCAAATAAAAAACAGGGCAGAGTTCACAATTACATGAGAAATCCCATCTGCAATTACGAAGGTTTTTGAAAAATCACAGAATGAATCAGAAGAATCATCGCAGGCAAAATTATTCCGCTTTACCTGTTCATTTAGGCAATGATTATCAGTCGAATCGTTAATCACAGGTGCTTCCTGGCTAACAGCCAAGAGAGGGTCTTGAGACGCAGGGGTTACGGCATTCAGTGGCGTCAGCATATTTATTGAAGAATTTGGGTGCTCACTCTCTATTGGGTCACTAGAAAATTCGGTAGCGGCTTTGCAAATAGAACAGATCCAGTTAGGAGTATTCTTTCTATCAGAAACGGTGATCCCTGAACAAGAGGGATGAAACAAATTGGAACACTTAGTGCATTGCAACAGCGTGCCTTTCCCCAAAGAACGTTCACAGTTAGGGCACACTTTTGGAGACATCATTGGCTTGAAAAAAAAAATATCACCCCAAAAGACAAGGGAAGCGTCAGCCCCCGTTACCTTATCCCCGCAATTTAAGGGAGACTCTCCCGGCAGGTACAACGGCACTTGCCACGGGTTTACTGCCCCTCTTCTGCTTGTCAATTATGGTTACGCAAAATTGAAATCAGCACAAATCTACTTTTGTAAAGTGTAAATAAATGTCCAGAAACTAGGTCAGTAGATTACAACATTTTTAATCCGTATGAAATGTTATGACAGAATGGTTGCACAATTAACTCCGGTCACTGAATTAATTTAGGATCCTACCGAGTTTCAAGTTGATAAAATCCAAAAAGGTGTTATCACATTCAAGGCTAAATGAAGACTATATATATATATATATATATATATTATATATATATATATATATATATATATATATATATATATATATATATATATATATATATATATATATATATATATATATATATATATATATATATATATTTCTATTTATTTCTCGGACAATATACCAAGCGCCGTGCTTACAGCTTCAAAATTCAAAAAGTAATGGGGTTTTTTCATGTCCTGAAAAAAAAATATGGTTTTGAGATACGAGATTGGCGCGCGACACCGTATTTGAAAAGCCCTTTACCCTCAGGTGCAGTTTAAAAATAAAATGCACATTTTGCCTGACGTCAGTAATAAATATCGCAAATGCTGCAAGAACTGTTATTCTCTAGCTTAACCGTTTTTTCTGATGCACTTCTTTTGGGAACAGCCCAGAAATGTGTTTCTTTTAGAGTCTATCTGAGCTTCCAGTTCACCCTCAAAGGAATGAATAGTTTTGCAAAGGTTATCCAGTTCTCGTCTTTTTTAGACAAAACGCAAACTTGCTTCAATGCTTAGCCCAACTTGAATACTAACAAAACCTTAAAGAACCATATCAAAGAAATCTCATTTATTTACAATGATCACAATTCAATCACAGATTAAGTTTTAACTAGAGCGTAACTTCTACAAAAGTAGCATATCAGCTTTAAACGCCTTGCTTTGCCAATGCGTAAAAAAAAAATTTCTCAGTCAGAATTATTGAAGACACCGTCCCTGTTGGTAACTTGGGTTTATACTGCGGGCAAGAATTTGTGCCTCAGAACACAACCTCAAAGAACGCTTCCGTAGAGAGAGGGTGATGGCACTTTTTTTGAAATGACGCTGAAATCTGCTGAGTTAAAACTGAAATAGACGGGTAGTATTTGATACATCGCAGACTTAAAGAGGAGATAAGTAGTACGGAAAGTGAGTAGATTCATATCTGCGGACTTGGGCTACTGTGCAATATTATTTTTTCCTTTTCAAAAAAGTTTAAAACATTTTTAACAATTGGAAAAAGAAACTTAAAATATTATAAATTATAAAATAGAGTAATAATTCTGTGGTGTTTAGCCAAAAGGTGATAAATAAGCTATTTGGCAAGAATGAGCTACAAGCACCAAGGATTTCTCTCCTCAAGATCTGCAGTTTGCCTAAGACTGCCTAAGAAGAAATACTGGTCTAATTTTTAGGGTACTAAGTCTAGTTTTAGCTGAGCTATAACAGCTTTGCTGTTATAGCTCAGCTAAAACTGTATATAACACTGTATATACTGTATATAACACTGTATAAAACTGTATATAACAGCTTTAGCTTAGCTGCCTAAAAGGGATGAGTGTTTTCTTCCCTTAAAATACTTTTTTTTTACAGTAATTGGTTCCTGCTAGGACCTGATCAAAGACAAATTGCTCAAACACTTCACCGGTTTGATGAAAAAAGCTGTACCGAAGAGTAAAATAAAGCATGAAACAGTTAATCTTAGGCGAGTAAGAAATGCCTCCTTCACTTATAACCTTAGACTAGTACTGAGCTTGAATAAGCGTGGATAAAATGTTTCTGCTGAACTTTTGGATTAACAAAAAAAGAGATCGATGGTTTTATTTTTCGTAAATGACAGGCTATGGTTTTGCCCAGACTCCTGCTACCACTCCACGCCAACCAGCTCAAAACAGGTCAACTGAGTCTGAGATTGAATTTATAAAGGAGTACATAAAGGCATTTACATCTTTTGAATCACACTATTCACGTTAACATTCGTCAAAAAGTATTTATCCTCGAATATCAACATTGTCAAGATAAACAATTTATATCAGGAAAAGTGTAGTGTAGAAAGACAAGTAGCCAGATCCATATCAATATTCAAAACATAATTTTATGTACTATTTCAACCTGTGATTCGAGCCTCCAGCGAAAGATAGCTGTGGTACTTCAAACAGACGAGAGACCTTTTAAGTCTGCTTATGATGATAAAAGAAATGAAAAAGAACTTACTACACGATCAATGGGCAATCAGAGGTCTGGAACCTTGACCTTCAACAGTGCTTACCAACACCTGATGTCAAAACAAGGTTGGTGCTTTATAAATTATTGATTAGAAGTACCTGGAGCTTGGGCATACCCACTTGGAGTGTGACACAGATCATGCAAGAATTGAAAGGTAAAATAGTCTTCTAAAGTCACCGTTCTTGTCCCATGTGATTGGGCTAGTGCTATACAAACAACCAGAGGAAAGACCCCAATGATGAAGCATGAAATGAATCAGTTCGAAAATTTTCACAGGGTTGACGAGTCATTCCGGACGATGAACCTTAAAAAATAAAGTCGCCTGGCTACAATTCCAGTAATGAAGGCAAAGCACCCTAACGGGGGGCCATTACAAAACCAAAATTTGATGATCTGATGTTCCTTCTTCCTTACAATTCTGAAGAGTATCACAAATTTTACAAAAACAAAGCTTACAACAAATTGGTTACAGATTTTTGGCAGATGAGCCCCAAAGCTTTAAAGAAGCTTTAAAAATTTGAAAAAGGTTACTTATTCCCTTCTAGCTAAGCGCCACGGAATTAAGATTGTTTAAAAGAAAAATAAGGATTTTTTAGTGTTTGCACTGTAATTTTGAATTTGATTTAGTTTCAGCATCGCTGAGAGAAGAGGAAGGAATGTCTTATATAATTTAAGTAAATGATTAGTAAAGAGAGATTAAACTGAAAAAAAAATCAAAAGGCGACCCATCAGTGTTTCTTTTTCTCCGGAGGAGGAGGTTCAAAGGACTTAGGTAAAAGAATAACATCTGGATCATTGGGACCATCAACATACGTTTCATAAGATGGAGTGTCGTGATACATAGCCTGGTATCCGTCTTCCGTTCGCTTGACCACTTTGGCCAGTAGCTTGCCGTAGTGTTTTCCCTTAGCACCAACCGTATTCACCATGATAAAACTTCCAACGAACTCATCATCATAGAATAGAGGCAGTACAAAAAAGGTGCCTAAGAATTATCTTCAATGAGGGTAAAGTACCTTATATTTCCCTTCTTAGGAGAGCTAATCTTGTCACCCTTAAGGAAAGGAGAGCAAAAATTACCTTGCGTTTCGCTAACAATGCCCTTCATAACCCTCGAACAACTCCCCTTTTCCCCGGTCAATATTCACCCCTTCGACCCCGCCTCCCGCGTTCTGTGTCAACAAAAATCCCCTTTCTCGCCCCAATAAGAGTTTGCACGGAAATATATAGAAGAACTTTTATCCCTTACATAGTTGACATTTTCAACCACTGAATCTCCGCTGCCCCCCCCCTCACTCGCTCTTTACCTCATAGTTAATAATTTAATGCCCCTTTTGCAAATTTTGGGGTTTTATATTTATGTTTGTTAGGGGTTTTTTTATGTTTGTTTTATATTTATGTTTGTTGGGGTTTTATATTTATGTTTGTTATATAAGTTTATATTTATGTTTGTTATATATGTTTGTTATATATATTAAAGCTTCTGCTATGGTCATTTCCATGGAAATCTCCAAAGAGTTTCTTTTTAAAATAGCTTTCAAGCGTAGTTAGGGGTATTTAGACTTTTTTGCTTTTCTTCAAAGCTTTGAAAAAAGTGCTATAATATTCCAAATGTTAAATTTGTGCATATTTTTGGTAATCATTTGTGGGGTGATCGAATTTCCTAAACCACTGTAGATACGTAAGAACGTTGCAACATCTAGTACCCTGAGGTCACAAGACTGTCAAAGACTCCTCCTTGAACCTCCCAAATTGAAAGCTTTTATTATGACCTGGACTTTTAATGTAACTTGGGCAATGGACCAAGGGCGCCATTGTTACTCGAGCGCAATGTTAGGTGAGGATGTCGATATCGCTTTCGTCACACCAATTCGTTTTAGTGTGAATCTACCTGGTACATATGAATGAATGTTTTCAAAGTAAACCCGTTTCATCAATAGGAAAAAAAACCGGATTGGACGCATATGTCCCTTTCCCTTTAACTTTAGCTCTTTACGCTAAAGTTTTTTATTGTTTAAAAAAAAAGAGTCGTGAGAAAGTCAAACTTTAGCGTAAAGAGCAAGGCGTTGAGGAGGGGACAGCCCCTTTCATATACGGAATAATTTCTGTTCGTTTTAAGTTTTAATGTTGCTTCTTACTTTCAGTTAAAAAAACTTGTTTTTTTTATTTAATTTTTGAACGTTTTTGAATAAATGCAGGTTTTGATCTTGGCTCACTGTACATGAATAATTAAAACAAAATTTTCATATTAATTTACTTTTATTTGGTTAAATGGCTTTCTCGAAACTTGTTTCATTTTATTTACGAACGTTTTTATTAGTAATAAATATACGTAACTTACGAATTAACTTACGTAACGAACTTCTATATTCATATATTTTTAATATATATATTAGGGGGTTCGCCCCCTAGTCAATACCTTGCTCTTTAAGCGAAAGTTCAAATTTTGTTCCAGTTCTTTAAAAATGACCGCTTAATCACAAAGGCTGTTAATTAGAATAAATAGCTCTTATGAAAGTACTAAAAAATCTCTGGCTTAAAGAGTGAGGTATTGACTAGGGGGTGAACCCAATCATATATGTAATATTTTCTGTTCGTTTAAAGTTTTGATGTTGCTGTTGTTGCAGTTGAAAACCTTGTTTTTTTATATTTAATTTCTGATCTTTTTTAAATAATGCTGGGAAGTCCGGCGTCCCCTTTATAGCAATGTCCCTTCCCCCATGAAAACTTCCTTCATGGAAAGATCCTCCTACATAACCCCCGACCCCAGGCACGTACGCAGGAATTTGTTTCGGGGGGGGGGGCAATTCGTTTCGGGGGGGGGGGGCAAATCGTTCAAACCCATTATTCTGTGAGAAAAATCAGAAAATTATGGGAAAATGAAAAAAAATCGTGAGATTTCGAGGGGGGCGGAGGCCCCCTGCGTACATCCCTGCCCGACCCCCCCCCCCCCCCGCTACCAGGAAAAATCTCCCCTGAAAACGTCTGTACTGTATACTTCCCAATAACCAATACTATATGTTAACATTGGGTAAAGTTCATAACTTTCAGCCCTCCTCCCGGGAACTTCGGGGGATTAAGTCATCCTAAAAGACATACTTATAATATTGGGAAAACAATGAGCGTGGGAGGGGGCCTAGTTGCCCTCCATTTTTTTTGGTCACTTAAAAAGGGCACTAGAACTTTTAATTTCCATTCCAATGAGCCATCCCACGATATTCTAGGACCACTGGGTCGATACGATCACCCCTGGGAAAAAAAATAATGGTGTGATTTTCATTCAGGTTCTATAGCTTTTAGGGGGTCTTTCCCCCTTTTTTCGAAAATCAGCCAAATTTTCTCAGGCGCGTAACTTTTGATGGGTAGGATTAAACTTGATGAAACTTATATATTTGAAATCAACATTAAAATCAGATTCTTTTGATGTATCTATTTGTATCAAAATACCGTTTTCTAGAGTTTCGGTTACCATTGAGCCAGGTCCCAGTAACCAATAGGCTACTATATGTTAACATTGGGTAAAGTTCATAACTTTCAGCCCTCCTCCTGGGGGCTTCGAGGGATTAAGTCATCCTAAAAGACATAGTCATAATATTTTCGACCATGCTGAACAAAATGGCTATCTCAAAATTTTGATCAGATGACTTTGGGAAAAAAATGAGTGTGGGAGGGGGCCTAGTTGCCCTCCATTTTTTTTGGTCACTTAAAAAGGGCACTAGAACTTGTAATTTCCGTTCCAATGAGCCCTCCCACGATATTCTAGGACGATATTTATTACTTACTTACGATTTTATCATGATTTCTTGAATTAAATAACTGTATTGTGTCCAGGAATCGAATTCAAGAAAGCGATTGTTACTTACTTACAATTTCTTCATAATTTAATGAAATGAATAGAACTATTCTAAAGAATAAAGACGGCTTAAGCTTAAAGATATTTATTGCTTAAATGTATTAACAGATTTTTTTTTTGAGAAAAAACAACAACACATATTTACATAAAAATAGTACTTAGAGTTCACTCTTAAACGTCCAGAAACGATGGTCCCATGATATAGAATAGTTTTTACCATGTCTTATGGATTTATCACGATCAGGTATGTCCTTAGGTATCCACTGCGCGAAGAAACTAACCTCGTCTTCAGGACGGTGATAAGCCCCTTCAAATTTAGGGCACTTAAACTCTTCTAGATTGAAAAGTGGAATCCTAGGGTCACACTTTTGAATTAAAACTTTATCTGTAGGTACATTACCCTTTACGTAGAGTGCTTCAACCCCGAAAAAGCTGCAAATTTCATTGACTTCCTCCTGAACATTTCTCAGTTCCTGACCAGTATTATTAAGTGGTGTAATCACTCTATCGTAGAATCCCAGTCTGTTTATATGACGTAATGTAGTACTCCACAAGCTTTTATCATACTCAAACATATTATAGTTCACTATCCAATGATAACAGTCAATTTCTTCGTGTTCCATAGACAATAATAAAAATGCACATTCAAATATAACACCACAAGATGATTTTTTCAAACCGATAAATTCGGTGTCATACAGTCCTATCATCTTGGAAGCTATTAATGTAGTTGTTAAGTAGAGAAATACTTCATCAAACTTTTATACCTTCACTCAAGGTTGAATGGAGTTATGGCTAGGGGGATGAGTCCTAAAACCATCTGAATTCATTGTGGGGAGGAGTCATAAAACCCTTAGAAGTCATTGAGGGGAGGAGTCATAGAACTATCGGTATCTATTGCATGTAAATGAAGTCTGGAAATTACAATTTTTTTTATAATATCTGTATTGTGTATCCATGAGTTGAATTCAAGAAAGAGTTTGCTACTTACTTACTTACAATTTTTTCATAATGAGAAATCCGACAGTGGATGATGGTAGAGAATTTATTCATTATAATAGATTAAATTTGTCAATGTTATCCGACGTATCCGACATATGATATCGATAAAGAATGTTAATAAAGAATTTGTTCAATTTGATACTTAAATTATGTCAGTGTTATCAAACGTATCTGTCAAAAGATATCGATAAAGAACTTATTCACTCTGATACTTTGATTTTGTCAATGCTATCCCAAGTATCTGTCAATGGATGTTGATAGAGAATTTATTCATTCTTATACTTAGATTTTCTCTATGTTAACCTATCTATCCGATATATGATGTATGTAAATTCCTTTTCTTACACCTCCGATGTTTTAATAGACATTCTAAACGTTCGATATGCTAGCTTACTCTAAAAATAATGAACACATAACAATGTAATGCATAATATATTTTTAATGAAATAATGTCATGTAGAACATTAATACAAAAAATATATATTATTATATATTATTAATATCAATGAACAACTTTGGACATTTTGAATCTGTTCCATAAAATGGTTCACCATGTTCTCTCTTGATACTTTAGCTATTGTCTTCTCTTTGTTCGTAATCAGTAGAATAATCATTATTTCCATTTTGACTCATACACAATTTTTATAGGTGTGTCATCGACAGGGTCAATATGCTTTTCGTCTTTGGTATTATTTGATTCATTGACTGTTTGATCAATGGCAGTAACGTTTGCTGGTACTTTGTTTTTCATCGATTCATCTTTATATTCCTTAGTGATATTTTCTGCCAATGCCCTTTTTATTTTTCTAGCAATTTCACTGTCTATTATCACACTATTTTTATACAGGTAACAGTTCCGGCACGTAGACAGGATATGGTTTATGATATTAGTAGAAGAGTAGGCCTTTCTTTTCGTCTTTGCTTTCATTTGAATGCTAATAACCGAAAGCTGACGATATGGTTTAACACCGGGTAACATGTTACCACAAGCACTAGCAAGAAGATGCCCCTCTTTATCAACTATTATTTTTATGTTGGCATTCTCTTTGAGTGCAATCATCTCCGGAGATCTCAATCTCACATATCCACCATCATAAGAGTTGAATTTTTTCGGTATTCCAAAGAAATTTAATTCCTTACTGTCATGACAATGCACGCATACGTTTCCGATAGTGCTACTACTTGTATTTATTTCATAGTTTAAATACTTCTCCTTGTCAGCATTCAATGCTACAATAACACTATCATGTGAACACACTTTCTTGAAATGCTTCATCTTCACTTTTTTAGAGATATTAGTTATGTGTTTATCGTTCCACTGTGTAAAAAATACTGATTTAATACATGCAATAAACTAGGTAGTGTCGATAACCGGCCATAGAGCAATAGTGGGAAAGCCACATCGTGTCTCTGGGCAAGCATAGAGTACAATTGTTAGAGCCATAAAAATATCTGTCGAGGAGGTATCATTAGCAATAACCTACTTCTAATGAAGCATATCAAGTCACCTGTTTACCGGGTACTAAATAACTACCATTTTTACTCCCCCTAGCATTATATTGGCTTACACTGAAAATAATTGAACGGAAAAAATAAAAGCCCGATAAATATTTACTAGTTGGTGTGACAAACACAGCGCAACGTTTAGCTAGATAAGAAGAAGAAGAATACGGAGAATTAATTGTCTTTTGTTCACCATTATACATGAATAAACTGATTTAGTCGAGGGAATGAATCCTTATTCTAGAAGTCCTATTCCTACAAGTTAAGTTAGAATAAAAGAATGAGGTAATTATATTGGCTTACACTGAAAATAATTGAACAGAAAAAATAAAACCCCGATAAATATTTACTAGTTGGTGTGACAAACACAGCAACGTTTGGCTAATAGCTATAAAATACAATAAAACAAATATCTGTCGAGGAGGTATCATTAGCAATAAACTACTTCTAATGAAGCATATCAAGTCACCTGTTTACCGGGTACTAAATAACTACCATTTTTACCCCCCTCAAAACTTAATTTACCCCACACGTACCATTTTTCCGCACCAGCCACAAAACTCAATTCCTCCTAGAATTATTTAAACTAAATAGTTGGTGTTTGTCACACCAACTAGTAAATATTTATCGGGCTTTTATTTTTTTCGTTCAATTATTTCAGTGTAAGCCAATATAATGCTAGAGGCCCTTGCCTCTCACAGAAAGTTCAGAAAGACACAATAGCCTTATTTATAGTCGAATTTTTACCCGAATATTTAACACATACCATTTTTCCATACCATCCATAAAACTCAATTCCTCCTAGAATTATTTAAACTAAATAGTTACTCCCGCCCTAGAAAGTTCAGAAAAAAACAATAGCCTTATTTATAGTGAAGCGTTTCTTAGTCGTATGTTTCCTCGAATATTCAACATGTACCATTTTTCCACATCAGCCACAAAACTCAATTCCTCCTAGAATTATTTAAACTAAATACTTACCCCCGCCTCTCACAGAAAGTTCAGAAAGACACAAAAAGCTATTTTAAAAGGTATAAGAATTATTTATTTAACAGAAATCCTTGCTTTTTGAATGGCCACCAAGTAAAGAAAAAATCACACAGAATAAAACAACAGAGTCTCAAACCCCGTAAAGCTATTTTAAAATGTATAAGAATTATTTATTTAACAGAAATCCTCGCTTTTGAATGACACCAAGTAAAGAAAAAATCACACAGAATAAAACAACAGAGTCTCTCAAACCCCGTAAAGCTATTTTAAAAGGTATAAGAATTATTTATTTAACAGAAATCCTCGCTTTTTGAATGGCCACCAAGTAAAGAAAAAATCACACAGAATAAAACAACAGAGTCTCCAACCCCGTAAAGCTATTTTAAAAGGTATAAGAATTATTTATTTAACAGAAATCCTCGCTTTTTGAATGGCCACCAAGTAAAGAAAAAATCACACAGAATAAAACAACAGAGTCTCTCAAACCCCGTAAGGCTAATTTAAAATATATAAGAATTATTTATTTAACAGAAATCCTCGCTTTTTGAATGACCACCAAGTAAAGAAAAAATCACACAGAATAAAACAACAGAGTCTCCAACCCCGTAAAGCTATTTTAAAAGGTATAAGAATTATTTATTTAACAGAAATCCTCGCTTTTTGAATGGCCACCAAGTAAAGAAAAAATCACACAGAATAAAACAACAGAGTCTCTCAAACCCCTTAAAGCTATTTTAAAATGTATAAGAATTATTTATTTAACAGAAATCCTCGCTTTTTGAATGGCCACCAAGTAAAGAAAAAATCACACAGAATAAAACATCAGAGTCTCTCAAACCCCGTAAAGCTATTTTAAAATGTATAAGCATTATTTATTTAACAGAAATCCTCGCTTTTTGAATGGCCACCAAGTAAAGAAATTTTCACACAGAATAAAACAACAGAGTCTCTCAAACCCCGTAAAGCTATTTTAAAAGGTATAAGAATTATTTATTTAACAGAAATCCTCGCTTTTGAATGGCCACCAAGTAAAGAAAAAATCACACAGAATAAAACAACAGAGTCTCTCAAACCCGTAAAGCTATTTAAAATGTATAAGAATTATTTATTTAACAGAAATCCTCGCTTTTTGAATGGCCACCAAGTAAAGAAAAAATCACACAGAATAAAACAACAGAGTCTCTCAAACCCCGTAAAGCTATTTTAAAATGTATAAGAATTATTTATTTAACAGAAATCCTCGCTTTTTGAATGGCCACCAAGTAAAGAAAAAATCACACAGAATAAAACAACAGAGTCTCTCAAACCCCGTAAAGCTATTTTAAAATGTATAAGAATTATTTATTTAACAGAAATCCTCGCTTTTTGAATGGCCGCCAAGTAAAGAAAAAATCACACAGAATAAAACGACAGAGTCTCTCAAACCCCGTAAAGCTATTTTAAAATGTATAAGAATTATTTATTTAACAGAAATCCTCGCTTTTTGAATGGCCGCCAAGTAAAGAAAAAATCACACAGAATAAAACAACAGAGTCTCTTAAACCCCGTAAAGCTATTTTAAAATGTATAAAAATTATTTATTTAACAGAAATCCTCGCTTTTTGAATGGCCATCAAGTACAGAAAAAATCACACAGAATAAAACAACAGAGTCTCTCAAACCCCGTGAAGCTATTTTAAAATGTATAAGAATTATTTATTTAACAGAAATCCTCGCTTTTTGAATGGCCGCCAAGTAAAGAAAAAAATCACACAGAATAAAACAGCAGAGTCTCTCAAACCCCGTAAAGCTATTTTAAAAGGTATAAGAATTATTTATTTAACAAAAATCCTTGCTTTTTGAATGACCATCAAGTAAAGAAAAAATCACACAGAATAAAACAACAGAGTCTCTCAAACCCCGTAAAGCTATTTTAAAAGGTACAAGAATTATTTATTTAACAAAAATCCTCGCTTTTTGAATGACCATCAAGTAAAGAAAAAATCACACAGAATAAAACAACAGAGTCTCTCAAACCCCGTAAAGCTATTTTAAAAGGTATAAGAATTATTTATTTAACAAAAATCCTCGCTTTTTGACTGATCATCAAGTAAAGATAAAATCACACACAGAATAAAACAACAGAGTCTCTCAAACCCCGTAAAGCTATTTTAAAAGGTATAAGAATTATTTATTTAACAAAAATCCTCGCTTTTTGAATGACCATCAAGTAAAGAAAAAATCACACACAGAATGTGGCATCGATCCATCTTGCCCCCTATCAATTCTGAGTTTCTGACTAGAATTAGACAAAGCCCGTCTTAATCACCAAGCTTTTGTTTTCAGATACGACACGTTTGAAGTTTGGTTCCAAAAAAGGACCCTTTTCTGTAATTATAAACACATGGTTTTAATCTCTGTGATAGCATGAGCGTGCGAAGCCTTTTCTCCAAAAGTGACCGTTTCTTGTAACACAGATGCTTCTATTTAGATCGGAAAAAGATTTTTGATAACTGGAAAAAAGGGCATTTTTGAACGAAATAACTATTTCTACAGAGCAGGGTGGGGGTGGTTTTTGTTTACATAGAGGAAAAAAGCGTACTTTGCGTTTTCTAACGAGTATACTATTGTATGGGTCTTTATTGTTGGGGTGGGGGGAGGGGGGCTAAGTCCCCCTGAAATTTGAATTTACTAGTAAAACGATTTTTTTTTTGGAAATAAAGAATGAAAGTGTACTCACATTGAAAATAGAAATATCCATTGTTCCAAAGTTAATAAAATTCAGTGTACTATGTTCGATATGTTAAAACATAATGAAAATTAAATTCTAATGCATGAACATTTTATACGGGATTTCAAGGATGAATTGTTATGCAAAGGGAGAATCATATGTAAGCGATTCTCTGATTGGCTGCCTAAAAAACAGGTGTCAGCTCGAAAAAACCAGTCTGGTTGAAAAACTTGGAGTTGAAACAAACTTGTGTGGGGAATCCCCGTTCATACTGCTATCTTTTTTGCAATGTTTAGGAACAGGCGGGAAATCCCCGCTCGTTTGGAATGGTACCAACGGGATATAAGCATATAGCACGTAGTTTCATAACGTGTTTAATCACGTGTAGAGGTCCCATAGAATAACATGATATTTCCTATAGCTTCCATAGAAGTATAAGGCCATGTGAGAGGATACTCACTCTCTTTGAAAAGGTGTAGAGCTTCTATAGAAATGTTTTCCTATAGCTTCTATAGAATTCAATAGATACATTCTACTAGTAGGATCTTTTTTTTTTGTCCATACGATATGAGAAGTGTAAATTTGTGATATTTTTTTTTGCAGTTGATATTCTATTGCCTTATGGTAATGAAATACTCTCTTAGAATCAGATTTTGTCTTGTGAATTGTATTCAAGCCTATTGTCTAGCCGGGACTGCTGCTAGTTACTTAATAAAGTATCCCATGGCCAAATTGTTTTTTTGCTTATTTCGTAGATTGTTTTCGTAAATACGATTGGTGTCTTTATTCTGGAATCCAAAATTTGGCTAGCTACGAGAATTCTGAATAACAATTTGTAATTTTTTAAAAAGGAAATTGATAAATCAATCTTTTGGGGGGTTTCATTCGTATTGTTTTTATGTAAAATCTTTTAATTAATAGTCGAATTAGAGAAAATTTTAGACAGAATAAAAGATGATTAAATATTTATCACTTCAGACTGTTGAAGACTAGAACTTTGCAAGGTCAGTATTAGGAGGACGAACCTGCAGATGCCGTGCAAAACCTGCAGATATTTATAAAGTTCTGTTTTTAGGTGTAATAGTACTGAATCAAAGAATGTGGATTGATAGTCTACAGTATAATATAGTTTACCCTATGAAGCCAATGGTGAAATCGAGGACAATCGACTTGATTAATTTTGAACAGCTCCCTGCTGGACAGAATGCCATTGTTGCTGTCGTGAGCTACTCTGGATATGACATTGAAGATGCCATTGTCTTAAACCAGGCATCTGTTGACAGAGGTATCTGCAATAACCAGTAATATACCACTTGTTTGATTTTTTTTTTTTTTTTGTGAAGAGGAGAATGTTCTTCACCATTCATTATTTATCACTATCTTGAAGTTGTTTTCTTGTGCTACTGGCAGTAGCTTATTGGACTACGAATTTCGGAAAAATTACGTTGAGAAATCCAAAACTGTTTGGACCTCCCGTGTGCAGAATATTCATGAGTTACATTTTTTGGCCCGTTTTCTCTATACGCTATATTTAAAGAAAAAAGAAAAGGATCACTAATTGATCATTCCCTACTTTATCTGTCCAATTCCTCCCTAGCTTGATTATTGCGCTTCTAAATTTATATTTGAGATATGTATTAATTACCATGCTAAGATATGTGCAGTAAGTAAATAAATTCATTTAATAACCCAATATATGTGAAATAGTTTAGAAGTTCTTTGAAAAACAAAATTTAGTGTCGATGCGTATGAAAACCATAATAAAAAAAGACAGTAGTAAAATAAATTATCGGCTTTTTTTTTATTTAATGGCTAAAACTTGCGCCTTCAAAGTCCTTTCCTGCAGAACGAAATCTATCTTTTTCCAATTGATTTCCAATGTTTCTTGAACCTGTGCCGAACCGTGCTATTAAGTTCGTTCTAATTCTGAAGAACCTATATTCAACGTGCTTGGGACACGCGACATGAAAACGCTTCAAATCGTCATCGGGTTGAACATAGATATTATGAAAACTGTTTCTCCTGAGCCCTTGTAGAATAAACCTCAGAGCTGATGCCTCTGAATGCATCTTGGTAAATCATAACGCACTATTCGTTTTAGCTTTGTCCATCAAGAATATATCTCGGCTTAGAGTACAAAAACAAAATGTTTTTGAATGCATTTTGTCAATTTTAATAAGAAAAAAGCTAGGTCATTATAAAATATGATGCAAGGTAAAATTCTAGTTTTGTTTCTTTTGATAGTAAACAACAATGCTAAGACATGATATGGGCAGTAATTATCCCTAATGAGAGAGTCTCTCAGCTCTTGGCGATAAAATATACCTTGTACTAAGAATAATGTGAAAATTCCAATTTAAAAACGTGTTTTTTTTTCAATGGACAAGAGGACAAATGTGTTGAAAGGCACTACCGTAAAGGGCGTAACAGTAGGCTTCTCTGTATATTGTTTTCTTTTCGAGTTTAATGTCATTCTTTATTTTCATGTGAAAAAATTCCAAATCTAAGAAAATTAGAAATTTTCAGATATTAATTGTGTTTATTCTTAATTTGTGATCGTTCGAAAGAGGAGACTTCCCAAGAAAAGTAGGAAAATTTGAGCCTACAAAAATACTTTCTGGAACTTTGAATTCCCCCCCCCCCTTCCATTGACTCTTTTTCTGATATTCCCGTCACACGCTGACGTGCAATTGCAAAGCAAAAATTATTATGTGTAATCGCTGTCAAGACCGTGTCCAGGTTTTGCTCGGGGAGAGAGAGGGGATACAGCCTTGATAGTTGTATATAGATATTCCCACAAACGAGTGAAATTTTCAAGTCATTGTTTGGAGTGATATATTCCATCATGTAGAAGTACGCTGCTGATAGCTGAGAGTCCAGCATTTGGTTGCCTTATTGCTGTATTTTAGAAAAATGGCGTTTTGTCGCAAAGAGTGGCTTAAAACAGTACTTTTATGTTGCTTGATTGCTTTGATTACTTGAAAAGGGTACTTCACCTCGAAATTTTTATTCCAATGAGCCCTCTCCCAGTTTTCCACGACTAGCGACTTGATGCGGTCACTTGGCAAAAACAAACAGCAACAAAAAAGCAAGGAATCTACTAAGCATGCATGCGTGAGTAACTGTTTGTTTTTATTACTGGCTTGTTATTCCTTATCTACAGGTCATAGTAACTTAATTATTCACTTTAAGGTGCTTGTGAACAAGAAGGTCCCTTTGGCCAGCTCCTTGAACTTGTCTTTGTCTGAAGCCCATCTCGCGAGGTATCAAGATGTCCCAGTTTCGTAAGTATTTTTTTTGCCTTTCATATCAATTTCATTCCAACTAGTAGGATGCAAAATGACAATGTAGTAACATTTTATAGAAATACATATAGATATATTTTTTTTTCTTTGCAACTTGAAATCATCGAGAGAGCAAATATGTAGAAAGACAAATGACCTGTGATCTAAAAAAGTTTCTTTTTTCTTTTTTTTTATTCTGCCGGATTTTGACAATCTGTATTAATGCTAGTTTTACTCCTAGTCGAGTAGTTGGTGTGCTGGATTTAAAATCCTTTGTCCGAAGGGCGGGGTTCGATTCCTGGTGTGGCCGGTTATTTAGTTTGGGACGGGGGTCAGTGGCGTGACTCTGTAAGCTCAGCCAGAGTCGACCGAGCCCAAAATAGGTACCTGAAGAAATCTGGGTAAGGTAAGATGGAAGGGTGTGCGAAAGCAGAGGATGGCTAGCCCCCAACCCCCAATACACTTCCTGGCTGAAGGGCCTTGACGCCGAGATCAGTACTGCCGGTTTGGACTTTAAAGGGTCTAGTGTCATTTCCTTTTTTTCCCTTTAGCTAGTTTTACTTGGCAGTACCAAGGGAACGAGCTTTGCTCGGGGTTTTTAGACATGAAAACAGTGTCTGGCATATTCACCCCTCCGCAGCGGAAATTCAATCCCCTTATACTCTGCCTCACACAAGAAAAACCTCCTGTATAATTTTTCTAGACTTTTTTTTTATTTACATCTGTTTTATTTTTTGCTTCATCAGTTCATGGATTGTTGGCCTCTAAACCATACAAAGAAAAGCAAACTGAATTTCAGTCAAAAGTAACGATATTTCTAGTTTAATATCTAAGATCACTCTCAAAGTTCAATTGACTGTTTTGTTAACCTGCAAAGTTCAGTTGACCCACTAAGCGGCTAATTAATAAAAAAATCGTTAATCGCTACATATGAACTTGACAATACGATGCAAAATTAACCTAGGTCGGGACGTTTAAGAATAGTAAAGTCGTGATCGACATGTAGACACTCGGTTCCAACTGTCAAACTTCATTTTGACATTTTTTTTTCTTCTTGAATTTTAGGTAAGAGAAGGTTTAAAAGCAATATATTAAGTGCGATGAATATCGTTGACCAAGGTGGCACCAATGTGGCCACCTGGAACGTCCCGACGCTGAACCAACCCGGTTCGAAGCATCTTTTAGCAAAAGAACTAAAAAAATATAATGTCACAATTTCGGTGTGTCACCGAAACACACCTCCCTAGACATGGTGAAGAGGACATAGGTGAAGGACGCACATTGCTGTGGTCTGGCGGTAGCCAAAGAAGAGGAGGCGTTGCCCTAGTACTGAACAGTGCTGCACGTAGGGCCCTCCTGTCATTCAAACCAGTATCGTCTAGACTCCTGACCGCAAGACTGGATGGGAAGCACGGCAAAATAACTGTCATTACGTGCTATGCCCCCACAAACGACGCTGATGAAGAAGACAAAGACGATTTCTATAACCTGCTTAGTTCTGAACTATCTTCTGTACCTCTCCATGACTACCTCCTCCTCCTAGGAGACTTGAATGCAAATGTTTCAAACGAATCAGGCCTGTGGGATCTCGCTGTTGGACCTGTTACAGTGGATTGCCTAAACGATAATGGAGAGAGGCTGCTGAATTGTTGTCTGGCCCACAATCTAACGATTGCGAATACATGGTTCCAGAGACCAAATATAGCCAAGTACACCTGGTATAGCAATGATGGATCAACAAAGAAGATGCTCGACTACATCATCATACGTCGACGATGGCTGTCGTCTCTCCAGAATTGCCGCACCTACCGTGGCGCCGAGCTCGGGAACACCAACCACCGGCTGGTAGCAGCCAAAATTAAGCTCCGCCTCAAAGCTATGAAGAACAGCCAGTCTTCTCGGAAAATTGATGCCGGTCGCATCCAACAGGACCCCGCTCTGGCTGAGCGGTACCATGTGGAGATATCCAACAGATTTGAGGTCCTTGGCCAATGCGATGATATTGAAGTTGCATGGAAGTCCTTCAAAGAGAACACTCTTGCGGCAGCAACTGACGTTGTTGGAATGAGGCAACGGAAGAAAAAGGACTGGATCAGTAATCACTCCCTTGCCATCATAGAGCTCAGGCGAGAAGCACATCTTGGCGGGGACATGGCTACATACAGACTGCTAAACAAAGGGCGCAATTCCATGTTGCATAAAGACCGCAAGGCTTTTATTGACAGCAAGGCATCCGAACTGCAAGAGGCCGCCAAGAAAAAGGACAGTGGAGCCACCTACAAGATTCTTCGTGAGCTGTCAGGTCAGCACACTCAAACTACGCCATACCTTCGAAGCGCTAGCGGTGAGAATATCTACGACCAATCACAATGCCTCCGCCAGTAGGAGGACCACTTTGAGAAACTGCTCAACTCAGATCCACCAGACCAGACGGACCATGAGCTAGCAGCTGCTGCGGCTAATACCATACCTGCTCCTGATGGTCCTGAATTTACATCGGAGGAGATAAAAGCTGCCACCCGCAAGCTAAAGAATAACAAAGCGCCAGGAATATGTGGCCTAACATCGGAATTCCTTAAAAATGGGGGTCCAGCCATGATCCTCTGGCTACAAATGCTGTTTAACCTTGTGTGGCACTCTGAAAAAATCCCCTCAGACTGGAAGAAGGGCCTACTTGTGCCAATCTACAAGAGGAAGGGGAGCAAAGCAGAATGTATCAATTATCGTGGCATAACTTTACTCTCAGTTCCTGGAAAGCTCTTCGCTATGCTGCTTCTCAAACGGGAAACAAGATACCTCCATGCCCTGCGTTGCCCCCTGCAAGCTGGCTTCATGCCAGGCAGGTCCACCACCGAGCAAATCCATACGATTAGACAGCTAGTAGAGAAAACTCTTGAATATAAGAGGAAGGCGTACATTGCCTTTGTCGATTTTCGATCTGCCTTCGACACTGTTGATAGGCAGTCACTATGGCTAATCCTCCAGTCTGCTGGCGTACCCACGAAAATCGTCCGTCTCCTCAAAGAGCTGTATAATAACACTGAAAGTGTGGTGATCGTAAATGGACGGCCTTCTGGATATTTCAAAATTAAAAATGGTGTCCGGCAAGGATGTGCCGCTGCACCTGAGCTCTTTAACTGTGTAATAGACCACATCCTGAATAAAACACAGCAGGTGCAGCCGTTTGGCATAGGCTTTGCTGGAAGAGTTCTTTCAGACGTCGACTTTGCCGATGACGTGGCGCTAATATGCGAAAACATTAGTGACCTCAAAACTACACTGGAAACACTGGCCTCTGCCGCTGAGAAATTCGGTCTGAAAATAAATTGGTCGAAGACCAAGATAATGCCCGTTGAGAAAACGCCGTCCAACCCCCTGTCATCTGTGGAAATTTGTGGCCAGACTGTAGAGGTAGTCAAGCAGTTTACCTACCTTGGTTCAATTGTCTGCTCAAACGGAAGCCTAGATGCCGAAATATCAGCAAGAGCGGCAAAAGCAAACTCTGTCTTCGGTCGCCTTCTAAAAACAGTCTTCCATAAACCCCAGGTCAGCCGTCTCACAAAAGTACGAATATATTCTGCTTCGGTTGCCAGCGTTATGCTCTATTCTGCTGAGACTTGGTCGCTGACTCAGACACAGACGCTGAAGGTAGATGCCATCCAGACGAAAC
The DNA here is from genome assembly GCA_027921565.1 of Artemia sinica. Classification (NCBI taxonomy): domain Eukaryota; kingdom Metazoa; phylum Arthropoda; class Branchiopoda; order Anostraca; family Artemiidae; genus Artemia; species Artemia sinica. Next base: position 58,321,622 of record CM051257.1, on the reverse strand, counting down.
ACCTCCGAAAAATCGAACGCTCCCGATGGCCCGACAGGGTACGAAATTCGGAAATCCTCAGGTCCTTCAAACTCCCACCCCTGTCCGAGCAGCTTGAGTCTCGCTCGCTGCGTTGGTATGGTCATCTGCTCCGTATGCCTGCCCAAACACCCGCCCGGCTCATCTTCGATTTCGACCCAGCTGTAAACGGCTGGAGGCGTCCTAGGGGAAGACCACGCACCAGATGGGCGGACGTCATCCGTGATCGGCTCGCCTCCAGAAACATCAACCCGGCTGAAGTGACAACCCTCGCCCTGAACCGACCACTCTGGAGAAGACTGACGGCGCTGACGACTGGTTCCCTCTACGCTGGCGACGCTGCCGAGCAAGAGCTTTAAGTAAGTAAGTAAGTAATATATATATATATATATATATATATATAATATATATATATATATATATATATATAATATATATAATATATATATATATATATATATATATATATATATATCATATATATATATATATATATATACATATATATATATATATATATATATATCATAATAATATAATACATATATATAATATAGTATATATAAAGATATAAGATGGCAGTTTGGCATTGCTGAGAATTCTACCACAGATCTTGTTGAGTCGTGTTAAACCCACGCCTGCTTTTTAAAGTTTGCTGAGGAGACCGTATAAGCCCTAAAATTTATTTCCTAACTATGCTTGAAATACCAGAATTAATAGCCTACAAAATAAGAAGTTCCACGTTGTCGTTGTTATTATTTATTAGCTTTACTTCTTTTCTTACTTGTTCTTGCTGGCTCAAATGTTTACATGTGAATGAGCTAAAATTGGCACATCTTGGTTTTTATTCGGAAATGGAATGCAAATGTAGCAGCAGAACTGGTCTTGGACGTTTCGTTTTGTTGGTGATACTAGGCCAGTTTCTGGTGAAAGTCGGCAATTTTTTTGTATAGACAGAAACTGCCATTTGTCTAAAATGTTTCTATAAAATTTTCTTTGCGATTAGGAACAAAGGTACTATGAGCATTCAGGTACTGTATAACAGATTTTGTAATAGCCAACTCTCCTACTTTATCTTCGTTAAGTGGAACTTCATGCTACCGAATAACAACACATCTTAATTGGGGTTCCTCATACTCTATCAATGAAGTCTCGTTCAGCATCTTAAGGAGAATATTAGGGAATTTCCAATCAATACTTGAGTTTTTTTCGGGTTTCCCCTGGTGTTGATGTATGGATTGGGCTAATAATGGGATACTATTCTGCCTTGCTTATGATGTTAGGGATTTTTGAGATGGATGCGCTTTATATTTTTTATGTATTTCTGTATTTAGTATGTTGTATTTCTTTTTTCTTTGTTTTTTTTTCTCTCCTGTTCTTCACCAGGCAGGTTACAGGTAAACAAATTCCAAAAAAACATCTGACTTCAGATGCCAGGTGAGGTAGAAAACAGCTGGTCTTGCTGCACGATCGAAAAGAAGAAGATCGAAAGAAGCCTCGGGGGGGGGGGGAGACCATATCTAAGTTAATTTTTTGAGCTGTGAGTTTATTATTATTAATTTATTTTGTTGTGAAGTGGACACATAATCCTATTTCTCCTTTCTTCTTTTTAACCTTTCCTTTTTTATTTTTCTCTATCACTCGTTTTTTAATTCAATATTTATAGCAGTTGTGTTTTGCAGGTATAAGCACGATGTTGAGTCTTTTGCAGAACAAGTGTTGTTATCCTCCAATAAAGAGTCAAGTATGCTAGTCAAAATCAGTTTACGTCAGGTTAGAAGACCAGAACTTGGGGACAAATTCAGCTCCAGACACGGACAAAAGGGTGTCACTGGTTAGTCCTAATAATGTACCGTCCTTTTTATGGGAATCAATAAGGATTATGTAGGAATAACCAGTAGTTAGCTCCTTTCTATCCCTTCTCGTGTTTAATCAGTAGTTAGCTTCTTCCTATTATTTAATCAACTGCTAGCTCAAAAAGAAACTTCAAAAAGAAGAGAAAAAAGATGCAGTTTTCTCGAGAGTCTGCCACTTCCCTCTGTGTTGAAATAGCTCCTTGTTGTTGTCCAAACGTCAAACTTGTGTTTTACCGAAACGGAAAACCAACAGAACTAAAACTCAAATTCTGAATATAATAAATATCCGTTATTTTTCTTGGCCAAATTAATAAGACTTTTTTTTCGTTTCATCGTCTAAATTATTCCAAGCTCTAACCCCATTATGAATAAAAGAAAGTTTTGAATGCATTTAGCAAGTCCCCCTTTTTATGTTTTCTTTGCTATTGTAAAAGTAGCTCAGTTTAGCGTTCATTTTTTAGTGCTACGATACCTGTTTAAATAAATACGAAAGCAAAACCTGGACTGCTACTTAGATTAGGAAGTAAGTGGAACGTTTGAATTTCCGGCTTGAAACGTATTCGATTCTTTTTTTAGGGTGTGTAATTTTTTTTAAATATTTATCGCAGGGTAGGTGAAGTTTAGGCATTTAAGTTTTATGTATTTCAGTGACGTTAATTGGGGTTTCTTTGTTAGATTTCCCTTTTTTACATTTACGATTTTTACGCTAGCAGAAGCGTTTTTTTTTTTTTTTTTTTTTTTTTTTTTTTTTTTTTTTTTTTTTTTTCAATCTTGATCATATTTTATTCTTTTGATTTTCAATTAATTGTATTCATTAGTTTGTAGTTTGAATATTGGAATTTATTCAGTTAATATTTTTTAGCCATTATAGTTCCTCAAGAAAACCTGCCATTTAGTTGCCATGGAGTTGTTCCTGATATGATCATGAATCCTCATGGTTTCCCCTCTCGAATGACCGTTGCAAAGCTGATAGAACTGTTAGCTGGAAAGGCCGGCCTGCTTGACGGAAAACAACATTATGGTACCTGTGGAGGATCTAAGGTAAACGAACTATAGTACATCAGATATGGTATGTATATTTATCTAATCTGGCGGAGTAGTAATGTGTATCTTGGGGTTAGTCAAACTCTGTTAAAATTAGTGTTTAATAAATCCAGCCGTGGTTGTTCTTTTTTCCGTGTAATTCTACTTATTTTGTCCCCAAAAAATGAATATTAGTTTCAATGAGGCTATATTAATATATATATATTTTTTTAACAGGAAAGCACTCGTAGAAGACTTGCTTGGTAGTTTTCAAGTATAGGCTTGAATTTATGGGTCAGGGGCGAATCCAGGAGGGAGATAACGGGGATACACCCCCCCACCCCCCCGCAATTTGGAAAGGTATCCCGTAGGGTCGACATTCTTATTGATCTTGAGTAATACAACAACATAATGAAAGCTGTAAATCTTATTGTGATGAAACTGAATGATTTATTCATTTTATCAAATAAAATTTAAAACAAAACTGTCGTAAACGCTAACCAAATTCTTTATAGAAGTCTTCGCCCCTGTTTCAATCAGAAACAATAGATCTCGTATACTTTCTTAAACACGCTGACGAACTTAAGAGCAAGGTTAGAGACATGAGAAAGAGAGGTAAAGCTATGTTTCATCCACTTCACTGAAGGGACTGAACTGTGTCAAGATTATGAAATCAGCATTAAAGTGCCCAGATGACCTCCAAAACAAAAGTATAGGAATAATTATGCAACAGCGTCGGAGGATCCTGAACCGCATTACCGACTTTTTGTGTTTATCCCATTTATGGACCACTTTCTGCAGCAGCTGCATCTGCGATTCCTTACTCACAGAAAGTTGCTGGAGTCACTGCAATACCTGCTTTCTCAGCACTGTATTTCCTTCGAGGAAGAGAAAATATCGGATATATCGGATACTCTGACTAATTTTTGGTATCTTGATGCAGACAGCTTTAGAGGAAGCTTGCAAGCTGAGTTAGCTATGTGGAGGAGAATGTGACTACAGTCGGTAAACGGGGTACCAAAATATTTCATAACCTGCTTAAAAGAATGTGATAAGAACATTTTCTTCTCTCTACATCGACTTTTGAAGATTGGTGCAGCAGTTCCCGGCACTCCTATACCAGGAGTGCCTCGGGTCAGGAATATCATGCGAGTCACCATTAGAAATACTGAGACTACTCCTCATTAATAGTTAAGGAAGGGTGAAAGGTGTGCGCCTCCCTAATATTGAAGACTTCGTAGGTTTTTGATGATGTATAGCTTGATGGGAAACAACTTTGGTTAACTCGTGCTTATGTGACTTATGCAAGTTAGGCAGCTAGTGTCTGATTTTAATGCTAATTTGCTTCAATGTTTGAAGGTCTATAAATTTTGATAAGAGCGTTTCCAACAAATATTTTAAGATAAATTGTTTTTCCCATAGATTTTAAACGTAATACCTTATGGGAATAGCCATAGGGGTGTCTTAATTTCTATTAAAACTGTTTAACTCTTTTTAGATTCTTCACTTTTGCTTACCACGACATTCACAGTGCAATATTTGTCGAAAGGTATCGTAGAGAATGAGCAACTAGAAAAACAAAGTAAAAGAACAGATTAAATATGGAAAACGGTAAGAAATTAAATTTTTTTTTTCCTTTTGTGTCCATTTACGATTTTTACGCTAGCAGAAGCGTTTTTTTTTTTTTTTTTTTTTTTTTTTTTTTTTTTTTTTTTTTTTTTTTTATAATTACAAACGGGTTACAATAAATAAATAAACAAACTTCTCATTTAAAAAACACAATCCAATGCATTACTGCATGCCGGACGAAACCCGAAAAAAAAAAAAAACAAAAAAAACATAATAATATTTTCTTTTATTACTCTTTTATTTCCTTGGACCCTAATATAACTCAACCCAAAAACAAATAAATAACTTTTCTCGCCTCCCTCTCCCACCCCTCCAACAAAAAAGTGGGAACTTGAGTATCATCCACGCAAACAACCCGACACAACTCACAACATTCACAAAAAGAGAGAAAAAAAAGGAAATAAATCACTCATCCATTCAAAACCCCAACAATCATCTCATCAACAACATTCAACCAATCATTCTCTACACACAACCACTAAGATCTTACATATTGAGAAAAACAGCTTACTCTGAGGAATTTCGAAATTCATCCAGATCTGTCTTGTTTTTTACCTCCTCGGGAATTTTGTTCCAGGCAGTCGGGCCAGAAAAACGCATTGAAAATGTAGACCTTGTTGTTACAGGGAAATGCTCTAGTATAGTGTGTATTTATCTTTTTTCCGAAGTGGAATCAGTTTGACGTTTATAAACCTATATTTAACTGGCAGGTAAAAGACGTAAGTGATGACTTGATACGCCACGGCTACAACTACCTTGGGAAAGAAGTTCTGACCTGTGGTTTAACTGGCGAGCCCTTAACTGGCTATATTTATTTTGGACCTGTTTATTATCAAAAATTGAAGCACATGGTTCAAGATAAAATGCATGCTCGAAGTTCTGGTCCTGTGAAACCGCTGACCCGTCAACCAGTTGAAGGTAGAGCTAAAGAAGGGGGGCTACGTGTTGGTGAAATGGAACGGGATTGTCTCATTGCTTATGGCTCCACGTGAGTATTAGTTAGGATATATTTAAGTACTCTATTATCGGGGAAAGGGATTTCTTAGTATTTACTCATTTCGTTTAGCATGAGAAATACTGTCGAGTGTATCTGAGTTTGGAAAATGATGATGAGAAAAATGTCGAAAGATGAAAAAAAAAAATTATACGTATTTGGTTACTTTTTACAAATCAGACAAAAATTTTGGAGTGTAGGGGGAGGGGTCAAACCGAGTAACCCCTTCCCCTGGATATGGCCCTGGCCTTGGTAATTTAACTAAACGTCGTTTGCCAAAAGACATATTTGGAAACAGTGAAGTTAGGTCCCATAACGAGAATAGTAAATTGAAGATACACAGCCGTCACCCTCCCATTCAAAGCTTGAGGGAATATTTAAGGAAACGAATTTTTCTAAAGAAATTTCGGTATCTTTTTGTAGATAGGTATTCAAGGATGTTTTTCCTTTCTATCTTTTTTTTTAGAGATTTTTCAGGAAGTATACAGATAATTTCGCTTTTTATCATAAATACCAGTTATAATTCTGGTAGTAATATCGCTGGGTGTGTTTTTTTAGGTGTTTTCACGAGAAGCTTATGACAATTTTGCTTTCAATGTTATATACCATCCAGAGAGTTGTAATAGAAATATCGGTTTGTCATATTGCTTAATAAATTCGCCGCTATGAGCTTAGGTTTAGAGCAGGGATTCAGTCGAATCGATTTTTTTTTAACATTATTTAATAATATTTTATCAGCTAAATGATTCACCGAAATAATTCTTTTTGGTGAAATGAAACGAAATCGTCTTATTGCTTATTACTCTGCGTGAGTATTAGTCATGGCATACTAGTCACTCTTTTATCTGTAGAAAGAATTTCTGACCCCGTGTTCGATAAGATTATTGCAATGGATTTTTTAATTTTTTTGCGTTCGATAGCCAGTTAAATTTTGTAATTGCGTCCAAAACTACGTATTACAATGGATTATTTGCTTCTTGTTCTTCAGAGCTCAATAAGCTACGATTTGTCCTTTTACAGATTAAATAAAAAAAAACAAGTTTTTTAAACTGAAAGTAAGGAGCGACATTAAAACTTAAAACGAACAGAAATTATTCCGTATATGAAAGGGGCTGTCCCCTCCTCAACGCCTCGCTCTTTACGCTAAAGTTTGACTCTGTCTCACAACTTTATTTTTTAAAACAATTTTTTTTTTATTCCGTATATGAAAGGGGCTGTCCCCTCCTCAACGCCTCGCTCTTTACGCTAAAGTTTGACTCTGTCTCACAACTTTATTTTTTAAAACAATAAAAAACTTTAGCGTAAAGAGCGAGGCGTTGAGGAGGGGACAGCCCCTTTCATATACGGAATAATTTCTGTTCGTTTTAAGTTTTAATGTCGCTCCTTACTTTCAGTTTAAAAAACTTGTTTTTTTTTATTTAATTTCTGATCGTTTTTTAGTTAATGCAGCTTTTATTTGCATAAAAATTTTACTTTTCTTTAGGAGGTACAGTTGGGGGGCTGCCGCCCCCCAAACCCCCGCTTTTGCAGCCTCTTTTGTTAAGATTTTTTAAGTCCTGTAGCCTGCAATCAGTTGGTCGTACCAACACGAATGAAACTGTTTCAATGGCATTTTTTTCAAATCTTCAGAGAATTTGGCAATGACAACTCAGTCTGTTACAGTTATAACTACAAACTTGTCTCTGTGCAAGGTATAGTTATGTATTCAGTGTGATTATGTATGATGGAAAAATAGATGAACCTGAACCTACCTGAACCTAAACTGCTTGTTTATGCTGAGCCCTTCTTCTGTTCCCTGTTTTTTTCTGTTCAAAATTGTTAAGTTCATCACATTATAGCCTTTTATTGGTTAGGGAAAAATCTCCTGTAAAAAATCCAGCAAACAGGCTCCTAAACTATGTCTCACAACTTTATTTTTTAAAATAATAAAAAACTTTAGCGTAAAGAGCGAGGCGTTGAGGAGGGGACAGCCCCTTTCATATACGGAATAATTTCTGTTCGTTTTAAGTTTTAATGTCGCTCCTTACTTTCAGTTTAAAAAACTTGTTTTTTTTATTTAATTTCTGATCGTTTTTTAGTTAATGCAGCTTTATTTTGGCTCGCCGTCATTGAATAAGTAAACAAAATTTGCATAAAAATTTTACTTTTCTTTTGCTAAATGGCTGTCTCTAAATTTGGCTCTGACGTAATTTACAAATTAACTTACGTAACGAACTTCTATATTCGTATATTTTTCTTCTGGCAAAAAATACAAAGTTGCAGATTTTTGCAGATATGAGCTTGAAACCTATGTTATAGGGTTTTCTGATACGCTGAATCTGACGGTGTGATTTTCATTAAAATTTTTTCACTTTTAGGGGATGTTTCCCCCCTCTTTAAAAAATCAGGTAAGTTTTCTCAGGCTCGTAGCCTTTGATGAGTAATACTAAACTTAATAAAATTCATATATTTAGAATCAGCATTATAAGCCTATTCTTTGATACATTTATTGACATCAAAGTTCCGTTTTTAAAAGTTTGGCTTACTATTGAGCTGTATCGCTTGTTTTTTTTTTGTTTTTTTTTATTACGTATATGTTATTACGTATATGATGGGGTTCTCCCCTTAGTCAATACCACGCTCTTTACGTTAAAAGTTAAAAAAAAAATTTAATTCACACACCCCTAAATCACAAAGGCCGTTTAATTAGAATAGATAGCTCTTTTGAAAGCACTAAAAAAAACTGTAGCGTAAAGAGCGAGGTATTGACTTGGGGGAGGACCCCCTCATATACGTAATAATTTCTGTTCATTTGAAGTTCTAATGTTGCTTCTTACTTTCAGTTGAAAAAACTAGTTTTTTTTAATTTAATTTCTGATCGTTTTTTAAATAATGCTTGGAAATCCGGCGCCCCCTTCATAGAAATGTCCCTTACCCCAAAGAAACATCCTCCACGGAAAGATTCTCCCGAGTAACCCCTCCTCCAGCCCCCCTCCCCCCCCCCCCCCCACAAGAAAAAAATTCTTCCTGAAAATGTCTGTATACTTCCCAATAACCAATACAATATGTAAGCAATGGGCAGAGTTCATAACTTGCAGCCCTTCCCCTGGGAACTGTGGGGGATTAAGTCATCGTAAAAGACATATTTATTAGATTTTCGACTATGCTAAACAAAATGGCTATCTCAAAATTTTAATTGGGTGACTTTGAGAAAAAAATGAGAGTGGGAGGGGGCCTAGTTGCCCTCCATTTTTTTTGGTCACTTAAAAAGGGCACTAGAACTTTTAATTTTCATTCCAATGAGCCCTCTTACGATATTCTAGGATCACTGGGTCAATACGATTACCCCTGGGGGAAAAAAAAAAACAAATAAACACGCACCCGTGATCTTTCTTCTGGCAAAAAATGCAAAATTCCACATTTTTGTAGATAGGAGCTTGAAACCTCTACAGTAGGGTTCTCTGATACACTGAATATGATGCTGTGAATTTCATTAAGTTTCTATAACTTTTAGGGGGTCTTTCCCCCTTTTCTCGAAAATCAGCCAAATTTTATCAGGCGCGTAACTTTTGATAGGTAAGATTAAACTTGATGAAACTTATATATTTGAAATCAGAATTAAAATCTGATTCTTTTGATGTATCTATGGTATCAAAATTCCGTTTTTTAGAGTTTCGGTTACCATTGAGCCGGGTCGCTCCTTACTTACAGTTCGTTACCACGAACTGTTTGATTAAACAAAGAGAAAAAAATTACAATGAAAATAAGGAGCAATAATAAAACTTAAAACGAACAGAAATAATTTCATATATGAGAAGGCCATCAAATGGCTGTCTTAGAAAAAAAAAATCGGATGTCTGGGGAAAAATGGGGACTAGTTGCCTTCCAATCTTTTTGGTCACTTAAAAAGGGCACTAGAATTTGTGATATCCGTCCGATTGAGCTCTCTTTCTATCTTCTATGACCTTTGGTTCCATGCGATCACCCCTGGGGAATAATAATAATATAAAATAAACACTCATCCGGATCTTTCTTCTGGCCAAAAATACAAATTATACATCAAGGAGGCACACTTGTGCCTCTATAAAGAGGCGACCCACCACAATGTTAAGCGATTTCAGGTCCTAGAGGTCGCAGAGAGACGGCGGTAATTGCATTTTGTAGCCCAAGCTCAAACTAAGAAACTTGCAAAATTTCATCCTCCTCCGACTTTATCTTCATGGGGTAAACTGGGCCGGAAGTTTGGACCCTCCCACCACAGCCCCCCTTTAACGTTGTCCGATTGGGCTGAAATTTAGAGGTTAAGCTTTCCTAGGGCCCGGGAGCTTATCCTCGAAATTTCAGCTCAATCCGATCACTCCTTCCCTGTTTTCAAAAAACCAAATATAGCCACTTAAAATTCATCTCTTTTTTTTTTTGTTAGCCACGCCTACAGGCCACAGTTGGCAACGGATCCGGTTGAATGAGGACTCATTCGAAGCAGAATTCGACCTGTTAGGGCCTTTTGATATTTTCAGACCGAAAAAATTATCCCCCGAATTTACATTTACGAAAAACCTCGTTTTCCTATATTAGCCCATGTTAATTTTTCCCTCCACAACCCCCCCTTTAACGTTGTCTGATCGGGCTGAAATTTAGAGGATAAGCTTTCCTGGGGCCTGGGAGCTTATCGTCGAAATTTCAGCTCAATCTGATCACTCCTTCCCTGTTTTCCAAAAACCACATATCAAGATTTTTGGGAATTTGCTTGCGTCGAAAATACCTTCTATTTGCTAAACAACAATTACTATTGTGTTTGTATAGTCCAGCGGCTGAGACTTCAGACTGTCACGCGGAAAACTCGGGTTCGATTCACCATCAGAGCAACTTTTTTATATACTTTGAAAAGAAACTCAGTTTCTTTTTTAAATTATTTGAAAAAAATTACGTTTTCTAAAGAGTTAAAGAGGCTGAGTTACAAGGTCGACCCTTAAAACGTACAGGGATTAGGAGGCACAGTTGGGGGGCTGTTAAAGAGGCTGAGTCACAAGTTCGAACCTTAAAACGTACAGGGATTAGGAGGCACCCTGTACGACGTGATTTGAGTATTCAGGAATTAAAAGCCTTAACACAAGAATGTTCAAGAGCGGGGGGTTTGGGGGGCGGAAGCCCCCCAACTTTAACTCCTGACACGATCAGCTAACAGTTAGTCAAGCAATAATAAGTAATAAACTGTACAAAAACGTGCAGAAATTATTTGAAAAAAACTACGTTTTCTAAAGAGTTAAAGAGGCTGAGTTACAAGGTCGAACCTTAAAACGTACAGGGATTAGGAGGCACAGTTGGGGGGCTGCCGCCCCCCAAACCCCCCGCTTTCGCAGCCTTTAAATATAAAAAAAAAATTTCTTTAAACTGAAAGTAAGGAGCGACATTAAAACTTAAAAAGAACAGAAATTATTCCGTATATGAAAGAGGCTGTGCCCTCCTCAACGCCTCGCTCTTTACGCTAAAGTTTTTATTGTTTAAAAAAAGAGTTGTGAGAAAGTCAAACTTTAGCGTAAAGAGCGAGGCGTTGAGGAGGGCACAGCCTCTTTCATATACGGAATAATTTCTGTTCTTTTTAAGTTTTAATGTCGCTCCTTACTTTCAGTTTAAAGAAATTTTTTTTTATATTTAAAGGCTGCCAAAGCGGGGGGTTTGGGGGGCGGCAGCCCCCCAACTGTGCCTCCTAATCCCTGTACGTTTTAAGGTTCGACCTTGTAACTCAGCCTCTTTAACTCTTTAGAAAACGTAGTTTTTTTCAAATAATTTTGTAGATAGGAGCTTGAAACCTCTACAACATGGTCGTCTAATATTCTGAATCTGCTGGTGTGATTTTCATTAAGATCACTTGAAATTTTGGGTGTATTTTTCCCCTTTTTCGAAAATCAAGCAAATTTTCTCCAGCTCATAGCCTTTGATGGGTAAAATTAAACTTAATTAATTTTATATATTTAATTCTATTTTTAAAGTTAATATATAATATATATATATATATATATATAGATATATATATATATATATATATAATATATAATATCAATATATATATATAATATATTATAATATATATAATATATATATATAATATATATTTATGTAAAAATCCATTTGATGTTCAAACCGATTGAAATAGAGAAAAGTGTTTACTCTTATTCAATAATATGCTGCAATTAATTGCAATAAATTGTTAATAAGCTTCGTTGTGTTTGCTGACTTGGTTGAGTATGAAAAATTCGCTTGAGTGCAATTTGATATGGGCTCGGTCAGATGACTTTCAAAAAAGATTATTGGTGGTGTTTTTGTATAGATAAATATTCAAGGATTTTTTTTTCTCTTTCAGAGAAATTTTTCCGGAAAAAATATAATTTCTATTTTAATCATATATACCCATCCTAGTCCTAAGAGTAATAACGCTGTTTTTTTTATTATTATTTCTCTTAATTTGAATTTTTGTTTTGACAAATGTCGCTTTCAATGTAATATGCCAGCTAGAGATTTTTAATAAGAATGTCACTTGTCGTATTCGGTTGATAAATTTGCAGCTTTCGTTCTGAGTTTAGCTTTAGAGCGTAGATTTACTAAAAATTAACTCTTTTTTCAACATTATCTAATATTCTTTGTTTATTTGAAAGGATTTACTAAATTACGCTATTTAATCACTCATAATAAGAATAATCACTGGAAATGATATTATAATAAATCCTAAAGTTATTTCTATAATGATTTATAATGAGGTGATTGTCTAAAAGCCAATAAAATAAAAAAGAAAAATATCTATAAGGATATTGTATAAAATTTGATCAAAACATCATCCAATCGATCTGTTTTAGCTCAGAAAAAAGTGCGATATATGAATTGATTCTGAATGGTTATGAAGGTTTTTTCTTCTTTTTATTTGTCTTTTTTTAGTGTACATTTATATGCCTTACTTTTAATTTAAACTTTTCAATAAAATCTGATTTACTTTTGTTTTTATACTTCTGATATTTTTGCCCCTTCTTCTTTTCTTCTTCTTCTTGAATGACTGAGTTGTGAGTAGAGCCAAAATATTTTATCAATTTTTGTTTTAGTTGATTTTCTTTAATTCTCGTTGATATTACTATTTTTTGTGTCGTGCGGTGGCGCAGTGGATTTGATCTCAGCTTGGTAATACGGGACTCAGAGTTCAAACCCAGCTGTAGCAACATACTGCGGGTTGACGAAAGGACCTTAGTAGCCAAGAAGCGTCTTTAATCCGTTACTATTTGCAGTGTCCGGCTAGTAATGTCCTTGCAAATCATCTCCCTATTTCCCTTGTAGGAATTTATTGAAGGAACGTTTGATGATCTCCGCTGATGCCTTCAATGTCTTCATCTGTTCGAATTGCGGTTTCCTTTCTCACAAGAAACTATGTTGGACCTGTAAAACTAGCAAGCATCTGACAGAAACTACAATGCCCTATGCCTGCAAGTTGCTGTTGCAAGAACTGCAGTCTATGAACATTACCCCGAAGATACGCATTGGGGGCTCCAATACTGTGGCAAATGTAACCTCCAAGTCAGGCTTGAAAAGCTAGGTGTCCTATTTGTTTTTTGAAGTTTTGTATTGCTTATATATAAACGAAGTCTTCTGTTGATAAGGAAAATTAGATATCTCTTCATTAAGAGCTTTTTCGCCCCTGGTTTCAAGGCTTATGTCTGTCAAGCTATTTGGAGCTTAGTAAATCTTCATCTTATCGACTGAATTTTGGGCAAACTACCAATTTTTGATACAAAATTAAGTTGGGAGTAAATATACGCTTGAAAGAGGATGTGTCTGTCAAAAAAATTCCAATTCAAGATTCGAATCTTGGTTACCGTAACCAAGTGATAAGGTGCTCACAGTTTAAAGGTACGCACTAGAAGTTATTAGCATAAGTAAATTTTATCAGCTTCAGAAAAGGGAAGAAACAATAAACCAAAAGTTACCCGGTATTGATTAGCATTGCATCATCAAATTCTGGATGATCAAGAACCTCTTAGAAACGCCAAGTTTCCTATTTTATTGTGTCATGGAGCTGATTTTTAGGCCACCTCCTGTGCCATTTTTCTCCCATATAGGGCATCTCATAGTCTCATGTCATGTTAAAATTTTAAGGAAGCAATTTTAATCAGAAATGTCGAAATGTGAAAAAAATGTATCTCTGAGGGAAGTGTGACTCTTGCAGCCCCAGGCAGTGGCCCAGGACTGTGAGAGTTGTTCGTTTTCAGTAAAATGATTTATAAATAAATAATCGAATAAAGATATGACTGTTAAAAATTATTAAACTGAGGATCTTACGGATATTTTGGCGATATTTTTTTTTAGGTTTTCAAAGAAATTTTGGAGAATTGACCCCAGCTTATGCAAATGACTTACTTCAAATCAAAATTGTATGGGTGGAATGCATTAGAAAAGAGAGAATGTTATACATTTTTAGAACTCGGATCGTACAGAAATTTTACCCGAAACAATCCTAGAATTTAAAGGACCTCCCTTTTTTATCCAAATGTGAATAAATGTCTAGACAAAGAGAATAATTTGTAAACTTTAGAAGAAAGTATTCTGAATTGAAAGCTGAAAGCTGATGCAGTCATGCATGACTAGAAGGATTCTGTGTTTTCCTACTCACTGTATCCTCCCTAAGATTACAGTTACAAATATGTTGGGAGGGATTGGTGCAACAAGGCTCGCTCCTTGCCTTTTTCTGAGATTGCATAGTGCCAAAACATGATGTGAGACTGAAGATCAAATATCACAAGCTACAAAGAGCCGAATCTGCGTTTCAAGTTAAAAAAAACAAAAACAAATAGCAACAAATAATCTTAAATGAATCAATGAATGTTTATATATGTCTACTCCAGAAGTCTTACCGGCCCCATCTTCGATGCTGTCAGAGAACCTATGCATGCTCTATTGACTTCCAGGGGCTATAGCCTTCAGTGTTCAAATGCGTTCAGCGTTCAGATTTATTTGCGAGCCTCATCAGGACCCAGGGCACCTCTTTATCCTCAGAATTGGGAGAACCTTGAAATTCAGAAGCGAAAAAATAGCTTAAATATTTTGCCTGCAATCGGAAAACCCAACAACGAAAACAGTAATACAGTGTGGGACTTTGAAACAGCAAATCTAGGAGTTTAAAGAACTAAAAGAAACTGTAACATAGAAGCAGAGCCAAGGTCAAGATCAAAATACAATTGGGTTATTCGTTTCTAAATCCGGAACGTAGCTAAATTCACGTATAAACTTAACTAAAAGGACAACCAACTAGCTACGTCAATTTGGTAATATTTCTCTAATTTGGATTTATTACACCTTAACAATTCCTGTGGGTTTTGATCGAGGGAGGAAGTCACAAGGAAGGATTGAAGGAAATGGGAACTTCATGGGTGGGGTAAAAAAGAAGCTTTTAATAATTTGAGGTGAAGGAGGAGTGTATGCAGCTGTGTTGGCCTTGAGTAGTTTGACGCTGCAGTGAGCTGTTGGTAGCAATAGTAGTAGTAGGAGTTAGCATAGGTGACAGGTGGCCATAGAAATGAGGTGTCCAAGGAACATTTATTGACTATAGTTTGTTTGTTCGTAACGTAGCTAATTTTTTCTTACCACCAAGTAGTACCAGGTTTAACCTCGGTGATAACAGACAGCAAAAAGTCGGTCTTGAATAATTTTTTACTGGTGGGAAAGGGTAAGATTTTAGACTAGAAAGTCCATATTCAATGCATCTGGTGATTTTGCGATTGCCGGAGGACCTCCTCTCCCCGAGGTTTATGCTAATTTGACCTGGGACAAAAAGCCAAACATGCATCTCTCCCATCCATTCTAAGCGTGCTGGTAGTTCATTACGGTTTTGTGACATTTTATCACAAGAATAGTTGAAAGTATAAATAGAGAGTGTCATAAGTCTTATCTGTCATCGGACACATGTCATTGTTAAAAGTGTTGCTGTTTTTTTTTTTTTTTTCTAGTTTTTTTTTCTTTTCTTTGTGTATTTGGAAGAGGATTATTCAATTTTACATGTCATTGCAAAATCTATGCTTTTTACACATTTTTGAATGTATAAATAAAAGTTATAAGTTAAGTAGAATAGTACGTGGTACAGTGTCTCCTTTATGGGTGCAATTATTTTCTGCTATCAAGTATCTCGCTTGATGCAATCTTTGTGAATGTATTTGAATACATAAAGCCTTAAATATTTTGTTTACTGTTGCAATAAGTAGAGCCTTAAGAATGGGCTTAAAAAAATGGTACTGCTACTACTACTACTAATAACTCACCGCAGCACCAAGCCGCCTGAGGCCAACACAGCTACGCACACACCTCCTCCATCCTAATCTATTCAAAGCATACCTCTTTACACCCTCCCAGGAAGTTTTATTTCCCTTAGTTCATTCTTTATGATATCCTCCACCCCAACTGTGGACGACCTACTTTCCTTTTAGCCCTATATGGTTCGCCGAAAAGGACAATCTTTGGCAATCTGTCATCCTGATAACTTGCCCTAGCCATCTCAACCTTTCTCTCATTATAGCCCTAGAAAGCGGGATTGAGCCCCACTTTTTATACAGCCTACTATTTGAAATACGGTCAGTTAGCCAGATACCCCAAAAAATCCATAGGCAATTTCTCTGGAAAACATCTAGCAAATGACGCATTGAGACAATGACACATTTTGCAATGACTTTGTCTCTGTTGACAGAAAAATGATTACATTTTTCTATAAAAAATAAAACAACGACGCTCTGTCCCGTGGCAGTAAAAACAATGACATTTCTTTGTCACACTTATGACGGTGATTGAAAAATGTATAGCACAAAAAACTATGATGAGATATTTCCAAGATAACCACCTCGACATCTTTCGGCCCTGATTATCCATAACTCTTTTTAGAATCAGCCAACCAAGAAAATCACTTCATGCCAGAAATACGGTTTGAAATGGCATTGATTTTACTGTGTGACAAAAAACGTGTTTCCCGTTCTCTTACAGAAGACAAAAGTACGTATATACGATTTATTTGAAAAAGAAACCTTATCAGTTTGTTGTAGCTTATATTTAGGAAACTCAAGTAGCTTGAAACCTACGCTGAAGCCTTTCAACTTTTGAACTTATCTTATATTGAGATTGAAGAAAGTCAAAATGAACTCAATTATAAAAATACATCATTACGAATCATAAATAAAATAGATTGATTTTAATATGACACGGTAAGAAAGGCACAACAGGGCATAGAGGGTAGTACAAAAATGCTGACTTTTAAGGAATCAAGCGATAAAATATTCTGTCCAAAATAATTGGACATATCTAAAACTTTTGTGCAAATGAATTAAAAAGTAAGAAATAATCCTCGAGTAGGTCTTTACCCACTGTCGCATTGGAAGAGATATATTTACTGAATTGGAGATAAGAGGAACTAGCCGTCATGTGGACACAAGTGTGCATTGAGCTGAGACACTAC